>CM076651.1:19784330-19836002 GCA_038496675.1 Rachycentron canadum
CCCCACTTCCTTAGTTTCACATCTCTTGCCAAGCTGCTGCTCAACTGACTCTGAGGTACCACACCACTGCTGTAAGGAAATTTTGGGGTAGTTTTCTAATCTATGCACAGCATCTGACTGAAACCCAGGCTTGATGCATAATGAATAACAAGAAATAAATGATGAAAAAGTTGCCGACACCTGGGCACCATCTGTGTCAAGAAAGTTCTATGTTTGATTCCTCCATCTTTTTCTCTCCCTTCACACTCATCCTACTTTTTTTTTTTTTTTTTTTTTTTTTTTTTTAAATGTGTTTCATGGTAAGAAACACCTTTTCAATGAAAGCTGCTGTTGCCACTGAAAATGTTTGTAGAACAGAGTTGGAGCTTTGCTGCAACCTCAGAGATTTCCCCAAGCCATTTGCCTTTTTATTTTGGCTTTGGACGTAAGCACTTTTTTTTTTGTAGTGAGTTAACTGTTTGAGAGAGTTAAAGGGTTTGGCTGGGTTGAATAATGGACAGGGAGGGGAGGAGAACACAGTGATATACTCCATCATCTTCTTTCCTTCTATCCCTTTCATTGACTTTAAAGATAAAGGCAGTGGCTCTGTCCTGAAAATGGATGAAAGCTGTCTGCAATGGAAATTCTACCCACCTTTCCTGTGAGCACATTATCTTTGGCTAATTCTATTGTTTTATATAAATATAAAAGAGCAATTTCACTAACAAAACTCTCTAAAAGCTTATTTCAAATACATTATCATTTTCATGGCAGTCATACTACTCAGCCCATCATCATGTTGATCTCTTTGCTATTTTGCTGCATTTATTTTCTTGGTTAAATGTGTTACCTCTGTGGTTCTTAAAATAACACCATAAATACATTAGTGAAAAATTTTTTTGACATGCACTTTATGTCTTAGACTTTAATGTCCATACCCCAGGTATTGGAATTTTCTTTTCCTCTTGGGTAAAGTTTGTCAGTTAGTCAGAACTAGGAACAATGCATTTAAGATGATATGCACAGTTTATTTTAAAGAAAAACTGCCTCTGTACGGATTACAATCTGCGCTGTCATGCTGTATCTTCATGTTTTGACGCCTGGTAAAGAGTGTTTCGGTTTTCTGCTGTAAATTAATGGCCAGATATACTCCAGTGAACATGGACATTAATGCACATGCTATTTGTGTTCAAGCATGTTTGTGCAATCTGTGCAGACATAAATGTTGCACATAACCCACACATGAACGGACCACTAAATTTCCTCTTGGACATGTGGACATGTGAGTATGATCTCGTCTCCGTTAGTTAGAAATCTTTAGTAATGTGTAGATAATGCTGTGTAAGTCACTTTCCAATCATATGTGTCAGAAAGCACATAAACAGTATTTTATCTTGTCTTCAGCCACAAGAAGAAAAAGGAGTCCTGCAACAGATGGTCTGGCCTCCAGAGAGCCCTGATCCCAACATCATGGAGTCATTCTGGGATCACATTAAGCGACAGAAGACACTCAGACAGCCAAAATTCACAGATGAACTGTGGCGATTTCTTCAAGATGCTTGGAACAACGTACCTACCAAGTACCTTGAACACCTGTGTTCAAGTTTACTGAGGCAAAGTGCAAAAGCATAGTCAGAACAAATGCTGATGACTTTATACAAAGACAATCACTGCATAGACAAATAATAACTGTTTACACCATCCATCAATACAAACTACGTGGTTGAGGGTTGAGAAAGATGGTTGGTCACAGTTAACTTTTTGTAGGAGACACAATGGGAATAGTGGTGTCAAAGTAGGACGCTTTGTACATCTACACCCCCCATCCCCATCTCTGTTGTTTTTCTGATGAAGACACAAATTTGGCCGTACGCACTCTTGCGTTTTCCCGTCTTTGCGTCTGTCTCCTCTTGTAAGCTCCAATGCTTCCTGTAGCTCCGGCATTTTTTGTGCTTATCATTGTCACACAATGAAAGCTAAAATAATTGGACGACATTAAAAGATGCGCTTGAACATTATTTTAGAGGTAGAATGGATTACATGTCTGTAGTATTTGTTTGAATACCTTTTTGTTCCTACAAAACTGCTGTACGTGTGTGTGTTTGAGAAGAAAACTGCCATAAGCTGTTATCATCATACCACTGTTTACAGTGATAATTATGAACCCATCACTCAAATGCTCCCACGTCATTATCAAAAATGACTCACCTTCAAATTGTTCACTGTCAGCTTGTTGAAACAGGCTATCGGAGTGAACGGAGTTTCCTGTATTGATTGTCACTGATGCTGTTCAAAGTACAATCATTAACCCTGTCAGAGTGAAACATTGCGATGCTGCTCAGGCTCGAAGGAAGCCAACATACGCAGCACATCAAACAACACATTGCTCACCTTCCAAATGGTCTGTGCTTCGTGTTGATGGTAGGAATTGTGGGTCGTCACTTGTCACCGGATGACCTGCTTGAAAGATGACAACGTCTAACTCATTGCTCATACCCTCGTCTGTGCAGCAGCGCTCTTTAGATGGAGCACGTTTTCCAAGTTGAATGGATGTCATTTCAGTTCAGGCCTGGAAAACGATGCTCGTAGTGTAATGGAACATTGCACCTAGGTCACCAACAGCCAAATGGAATATTGAAAAATGGAAGTGTTTGTGTGTTAGGTGTCATGTTGTCGGGTGACTCACTGCTTTCACTGATGCACCAGGTAGATGATGGACATGCATGAGAAAAATTATACATACAGTACATATGATCTATGTCTCTTTTTGCAGACAGCAGTCTCCTCAAGACTATTGATGGTGCACATTTGGACTGTGTGATGAAAAGACATCCTGCACTGGTTTCCATGATGCACCTCCTTCCTGAGAATGTCCTTGTATCCAGAGATGAGAACATTCCCGGGCTCGCAGCCTCTCCAACAGGTAAACTTCACATCACTGGGAAAATGTCGGCTAAGGATTGAACAACACACTTACAGCAAAAAACACAGGATGTTTTAAGATCGTTGTCACACAGTTATTTCAGTGGATTTGAGGCACTGTTCTACTTCTAGATATATGAATATGTGGAATAAGTGGTTAAAAAAGAGAAGAGAGCATGCATGTTCATTCATCTTCTCTCTACTAACTTAAAAACCGTTGTGGATAAGATAAAAACTTTCTTAAAACTTAAAAAGAGAAAAATGTGTTAAAGTTGTTTCTGACAGCAGGTCTATAAAATCATATTGTTTATGAATTCAAATCTTCCCTGTTTTTCTCAAGATTGTTTTAATATTGTTTTTATATTTATATTTTTTATGTCACATGATAAATAGTAATAGTAAATAGGGCAGAATTAATGAGCAAATGGTAAAAGTGTATTGTGCAGTGAGTGGAAATACATTTTATAATCCACAAGAGCAAGATTTTTCTCACTTGAAATTCATCTCGGTCTTGTGAAGATCATTCACCTCCGGCTCTCTTTGCAGACCTTACAGGCCTTATTGCCCATGGTCTACATTTTTCATCCATTTCTTTACCTTTTTGGCACAAATTGCAGCATGAATGCACAAAACAAAGGTATGCTGTTCTTTTACTTATTCATTCAGTACATGCTGTTTTCAGACAAGACCGAGGAATCTCTGTGTTGGATCTTGACAGCCATATGTGGGGTGTCTGTTTCATCCTAAGTCTGTGTTTACCGCACAATAACAACAATAACAAGAACATCAGACTGGCTTGAGGAAAGTTATTTCTAACTCAAACATTGGTAGAGCCTACACAGTTGATGCTAGTGCTTCCCGAGGTCCTTTTTGCTTTCTCTACACGACAATCTTTGTTTTTAATATTTATATGTACTGTTTGATGTTTTGCTTGTTTCTTTTAATTGTAAACAGTAAAAAAATATAAAAACATATATATATATATACACGTATGTGTGTGTGTATATCTCTATCTATCTATCTATCTATCTATCTATCTATCTATCTATCTATCTATCTATCTATCTATCGCTATAGATATACACACACATAGTATTATATGGTTGCAAATGTATGTAGGCAAATGTATTTTCATGTTATACCCTTGCATTCTTCTTCCTGCTGTCAAAGTATCAAACCAGACAATCATTACGTTATCATCACTTTAATATTTAATATTGGCCTTTTTGGAAACTTTGTTCCATCAGAAGTTGAAAAGTCTGCAGTGCTTAGAAAATAAGTTTCTAAGGGGAAATGTAATGAAGTCTGACAGTGCAGAGCTATAATCATTGGGAGTCAGTGGGAGGTATGGTAGCAGGCTAATCCTCTTCATGTTCTGGGGCTGTGAGCAGCGGAGACCTAAGCTGCCTTTTAAGACCACAGCCACCGGCTTGATATTCACGCTGCATTCAGAACAGCTCGCGTCTGCGCTCCAGAGACAAGGGCTGCAATGAAACGCTTGATGGCTACATTACTCTTGACGAGATTACAATCACACTGGCTATTTTCTCTTTGCTGTGTCTGAAAGGGGTGATTGTGGACTTCACAGGCTTTCCCACTTCATCCATTGGCTAAGATGCTTTCTTCAATCGATTCTGATTTAATTTACGCCAAGTATCCAAATGGAAACAGTTTTTGTTGTTTGACACAGACCCTAGTATCTCTCTCTGTGGAATGAATATTCCAGTGATTGTCATTAGGCTGCCTACCACAAATCAATGGGGCAGCTTTTCAGATGGAGCTGCTGTCTCTCAGAGAAGTTATAATCAAATACATTCACAATGAAAGTGTGAGGGTTGCTGCCAGAAAAAGGCACGTTTTCTAATCCAGCTGGATAGAAATCTCCATGAAGGAGTAGGAAATTTGATAATAAAGGACGTTTGACGGAATATATTTTGTGTGAAAAAATGATGATGGTTTTGGCAAATAGTAGTAGTTAAAAGTGTTTACTTTACATCCTCCCTGTCACTCACATTCACATCCCATATTTTTTTCATCCTCCGCCACCTGATCTAGATCTGCCGAAGCTTTATTAAGATAACATTTCAAACAGGTACGCCTCTAAATTACCAGATTACTTATTGACACTGCCATTCACACAGTAGACTGCTGGTCTCTCAAAATATAAACAACAAAAGTTAAGGTCAAAGATTCAACATAAATTTTACAAACATGCAAGTCAGGGTAAAGCAGAAATATTGCATTTCCATTACATTTACTCATTTGGTAAACACTTTTCTCTAAAAGGAATTACAAGTGAAGGATTTCACCAAAGCTCAGTGTGGTAGGAAACCTTGCTGTTACTACTAAGTACTACATCTATTTAATAAGTGCAGGAGATCAAGTAAAGAAGTGCACTGAATTTGCACTGTGAGCGCTAGGTGTTAACAAAGGAGGTGATCTCGGAAGAGACAAGTCCTCAAGAGATTCTTATAGATAGAGATGGACGCTGCTGCTCTGATAGCATTTATTAGCTTGTACCACGATCAGGGACCTACAGACGGGAACAGTCTGGACTGTGATTGTCTTGTGTGCAGGAATGGCAATGCCAGATGACATTCCTGGGAGGAACACAGTAGCCGAGAAGGAGCATAAAGCTCAGTGATTGAGTTCAAGTAGATGGGTGCTGTGAGTCTGAAGGCAAGCATTAGTGACTTGAATTTGATTTGGGGGGCCATGGGTCGATATAGAGGTCGATGAGAAGCAAAGTGACAAGTGCCCTTTTGGGCTGATCAAAGACCACATGGGGTGCTGGACCATCTGCAAGGTTTTCACTGCCATGTAGAGCAGACTCAGGTAAAGCCTGATATTTTTGATGTTCTGTAGTGCAAATAGGAATAACTGGGGATGGAAACAACATGGTCAGAGAAGGATAGCTAGTCATCAAATGTTTCCAATATGAAGAGGATTTAAATGTCGGAGAGATTTAACTTCATTTATGTGGTTATGTCAGAGAGACGGGGCACACAGAGACAGTGATTTTCTCTGTTGGGAACAACAGGTGTGGTTGGGTGTCATCTGCATAGCCATGATATGAGAAGCCATGCGAGCAAATAATTGGATCCAAAGAGGTGGTCTATATTGTAAAAAGGAGGGGTCCCAGTACCGATCCTTGAGGAACTCCAGTGGGAAGGATGGGATAAGATGGTTTGTCCTTGCCATGACACACTAAAGGATCGCACAATGAGATAGGATTCGAACCAAGAAAGGATATTGCCCATGATGCCCATGTATTAGAGTACTGATCATAGGATGCAGTGGTTCACTGTATCAAAGGCTGATCACAGGTCCAGTGAAATACAAACTGAGGACTGACCTGTAGTTCTGGCTGCCCTTAGGGCCTCTGTCACAGACAACAGAGCTGTTTCAGTGGAGTGGCTACTCTTAAAGCCTGACTGATTTGGATCAAGGAGATTGTTCTCTGATAGGAATTCTGGGATCTACTTACTATTAACTATTTCTGTGTACTTAGATAAGAATGGAAGTAGTGAGATAGTCGATAGTTCTCCTCTTGAGCAGGATCAAGAGGAGAACTTTTGAAGAGGATTTTTTTGAGCAGAGGAGTTACCTGAGCCAGTTTGGATGCAATTGGAAATGTTCCTGAAGCCAGTGAAATATTTATCATGTGTGACTGCTCGCACAATTGTGGGAGATATGACTTGGAGGAGGTTTGTGGGAGACTCTGTGGCATCACTGACCACTAATTTGATTTGATTTGTTAATAGAAGGTAGTGCTCTCAGTACTGAAATGACTATGTGGTCAGGACTAGAAGAGTAGCTCATCCACAAAATCACCTTGTTGTCCTGCTGGACGGGAGATGACAACCACAAAGACTTTTTCTAGAGCAGTCACCATAACAACATGGTTTTCAAAGGAGTATTTGTTTAGAGGCAGCAGTTGAGGGTTGACAGTAATGAAATTGAGGCACTACAGTGTTAAGTAAACACAAAGATTAAGTTTACCTTTTTGGTGGCCTTGATCAGTGGACTTGAGCAGGTAGACCTGCTAGTCTTTAGGTTGTCACACAAAGAGTGCTGCACACGAGGGCAGATGCCTTTGCTGCTGTTTCATCGACAGTCTCCTGCAGAAATAGCGTGAGCTTAATTGAACATTCCCCTGCTGCCTGAAACTTGCAACAACCAGCTGAAATTTCCAGAGATAAATAAACACTTAATGGGCTCTCCAAGTAGTAACAAGTAGCAAGCGACTTATTCAGTTAAACTACAATGAAATAGCAACTGCTTGTGGAAAAGAACCCATTGGCACTGAAGGGGAGAGTTCACCTCATTTTGTAAGATAACATGCACACATAAGTGGAATCAGCATGGCTATAACACTTCATTTATTTTCCACCCGAAAACTTTCTTTCAGGTTTCTAGAACATCTGGGATGCAATAATATGCGTTTTCTGTTTAGCAATGTTCAACAATTTTACAACTAGTTTCACATATTTATTATACTAGATGATGGTTTCCAGTTGGTTTTTCATCAAAACAAAAAAAAAAATTAACAAACCAGAGGACGAGGAACCCAATTTGACACAGAAGTACTTTATATATGAAATATGTACGTAAATGTCGTGTCATGCTGACAGTTTAATGCTATGTTCGTGCTGTCAACAGGAGATTCTCTGCTGAGGCCTCAGCTGCTCAAGATGCTGCCTTTTACCCTGAACAGACTGACCATCTCCCTCCAGCCGTCCCTAGAGAAGTTTGAAAGCCAGCTGCTGCAGCTGATCAATGCTGACTGCCACAACACAGTAAGAACACACACACATCCTTTTAACAGTACAATATATGGTGTTTTTACAGGGGCAAAACAAATCACCTTATAGCTTTCTGATTTAAAGGTATCTACACAATTCTGATAACATTTCATCCTTCTGAGGTAACAGGTCACTACACTCCTTAAATTAAAGATGGCCGAGATGGCCTTGACACACTTCTTTTAAGATTATTTCCTCCAGCCTGATGCTTTCCTTTATCTTACTTTTGGTTTCTTTAGTGTGCAAGCACAAGCCCTTTTACAGCTGCCAATGCAATTTAAAGCACATCACCTCCCGAACTAAATGGAGCTTATCTGTCCTCCTTCCTTTTTTCTTGTCTAAGGAAACCAACATGGTTAACTGTATTTGACAGGTGCAGCTATGGACTAGCAATTATTTGTACAGTGACTTGCGCAGGCCCTATCTGTTCACTTCAGCCTAAGTGAGATATGTCTTTAGTAGGGATGATAATTGATATGACAATGCTGTCACTCCGTATCGCTCTCCCACTGCGCTCTGATACCGCTGGGCTGGAACCTCAAACTCAAACACAGGGGACTGAAGGAGTGTTTAAAGCTCAAGTGGAGCAAATGGTTGTCACTAGTGTCTCTACCTTGTGAACTGTCAAACATTTGTCTTTTAGAACTCCAGGTGGCTTAGGACTCAGTGCTTATTTTGATGGATAAGTGGAGAATCTGCATGGAAAAGCCTCTGCCATGAAAAGTTGGTGTAAAGTTTCCACAATACAGTAGAGTTATCAGTGTGAAAAACAGGATGGTTTGACTTCTTATCTTATTTCAGTATTTTTGGTCATTTTGGGAAATTATAATTGTTTTTTATTTTTGAGATTTTTTTTTCACAAATCTTGAAAAAAAAATGTTTCCTTGAAAAAAAAAAAAAAACAAAACATTTTTTTATCCTGCTTCTTAGAATTAATAGTACCTGCTCTTAAACACAGATACAGAAATGATCATCAAACAAATATAATTTTTATTATATTTATTATATTTTAAAAGTATTTATTTACTACACATAGGAAAGCAAAACATCATCAAATAACCTCTGATGAATCAAGCAAATGGCAACACATGGAAGACAGATGGGAAGAAGCCACAGTAATGGTGATTCGGCCTTCAGTCACCCTCAGACCCTTATGGGAGGGCACTGTCCTTTCATGGGTCTGACTGCTCTTCCTTTTCAGAACTGCTCCCAGACCTACACAAAGGAGCCAGTTCTTTAGGGACTTGCAAGCCTATTTAAGATGAGTTATATTTAAAGGCAGACTGTATGGAGAATTGGCCCTCCCTGACTACGGCAAAGCAGCAGCAATAGAACAGTGTCTGGAAGTTCCCAGTGCAGATTATGTGACCAGAAAAAGGAGGGACGGGAGATGAATGGATGTATTAATTAATGAATGGACACGCACGAAAAATCCTAATTTAATAAAGAGATTGCCATTAAATTTCATGAGGCACATTTTGGACTCCCTATTGGCTAAACCCTAGGGGTGTAACCATTCATCGACTACATCCATGTATCGATTTATATTCCCACAATCCAACTATATCGATAGGTGCTCAGCAAGTTGTTCTTCATGGGGGGCGTATTATCGATCTAAAATGGATTTACGAGGTAAATAATCCATTGTAACAATACTAGAATACAAGAATTTTCACATTGTATTTAAGCACGACAAACTTTATATGGATGTATTTTTTAGCACTTTTAATAGTAAAGAACTAGGATAAGTAACTGTGAAATAGATACCTGGCTACTGGACAGTGCAGATGAGGACTTTTAATTTGTGATTAATAATTAATTTACCCCTAATCCCCCGTACAACAAAAACTTATTTATTTCACACTGGTTGAATTTTTTGCCAAAAAAAGTTATTGTTTAAGTCAGGAATCTTATCATTATCTGGTATATGACTTGACTGGACACTTACAAAGTGGCAATGTATATAGTAACACCTGTGCTGGTGTACATAATACACGTCCCTTTATCTAATTAAGTACAATGGAGTAAACTACAACTTTGTCTTCCCTCTCCACTGTGAGATAAGTGACAGGTTAGCATGAATAATTATCGCATTGTGGTGTTCACAGTTTTCTTTTCTGATCTGTGAAATGTTATTTGAAGCTTTTCACCACCAGTCTAAGTCACGTGAATTAGTTAAATGTTCCAGAATTTTTATAACTTCAGTTGTATGACGACATTATCGTGTCTGAGAGGTGTTAATATATGCAGAAGTCAGCTTGATTGCAGGTTTTAATTAAAATGTGTGTGTGCGTGTGTGTCTGCGGGTGCAAGTGTGAGTGAGAGCGAGAAAGACAGAAAGAAAAAAAGAGTGTGTGTGACCTTCAAAAGTGTGACTTCAGCTGAATTGTCATCAACCTGTCTCTGAAATGATGCTGACACCTCATTCGCCAACTCAGTTTTAGCATTGTGTGAATGAATGTGTGTGTGTGTGTGTGTGTGTGTGTGTTTATGATTCCATGCTAGTATGTGTCTGCTTAAACTGGTATTGAGGCCGAAATGGAGTGACAAAAATGAGGAGGAACTGGGTGGCGGATGAATGTACAGTGCAGCATGAGACTAACCCTTCACACTGGCTGCTAGTCAGACAAACAGTCTTCACATAATCTCCCCTTAAGTATTTCTATTTTTAGTCCAACAAACTATCACAGAAGGTGGTTCCTTTTTACAGTCCACTCTCTCATATATTACAGTGCCAGTGCCCTAGTTGATGTGCGTTTCATGTGTACTACTGTAGGAGTTATGGAGAGACCTTTCATAGCCTCGTAGTGTACTTTAATGAGCACGAGGCTAATTCCAACTGTAAGCTTTAAACCCTTGAGACAAACTCTGACCTGCATTTCGTACACTATTTATCTTTAGGTTTGCTTGAAGTTGTCCGTCTTCCTTATGTCTGAGTGAAGCCAGAGGCTGCATCACCTCAAATGACCCAAAACAGCCGTTCACCTACATTTCCAATAAAATCTATTCCTCTTGATAAAAGTGCTGAGCTCTTGTCAGAAACGATGTAACATCACAGCTTCTGATCAAAAGAGTGAGTAGAACAGAAGATGATGAAGCGAAGGAGAGGAGCAGGCGAGGACCAATGCCACGCCGCAGGCAGAACAAAACGCCTTGGGCTGATTTAATGAATGGAGAAAGACTGTGGCAACAAAGCTCCAGGAAGTTTTCATTTGTCCTAAAAGAAGAAAACTGGGACTGCCCCTGTGGACGTGGTACTATAAAAAAAGACAAAGGAGGTTGAACATTTCCGAAATAGGAGACTTCTTGCACGTCATTCTCTGAGGACACCGAGTTTGGCTGCACCTTCAAATGTGCCAGCTGAGTTCCTTCTCCTTAACATAATTAGGCCTGTAACCACTGTAACTGCTGCAGTGCAAAGGAATGGGGTTTAATGCACTTGGCTGGCATGAAATATTCATGAAATGCAGGTCTTCGTAATGACTGACGATCCAATGGTTAGATGAAATAGACTGCGACTGCCTTTAGACCCTATAAGTCAGACAAGACAGAGAGTGCACAGTGGTTGGATGAGGAGAAGTAGATTCATAAACTTGAAAGTCTTAACGACATTGTTTTTGTCTCTTGTTTTTTCCTCTGCTGGAGTGAGATATTAGGAAAGTCTGACCAAACTGAACAAAGAGGCCTCCAAGAGACAGTTATGAATACTGTGAGATACACAGACCTGATACTGTATTATCATCTTTGTTCAGTCACTAGTGGGACCTCAACTATTTGCAATATTACAAGTCTTTTGAAAGCAAATACACTTTTTGCCAGGGCTCATCATAAAAAGCTTTCTGAAAGGATGTTACTCCTACGCTTGTTTGAGGAGGGTCTTAAAGTCTAGAGTGAGGGAAATGACACATCTTGGTGACGCAGCATTGTTTGACAAAACTGTCATCTCATCCCAAATGTAAGTGGGAGTTGAGTGGAAATTAAACTTGTCCCGATGGCATCATGAGATAAAGTTTATTGATTCCACGCAGAGAAAGTGTCAGATCTAAACATCATTTATCCCTTGCAAGCCATCAGGCCTGCATCATGGTCTGTCAGCACCGGCGTTGCACTTCCAGAAACAGCTGATGATGATCAGCAGCGATTATTCAACGTCTAAAAATTATGCTCTCATCTGTTTTCTTCAAGTAACACTGAACAAAAGTCATTAATTTTTTTATATTAAGCAGTAATTGAATGGGACTAATATTATCAGGGGACCTATTATTTTCACACACAGTTAACATGATCTATGTAAATGCTGCTTTTTGTTTTATTGTCGACAAATCCCATAAAAGGAGCAGAAGTGACATCGCATCGATGCTAACATGTGCTGTCTCTGTGTACAAAGCCTGATCGAAGTGTTTCCTCTGTAGCATACAGCTCCTGTGACGCCATCAGAAAAACATCAGTAAGTCAGTCACACTGTTGCACTGTGCTACATGTTTCTTCAGAAGAGTTACCAAGACCTCAACAAATATATATGCTTGAGAGACAATCGCGTAGCTGTACTAGGAAATTATGAAGCTCTTTTGAGAGTCATGTCAGGAGCAAGTGGGCTTGAGGTTGTGTGCATCAGGGTAAGGAAGTCAGAGAGTACTGAGACACCGACTTACACATTGTTTCTTTTGGTCTTTTCTTATGGGATTTGTTGACAAAGAGAAAGTATAATAACACCACCCTTATCCTTTAAGGTTATGACATTGCGTGTTTGTATCTTGTTGGTATTCATGGCTGGACTGGACCCAGCAATAGGGGGTTTCTTTCTAAGTGGAACTAACTGTGCTACAACATAATGTTCTCCTGGTGGTGTAGAATGAGCAGTGGATAAAAGGGGCATGTTATATACAGTATGTTATGCTTGCAGGGATAAGTGGTGTGAAATAGGGAAATAGGAAGACAGCAGTATGAGTGTGTGTTTGACTGAATATTTTTGGTTGTGAATTATGGGAGTGTTTCAGCAGTAGGGCACCAGTGATTTATCGGTGGCAGCGCTGTGCCAGTTAAAATCTGTTAAGGAGTAGAGGAGTGGGAGGATGAGAGTGGCATGCTAATGATGCTGCCACTGTTTCTTGCCATGGATGACTCACCCTCAATATGGGGGTGCTAACATCCACTGTGTGGGTAGCAACACGCAGACACACACACACACACACACACACACACACACACACACACACACACACACATGCATGTCTTGACATAGATGCAAATGAACGAAAATCAGGAGTGCAGATGCCTGAACAGTCTATGAAAGTGGATTCAGCCAGAACAATATATACCCCTGATATGATTATACCAAACAGGTAAAAACATGCCCTGCTCTAACATTTTTGTGGGGTGGTCAGTGTCCTGACCGCTGACAGATTGTCAAAACTAGCATCTTTCCTGTGAATATGTGTGAGATATATGCTCGACATCAAAACTCAGAGAGGCAATGTTCTTTTGTTTGCTGGTTTTCAAAGGTAAGAGAAACATGCCAGAGTTGTGTAACTCACTTGGTAATTGGCTTGTACAAAACTCATGTGGGACATAATTTCACCTGCTTTATCTTTCTCACACTCTCTAGCTCTTTCTCTCTCACACACTTACACACACACCCCTTGAGATGACAGTCTCCATCTGTAAAGTTATTATTACCTTATGCAGCCCACACACTGATTTCACAAAAGTACTGACATGAAAACTTACAAACGAAATAGCTAACAGCTTTTAAAGGTACCATACAAAAAAACAAAACAAACATCTTTGTAAAAGTCATGAAACACCAAACCCAAGTGTTTTTATCTACTTTCTTTACAGCACAAGTTTCCAAGAGAGTTTTTTTTCTTTTAATAAAGGAAGAAAAAATGACAAGGACTAAAATATTTAAATGTGACCACAGATGCAGTGCATTCAGAAAGTGATGCCTTCACTTTTTTTTTTGCATTTTGTTATGTTGCAGCCTCATACTAAAATCATTTAAATGAATTTTCCCTCACCTACACTCTATACCCCATAATGAAAGTGAATTGATGGGACATGATTTGGTTCAACACACCTGTCTATGACTTCAGAGCAAATACAAATCAGTGAGGTGAAGCTACTTCCTGCAGATCTCAGAGACAAGTCCTATTGAGAGAAGGTCCTTGGTAAGAGAAATGACCAAGAACCCAATGGTCTCGCTGGCTGAGCCCCAGATATCCCGTGTGGAGATGAGAGAAACTTCCAGAAAGACAGCCTTCACTGCAGGACTCCACTGATCTGGGTTTTATGGCAGAGTGGCTCGATGGAAGCTTCTCTTCAGTGACAGACACATGAAAGTTGTTTGGAGTTTCAAAAAGCAAGGACTCTCAGTCTGTGGGGAAACAATACTCTCTGGTCTGATTAAACCAGAAATGAACTGGTTTAGATGTCATGTCTGGAGGAAACCAGGCATTACCTGCAAAATACCAACCCAACTGTGAAGCATGGTGGCGGCAGCATTGTGCTGTGGGGGTGTTTTAAGTGGAGAGGAACAGGACATTGGTTAGGGTTGAAGGAAAGATGAATGGAGCAAAGTATAGCGCTATACTGAATGAAAACCTGGCCCTGAGCACTCAGCACCTTAGACTGGGCCAAAGGTTCTCCTTCAAACGGGACAATGACCTGGAGCATACAATACAAGACAACTCTAAATACCCAGTCAGAGCACTGACTTGAACCTAATCAAATATCTCTGGAGAGACCTGAAAATGCCTCTCCGCCAACAGTCCCCATCCAACTTGACAGAACCAGAGAGGATCTGCAGAGAAGAATGACAGAAAATCCCCAAAACCAAGTGTGGAAAGCTGGTTGCGTCACACCCACAAAGACTTAAGGCTGTAATCACTGCCAAAGGTGCCTGAACTAAGCACTGAGTAAAGGTTCTGTATGAGTGTGTCACTGCAAAATTTAAGTTTATAATACATTTGCAAAAATTTTGAAAATTATATTTTTGCTTTGTAATTATGGTGTAAATTAAGGGGAAAATTAATTAAAACTATTTTAGCATAAGACTGCAGCAATACACGATGTGAAAAAGGGAAGCTGTCTTTATGAATACTGTAAAATGCTAAAAACGTATCCGTTGCTCCCATGAACACCATGTAAACCAAATGAACAAATTGATATAAAAATGTGAAGGACTGAATGTTTGGAGGACCCAGTCTCCAGGACCCCAGTCAGAACATGAGTAATCTGTATCCTTATTAATTGTTGCTTGTGTCTGTCTCCAGGAAAACTGTGTGTAATAAAACCTGCTAATACTGCTTAGACATTTCTATATTTTATTGCAAAATTAGTTTTGCAATAACTGCAGGAATTGCTATGGTTGTTATAGACCTCGGTTTTCTGTGCACATTGCTTAAGAAAAACACACACACACACACACATTTGTGTTTGCATTTGTGTCCACTCCCACATAAATAAGCTGCCACATAAGACTAGGAAAACAGATAATGAAATATAATGTGAGATAATATGGATAATCAGAAATGAGAGGGAACATTTAATTATACTGTCAAGATAAGAAAGAAAAGATGTAATTAGTCTATGAGTCATAGGATCGTTAAATTATTTTGCTGATAATGTATTTCAGCCAAACTCTGCTTTGGCAGCTGGGTCAGCACTGCTCCTCTTTCACATGATGACTTTTTCCTCTCAGTGTGATCATAATGGCGGATATGATAGGTGTGTTATTCAGGTTGAACCCATACATGCATGCAATTGATTTTGCTTATGGTCCTCTGAGCTGAATGTCTGTCCTTTAAAGAACTGGCAAAACATCTATTAGAATGCGTGTCAAGAGAAAGCTTCACGCTATCTAAAATCACATCACATTTACTCATCCTTTACTTCTCTTATTACTAGTTGCATAATTGATATTAGTTTGCTTTATGGTAAGTGTGTATTGCAGACTTTGTTTCTGGGAAATTAAAGTCATCTTTCTCCATTACTTAGCTGTTGTGCCGCATAAAGCATTGTATTTTGGGGGTTTTAGCAAAAAGTAGTCCACATTGAGACTAGGTCTTTAGTTCCATTGTCTGAAATCACCCACTTTGCCAGCTCTGCAAAAGTGAGAAAGTAGACAGTGGTGTTTTTTTTTAGTTTTTTTTTTTTAGTTTTTCCACATAACTACCTGTCACTTTTTGTGTGTATGAAGAGTACAACGCTATGAATATCTTCCAGGAGAGACTGTGTGAGAGCATGTGCTGTTATCCCCATATTTACACCATTGTTGCATCTTCCACCTCTCTAATAGCATCAGGTTTTTCACCCCATCTTTGAGTGCAGCTGAACAGTTACTTTATAACACTTCTGTCTTCCCCTGTGGTAGGATGACTCATAATGCAAACTTCCTCCGGCTGTGAGGTCTCTCCTACTCAAAAGTCTGAGAAACATTGTTTTTCTAGGGGAGCAGTTATGGCAGGAGAATGGTCAAAGGTCAGCTGTTGTAGCTACTTTCATAATGGACTGATCTTTGTAAAATTGTTTAGTTCCCATATTGTTGATTATAAAGCACATCCGGGTGCCAAATAAACTGAGAAAGTATCACAACAAAAAACAACAGTCCACAGTGAAAAGAACACAGTCTGCATTCAGAAACTGTGCCTTAAAAGCAGTTGTCATTCACTGCTCTCAGGCATCCCAGCTTACGGCTATTACTTCTTTTATTAACAATATAACACTCTAAGTGGTCGTATCTTCACTTAGCTAGTAAGCTACAAGACAGAAAAATGCCAAAGAAACATCGCACAACTATTGGATTTCAGGAAGCTAGTATATCATTGTACTGTCTTCCCAATGATAGTAATATTAAAGACAAGTGGTTAAAGTTCATGTCTGGCTGGATCGCAGCATAAGGGCAAACCTTAGCAATTTTCCAAAGAGAGCGGATAGTTATGCCACGAGATTGAGACCACACCTCTTACTGTGTTTACTCTGGTAAAAAAAACAAAAAAAAAAACAAAGATATTCTGTCACTTCTAACTTGTCTCTCTGAGTGATCATTTCACCAGTAAAAATAGCCAAACTCACAGCACAGTTTTTGTCTTCAAGTCATCACAGTTATAAAATCAGTGCATAGCAGCAGCTTGGAAATGGCTTGGCAGTGACATTTAGCTTTGACAAACCAGCTTTAATGTAAATTGGACTGTGTCAAAAATACTGCACATTTGAGCTCAGAGAGGAGAGAAGTTCTGAAACCGTCTGATGCTAGGCTGAATGCAAATAGGACGTGATGTGGTTCCACAACAGTTTCCAAGTGCATCCTTAATTTCGCACATGATTTGTACACTGAATTTTACTCTGTTCAGCTCATTTAAGCGCCGACTGACCATCGCGCTTTGCATTTACCACTGAGGTTTACCAAACCACTGTGCTAGGCCCTCATCCAATCCACCTGTTGTTGGCTGTGGTCAACCAATCAGAGGAGAGGCTCAGAGACTTACACAAAACACCCTGTTCTTGCTAGAGCTTCAGAGAGAGAGTGTGAGGGAGGATGTAAAACTATATTAGGGGGTTTCCTGTAATTAAAACCACGCATGTATCTTATAATTAATATCAAAACTTCAAATAAAACACCGGAAAGGTGCCAAATACTAGACTTTTAAGGACTTCGTTGTATATACAATATTCTATGCCAGAAAATACTGGAAAATGCTTTTTACATATATCATCTTCAAATTGTTTTTCTAAACCTTTTTTCCTGACCAACCAAAAAATATTCTAACCACAGTCTGTTGAACTCTTTGGTGTGAATGACATCCAATATTACAACATTGGTAGTTGACAGAAGACCATATTGAGACTTCTGACCCTGTTATTGATCAGTGCTACTAAGCCTTGCCATGACTGTTTAAGAAGTCCCGAGTCAGTGATTACAGGGTCAAGACCCATTGGCCACCTTGAGCTTATAATTGCCAGTTTGAGCCGTTAAAAGGAGCCTGCTCTCTTTCTTCATCTCCCGCCCTTTGTGCACAAAGAAATGACCTTCAGAAACTAATTTTTCCTCTGAAAGAATCTACACTCATTTCCCTCAAACTCACACAATGAGGCAGCTGTTGCCTGCTTTCCATTTCTCTCCCAACTGCTATTATTTCTAAATTTGTGCTAAATTACTTTCTTTCTTTTTAGCAGTTCCATTTTATTCAAACCGTAGTGTCCCCCAACTAAATCAATCTTGCTTACTAATATTTCATCCTCCCCATCATTCATCATCTCCCATTGCCTCTCCCAGCAGTTGAACCGATAAATTGAAACTAAGAGAATCTTTGTTTTTAATATTTGACAATAATAATGCCATTTTCAGGTGTGAATACTCAAGTGAGAAAATAATCTTCCACCTTTGTACTTCAGAGGGTTTTTGTCATTTTATTTTGGATTGAAATTCAAATGAAGGAAGGGGGGGAACACCCTCCAAAATGAAAACAATCTGTCTGAGATAATAGCACTCATGTTCAGTGGTACGAAATACAAACCACTTCAGCAAACATTATGCACCAATCCTCCACAGATATTTACTGCCGATATTTTCTGTCATCTCCCCAAGATAAGATATATTTTCCACCAGTTATCTTTGACTTGCTGACGAGCACCCTGTCCTCACTTTATTTCCTAGAGATCACAGACGCATTAGAAATGTTGCTTTTGCAGTTGAGGAAACATGTCTGTTGAGCCCTCAAGGCCGTGTTGGTGTAAAGTCAGCTCTAGCTTGCTCTTGATGCACTGTAGAGTAACAGCCAGGAGACTAACCATCACGGATAATAGTGATACACTGGCTTAGATGCAATTTTTTCCTCCGTTTATAGTTTTTTTTTTTTTTCCAATAGGAAATGGATGGTTAAGCAGAATGTTTTGTTTCCCTTTTACAACGCCCACACTAGGGTGACTCGTCTAATTGGGAGACAAAAAACCTACCACCAACTCTTCTCTTACAATGCACCGCTTTTGTTTACTCTGTTAACAAAGCTCTAAAACAAACTGCCTCCAAAAGCATGTAAATTAGTTTCATTCTGCCTCCCCCTTCCCTTTCCTTTAATGATACAAACAGCATTTAGGCAAGTTAGCTTTGGAAAGGAATTTTTCTTTTTCTAACCTAAGTGTGCATTATGATTTCTGGCGGGTGGGGGGGGGTGGCACTGCTTGGTTTAGAGATTTGAAAGGCAATATCTGGGGAAATATCACAAATATGACATAAAATCAGGAGAAAGCAAGATTATGTGTGTGTGAAAAAGAGAAAGACACACCCATGTGGCAGCAGTGTGCTCATCACTCAGAAAAGTCCCTCCTCTGTGACTCTGGAAATGGAGTATAATTTAACTTGGGGGCCATTTCATTGTTCCCTTTAAGCTTCTTAGCTCTAAAATATTCATATTTCAGGCGAGGGAGGAAGAAATCTGTGACGGCAGCAGACAGAGGCGAGAGGGAGAAGAAAGAGGATAGTGAGCAAAAGAGGTAGAGAGAAAGAGAAACTGACAGAGTGAGAAAAAAAGAGCAATGAAATAAATGAAAGAGAAACTCTGAGGAGGGTAGTGAGGAGAGAGATAGAGAGAACAGAAAGCAACACTTTAACTGATGTTCTCCTATAAACAACTTTCTCCCTGTCTTTCTTTTATTCTCTCTCTGAGACACTTCATGGCAGACCTGTCCAACAAAAGACAAAGCCATTTCCCTGTCATCTACCCCAGCACTAGAAAGCAAAGGGAAAAAGAGAGCAGACAGACTGAGTAGCAAACGACACAATTGTAATTATTATCTATGTCAATGAAAGCAGTTATTTACAGATATCCTGTCATATTTGTGCTGCTTGGTGTCTGTCACTGAAAGATAGATTTTTTTTTTCTTTTGTTTGTTTGTTTTGATATGTCAAGAAAACTGCTGAGAAAACTATACATCTAATTTACACCTGCTGTCTAAAGTGTAGCCAACTCAGACGTATCTAAACATTAGATAAGGGAAGGTAAACAGACAGGCAGAGCTTAATTCATCCCAGTGTCCAGGATGCTCTGCATACATAGTTAAATAAACGCACATGTATGTATAGAAAAATAAGTAAGTGAAAGAAAGGAGGAAAAAATGAAGCAAAGATATGGAGTAAGAAAAAAATGTGCACATAAGTAGTTACACCCCTGTGTCGGATGTGTCGGTTTATATTCCTAAAATCCAACTACATCGATATACATTGATGTATATTGAACTAAAACTGATTTGCAAGGTAAATAATCGATTGTATCAATACTAGGATTTGCACATTGTATTTCAGCACGACAAACTTTATATGGATGTATTTTAGCATATTTAATAGTGAAGAAATGTTAAATGTTACTCCAATTCACTTTCCCTGTGTGTGACATCATTGACATCAGCAAAAGTCAAAAGACCATAATAGAACAGAGAATATAAGTAACAGGTTAACCTACTGTTCATTCACCCTGAAGAAATGTTGGTTGCACTTGTATTAAAAGGTAAATGTATTTGCCATTAATCATTGTGTTTACTTGTTTATAATTCAAACAAAAACTTCACAAAAACTTCTAGGAATCCTCACCTGCACTGTCCAGTATCCAGGTTTTTATTTCACAGTCACAATGGTTGAATCTTTTAGCAAAAAAAAAAAAAAAAAAAAGTTACTGTATCGATTTCAAGTCATTGAATCGCATGGAATCGTTCTAGATGAGCCAAATGTCGCTCTTGAATCCTATTGGAACCATGGAAAAAGATACGTATTGTGTCATTGTAAAAATGTATCGTTATACCTATAAGAAGAGCATTACTTTATCACAACCTAAAAATTCACAGAAGATGCTTTTAAATTACAAAAGAAACAGATGATAAAGACAGAAATGTGAGTATGAAAGGAAAAGGAAAAATGAAAAAGATTTTACAAGGGATGCATTATACTGCAATTGGATACTTTTGCCAGTGCTAGAATCCATTTCAAACAAAGACAACAACAAGCATGAATGAGACTGAAACAGCTGCACAGGTTGTAGGAAGCCTCAGCGAGATGGAGACTTCTTTCAAGAGCGACCTGAGACCAAATGAAATGTATACAGCAAATAACGCCAAGAGGATTCAGTCACACAAAGCAGTTTGTTCATCTAAATATGTAAATAAGTAAGTGTCCTGATAGTAAAAACCATGTTAGTGTCGATTTTCTACACAGTAAGTTGTCAAGAAGATCGATGCAGCCGTGTAGAGCACGCACAGGGATTTAATGTATATTGTTTGTTTTTCATCATTTTCTCCGGTAATTAGTAATTATGCTGCTTGTCACGGTGCATGCACTGTGCATGTGGCTGAGTCCCACATTGAAATGTGTGATGTGTGCGCTCCTCTGTGAGGGTACATCTTAGTCTTGGCACTCACACAGCAAACGTTAATTGAATGGAGCCTTAGCCTATGTGATCCAGCTGGAAGACGGTTATGTAACATTCCCAGAACCAAATGAGAGCTGACACGATTCAAAACAAACTATACATAGAGCATTGCATTAGTGAGTCACCACGTCCTCTTGTAGGTAAATAAAAACTTCTACAAAAAAAAAAAACACGTAACTCTATAGACAAGGCCTTCTGGGTATTCATTATGAAACTTAGTATATCAACTTTGTCTAGCTTCTGTTTGTGAATTGCCAGTATTGTACATGTGTACATCCAACATGGCTCTTTCTTGCCACAAAATATAGCACGAGATGACTGGAGAGGTTTTACTGGAGTTATTCTAAGGGGAACGGATGGAGGGAAGGAATCACTTGAGGTTATGACGAGAGCCCTAATCTTCCATCCGCATCGCTAAAGATAAATATGATGCACTGCTGAGCACATATTGGCCACTGCTTGTAAGTTGGAGGATGAGTGATGATAACCAGAGGAGGATAAACAAGGAGAGAGAGAGAGAGAGAGACAGAGAGACAGAGAGAACAGAGAGAAGGATTGAGTCAGCCGGTGCAGAGATGTAACGTGAGGAGAGCAGTGGTGTTATGTAGGCTGTACAGTAACCAGGCAGGCTGGGATGCTGCTCCTGCTGGTTTAAAGGGAAAAAAGAGAAAAACCCAAAGCTGAATTGAACTGAATTGATATGCTAATTTGATTGAGAAGGTGTGTGGGTGGATATGGAGAAGGTTTTAAGCAGTAAGAGGGACAGAAACAGAGAATGACAAGAAAAGAGAGGGAAAGAAAGGAAGAGTGGGAGTGAGAGATGTGACGGAGCGAGGGAAAAGAGTGAGGTGAAACAAATGGGAAGGATTGGGACGAGAGGCGAGCTCAGCATGGCTCTGCAATTTGGGGGTAAGAGAGTTTACAGTCAATCACCGAACAGTTGTCAGTTAGCTGTGGCCATTTAGCCTCTACTACAGGCTCCTGACACATTGGCTTGACTTGTTGAAGAATTTGTGAATTAATTCATTTTGATTATAATTCCAGTTTATTACCACTTGGTTTGTATTTGTATTGTTTTGGCAGCCATTACAACATCAGCAAGGTAAGATAGAGGAACAGAGAGACACTAAATCCGACAGGATGAGCAACAAAGTCAGATGATCAGAAACTAAAAATGAAACCACAATAATCATAGACTTGTCTGTATATAAAAATGGACATAGATCCCAGTTCTGAAAAGCCTTAATCCAACAGTCTACCTTTTGACCATCAGGGGGTGAACGTAAACGTTTTGCTAATGAGTTGATGATTTTTTAAATGATGGTCCCATAGACCAGGTTATGCGTGTGTGGCCACAGTGTGATTGGCAGACTGCACCACACATGGCGACCGGCCTGACAATCAGGAGAGAGCACTGAGCAGGTCAGATCCACCCCTTACTCCTCCTCAGCTCAACCTTATCCTTCAAATATCCTTCTTCTGGTTTCAAAAAATCAATATGGTGACGACCAATTTACAAACTCAAAGCTTCCAAATGGCAGGCTAGGTAAATGTTTTACATTCACCTTCAATTTCTCTGCCCCATCTCTCTTTACAACCTTCCTGATTGTCTGACTGCAAAACGTCAGCAACAGTGATACAAGCCTGAATCTTTCTCTGGTGAAGTTTCTATGGCCACGTTGTTGGCAAGCAGATCTAGTTTGTATTCCCCTCTTGTGTGGCTAATTAAAATGATTATGATGGCAAACACAGCAAGGTCACAAGTAAACAGCAAAGGTGTTTGAACTTGTGGTCTGAACAAGTTGTTTGTATTTTGTTAGAACGACTGAGTGAACTGTTGCATATTAGTTCTCAGTGGAGTTTAAACAATGAGGCTTAGTGCTGGCTGAGACTCAAATCTTTGTAGTCTGCTGGCAATATTCAGTTTTGAAAAATCAAAGAAAAATTGTGTTTTATTAAAGTTAAAAATTGTTAATTAGACAAAATATTAGTTTCCCCAATCATACTATAATTACAAGAGGTGTCTACGGTTAACATGACGTTCACTTCTCCTGAAAAAAAAAAAAAAGAGGTCTCTCATCATACTGTGACAAGAAGTGTAAGAGCAGTGCAAGTGGGATACTTGACTGCTGACAGTCAGACCTTCCCATCAGGGTGCAGGATAACCTGAGGTTAGTGTGAAGAGATAATTGGGACAAGCTGTTACTGAGTCTTTGTAATTGAGGAGGTGCTGTCATTCATTATTGTTTGGCATAATAATCATATTGAGAGTTTGAGAGAATTTTTTTATACAATAGATTATGTTTTTGGGATATTTTTCACAAACTAATAAATAGGATTAAAATGCAAATGCTTGGGTGTCATTTATTATAATGCAGTTCTTCTCAATATGGTCTTTAGCATCTAAAACTAAATCTAAATCTGCAATCGTCAGCCACTTTCATCATGTCATGACATTTTGAAATATGATGTAATGATTCTCAAGATATCAAGGCAATCTTATCTGCCTATCGTAAATGTTTTGGATGGAGATGAGGTAGTCTACTTACTCCAGTCTATTTCTCTCGGATTCTTAGAAACAGCCAGGACCAGAGGGTACACTGAGGACAGTTGTCATCCAGGAAAGGAGGCTCCATGTCGGTGTCCACAATGGCTGGTGTTTTCTCGACAAGCCCCAAGTGGTGGTGCTGGAGCCTCTTGCCTCAGGGGCCAGAGGGCGGGCAGACAGCACTTCCAGGCAGAGCACCCTGGTCAAGGACAGGTGAGCAGAGGAAACACATGTATATGTCAGCAGTGGAGCTGTTGCTGTAGACTACAGGAGATGCTGGAGCATAATTCTGTCGACGGGACAAAATCCACAGATGTGCAAAAATCTTTGCACATATTTGGGAGTGCTTATTTTGACAGAATTTCATCAGCCTCTCCGGTGCATGCTCTTTTGCTGATAGACAAGTGATTGAAAGTTTGTCTGGTTAAGTCAGCACAAACTGCATTTTGGAAAAAAACCCATGTTGCTATGAATTTCATTTTCATAGGTCTGGTTGAGGTGAAACATGCACAATTGTATGTCCGTAATACTGTCAATACTGAGGCTGGTTGTTTGATTGTTGGAAACAGTTGATATGGACTAAAATACTTAACTGGATTAAATCTAAAAAAAAAAAAACACAACTCCTCTTGTTTCCTGCTGCGTCTACTATGCCACACATACAGGTATACTTAAGCACATGTGCAGGCCTACAGGTGGGTGACAACTTAATGAAAAAACCTGAGGAAGTAAGTGAAATGTATAAAGACGCCAGCTGCTTCTATACGGGGCATTTAATAGTTGATGAATATGAATATGTAAAAATGAAAATGTTAAAGATGAGTAATATGCTTTGGCCTCCACAGTAACCACATCAGCCCTGATAAGGAACCATGGGAACTTTTGGTACAGTGTGTTTTAGACGAATGATTCAGTTCTAGTAAATACCCATTCATCTGAACAAGGTCAGTGTCCCTGCTATTATCTGCCATAAAAAGTAGAAAAAGACACATCAAAATATACAAATGTTTTCACGGTTCATTGCGTACTGCATACATCAGAAGTTACGTTTCCATCAAATTCTGTTGAGTGTTATTGAAATTTGTAAGGTAGCATTCATTTAAACTGACATAATGTCAAAAAAAAAAAAAAAACACCTCTCAACAGGTTAACAAAACATTACTTTGTAGGAATGAGTTCATGATGTTTCTTTGTTTTTCGTTTTTGACATTGCAGAGCAAAATGCCTGATAAGGGAATCATGTCCTAACCCAACCCCAGCCTCATAATGCACACACAATCCCATAGCATATACGCTTCCACCCTCATAAAACAGCCTGGCAGTATATTCCAGTGCATGGAAGTACCTCATAACCAATCAAGGAGATATGAGTCCCGCTGCTTTTACCCCTGGGTTTTATTGAGACACCATGACGCTCAATGTCAACCTTGTCAAAGTCATTCTGCTGATGTAAGGTCAGCAGCGACTGCTTTAGATCGACAGTAAAACACATTGGTTGGACGTTTTACCTTGTCAGTTGAAAACAAAGCTACAGAGGTACCACTACCCGAGACTGATCTCTAGGTGATGTTGGCTGAGAATATTCAAAAAAAAAAAAAAGAATATTCAAGAATTCAAGATGTCATACCTATAAATACAAAAATGTGTTTTTATGTTCATATTGTAGACATGTTTTTGAAAAATTGAAATTTTGAAGTTTTGACACATTTAAAAAAAATTTGCATATTGAATTGTCTGTTTTAATAAACTTGGATGAATGAATTAATATTCTCGCAGCATGTTATATCCTATGAAAAATCATTGTAGATATTTTTCATATATGCACATATACAATTTTTGCTATGGGTATTTCATATTTATATTATCCTTATGCTGTGTGATAATAATATATGCCTTTCTAGAAGAAGTCTATGGCAACATGACTCTTGATATAGGGACATATACATTACGTACGTTACATTTTTATACGGGAAGTATCCACAAATGCAGTTTAGAGATTGTGTCAGGTCACTGGACTTTGTTAATGGATTGATGCTGGCTGTAAAAAAAAAAACAAAAAACAAAAAGAAATCTGATCCTCTCACATACTTTGTGTTTAGTGTTCACGTTTTCCTATTTCGCCGTAGGTACAGTGGCCGCCACAAATACCCCGCTGCGCCCTGTTTAATCACTATTTCTTATCATTAATGTTGTGAGCGGGCAAACCTCTGACCATGTTGCAACCGTCACTAGTAAACAACAGCCAACAGTTTCAATTAATGAGTTGTCAGGGTGCATCAGTGTGCCATTGAGCAGAAAAAAAAATGTTTTGTGTCTGTTTCGGTGACATTCTGCAGGTCTATCACGCCTCTGACTTCAGCTCTTTTTCCTGTGGGTGATGAGGAGAGGCTGTGCAAATATATCACAAAAACCATTCAAGCATAGCTGCGATGCAGATTATAGTTTCTCATTCAGTGGTTTCAGAATGATATAGTGGTATAGTGAAGAAAAGTTTGAGATCTTGGCAATACCCTGGGCTGCTGTAACAAAAATGGTGAGATTTAGCATCTGGTATTTCTCATTTTCATATTGTACAGCCATATTTTTTATACTTTTCTGAGCTCCACATTTCTCTCATCTTAATGATGTCCACCATGAGAGCCGTGAGCAGATGAGTTTGTGCCGACACTACTATCCTTCCTGTCCGTGTATGTGTGTTAATGTTTTCTCCCTCAGTTTCAGGTGGGATTGTTTGTACAGTTTTATGGATTTGGGCAAAAAAAAAAAAAAATGTTGTAAAACTCAACAGCCGACACACAGATGGTCAAAGATGATCCCCTTTTCAGCGTGTGTCTGAATCAGAATGTATTGTGTTTGCTACTTGAAATAAGACACTAGCTGATGTGGTGATAATGTGCATGATTACATTGGTGTCTTCTTATAAGACTGCGCATAAACATCCAAATACATAATCAACACAATCACACGCTAACCAACAATCTGTGCTCAATTACTCTATTACAAGAATCACAATAATCATCATTATGGTCCAAAAATATGTCCAACATCATATTGTATATTCTGCATGTTTCTGTTTTGATGCTTGAAGAAAATGCTGTAAAACCAGCTTAGTATGATAACACCATTGCAGGCAATAATTATGATGTTTTCTTTTTTTTTTTTTTTTTTTTTCAATGCTGCCAGTGAAATCTGACAGTCTGTCTTGCTTGCGTTATGCCTGGTGCTTCCAACAGCAGGGAAAGAGAGAAAAAAAAAGAAAGAAAGAGAAAAAAAAAAAAAACTGAAGTGCTCGCCTGTTCCATTCTCCAGAGAGTCCACGAAGCGAAAAAAGAAAAGGCGCTCGGCCCCACCTCGTGACACGCCAGCGCTCCACAGTATGCTCCCGCCTATGGTGTATGCAAACTGTGAATGACGAATACCAAGAGTGCTGTTCCATTGCTCACACAGGAGGCCAGTGTTTGCCAGGGAACATTTACCAAGCGATTGTAAATCCTCCAACACATTGATTTGTTTTTCTTCTAATGAAAAATAAAACCACAAATAGACATACAGGGACCCTCTGCATTTTAGTGATGTCATTTATTTTCGTTCTATCTTTAAAACACAACTAATCTTTATGTGTTTCCCATCATGTCTTCTTTTCTATTGTCTATAGGAAATACTGAATGTGTGTGTGTCTCTTTACTCTTTCCTCAGCTCTGCAGCATCATCCCTCCCTCAGACGCTGGGCCTTCGCAGCAGCCTGGAGCTCAAGATGACCAATCATCAGGCTTTGGCAGTTGTCTTTCAGCTGGAGTATGTCTTCTCCGCACCAGTCGGGCGAGAGACTATGGTAAGAGGGATGCAAAGGAACACATACAGTATACACTCATTCCTAACCCCAGACCTTACCTAATATGAATCCTGAACCTAGGTCACACAAACACACCCACGCACGCTTAGTAGTCCTCTCTTCATTCTGCCATTCTTCTCTCACTGCTTCTCTCTTGTATGTTGACGAATGTGAGATTGAAGTAAGAAACCAGAGGAAAACAGATCTTATCATAATGATTTTAACTTGCTTCTTATCTTCCCTGTTTATCCACCCATGTGGTGGTTTATCTGCTCTATCTGTCTCTTCATATTTTGGGGGTCTTTCATTGAGACAACCTCTCATCTCACTCTCACTACATTCTGGCTCCAGTGAGTAACAAAGTGGCAGTGACCAGAAAACTTCAATTCCAGGGTCTAAAGATAGTAGGATAATAGGAAGGTCCCCTGAGGGAAATTTGTGATTTTGGGCCATATAAATAATTTGACCTGACTCGATGGCAGGCTTCAAAATGTTGCCATCCTGGTGATGGATGATAGCTGATATCATTGACTCCACAGCCACTGCTGAAATGCAGCTTGCACAGGCGCAGTTTTTCATAATTGTTGAAAGGCTTTCTGGGAAATGTGGGAATTTAAATATGTGGTCTGAGGTTGCTGACAATTGTGCTTTCTGTTGTTGCACCCCATAATGTGACGCAGTCAAACTGGATTTTCATTTGCGTTAGTATTACTAATATATTAGTAGCTATATTAGCAATCAAATGTCTTCATCCTCACCATGGCCTCCATGAACTAAAACATACCTAATGTCCATATGAAGCTTGCTGAAAACAAACGTCTGTCAATATCTGTAAAATCTGCAGACTTTCCATTTTAATGTCTGTCACAAATCCCATCAGACTCAAACAGACATTGATATCTAGTCAGAGGTGGGGCTCTGTCAGGTGCCAACATTTCTGTGTGAAAAGATGTTTTCCATAGCTAAATTTTGAGGAACAGCTTCTCAAATGCCTCGGTTTAATATTGTGTCAACACAAGTAGTCAGAACTTTACCCAAATAAAAACAGTCAAACAATAAAACTATTAACACTATGATTTAAATTAGAAAAATATGTAAGGAAAGAACAAGTAAACAAGAAGCTCAGCAGGCTTTTCAAGAAATGTCTCAGTTTTGACAGTTTTCGGTCAGTACTCAGGCAGTGCTGAGGTTCAATACACCCAGTTGAAGGGTTTCTGTCAGTCTCTTTCTCATACATATAAACTTTCAGTTAGATCCCATGTAATCGCCTGCCACTGTGTAGCTGACTGTAATAGGTGATGGTGACCAGTATGTAATCAGTGTTTTAGGCTCCCTATAATTTCAAGTCGACCCACTCATCATGCTGATCTGTCGATGCAATAGACAAATATGAGGCTTAAATCAAAACTGCAGTAATAGTCAGTCATTTTTGTTAAGTGCTAATTTGTACGATTCAAGATTAAATTTAAGTTACATCATTTTTGTAGAACATATCAACATGACACTTTCTGTGAAGCCCATAAACCTAAATTCTCTCTGAGACATTTTTACTGTTGTGAATTGTTGGCGCATATGATCTTTCAAAGGCAGAGTGAAAAGCTTTATTCATTTAGTTGAATCCCAATTTGGAGTCCCATCATGTCTTACCCCTGTCCATATGAATTACATAGACTAGCAGCTGGCACCTGTTGTAGGACGACACAGTCAACACATCCCCGGGGAAGTAATTTCCAAATTCAAGCCGCGCCACTTAACAACTGCTCATGGCATGGAATACCACAGAAAGACTGGATAATTATGTGTGTGGGTGAGCCTTCAACACTTAATGCATGCCAAGGCTCGGCTCTCGTTGTGTTACTGCGCGTCCTTTATACAAGCAGGGGTCACGAGATCACCAATTAAAAGCAGCAGAAAAACAACCAGCCACTCAGTCGTCGGAGCAACACGGTACATTTGCATTTATAGATTGATACGCCTATTCTTACCTCTACATCCATATGACATATAGCCTGTTGATAGCCCTGCTATTTTTTTCGTCATGGATGAGAATGATCATTCCACGGTCCTGTTGACAAATAATTCAGAAATTTTATAAAAGTGCTTGAAGAAGAGCTTGAAATATATCACAGATCAAGTGACAAATATGTTGCATCGTTGTCTACTTTACTGTTGAATTTTTTATGATAGAAAAAAAACATCCCTATGTTGGATGCTCTTTCCTCGGATGATTTGAATAATTGCCAAAGACTATGATTTTCACAAGTGAAGGCCCATGGTTTGTTTGTCTCCATGTTTCAATTCTGATAATTTGTGACTTTCAGACAGAAACAGAAATTCAGAACAAAACAAGAGTAGACAAATGTCAAAGTCACAGCAACGTTAATGACTGTGCGAGCAGCTGAGGTTGATGAGAATGGCTTTGATCTATTAATCAAGTATTTGACGAATTAAATCTTTGACCTGGTGATGCCACTAGATTAAATCTCAGTGGATCACCAAAGTGAATCCAATCAACGGTTGAGAAATTTCTAGCAAAATCACATATGTCAACCTCCTGTGTCAATGGGCTAACCAACATCCAACCAACATTATAGTCCAGATATATTGATAGTGTGGCTAATGATGATAAATAATGATGGTTCTGCTCGATTTCTTTCACCCAGTGCTTGCTCATGGTGGGAATTATTGGGTCTCTGTAATCTATATTATCAAGAGCTCAGATCACACCTGCTCTATATGAAAAGCACCTTGAGAAAGCTTCTGTTGTGATTTGCCGACATATAAATAAAAATGCACTTGACGTGACATACTCTTTTTACAATAGCAGCTTTTTAGGGCGATGAAAAAGAGGTTGGTTGTCATTGTGTGGTAGGAAGTTATAAAGCTGAAGTAGTAGCTGGCAGAAGAGATTAATAAATGGGCCACAGACAGTAAAACATTGCATTTACAGGCAGCACACGGGTCCAGTTTATGGCGTGCGTTATTACCCTGTCTATCAGCACAATGAAATTGAGCAAACGTGTCTCAGCCGTTGTTCAGAACTGGATTCAGGTTTGAGTTGCAGTCGACCAATATATTCCCTGAAAGGAAACCTGTTACCCTGTTGCTGCCAAGGAGGAATACAAGGAATGTGGAGGAAATTTTCAGCATAGAGCTCTGCCCATCGTCACATCTATGCACCCCCAAAACCACCATATTCTCAACTAGAAAAGAGATGATTTCACCATCTCCAACACTTTTTTCCCTCTTGGGAGTCGGTCTTTTCTTACAACTCCTTCGTTCAGGTTATATCTCAGTTTATGCCTCACACTTTCCTCTTACTACTAGAGCAAAATTTCCACTTGTACACAGAAAATGTGAACATCTAATGGGCAGATAAAGTTAGGTGCAAATTTGTTCTCCATCTAAGATAAATGCTTTCTATTTTGGACATTTTCCTATTACACCTACCAACCCTTGTCCAAACACACAATATCTCTGACTCTATGACACAGATTGCCATTAATCTTACAGAGAAAATTCATGCTCCAATAGGATTCTTGCCTTGATTGGAAAAAGCTTCACCGGAGTTGAGAAATTCTGATAATCCTGATAAAACCATCAAACTGATGCCTGTCATCATCCCAGAATAGCAAGGCAAAAACTGTTGTGTGGGTGACAGAAAAAAAGTTCTCCTACCACACTCTACTTCACCACCTTCGCCTTCTCTGGCATGACTGTTTGATGAGGTGAGAGATATTTAGCAGGTGGAGAGTAATTTCTGTCTGTGTGTGGGAGTGGAGAGTGTGTGTTTGTGTGCTGATGTGCACATATGTTACTTGTGAGTGTTAATCCAGAGCCTGATCTGTCTTGGGTGTTGACTGATAACGGTTTGATACAATCCGCCTCCTGAAGACGGCAGCAGCCGTGACGCCCTAAATCTCACCCAGCCACCCACCGCATCTCGCGTTAGGCTCCTGGATTATCAGATGTTTGCTAAAACGTCAGCCTGTGCTTCTTTGGCTACGGAGAAGAGCATGATGGGACTGTGTACAGTACATGCCCCTGCACTGTGTCACAGCTGGCAGAGATGTGATGCTTTTGAGGTGTTATAGCTGTTTTGAGTGTGCCTTAGCTAAGGTGTGCCTTCAGGGCAGGCAGCTGCACACTGTCAACAGCACTTCACACCACTTGACATCACTTGCGAACCATAAATGTGAAGGGTTCATGTCTGATTGCTGCCATAACCTCCAAGACATTTCAGGCCCTTGTAATCTCTGCTGGTGCTTAAACCTGCAAAAAAATCAATGAAGTTGCTTTAAATTGAATTTTTACCACCTCTCATAACTCAGATATATTTTCAAAATACACCAGCTGCTTTTGCCTTTTGACCTTGGTGTATTTTATAATGCCATTCAATCAGAAACAAAACATGTCAGTACCTTATATATGGCTATTGACAGCAGTGTCTGCTTCCTCGCACTTTGTTTTGTAAAGCTGTAGTCTCTTGTGGAATTATGGTTTATTTCAGATAACACTTTATTTACTCCAGATGCAAAGAAATGTTGTTACAGCAGCAGAAGAAATAGACTAGATAACAATTCAGAAGATGCTACAGCAGAACAAAAGAAAAAATAAGAACCACACCATAAATCAAAATTACAAAGATATACAGAAATAAGAGGTAGAGTAAGTGATACATTGAAAGAAATTCAATGATAACACAATAATACAATAAATTCAAGTTAGAGAGCTATATACAGTCCAGTGTCCTGGGCCAGTTTACATAAATGTGGATTAATGCAATGTGCCTCAGCTCTGGACTCGGTAGCATGACTCAGAGGCAATGGTAAAAGTTCAAAACAGTTCACCTTTATTAAGGCTCAGCAAGCAGAAGCAGGCGAGGGCAAACAGTAGGCGAAGTCAGGGCTCAGGCAGTGGTCGGTAACGGGCACGCAGAGAACACAGTCAAAAAGCAAAAGGAGCAGGCAAAAGGCAAAATCCAAAGGATGCGCAGGTGGTTGAAATCACAATAGGCAATCTGACAGGGAATGATCAGAAATAGTCCAGTATAAATAAAAAGGAGTTGGTGGATGTGGAAGAGTCAGGTGGCTGGAAGGCGGGAAGGCTGGGGTTACTGCAGGGCAGGAGGGCGTAGCAGGGTCTGGAATGACAGCAGAGTTAGTAATGTGACAAAGGCAGGCAGAGAATGAATGAATGCAGAATGAACTGTGACAGCAGTGTGTGTCTAAAATCTTAACCAGTGTAGTACACATTTGTATCATTTTATATGCAGTATGTAATACATTGAAATAAGCATTTGTTTATTTAAAATGACAATTAAAAAGCAAATTGTAGTTGCATTGTTGCATTTTCTGAAAAAAATGTACATACTGTTAAAAACATTTTTAATTGTTTCACTGTCTCAACATATTGCCGGTTTAGAGTTTATAAATTACTTAAAAGCAGAGGCTGAAGATACTAAAGAATATTAAGATGTATCTGAAACTGAAGCAGTGAAGGGATGTTAAGTGTTGCCTAAAAAGGACGCTTTCAAGAGGACTGAAGTTTCAATTCAGTCCAAGCTCAAGCAACGAAAGGTGTATAATATAGTGTATAATAGGTGTATAATATAGTGTTTACACCTAAATGATATATATATCATTTAGGTGTATAAACTATATTTATTATACCACCATGCATGTGAAAAAGAGGAAATAAAATGAAATGTGTAATATATCATAGAACTCTTGGATAATAGAGTCATATAAATTAATGACAGGGACAATAAATGACATAACTATATTTGTGTTAAAATATAATATACTGTGTCTTTCTGCTGAGTAACCTAGTAGGAATCAATAATAATAATAATAATAATAATAATACAAATGGCTTTGTTGTTCAGCCTAGTAGCTCTGGGCACAAACAAACGCCTGCAGCACTCTGTCTTGTGTGTAGATTCAACCATGAGGGGACCACTGAGAGCCCAGTATAATGGACTGCTGAACCTGTTTCCTATCATTTTTCTAACGTCTCCCATGTTGCTCTGCCTCTGACTGTAAACATTGCCACTAGATGGTGCTGTGTAGTGCAACTTGAGGGAGCATCCTCTCCATAGGGCTGTGTTAGGATGGCTGCAGTCTGCTTTACTGTTGTGCCTTCCTCTGATTAAATAGAATTATGTCTTTTGATGTATTCTGAGGGGGCTAAGGTGGGTGAAAAGAGTAAAACAATTTTGTTGAAATCCCTTCTCTCTCAAAACATTACCAATGCAATACAGAGGCAATCACTTGGAGCTCTGAGACTGCCTACATGTCTCATCCTTGCTGTGTTGAAAAGCCAGTCTGCTCCTCATTGTAAGACAAAGAACACGGATGGCCTCCTTTTTACAAAATTGCATTGCCCTCATTGCCTTTGGTTATGAGGAAAGAAAATCATGCAATGTCGTCATTTGTCCTCTTTGGTATTTTTGATTTTAGTTATGATTGGGTTGCTCTCTCGGTGCCGCATACTGTCTCTCTCGCAGAGCCTTTGAGCGGACTTCTTTCATGCTCCTTAGCAGCAGTCAGAGGGATAGAGATAACAATTTAAATGAAGGAGGCTGGGGAGAGCAGAGGAACTGGGAATTTGTTTGATAGGCTGTTCTCAGAGACAGTCTGGGCTGGATGAACATCAAATAATCAAGTTTTCTCGCAGTCAAATACACCATGTCCACTTCCTGTCTTTCTTTCTTCTTCTTTCCGTCTTTTGCTGTTTTACTCTTTGATTCTCTTTGATTCTCTCAATCTCTCCCCCCCACCCGCTCATCAAGGGCTCCATTGTATTACCCAACATCCCTCTCAGTGCTTATGCCTTGATGGCCTCTACACAGGGTAACTCTATCCTACCGTGTCCACTCCAGCCACATTTCCGCATCGCTCTGCTGCCTGTTGAAGAAGAAACTTGAAGAAGCTGTGGAGGAAAAAGAAAGGCAGGGTGAAAGTATGTTCGAGACTTGCAATTAGTTGCTCCACTCACTGCTATGCTCAGTAATTACAACGCCCCAAAATATTAAGATGATAGTCGCCTTAATTCCCTGCATCTCCTACCATATTATTACAGTAATTACTCGTTTATGTATTTACTGTATTGATTTGTGGTATGAAACATGGTATTAATTGGATATGATAACATAAAATTACAGTGTAATTTATGAGGTAAAGTGTGCTGCCCTTCACACAACATTGATTTTTCCTCTGTAGACTGAAAGAGAACATTAACATCTGATATCCATGAAAATTGTGTAGAAATAGTCGTTTTCTGAGATTTCTGCCTCCTCTCCAAAACAATGGATGTGAATACAATTCTGTTTTTGGTAGTCACCAATGAAAAGTCGCATTTAAAAACTCAACAGCAACAGTCTCCATTATTCCGGAGACTCAACAGAATGCCTTCGGTAGGTTTCATACAGACCATCAGCAGGAAGTAGTTTCATTCATCTCTTTGTACACCGTGCAGGTGTTCAAGGCTAAACTCATCACCTTTCTGACGTTAACTGATGGTTCACGTCATCATTTAATGATTATATGAATTCTACAGTTGTATGCAACACATAATGGTGGCTGCTGTGGTTTTGTTGGAGAACCTTGCCAAAGCGACACAATGTGAAATTGCACTACTCCTTCAGTCAGCTACGGATATTCAAGCATCTCATTAAAGACACGTTTGCAAAAGCATTCAAAGCAAACTGTGAAAGTATTAAAGGTTTGTTGTATGTTCAGTTCCACAATAACTCAGATTTATAAAACAGACTCAGCGTGACTTTATGCATCTCACAAAAAGAATTTGAATGCACATTTCTGTCTTTGTGAATTATTTTCAATCCCCATCCCCTACATATAACCATCTATTATCATGTTAAGGTCAAAATGGCTAGATACCATTAAGGGGAAAGTGAGAAAGCATTCTTTTTGTTTGTTGACTGGTATTTTGAATAAAGTAGTCATATAAAGTCAAATCAACACAAACCCTTTCATAGGCCCCTCATAGAGGATTGATACAAATACACTAGTAAAATAAATATATTGTCCTTTTTCATCACACCTCTCTCAGCTCCTTGACATACTCATTGATTTGAGAAATGAAAAAATGGTATACATAATGAAACATCATGCAGTCAGTTATCCGCTGATGACACTTTCAACAGTACATGATTTACTCACTTGAGAATCCTCGGGTCACTGACAACTGACTTGAAGCGACGACAACTCTGCTAATTGTGATCTGTCAGCACCAATTTAGCCCTGCTGTAACTTCATCAGAGACATCTCTGCCCCATTCGTGCCTGCCGATAACTGCCTCTCCTCAGCCCCTTTTGGCCCGGCACTGCTCATCAATTGAGCCACATAATACAGTTGCATGCGGCTTAATGCAAGATGATGGGGCTTATTGTTATCTACCTTCTTCTGCTGACAAGCACTAACTCTTTGCTAATGGAGAGGGCTGGTCCAGGGGAAATCGGGGCAGAAGGCAGTGCTGGCCCACGCGGCGTTGTCCTTTTGCCAGGAAACAATTTGTTGGGAGGCGTGACAGCTGCAGTCATCCAAAGCCCTGACACGAATGAGTGACTTCTCGTAGGTTGCAGCATCAAAAGGATGCAAGCAAAGCAGATAGATGGATAGACGGAGGGGAATAGAGGGACATGAAGGGAGGAGATACTTGGTTGCATTCTCTTACTAACCACCGTTACGTTTCTGAGAGACTGTCAGACTTGAATCACATCCTCGGAACAGTAATTGGCGAGCTTGCCCGAGCTGTTGCAAGACAGCAAACTTGTGTTGCTGAAAAAAGGATGTTGACAGTTTTGATACGTGTCATGCTCTGAAATGGGTTCTCTGTTTGAGTAACTGGGCCAGTGCACAACCAGTAATGAATGTGTCACCCACATCCTATTTTCATGTTGTGTTACCTTTGACCCCGCCTGGGCTTGGTGAGTGGCACAGTCGATTACTGAGCGTCTGAGGAAGTGTAAGCATTAATGCATGACCTTTAAGTGGACTTACTATTTTGCCCTTTACTAAACTCTCATCTGGATATATACACATGGAGGACCAAATTTGGCAGCAAGCCAATTTCTCATATACTATATAAAGCAACACTCCTGCTCAAAGAAAACACGGTCGTCTGTAAACAGCGTCTGAGATGGTGGTTGCTGTGATAAAACCGAAACAAAGAAACATCTGATTGGTCTGATTGGTACTTTGACAGCCAACAGAAAGAGGGTCATTTGCATATTACTGACACTGATCATTGCAGTGGATACAAAACTCGTGGATGCCGTGCATTTTCACACTGAGTTGCCTGCACTGGAGAACATCCTGGTACAGATTTCAGATAAAGGTCAGGCATTGTAGCCAGTGACTTGATAAATGCAATCATTGGAAATCAAGCAAGTCACTGGGCTGTTACTGCTTTAGACCACTCTGTACTGTACCTGTAATGAAAATCTTTACTTTTATAATGGCTAATGTGTAATATTTGTTCAATAGGCCAGTTTTTCCCACAAAAATAAGGTTTTGCTTCTCATAGATATTGGTCTTACCTGTTGATTTATTGGAACTGTAGTCTTGCTGGATTCCACCAATGTTACTTATTTGTACATGCACTAGACTTACCATTTCATAAATAAATCTTAATTAGTCACATTCTATAATTTTTCAACTAGAGGCACAAGCTTCTCAACTCAAAAAAGCATAATGCTGTTTTGGAAATATTTATTTTTGATGAGTTTATCATTTGAGCCACACACTGATAATCCCATCCCTTCTTTATTGTCTTTGATTGGTATATTTGTTCATGCCAGGAACACGTGGTTCCATTTTTAATAGTTCATTTAGTAGACAAATTACTTTGGTCCTTGCCCCCTGAGCAACAGTTTCAGAGAGTGGTCGGCAGGATTCTCACTTCCAGTCCAGATTGTTTGCTGAAATGACAACTGTCACTAACCAGCTGTAGCTAGCTTGCTATTTAGCTTACATTAGTTCGTGAGTCATTTGACTTTTTAATATCACTGGCTGATTTGTTTGAAAATGAGAACCCTGTAAAGGGATGTACTCGATGGCGACATACCTAACATGGTGCTGAAACACTGAGGCGAAAGCCACTTGTCGTAGACATATGGCCAGCATCCTCGCCAGCTCATAATCCACATAGAAGACCTGGAAAGAAAGGAGGAGGAGCATGTTCTTGTGTTTGCAGTGTGTTAGATCATAAGTCTAACAACACAGTTTGACTGCTCATCTTACATTCTTTCATAAACAAAACGTAGGTTAGCTCTATTGTGTATTGTTTGTATTTTCAAAGTATGTATACTACAATAGTAAAGGCCTTTAGGATGAGTATAACTAATCTTGCACAGGCATGTGCTGTTTTTGGTGTTTTCCATTAGCTGAGATGTATTGCAAATATTGCTCTCTAAATTATGTGTTTATTATTTGCTCTGTCTCAGATGCCACTGCCGTGGGATGGAAGATAAACAGTATGTGGCACAGAAAGCAGTGACATGGCTAGCGGCTGGGTTTATCAAAGGTGCTGTTGTACAGCTTCTCCTCTGTGCCACAGAGACTCTTGTTTGGATTTTAATTGGCTCACCAACAGGTACACGGGGTATAGATTGTTGTGTGTTTTTCCTGTGACTTCCCTCAAGTGGCTGGTTCTATGTGTGTTGTGTGTGCGCGCATTTGCATGGTTGTTGTGGGCCCCTGCAGGCTTTAATGATGTTTGCAGAATGAAAAGCATCCTGTGAATATCCTCCCAATCACATACTCATTAAAATGTTGTCTTTACAATTTTTACACCATACCCGAAACATATGAACGCCTCCCTTGATCTTAGGTTCCCTGACGACTCACATTACATGAGGTGAACACAGAATGCTCCCACCGGTGCGGACCACTTTCTCAAAGAAACCAGTTATATGTTTGGTTTGGTTCTGATCTGAAATGTCATACAAATGTTAATTAAATGTTAATCAAACATTTTAAGCGCAGTAATGTCATCAGGATTTGTAAGTGATATATTTAGCTGATTTGTGGCCTATTGTGGAGGTCATTCCTCCCTAGAGGCCCCTTTTTCCATTCTCACAAGAAGAGAGGTTTAGGATAAGGCAAGGAGGCTACATGCCGCAGAGACAATATTTTGCCCGCCTAATTAAAATGAATGTCAGCTCTCCCCCCACTGAGATGTGCATCAATCTCCCCCTACGATAGGCCCAGAGTGAGTCTTACCCTGTCAGTGCCTGCCGGCAGTGCCATCTTTCTCCAGATGAATGCATTGGCCAGGCAGCGAGGGAGGCAGTGGCGATGATGTTTGCACAATCTAATGGTTGCCATGTGGATGACCACCTTAGACTGAGGCCCTGCTTCACTGTAGAGGATCTTTGGCCCCAGACTTGAGTGATTTTCATTTGGAGCCATTAAAGCCCCAACCAGCTATAGGACATTCAGTTCCTCTGGCCTCTGTTCCACATACAATAGCATATAGCACCTACTGCAGATCCACAAAAGCATCTTTTTTTCATTTTTGTGATGAAAGCCAGACTTAATTTGTGATTCAGATGCCCGCAATGAATGTAACAATGATAGCAGTTAAAAAATAACAAAAATATCAAAAATGTTAGAAAAATCAGTCAGTGCCTTGCAGTCCTAGTAAAAATGATTTCTTCTTATTTTACTGTTAGGCAGTAAACAAAGGCATTTGACTAAAACATATGTGTATTTGTTCTCCTGCCTTTGCTGGCAGTCATTAGAGTTTGCCTGTTGCTAATGCAGGAGTGCTTTCTGCCCTCGAGTATCCACTTTATTGCTATAAAATTGTGTAATTTAGCAAGTTTCATTTAAAATCCACATGAACACTGAGGTCTTTAATATCCCATTATGTATCCCTTTATGTATTAATTCATGTATGTGTTAATGTAGTTTGGACAAACTTGCTATAGTATGCAGGTGCTGCTTTCTGCATTTGCAAAAAGTCTGGGTGTGTATGCATTTGACAGAGCTTTGATGTTAGCTGTGATTGTAAAATGTTCTTATCGACTGCAGATGAAAGCACCATCACAAGATTAATTTGAGAATGTAAGGATGAGATATCATGTTGACAGAAGAAAAGTTGTTGCTGTACAACTCCCGTGTGCTGCTAATGTCATTTACTTTCTCAAGTGATTTGGCAGGGGTTTTTTCATCTTTCACATCATCATTACCTCCATCTTCAGGCGATTTTAATTTTCCTCTGAGGAGGTATGTATGATCTGTTGCTCTGATGAGGGATTGATAATCATCCCAGGTACTTTATATCACTGCTCTCACTGAGATGAATCCCTATTATTTTAAATGAGGAAATTACTGATGCTTTTTCTCGCGCCAGACTTTAATAACTTGTATTTCTAAAGGTGAATCTGTCTTAAACAAGACTAGAACAATCTAGCATGATAATGGCTCTTTAGGGTTGTGATACCGATTAAATGTTGAGGTCCAAACTTTGTTGTTGATCATTCGTTGTGGTTAAGTAAATTTAAAAATGGAAGTATTTGTCATGTTAACGTGTCAGTGCTTAACATACTCAGGATCTTAGGTTGGTGTGTTGCCATGCTAATAATTTTAGATTTCTAATTAGCATTAAATACAAAGTGCAGCTCAGGCTCATGAGATTTAGTTTTGCGGGTATTTGGTAATGACCAAAAGCACTGGGCTGAATGACATTTTGACCTGATAATGGCTCTAGAGGAAATGTTAAGGGGTCCCTAAAGTTATTACAATTCATCCTGAGTGGAACAGATGTCTCTATGAAATTTCATGGCATTTTAGGCTACTGAGTATCTCAAATGTCAACCTGCTGATGGCACAAGAGGAAAAGTCATGAGGCCACCAAAGAAATTAGGATCATTTGGGGTCTATCAGCCTTTACGAAAAAATTTCATTGCAATCTATCTCGTATTTGTTGAGATCTGGACTGCAGTGGTCTGTTAAACCGCATCTGGTTAAAAATCTTATTTGGTCCCTGTATAAAATTTTCTCAAACGCAAATAAAAATTTTTTCCATTTAAAATTTAAACTCTTTACTATGTAGTAGTACAGTTTGTTAAATCAAAATTACATCAACTGAGTCTTAAATCCCGAAGTACAGAATAAATGATTTGCTAATTACATAAGCCATTTAACCACCACAGTCACTCTTAGAAGAAGAGCAACAAGTCCCGATTTGCAGTAAATTGGCCTGAGCGGTGAACGCGACTTTTCATAAACATCTCCTTTATGTTTTGCCGTCATCGAAAGCTGGATCTGAGACCGGGCACAATTCTTTCCCAGTCGTATTGGCCTTGGTGAGCTGGATAGAGCATAGAGCACAGCCTGCTGGGTTCATTTGGACTACTTGTGCAGATGGATGAAAATGTGAGTAGTTTACTGCTCTTAAGTTAATGATCTCTGTGCATGCTCCCTCACTTCCTCCAGGGCTTCTCATTGTGGAGAATAAGTAGCAGGAGCTGTGGGCCAGTGCCTGTCACAGGGTCTTGGCTGAAATAATGACATGAACAGTCCAACAGACTGCAGTAATAGTAATAACTGTCAGACTCCGTCTCCCATCGATGCTCACATCCCCCTAATTTAGGATTAATTCCTGCTGTACTCTAGAAAACCCTGAGTTGCTGAATCTAAAAGCGTCTCCAAAACTATGTCCCTGCAAACTGGTTCATATCAGCTTTTCACAAACTTGGCTTTTAAACAAGCATAGCAATAGCAGCTCTGAATTGATAGTTGTTTCCAAAATGAGTGGTGTTTTTACATCTATATATAAGGAGATGCCTTTCATAGTTTTTTTTTTTGTTAGTGAGTGGTGGTGAATTGGACTGGTTGCATCTCTGCAGCTTCCAGTTCATCTCATCTGCTGGGAAATGTTGTTTCAGCTCTCTTTGATGTGCAAAACTCGCCGTCTGTCACCTTTTGATAACCCCCCCCCCCTTCCCTCTTCTCCTCAGTGTCCCCCAAAAGTTAGATGATTACTTTTCTTGCTCCAGGTTACAGACAAGAGATCTTTGTTTCCACGCTGTAGTATGTTTGAAAAAGACACATTTTTTTTATTTGTCTGAAAGTGCTGCAGCGTTATATTTTACACTCCTAAACAAGGTTGATGGATTCTTCCCTTAGAAAATGCTTTGCCAGTTGGAGCAATTATGTGTGCAGTGACATCGCCTGTTATTGTTTTCAGTACAACTTTATGAAAAAGTTTGTTTCTTCCTTGTTTTTGCCTTAGGCTACTGTTTCTATTTTTTCACCCCGATACACTATTGAAACAAGTAGTTGGCTCCTCTCTGAGTTTAAGTTAATGGCTCTTATTTTATATATAGCCTGTAACACTCAAATCAACAGTGTAATAAAACTTTGGGGAAACTGCCAATTGATCACTCTGCCTTGTCTGACATAATGGCCAGTGCTACAGCAAACAGCTCTGAAAGCAACTTTCACTTCAAATGGCACATTCCCTAATTAATTCAATTGTTTCTTGCCCAAAACAACGTAAGAGCAAAAAAGTCATGCTTTATTTTCACCGAAATATAATATCATTGATTTGATGTCTTCTAGCTGTCACCAGCAGGCTTTACAATTGATTAAGACTCACCGAGTTGCTATGGTTCTAAAATTGAGTCGAATTGTCTGACCCTCGCGGCAGCTTTCATCTCACTGGAGGCCTTAAACACATGCATACATCTGCTCACTACCTCCTACAATGCTCTGTCCTCTCCACGATGCCATTAAACCACCTACACCCTCATGTTGAGGTAACACTGATCTCCGCTGTCATATAATCAAGGAACTGCATATTATAGTTCTTAAGCTCATGTATGCCTCCAAACGGTGCGGACTGTTTATGTACAAGGATTACATGCATAATGTGAATTTTCAGCCTGGCTTTGAATGAAAATATTATCCATGTTTGTTTACTCAAACCACAACTAAAGAGCCTCTTTGAGATTCCCTCCTATCCTTCCAATCCTATTGTTTGCCAGCCCAAGCTGTCAGCTCTTTATGCAGTTCATATGTAGATCACACCGTTCCAAAGTACTTAAAACCACTGTGCTGAAATCGATAGTGATTCATGTCCCTAGCAGCTTTGCGTATCAAAGGGAATTCTTCTTTTGCTCTGCTGTTTTAGTTGTTTGTTCTTATCACAGAACTCCAGGTTTTGAAGAAATTTCCCTGAAAGAGCCTCCATTTTTGCCACTAATAAGTTATTGACTGCACATGGATGATCATGGCACGTATTTCTTAGATACAGTATGTAGTTGGAGTCAAACATGTTACGTCTTGGTGCCTTTTTGCCTCACAGATTTTTCTTTTTTATCCTCACTTGCAGCCATTTAGTGAAATTTTGAACATGCAGTCATTCTCATTTTCCTATGACTAGAAGACTGAGAGTGTGTGATAAGCATTGAGTGTTAGATAGATAAAAGCTTTTTTCAAAGGCTGTTTACGTCCCTGTAGAAAAGGCCCCTCCCTGATTGGTCCCATGTCTCGTTTGCTGTCTCACAGCTCGGCTTGCCGTTCTGCTCCCGAATTGTTCCTGCAACTGAATATATTCATTGAATAATACAAGAAGTGAGTGTTGGGTCATGTGCTAGACACTCATTTTGCTCTTTCCCTTGTGTTCTGCGGGAGCGCAGACATGTTGGAGACAGAGAGTGGTTGGAATTAAAAAAAAAAAGAAAAAGAAAAGGACACATTAGATAAATTGCCTCACAATTTTTTACTGGCTAGTCCCCGTGCCATAAAATGATCTTTCTCTAGTTTGATCATTTTTCTGCAATCATCACTTTGAAAATAGACTTGTTTGATTGAATGTTTCATATAAAGCATCTTATTAATTCAACCCCATGAGATGGAAAAACAGGCAATGCCTCAAGGGAGAATACACTGCTATCTGTTTTATGGCTGCCATATATTTCTGGAGTTACAATTCAAAGAAATAGCTGTTAATGTCTCTGCTACTTGGGGGTAAAATTATAGTCTGAAACAAACTCCCTTTCAAGAGGAATGGAATATTGATCTGCACAGGGGTCCGCTTGAAATGTGTGAATCTTTGGAGAGATCTTTTTAGATGTACAGTACATAAGAGATAGTTAATGATATATATGATGAGGTGCTCACCTGTTTGGTTCCCTCTGTTTACATGTCAGTTACAGGTAACGGCAGGACTTTGTATATGACTGATGTTCAGGACCAAAACTGTTCTGGAGAGTGAGGACATTGCCAGGTTTGTCCAAATAATAACTCAGGCAATGACAACCAGGCAAGTTTAAAATATTTTTGGGTTTATATCTATCGGTATAAAAAAAACACGTCCTTAACCTTTACACCTTTAGCACTCTCTAGTTTCTGCTGCAGTGTAGTATTAGCTGCCGTGCTCAGAATGTCAGCTCCATTAACCTATCTGAACACTTGACTCTGGGCTTTGTTCACAAGGTAACTTGGACAGCAAAGTTATTTTGCATAACGCATAATAATTTGACATTTTGAAACTGCCCTCAGCAGAAAAACAAAGACAGCATTGATTGTTCGTTCAAAAGCTTAAAATGGCCTGTGTTTTTTTGTTTACCTGACAAGGACCTCTTGTGGTCGTGCGGATAATGACTGTTGTCTGACAGGAGCAGAGGTGGAAGTGGCGTAATGTTGCGTAATGGATGGGGCTTTAACACGAGAGGCTACTCTGTGTTTCACGTTTCATTATTTCTTTTAACCATGGCCACTGCTGTATCTTTGCCGAACCTTAAACAAGGGCTTTTTAAAATCCAAATCATCAAGATCATTTCCCAACTTGATTTGAGTGACAAATTGAAAAACGGTCCTTTGAATGCCGGTTTTTGGATGTGGTCGATGGGCAAAGACAGGAGACCTGTTCGTTGTTGAGTTTGCAGGATTGAACCAAAAGTCAGTTGTTTTCACCAAAACTTTCTAGACCTTTGTTACCACCTATTGTCTCATCACACAGAAGCAATACACTTTCATTTCTCCAAATATATGAATCCACAGTGATTTAGAAAGATGTGTATCAAAGAGCTACACCCCTATTTTTGTGCTCTGAGCCTACTTGTTTCTTTTGTGCGACTACTGAAGTTTTGTCACTCAAAACATACAACTCTGCTGTTCTTGTATACTGTGCACAAAAATAGGTCTAACCAGCTCCACCAACCAGCTTTCAGCTACATCTTGCAGTCTTCCTCAGTGGATGGAGTTTGCTCAGTTGTCATGGAGACACCTCAGCAGTCAATACATGACAACAGTATGGAAGATTGGTGCCATGATGGTCATACATGGAGAGCAGATTGAACGCCTTTATTCAAAGCTGATCTGAGGTGATGGTTGGATAATCTTTCTCTGACTGTCCACTGAATCCTGGTAAAAGACCTGGTTTCTGTCAGGTGTTCACAGACAGTTGTTGTCCTTGTCAATTCACCAGTTGTCTCCCCTACAGTTGCTTCATGTAAGGCCATACGCTATGACAGTTTTCACTCCTTTGGGGAACTACTATTCCGACACTGCCAGTGAACGACAGTACATCAATATGAGCTGTCCATCTGCAGACCTATAGGGCTGTGGTGCCCGCAGTTACAAGAGTAAATGAATCAATAAAGAAAAGAAATATAATTTTCATCTGGCACAGTCCTTGTGGAGCTTACTGCAATTCTGTTTTTGTTCATTATTCGGTGTGGTGAAGACTTTCTTTTCCTGGCCTCTGTCCTTTCTGCAGCTGGAAGAACAACCGATTCTGTGGACAGTGACGGCCATAACACAGTTTGAAGTTTCAAGTCTAGTGTGAATATGAGGGAAAACAGGCTCAGCTTCTCTTGGTTGGCAGTAATGCTGCTGCAGCCTCATGACTAGACAGACTACAAAGTGCATCTCAAGACGATATCTAGAAGCCCAGTAGGCACTGGACTTCAGTGTCATGTCAGAAAGATGTTGGACTCTAATGACTCTAACATTTACATTAAATTTCGGTCAGAAATCAAAATCTTGTTGACATGAAGATCCAACCTTGGCCAATTGAAGTTGTGATGGTTTTGTTGACAGCTAGAATTTCAGTATGTTTTACATCAAGGTGGTGCTGGAATGAGATGTATTCTCACAGTATTCTATGTAAGACTGATGCTGGCATTGCACATTGTCCTGACATTGGATGCCACAACCTACATTCAACCAAATATCAACGCATATGGTGGCCAGCTGCTTGCCTGCAGAAAGAGTACAAACCTGAGTCAGATCCAGGGTTTGAGGAATACTGTCTATCATTATTTCTTTTTTTCTTTTTTTTTACAGTTGTAACAATCCTCTTTTAGTGCAGTTTAGAATGGTTTGATAATCAAGCGCTGCCATTTGAATGCACAAAGTTGAGGCTGTTCTTTAACATCTCTGCTGGCACAATCCACAGAGCACAAGACTATTCCTGTTTTCCATAATACCACCCAATGGGCACTGCATGTGATTTAGAATACAGATGATACCTATATGAATGATGACCTTCAGTACTGGATTAGGGTATTACATGTAAGAAAATGTACTCAGGGGAATTGTAAGCATTGAGTGAACCATTATACGCTCCACTTTGTCTTAAAGTGATGTGGACTAGCAGGCTCTGTGTGTATTCTGCACTGTTCTACCTATGATTGATTACAATCGTCGGAGGCTCTCCAGCTTATTAATCGATTCAGCAAAACCTGTGGGTCCACTGTGGATGATTTAAAGGAAAAGGCTTTTTAACTGAGACGGCTGAAGTAAAGATGCAATAAAAGTGATTGTAAATCATGTGCAAATGTAACAAAGTTCCTCCTAAGATAAATCTGTGACTTAGTATTTAGGCCCCTAATTTATTGTCAATATATGTAGAAATGCCAGCTGTAGTAAAATGCAGTTGCACTACAGTGCAGTTTCAAAGGCTTTGTGGTCACTGTGACTTATGTTTCTTGCTTGCTTATTGCTTTTTAAATTATTCAATTGATTTATTGAGTGTGTGTAATGGTATAATTGATTTAAGTTTAATGTATAATGTATAATTTCTTTGCACTTTAACCTTAATTTTGCGTTGTCTGACTAACTACTCATCTACTGTCTAGGGTAGTTTTTCATTAAGCTGCAAACTGTTGCTGTGCCATGCTGTGTGCAGCTGTCATCAGAATCCCTGTTGCTGCATGACTCCAGCTGTTTTTCCATATGAAGGGGATGGTATGGAAGAAACTGCTTAAAGGAAAAGTGTACTCCTAAATCTTCTGTCTCTTTTGAATATAACATACTCACTGTAGCTTTAAAGGGTGCGAGAGCATTGTAGTTGTGCTCCTTTCGTAGAAGCTGACAACAGTTCCACAGCCTTACACTGAAGACCCAAAGTATCAGACATCCATAGAAACTTCGCCCACCCTGCAACATGATCCACTTTCTCCCTCGTGATCTATACTTTTGCGTGATCCGTACTTTTATGTTTATTTTCCAACAGGGGTCACAAATCAGCATTTCAGGGTTTTGGGTATGAAACCTAGAGTGTGCCTCTGACCCCATACATGACTCCTGCTCCAGACAGAATTCAAATTCAAGCAAATATACCATGTACCAAAAACAGTACGTGTATCAATGTGTACTGACAAATGCCAAGCTTGAGAAAAACAAAAAGCTAAGTCTGAAATCTTTTTACAATTAATGAAAAATAATGTTCACTGAAGCATAACTAATTTCTAGTCTTCCATATTAAAATTAATCATCTAATTAATTGTTTGTAATTAAATACTACAAGAGTCTGTAATTATTCCAGTGGCACATCCATTTGTTTGTTATTATTGTTTTTCTGTCATTTTAGTTGCATATGCTTATAGTAGCAATGTTTTTGCCTTATTGTTTTGTCTTATTATTGGATGCAAATTTGCTTTTGGTGAAAATTACTCATTAAAGGAGGTGTTTTTCTTTCCATATGTGCTCATAGTAATGAAATTAGATGTTTTGACAGAGGGCTGAAATTAGGGATGCCAGTGGTAAATATTTGACCAGCATCATGATGATATTAGAACAGAATAGCAGGCCAGAATTTGAAAGCAGAAAACAAGACTTTTATGTTGCCTCAAGGAAGATTATTCTCAATGGAGTAATAAATTGGTCAATCAAGGATGTTTCCATCTATGAAAACAACAGTAGTCATGCCAGTGTCTGAATGTCTTCTATCCTTCTGTCTTTTTCCGCCACGCAGCTGTCTGTCACCTCGTCATCCCGAGCAGCCTTCCTGCAGTGCCTTCGTTGGGGGATTTGGTGCCCCTTCCAGGAGTCGGCTGACTGGAAGGGGGAAGAGATACAGCTTGTTCTGCAAGGAGGTGCAAAGCCAAACCCTCATGGAGTCATGGTCTACAGCACAGAGATGTCTGCCAAGACTCAGAGCTCAGCTCCAGGTGCAGCTCAGGTAACACAATAGCACAGAGGAGCAAAATATAAAGAATACGCTGAGAGGTGTTAAGACAAGGTGCTTTTTTTAAGGCACCTTTCAGCACTTACATCATGTTTCCCTAAAGACAAAAATCCTTCACATTATCTTAATCGCTTTTTTGGCATTACGTGCTGCTTCAAGATGTGTAATAAGTTGCCTTTATTGCAAGCCTCCTCATACAGTACCTGTACAAGGACGGATTGCAGTATCCTTTCAAGCTCTGCCCTGTAAATTTCCGCTGCAGTTCAAATCAGACTGGCAGATAAATGTCTCCACTTCACATCAGTTTACTGACAGTATCAAAAAATTTAAAGGTTGCAAAAGTTGTCATCTTGTGATGACTTAACTTTTCGCACCTCAGCTGTGAATTTTCACACAGCTCAGACAGTTGAAAATTACTACACGTCACTGCCACATCTCCTTGTGTCTGCTATCTTATCCAATCCAATTGTGTCCTTCCGTCCAGAACCTTAACCTTTCATTCTCTGACTGTTTTTGTGTCTCTGAAATGTTTGAAACCTGTCTCGAAGGTGAAAGATATGATAACTTTTCGGCTGTCATCCAGTCTGGAAGGGAAGGCTTCCAGCCCAAAGGCATCTCTGAGGACAAAGCAGGAAAACGTGTCACATCAGAGAAGATCACCTTCATCGCCGTCACAGGGTAAATATGAAACCAATATGAAGAGTTTTCCTCCAATAGCGAGGTGAGAAACTCTTTACTGCTCACAGCTTTTAAAAAAGAATTTAGTTTGTATGTATAACAAAGATTTGGTTATTTGGACCAGAAAGTGTGTGGTCTTTTTCCAGTAATTGTTTTTTAAATGTATCTCAAGTGTGTGGTTACGCCCAGGTGTAATCAGCCAAAGGTCTAAGCAACAAGCATCAAATTAGCCTGTCTTCTGCATATCATGCAGCCCCCACCTCTAACACAGCAGTGTTATCTCAGTGGCACCACCTGCTCTCTACATGATTAGCACACTCCATGACGGGTCTGAGGGGAATGAAGGGATAAACTCAAAGTGCTAGGAGAAGACTTTGGCTGTCCATTAGGGCCTCGTGATCGTGAACGAGCCTGACTTTGCAAGCTCATGTCTCCTCTATAAGGGGAACTTTGGCCCAAAAATAACACACATCTAGTATTCACATTTTGTGGATTCTGACTAAAATACTGATCATTTATTTTTAGTCATTGGTAGGTAGTATTTGTCCCAGATATTATTCAGTATCTCTGTCAAAGTGAGGTCAGACTGTAAACTGTCATGGATGTTTACAACAAACAGTTTCGGTCATAATCTTCCTGCATGACTCAGTTTTCTTTTTTAGCAATGTTGCAGTTATTCCAGATCATTTAATTTGCTGATTGCAATGTTATTATTAACAATTGCAATGATAGCCAAATCTAATAAGATCTGAACTTTAATAAACCAAAATTAGCTTTTCATTGTAGTGGTATTAATCAATTTCTCATTTCTTTTTTTTTTTTATTATTATTTTTGCCTCTGTTTAATTCTTTGTTTTGTCTGTTCTGTTTCTGCCTCTTGGCAAAAGGTTCTAACAGAATAGAAGTGGTAGCAAATAACGTATTTTTACATTTTGAGCTGTAATTTCTGTCCTGACCTTGGAAACGCACATTATAATTAAAACATTTCAATCGTTTGACTTAAAATCAGAATAGACTGTGTGATACGAGGATTACCCCCCCATACAGAATCCACTATATGTAGTTCAATATTTGTTTCTGTGCTTTGGTCATGTGACAACATCTGAGTAAGCTCCATTTGAGAAAGCTACTAACATATTTCATAGATTTTCTACAATTATTTTCTAAAATGCTGAAACATGCAAAATATTGGTTCTAATAATACCAGCAATAATCTGCCCACTAGAGGTTACTTCAATGACCACTAGGGGTCACAGCTACAGACCTGAACTATAGGAGATACTTTCTAGGAACTATATGTAGTTTTTCTATAGCTACATAGCCAGTCTCAGTCTAGAAGTAACTGAGGTTTCTGTCAAGCTGTGTTCTTTTATTCACCAAGAGTTATCTCTGCAATGGCAAACAACACCAATATTATGACGAATCACCATTTGGTCGCAGAAAAAACTTAGTTACAAGCCCTTTCAATGCTCATTAAAGGCTTGTAATCCAGTGGTGAACAGCAGTGAGATTTTGCACTGTATAGTCATTTAACGTTTGGTGTATTTGGATTTAATTTTTATCAATCTTTTGACACTTTATGTAGAAACAAATAGACAGGCCCCCGTCTTGACACACCTTGCAGAGGTTTCCACAAAATTTTGAACCTGAACCAAAAACCAGTTTTTATGCCTCTGCGTGAGCAACAGACGTGTCAGAGGCGGTCAGCACTTCATCACTGTGACCTCCTAAAACTCAAGAATTCATATGCTAATTATGACAAATTTTCAGATGAATGTCTATTAGGATAGAACTTATATATATATATACAAAAGGTTAAAGGTAAATTTCACTGCTATATTGTAATGCTCTGAAAAAAAAACACTTCCTGGCATAACTCCAGAGGGGACACTGCGATTTTCACATCTGGTCACTAATCTTGGGTACACAGCTTGAAAAAGTTGCGACTAAAAAGCTCTGGTGCTGCCATGCTGAAGATGTGAATGTTTACAATCTATGTTTTACAATATTTAGGGACATTGCAGCAAAGTCCATACTTGAAACATTGGCTGCAAATTTTTCCTCTATCAGATTCATCTTTAAGAGCCAGGCACGTGAACAGTTAAAGAGTTTGACTCTCAATGAACTTACACACTAATACATTAGACATACAACAGAACAAGAACAACAAGCTTAACAAAGTCAAGTAAAATCACTTGTATGTACTATATTGTACATATCACAAATGTATACCCTGTATCACAAATAAAAAAAAAATTAATTACTTAATTACTTAACTTTTAATGAATTCCTTCCGAGTCTTTACAGGCATGGGTAGAAACTTCAACTTGATTGGTTGACGGAGCTGTACAACCATGTAGTTTCAGATTTTGAGGTAATCAGTCTATGCTGCTGAATTTCTTTACCAGAAGCTTTTTTATGGCATCATTCCCAAATAAGCCTGACCGTACCACGACATCATAAGAAAAAATAACTCCCGTCTTGAACCCTGAGATTTAAAGAGGCTTCTGTCTGAAACAAAGTTCTGATTAGATATTTTACATCCTCCACACAACCAAGGATAAATGATGTGCCGCTGTCTCTATCGCTTATTGAAACCCACACTGCTGATTTTCTCTGTGTGTTTGAGTGAATTGATTAAAAATGTTGTAAACACTGCACACAGCCACTCAATCCCGGTGACAGTGGAAAGAACTTGAGTAGACCCTGGTCGTATACTCAATGATTTCTCTCCTAATGATGCTGTTAACTTATCTTGGGAGAGAAGAATAGTGTTGATCAGGGCCTACTTCACGGGTGTGTAGAGAAGCCTTTTGGCAAAGTCTATTAATGACATTTTAATCAGTGCTCAAGTGTCCTCAGAGGATCGCCCAAGAAGTCTGAATGATTTGGGCTAGTGTTCAGAGGAGAATGATATCATGAATCTCTGTCATTCTTTGATTTCGGCATCATAATCATCCTTGACTGTGTGTGTGTGTGTGTGTGTGTGTGTGTGTGTGTGTGTGTGTGTGTGTGTGTGTGTGTGTGTGTGTGTGTGTGTGT
>CM076651.1:19836101-19911088 GCA_038496675.1 Rachycentron canadum
GCGCGTGGGTGTGCGTGCGTATGTGCGTGCAGGCGTATGGATATGCCTCTTAGTAAGCTATTTTCCATTGCAGATAGCTTATTAAGACAGATATGAAATTCATGGCTAGTCTGAAATATATAATTCATGTTTTTGATGCATGTTTGTATATTTATTAAAATGGAAAGAGTTCACTGCTCTTCTCAACCTTAGAATCAGTCATTTGTTAGAAAGAAAGACAACACTTTGCCAGTCCTGCATTTTCAGAATGAAGCTCTAAATTATTTATGATGAACATCGAAACGATCTCCAGTTAGAAGAGCGGAAATTCTCTGTGTGAAAGTCTATGTGTTTTCATTAATCTATAATTTAGCTTCAGAATCCCTTGCTGTTTATGTGACCATCACACATCTTACTCTGTTTCTACTGATGAGCTGACAGGAGGAGAATATAGAGACGATCTTGCTGTTTTGACACAGATGCTCATTAATGAATCTTGATGATGCATCTTCTTTGCATATAAAAATTTATTCTTCCTCAATCCCCCGACCCTTGTGCATGTATAGGTGCTTGTATCCACCTCTTGTACATCTGCAAGTTTGTGCAGCATGTCAAGAAAGCATCTCATTGATCAGGAATAAATGACCAAATGCACTTCAGACCAGCTAATGAGGTGAAACACATTTTTCCATTGGCCCAAAACGTAAAACGGTGAGAAAACGGAAAGCCCTAAAATGAAAATGGCTGTTGGAGGGGGGGGGGGGATGCCAGAGCACATTTGTGACACAGAGTCAGCCAGTCCCGCGCCGTGTCCACTCTGTGTGCATGTAGTCTGAACAGATGGGAGCTACAGTAAGACACCCCAGGCCACTGAGGCAATTTCCAAAAGGCCAGTCAAGCCCAGCACAGAGAGCGAGAAAGAGTGGGAGAGGAGGACAAAGAGATACTGGAAAGCCTTTCATTTCAGTATTACCATGGCTACCAACCAAAAACTTAGGCCGCATTGTTAGGTTTAAAACTCAGTGTGACATCTAAATCCAACACTGCCTCCTGATCCCTGTGAAATTGGATAGATTTTTTACTGATTCTAAATAGTTTTGGTATCCCAGCGTTCAGTGGGGTTATTTACTTTGCTGAAGTAATTCAGTGCGCATAGTGACAATATGTTCTCGGCGTGCCACCTGACTCGAAATCCAATCAACGGGAAAGCAATAAGAAAAGATGACATTTTACTATCAACTTCCATTCCCCCTCATAAACTAATATTGCATCAATTGTCTAACTACACAATAAAATGAACCGTGCTGGTTGGTTTGCAGAGCATGGGGAATATATCATAATGTTGTTAATTGAGTTTGAAAAAAATCAACTGGAGTTGTTTGTACATACCCAAAGTGATATGCAAATGAAGAAGAAAATACATAAAGAGGATAGACCTACAAGTTTATAAACTGAACACTGTTAATTCTTTGTCTTTATCTTTCTTCTTTTTCGTGTTTTTCAGGTCAGAGACACATATCACCAGTTTCTCCTCCCGATTCTCCTCAAGGCCCTGGGGTAAGACGCCTTGTCACCTACTCAGCAGTACAGGCAACTCAACTATTTAACTATTAACTATTTAAGAGCAGAGACAGTTAGTGCACTATGGCAAAAAAGGTTCTATCTGAAGTTTCATCCAGGCAAGTCTGCACGGGCATTTCAGCCTTTTGTATTCATAGTTCTCTCAAAAGAAATTAAAGCCTTTGCTAAGTAGGTTCACCCAGGCTCATGGCTCAGCTCCACCTTAACTGTGTGTTGCTGTAATCTAGCGCTGGAAAGATTCATAGATAGTCAATCACCTATTCTAGCCATCTGTCATTTAAAGCTGCAGAAATGTTTTCCTTTTTTTCTTTCTTCTGGCCACTGGGGAGCAGCAGAACAAGCAGAAAACACCACATCTGACACATTATCATCCTATAAAGTCGTTATGCCTGACAAACAGTTGTCTATTTACACATCTTGTGTTTCTGTCAACTTGATAAATCCGGTATTCCCTCTCATTTGCTCTGGCTCCGCAATTTCCTTAGAAAAATGTTTATCAGCAAACTGTACGACATTCTTCTCCAGCGAGATGGTGACTTTAGGTCTGCCAATTATAAGCAGGGCACGTTAGCATACAGTGAGTTTATCAACAAAAATAGCTGCCAGCGATTTCTAGAAACAAGTGTCAACAAACATCTTCCCTCTTGTTTAGGTGTGAATGTGGAAAAAAAAAGCTTAGGGAATGATACAGTACACAGATTAGAAACCGTAGTAGGATTTTTGTTTTTGACCCTGGTAAACATTTTTTCTCCCTCCTAGTCTTAGAAAGCGATATGCAAGAAAGTAATAAGCAAATATTTATCCAGCTCACGCCCGTACTTGTCAAAGAAAAACGATTCGAATGGATTCCAGCTGACCTGGACTGCTTCATGGCTGAATAACAGGACCCGGAAGCCTCTGTAGCAGATCCCTGTACATGAATACAGCTCCCCTCCCCTGCTCTTTAGACATAAATCATACATGCTGTGTCTGGTTTGTCAACAAGGATTGCAGACCAGTCTATAATGTTTTTTTTTTTTTCCTGATGTCAGAAAAAATACATCCCAGATCTCTCAACAACAATGTGAGTAGGAGGCATCAATGTAGAGAGGCATGTTTAAATATATCTAAATGTTTTTTTTTTTTGTTTTGTTTTGTTTTGTTTTTTTTTTATATCTTCAAACCTGTATGAGATTTCAAAGATTGGGTCCATGAAAATGTTCTGCAGCCACAATTCTAGTGAATATGTATGCGGCTGGCTTGGCAAAGGGAAAATTGGAAGTGTGTGGGTGTGTGTCTGTTGAAAATGTATTCTTGGTGAAAGACAACAAAATGCCGGCGTGTCATGAAGAATGCAAATCACCACCAGAAACCTGAATACATGTAATATTGATGATAATCATTTCTATTTGCATCAAATCGGATTAAATGTCACCTAAGCATCATTAGCATGTCAGAGTCTTCCCACAGGCAACTGATATAGTTCTGATCAATCCTACAATTTAACTGCACCATAATCATCCATCCATCATATCTGAGGTGGGCAAGGATGACTAACTCACTTCCTATTCTTAGTAAAATGCCAACATCAACAATATGTAATGTAAACCAGCAGTGTGTGTGTCTGTGTTGTGCTGCTGTGTGGGTCTGCTGATTCCTGGCTGAGCTAAGCTACAGGGCGTTACCATCATCCCTCAGCCTGAGTGGAAGTGCCAGTGGAGACAGGGAGTTGTGATAGATGCTGCTCTTGCTCACGATGAGGCCAGGCACATACACACACACACACACACACACACACACACACACACACACACACACATATACACACACACACACACACGCATGGAGTAACATAGAGTCACAGAGCGGAGGAGGAGACAGATCAGCTCTGTTTCAGCGTGAGCTCTCTGGGCCAAAATGAGCCACAGTCTGTATTGTCGACTCATTTTAAATTGAACCAACAGGGGCTGGGAGCTGTGGGAGTGCTGCACCCATGAACTCTACAAATCGACCCTCATTTTGATTAAGCAGCGAGGGCGGTGGAAGTGTGCGAGTGGGCAGCTCCCAGTGGCTAACAAGGGACGATTGTGGTCATACTGGGCAGCTCTTAAGGGATGACATTAGAAGACAGTGGTGCTTAACTGGATATACCTGTATCTTCACATATGGAGTACTTTATCAAACCGTAATTCTCAAAACAATTGGTCCACCAAACAGGCTACATAATATGAAAAGAAAACATGATATTTCCTCAGTGTTTCTGTTTGAATTTCTATGAAATTCCTACAATTATTTTCTCTGCAAATTAGTAGATTCGTAAATTATATTTCATAGGTTCAAGGTTTATAGTGCAACTGCATTTTCCCAAAAGGAGCAATTAACTTTACACACAATATGAGCCAGAAAAATACTGGCAATTCATTAAAGCTGTTAAAACAAGAGTATGCAAATTGTCAAAAGCAGCAACCACTGTGGCCACAGGTGGCCTTTACAGCATAATAGTGCTTAGAATCTACATCATCATTAGGAGATGTGATTGGGAGCAAGTGGAATAGAAAGCTACACCCTTGACACGTACGACTCCATTTATCGTTTTCAAAGTTTGATTTCTCAGTGTGTTCACTAGTATGTTAGATGTTCGTTTTTCAGCTTGTTCCACTGCTCCCATGTGGCAAAAAAACCCCCCAAAAAACAACCCAATTAATGCAGCTTTAAGTTTGCAGTAAATGTCCCATATACACACACACACACACACACACACACACAAACACCACAAATGAGGCTGTAAAGCAGCAGCCATTAGTGCCTTGGCTGTTGGTGTGCACAGTGTACGCAGATATCTATCTGATGGCAATCCAGGATTGTGCATAAGGAAATGAAACAGAAAACGCTGTGTGAAGCCATGCCACTGCTTTTGGCAGTCACCCTACAATTCATCACGACTCTAGTGTTGCTGCAAAATTCACAAATACAGTGTCTGTCTTTTTCCCCGTGTCTCTGTCTCCTACCCTTTCAAAGATATTGTTATAAAAATACACTTGTTTCAATCCTAAAGTGATTTTCCCTGTTCAACAAAAAATTTCTCTCCTCCTCAACATGGTTGTCAAATGCTGATTAATCAATGGCAACCTTCTCCGAAATGGCTCTGTAAACAAGCCATGCGCTTCGGCTGTGTCGGTTGGCATTGTTGGATCTGACAACTTTCTCTTGCTCGCATAAATTATTGATTCTTGACACTCTCGCATTGCTGTGGTGCAGAATGTTAAGGATCTTGTGGTATTTATAGCCAACATTTGGGAGAACAGCTGAGTTTGTTCGCCCCTGTTGATGATGATTTCTTGCAATGGCCTGTGGTCATGTTTCAGGCTCGTGCTCATGGTCTGTTGACCCAGGTGGTCTTGTAGTCCGTGGACCGGAGGTGAGGCCATGTTTCATTTTGTTGCTGGCAGAGGTCTGTTTGGCAGCTGGTACTGGCTCAGTCAGACCTAATTTTTGCAGCCCTCCTTCACACAGAGTAGTTCCTTGTATCAAATGTCTTTTCAGAACAATCTGATTCAGGTTTTCTGAGCTATTTGTTTATTGTATAACTCAATTTCACCAGTTCAGCCTCTATTACAGTGTGTGAATCCTTCTTCATGCTGAAGAGGAAAATATGATTATGACCATGCAGATGAAACTCATTTTGATGCTACAAAATAAATACTAAGTGACATAAAGCACCAATGTGAGCTTTTGTTCAAGCATAAGTTGATTACTCAAAGTTAATTCTGGTGTTGTATGATAATCGCAGTTTGGGGTTTGCAGTTCTTGATCGTTGTGGCTGAAAGCAGGTTATATATTTGCTGCTGAACATCTACTTGGTAAAGATTGATATTTATAACTGAGCATCTTTCATTTGTGACACCAAGGCCATAGTTACATCACTGTGAGGGCTTTGTACTTTATCTTTTGTACAATCGGAATGGAAACAATAATGTTGCATTTGAAGGCTGCCAGATCCCTTGGAACTGTAAAGTAGCCAATGGTTTCACAAGATGTAGAGGTGTAGTTGCACCTCTTTTTGTGTGATAGGAAAGAGCATAATATATAAGTCATTGTAATAATCAGTCCATTCAGTCCAATCTAAAAACATCCAGCACCTGCATATATTAAGTGGGGGTCACATTAGTACTTGTTAACAGTCATACAGCCTACTTGTGTGAAGGATCTAATGTTCACTGTAAGTGCGTACAAGATCATTTTTAGGGCAACTAATATTAAAGTCAGTATGTGTAGGATTTAAAAATAGCTTGCTTTGCCAGAATTAAGGTGGTGGTTTCATAAAAATCCGAAAATGTTTTAACTACATCAAATATTGACATGTACTTGCTTCATAGACAAAATTAGCCTTAAGAAAAGTAACTCTTAAGCTTTGAAAATGAAATGAATACATACTGTTTGTTTGGGACCAAAAAAAGGCTGAATAAAGTCATTTTTATTTCGAGCTAGGATTTTGAGCATGACTCGTACCAGTGGCAGTTGATTTCATTGGCTATAGTGACAAATTTGGCAGTGGCAAACTCTGTAAATGAAATGATGTTAAATTTGTGAGCTGGCAAGACCCAAAACACTGGTTTTATCTTGTTTATAAGCTCTCTAAATGTTGGAGTACATTTAAAATACAGAGCAGACTGTGTCTTTCTGCTGTTCACAAAAGGCCAACAAATTATGATTATCGCAATTTAAACAGCAGTCATCATATTGGCTGGATAAATCAAATATTAGATAATTTTCTTATTTATCACGTCATATTTTCTTGAAATCACTAAGCTATAACTAAACACTATTGACATTAGAGGGTACTGGCGTTCTCAAATAAATTGTGTTCATTTATTTTTTTTCCTGTTGTCAGGAGTAGTTCAGTGGCACTTCTGTTCAGTTTGCTAAAACCCGCTGATGTCTTGTAAATCTTTAAATCCTTGGTCGTCATCTTTTTCCTCTCCCTGTTAGTTTCATTTGTATTTATTTGCTATTTCTTATTATTCTGTCTTGTGAAATTTCAATTTATCCTGCACAGCCTCATTTTCATTTTGTTATTATCGCACTCATACACAGTTATCACTCATTCTTACTTTCATCTAACCACTATTGTTCACACTTTTATTTGGCACCCCCTCCTTTCTCCTATATCTCTAATATTTCCTCTTTTGGGTGCTTGGCTCCCCCACCTTTTATTCTCAATATTTAATTCCAGTAATCTCTCCATCTTTTTTACTGGATCTCCCTCTTAATCCTCCACAAGTTTAACCCACACCTGTCTTTCTCTTTCTGTCTTTGAGGCACGTGATGAGCTTGACTCCATGCCACGGCCTCATGCAGGCATTATAACACACTTCAAACACAGAAAGGAAAGAAGTGAGTTTTGTGAGCACATACTTAACATGTACCCACATATAATGCCCTGGACACACACACACACACACACACACACACACACACACTCACACACACACACACTCATGAAGGTCCCATGAAGCCAGAATGTGAACAGATGATCTGCTTGGCTGTCAGGGCAAACAGGCTGAGTTCAGAACATTGGCAGCCGCAGCAATGCTACTACTAATTGCCTCGCTCTGCGTATTCTCTCAGTGTGTGTGAGATCCTCACATGCAGAGAGAGTCTGGTGTCTTTAACACCCTCTGGGTGCAGGACATGGTGACTCAATGTGAGATCACATGCATGTGTGTGGTTGTGTGTGTGTCTTTTTGAGTGTGTGTGTGTGAAATGTGATATGGCTGAGCAATACCTCTGAGTTGACTGAGTTGACTGACTGCGTTGTGACAGCCCATTGGTCTTGAATTTTTAGGGCATTTTGAGTTGTGATGACATCAGACAAAACAGCTCATTTTAGGGTTACGCCTGCGACATAGTATTTATGAGTGAACAATCTGTAAAGCAGCCAGCAGTTGCAAATGAAGATATCCACTCTCATAGTGACTTTGTGTTAGTGAATCAAACCACTTTAGTTTAAAATCTCACCTGACCTCCATTTCAGTTGCTGTCAGTTAGAGTATAGGCAGCAATAAGAACCTGTCACGGCAGATATCAGTGTTTAAGAGTTTGGAAATATATTCAGATATTTGCCTTTTAACAGCAACATTTTTGAGGATCCCTTAAAGCAGCTACTTTGTCAAAAATACAACAGAAGAGCAGCTGATGTGTCTGTTCCCAGTGCTTCCAAACAAACTCATGTTGTTTAAATTCAGGAGTCAGTAAATAATCATCCTTCTTCCATTACACACCTTCACCTAGTAAAGGTTGTTGGCTCAGTGTGACACCCAGCTTCTGGTGCAGGCTATAGTTATCTCTGGTCTCCACTACTGCAATGCCCTTGTGGCAGGCTTTAACTTCATGCACAGTGAAACCCTTACAGATGGTCTGCCTTTCAAGCAGCCCAAAAGAGCACATGTCACTCCGCTTTTCATCGGCCTACACTGGCAAGTCATGGCTGCCCAAGTCAAATTCAGATCACTAATGCTCGCCATCAGAGTAACTTCTTCTTTTTTTCAATCATACAACCTTATTGTCCTTCTCCGCCGCTGTGTTCCTCCAAGGAGTGTCGTCTGGAATTGCCATCCCTGCACACAAGGCAATCACAGTCCAGACTGTTCTCATTTGTGGGTCCCTGATGGTGGAATCAAGAATCTCTTGAAGGCTCATGTCCTCTGACTGAGAGCACCTCTTCTCCTAACACCTATTACATCCTTACATGCCTAACTAGCACTTCCTATGCACTTTCAATCCACAATAGATATACTTAGTACTTATGCCAAGGTCAGTGATGTCCCTTATTTGTAAGTCAGTTTTGATAGAAGCTTTTGCCTGTTTGTAAATGTATGTTTTGTTGGTAATTGCGGTGATTTGTGCAGCCCCTCATGCTTCACCATCTGAACACTGCGGAGCAGCAGCAGTAAGATGTTCTGCTTTCAGCTGATATAGTATAAAAATAGTGAAGAGTAAACAGTGATGCTGTTATCAGTGAAATACAGTCAGAATGAAGGACATCCACACTGTGTTTCCTGTGAATCCCTTGTGTGAGTGAAGGCATCATAAATCCAGCACAAATGTAAAAACATTAAATTCCTACTGTAGAAAAATGCAGACCAAAAAAATTGGGTTTGATTTCATGAAAATATTAACACTGTGGTTAATAAAGAATCGACCCCAATAGTAGCTTGTGAATACTGCAACTGTAGCACCCAGACATGCAAACTCTGAGGTCTGAAACTAGGACCTTCATCCTGTGAGGCAACTGTAGTATCGTAAGTCAAAAGTTGCCAAGTGTAAGCTTTAACAAGGCCACTTGCACATTTTCAGCGTAAACAAGGTGCAACAGTGTGTTCTTGCCCCATCTTTCCTTGAATGATGACCCATCCTGTCCTCTGGGAAGGGGCTACTTTTAATACAAAGACTATGATTAACATACTCATTACAAGGTAATGCTGTGTAGGTGAATGTTGTTTCCAAGGAGACCAGACATGTGAATTTGATAAATGTATATGAATTGACTTACAGGACTATAATTTTTCCATTTGATAAAGCAATGCATTCATCAATAATGTGGACTTTTCTGTTTAAATATTCTGAACAGTGTAAACATCATATATCTTCAATGAAGATTTGGAACAAACTGATACAGAATAAATGTGATGCCAGACAGCACAGAATAAACTGGATTTTCCAACTTTAAAGCTGCTTAAGAGTAAATTCAAGGGGGGAATTGGTCAAGACTGTGATTTGGTATGATTAGGGTTTAGGTAAACATATAGGAAGGTATTTTGATTATTTCATATGGAACAAGGGGCGTTTGGTCTATTTTAAGATGCCATGGAATGAATATAAATCAATATAATGTCTTCACAGCCGAGCGTATGTGTGTCAAACTCATTAATTGATGAGTGAACCTCTCCTCTTTTACTGCTCAATATAGATCGATGCTGTATCTTTATTGTTTCCCAAGAGCCATTTGTTTTGACCATAGCAGAATCAATAATGGTCACAAACAAACATTTAGATGAGGGCAACTGAAAGACACAGCCAGATTATTGAGTAATACTGACCAAAGGTAGTCCAATAATATTGTTTTGTTTTTGTTTTTGTTTTTTTAATATATATATTTTCACTTTGTTTTTCTGTTATGTAGCAAGCATAAACTCTGCTTTGCCCAAAGTAAAAATAAGGTTGTGGCTGTGGCTGGTTGATCTAACATTCAGCACAGTGCTGATCCTGCCAGGCTTTGTAAAAAAGAAGAGCCTGGTAGTTAATATTGTCTAAGCCCTAAATTATGATTTGAGATGAATGAGACAATATCACCCTGTTCCCCTCAAGAAATTTCTGGTTTTACTGGCAGAACTTTTCCTAAATAGTAAGTGACTTGAGTCCAAAAGTTTACTGGTGCTTACCCCAGTTTTATTACCCCTCAAATTCAAATTCTAACTCTGTTTAGGATAAAACAGTGGAGGTTTGTCTATGGAGAAAGAAAATCTAGGGAACATTTGGTTTGTCATATTCACTCAAATAATAACATTTTCCTATGATCAGATGTTTCATCAAGGGCTCAACTTTAGGGATAAGGTGAAGGCCTCAAACATCTTGAAGCTCAGCTCCTTTGTGTAGCGAACCAATGGATGTGGTTTGGGCATCTTTTCAAGATGCCTCCCGGATGTGTCCTTATGGGCATTCATCTGAGAGGAAACCTTGCAGGTATAATCTCTCTTGGCAAGCCTGGAATGATGTGAGACCCCCAGCAAGAGCCCAGGGATTGGACGTCCACGCTCCTCTACTTACTTTGCTGCCTCTGCTAATCGAAACTAGCTAAATGGCAGCAAACGGTGAAGATTAGAGGAATTCATGTGAAACTTGTCATTTAAAATTCTGGTCATCATTGAGAATAGCCGTCAAGTCACAAGCAAGTATCGCACTTTGTGAAGACACAGTGAGCTGCCTGCATAAATGAAAATAGGGAATTTAGTGCCAAAATGACTCACTTTGGAAAATAATTACCTGGTTTGTCAAACCTAGACTGTTGAATCCCCATGAATGTATTTTTGAACGTTTAGGCGATCAAATGGCTGATCCTGTCCGTTTACCCGGAAGAAAGTCTCAAAAGTCTGGTTTCGTCAGCAGTGGCAAACTGAACAGGTTAACATGTGAGCATTACCTGTATAGTATTAGGCAAATGTTCCGTACGGTACATCCGTACAGCTTCGAAGATCGTGGATGGAGAAGCAGGTGGAGTGAGAAGGGCTTATGAGTGCCACAGCAGTGTGTAATGGTCTACTGTTGTCATCTGAGGCAGCACATGTGTCTCTCTGGTATAAAGTATATTCTTGAGCCCTGTTGTTCATAATCATAATAATAACAGCAAATCATTTGCATTGTTTCTCTGCAGCTCTCACTGTCTCAGCTGGCAGCTACTTCACGCTACCCGACCATCAGCCACTCCAGCTCAGCGTTGCTGTGGCAACAGTCGTTTCCTTCTCTGCTCCATCCTTCCCCGTTGGCATCGGCCCACCAGCTGTCACATGTCGTAAGATTTCCACCCCCGTACACTCACGCACGCACACACACACACACACACACACACACACACACACACACACACAGATACCAAACACACACACAGCGTTGTACTCACACACATTAATGCAGAGGAAAATACACAAACAGTAAACAAAAGGGAGTTGTAGGTGCATTTACACACAATATGCTCATTCAAATACAGCAATGCTAAAACACAGTACATATGCCTTTAAACATTCCCAAGTCTATGCAGTCATTCACTCACTAAAGTTCAAAGACACACACACCTTCTCTGTACTCTGCTCCCAGCCTAATACCTATGGAGACACACACACACACACACACACACACAGTCCTCTAAACTGAACTCCAGCCCGGCACAGTTTTTGTCTTTGGAGCTACTGAAGCTGCTGGAGGTGCTAGAGTTGCTCCTTTTCATCTTTATAATCAAAAGAAATATTATTCTTTGACTCAACATTTCAAATCTTTCTACAAAGGGGACTTCAAATTTTTAAAGGTACCCAGTATCCTGCATAAGATTGTGCTTTGCATTCTGGGAAAATATGTTTGATCTGCCTTGTCCAGGGCTACTTTAATTAATAAGTTATCCTTTTTTCCACATTAAGCTGCCTCATTTCTGTATCGCCATTTTAGAATGTAATTCAGGGCCTTTCAGGGTGTCACAGCAGTCATTTTTAATTTCAGACTGAAGTGAAATAGTTTTAAAAGTATATGAAAACGATGTTGTGAGCTTTTCTATATACTCCACCAGACCACATCACAGGACTCCAAGAAAGTCTAAACAAATGCGAAGCAAAGTCTAAACAAGCAAAGAAAATGCTTATTTTACCATATAAATCCCAATGAACCAGGGTAGAGATGGCCATAGGAATAATATCTGGCTGTCTCTGGTTGCTAACAAGCTTTATGCATCTGAACAAAGATTTCTCATTGCAGCCAGGGGATAGCAGAAATGAGAACGTCAGCTATACTGTGCTGACTTTATTAACTCTGCTGAATAATTTCCTGAAATGACGTGAGGGTAACCTGTTTACCCAGAGTTGTAGGTGTTTGCTGCTGGGAATCAGCAAACATTTATTTTGCCTTTGAAAGATGCCTTGTCTTTGCTAATTTAGACCATGGTCACCCACAAAGATGCATATATTTGAGAAGCAGCACACTGCACAGTATAAAGAGTGGTAAAATGAAGAGGAAATCATAATGCTGTAATCCTGGGATAAATCCTGAATTTTTTCATGCTTTTCAAAGTCAGTTTTCACCTTCTAAGAAGATATCCACAATGTCTCTGATGGAGAAAAACCATCGTCAGAACAACATATTGCTGGTGTTTGAGCAGTATATGGATTTGTTTGGCTGCTGTTTCAGCACCGTCACATGCTAAAGTGTTAGGTATAGTAAGATGTTGTTCTTGCACTTACAGGAGATCTCCATTGCCCTTTTTCATGCCACATCTCATGCAAAGTACATTTGCTGGAATTATGTCAACACTGCAGTCAAAATGAAGTATGTCATTTATTTGGTGACATCTAAATGTTCACCCTTGGGGACTTTACGTGGTGGAATCTTTTCAGTCGCACCTGCTGTGAGGGTGTCACAGTGCTCGCTCATCACATCTAGTCTGCGTGGCCACTGTGCTGTGTGGGATGAAAATGCAATAGGAGTCTTAAAACATTAATCGTTGCCATGGATATAACTAATGCGGAGAGCTTGACCCTGCAATCCATCCATGTGTATGTTCTTAAATGGTTTTGAAAGGAATTCACATTGGCAGTTGTCGTGCAACATTAGGCTTCATTGAATATATAATCCGCACGTAAGCAGTTTAGGAAGGAAATAGATGTAACACATTTGTTGTCAGATGATAAACACAAAGGGTGTTTGGTGAGTGACATTGAATTTATACTCTCCACAGGGTGCCTGTAATATGGTGTATTAAAGATGCTATATATTTTCACATTTGATCAAACTTATTTTGTGTTTGCCATACTTTATAATGTTATTATATGTACATCCATCCAGCCATACATATATTTTCTGCTGGGTTGTGGTAGTAGCTGGTTTAGCAGAGTAGCCCATATGTCCTTGTCCCTTCCACTTACTCCTCCTGGGATATCCCAGGGTGGTCCCAGACTAATCCTCATTTTCTCATCCAGGAAGGTATACCTGTAATACTTTCATCCTTGTGCATTTTTATCAAATTTCCAAACCAACTCAACTTTCCCCATCCATTGCAGACTACAAAGAAGCTACAAAGAACACTTATTTTCAGTTGCTTATAATCACAATCAAATTGTTTTGGTGATTACCAAAAGCATGTATGATCATGTAGAAGATCAAGGAGTAATTTGAGAGCTTCACCTCCATTCTTAGCTCCTTCCCCCTTCATATAATAATAATATCGGATGGATTATTTGAGGCTTCATGATGATTTGGACAGCTCCCTGCTCTCTGGACTTCATGAGTCCGTTCGACTGGAATTACAGGGATTACTGGACATTTGACTTCTGCCTTTTACTATGTTTTCTCAGAATTTAGTTTGACTTATTTTAACAGTAATTCAGTCTCAGTAGTTTGTGCAGTTAGTTTTGTGAGGCAGATGGATTTCCTCCAAGCAAGCATCCATCTTGTCTGGCTTGAAGCTATTGGCTTGTTGCTAAACCACAGGGGTTCAGACCAATCAGCTTCCTATGAAGGAGGAACTATGGGCAGGAAAGACAATCTAGGGAACATTTGGTTTGTCATTTAGATAATAACATTTTCCTATGATCAGATGTTTCTTCAAGGGCTCAACCTTAGGAGATATAGTGAAGGGCTCAAACATCAGGTGAAGGAGCTCAGCTCCTTTGTGTAGAGAGCCAATAGATGTGGCAGACAGATGTGTCTTAGCAACAATGTTAATGACTCCTAAAGAGGTGAGCATAGATGCAGCTACACCACCAGTCATATCAGAACTGAAGAGAATTTTTCAATGAAAGATGAGCAAAGAATGAGACAGATGGCTTTTCTCCACGGAAAAGTTTTTGCCGTTCTCCCAACTGGACTTTAGCAACTGGCTCTGCTTGTAGCGAAAAAAATGGAGCAAAGCTGAATCCGATTGGTTGAAGTTGGCCTGTGATGGACAGATGAGTCACCTGCCGAGTATTTTTTTGAATGTGCCTGCACTTTCCCAAACAGTTTCCAACGATGCCTTCCCAGATGGTTCTGTGTAACAAACCATCTGGTGCGTCAGGTTATCGTTCAGCAGTTAAACAGATAATGTGGAAGACTCTGTGAGTAAATACAGTAAATCATTGTCTCATTTCTTTATACTGTCATGGCTTTTTAAAGGAGATCTCCATTGTCTTATTGCTTCGCTATCATTTTTATTCATTTCCATTTGTTATCACAGTGTAGGTGCTGTTTTAAAGCTGTCCTGGCCAGTCCACCTGCTTTTACGCTTCAGCACAGCTAAGAATGACTTTTCTCATATTCTAACTAGACAGCAGTAGCTTTAATGGGTTTCTCCCATAATCCATATAGCTTAAGCTGTGAATCATATTGCAGGAATAATCCAGGAACTGTGGATCAGGCTTACTGGAGATAACAATAGTCAGAAGCACAACATGGCTAAAAAAGGCACAATTCAATTTGGTTTTCAAAGACTGACGAGTTCATGCTGTGAAAAAAAATCAGTCAGAACAACTTATCTATACCAGTAGTCCAAAGTTAAGAACATCCTGTATTTTAGTATTGAATGTCAAGCAATATGCTTTCTGTACATCCTGACCGGTGGTAGAACAGGTATTCCACTATTCAGAAGGTTGGTGGTTCGATTCCTGGCTCTATGGACTAAACCTCAAATTGCCCCCAATGTCTAATGTGTGCGTGAGTGTCATAGTAAAAGTGCTGCACAAATGTGTGAGTGAATTGGTGAATGTAGCTAGTAGCGTAAAGTGCTTTGAGTGGTCAACAATATTATAAAAGAGCAAGATAAGTGCAGCCATTTACTGTGAAATATGAGACAATTATACACTGATCAGCCTCACCATACCTGTTTTTTTTTTTTTTTAAATAAAAATAATAATAAAAAAAAAAAAAAAAAAAAACGGTTACTGTTTTTTTATCTCCTCATTTCTTTGAACACTATGAAAGTGATATTCCAGCCTTAGATTTATTCATCTGTCACAGTCTACCCTGGAATTATGAGTGAATTTAATAAAACTCTTACAAGTAATATCAGGATTTGTATAACAAGTGTGCTATTTTATAACACACTGATGTTTTTAGTCAGCCAGATGTCACTTTTTAATCTTTTTTAAAACCCCTGAGTGCATGGATGTGTTTTATTGGTGATGAATTCAACCTTTCACTGGTAAACACATTAATGCAATGTGTCTTTGTTAAGGTGTTACATAAAATCCCTTTAAGGGCCACATCCCGTGACACTGTTTTAAACATTCTCTTCAAAACTCAGAGGACCACTTCTTGGCAGCAATTACATTTCCTTTATTCTTCAGCTGAGTCTATAGACTGGCTTTTCTTCAGGTATAGTTGCATCAAAAAACACTGTTAACATTAAAGTCGTAAGTATGATATATTATATCCTAAATTTTACTAGCTGCCATTAGTTTTCAGTTATGATAGTGTAAATGAGTTTTTGTCACATTCTCTTTGCATATATTGAATCATTAAATCAGCCTGTGGAATTTATTGTTGAAACCTCCATTTGTCCTTCTCTATGACCGCAACACATCTGCCTATAAAAAGCAATTATTCATATGTCATTTGACAGGGTAGTCTTGATGGCAGCAGGTTCAGATACAGTATAAAGCCATTACTTTGAACCTCTTAAACTTGCGAAGGCTTCTAAAACATGCATTGGCATCCTCTTTGGTCATTATATCACAGGCTGTTTGATCAGAAGTGGAACATGGATATATATGTTGTAGCCATGAAGCAGCATGACTTTGGTCGAGGTTATTTCCTGCGTGTTTGATGAAAAGCTCAATAATGTACAGCCATGCATGTCCTCTGATGCTGAACCATTGGCATGTATCAAAGACCAGTAAAAATGCTTGAAAAAGACACCATTAGCCTTCCTTTGCTAATCATCTGTGCTAACACCCCACCAGCTACATTATGTCTGTGTCAATGTCAGTGAAGAGGGGATTATTGTAACAAAACATTTAGGATTCTTAAATTGATCCACAGCATGTGCATTTCATAAAAAATATGATATTGTGAAGTAGAAAGCAAAAGCAGAAATGTAGGTAAGTGATGTTGTTAAACATATTAATTCTGGTGCTGCTTTAGTTAGACTGGTGTTTATCTGTTTGTCTTGTTTTTGTCTTTTGTTAGTACTTTGGAGAAAGTAGCTAAACAGTGTCATTGTAGTTTTCATGTATAATGACAATAATTGCTCTTTCGCTCATTCATTCATTCATAGGAATGTCAGTAACTGAGCTGCAGATCAAATGCAAGAATGCCTCTAAATCACAACATAGTTCTTGAGGTTTAACTCATTTGTCCAGTTAGCCTTTATGTAAAGTAAGGTAATGAGACATTCACTGTCAGGGGGCTTTTGGTTCATTAAAGGTTACTACAGTAACTTATTCTCATAAATGATATTTCACAGAAAATACATGGTCATGTAATGGTCATTTTACTGCATTAACGCTATTGCCAAAGAAATTCTTACAATGAAAAATATTGAGGTTATTTTTGAAAAACGATGCTGGTGATATAACTGTTATTGTCAATAAATCACACGAAAAGATCAAAACCAAGAATTCATTCATTCTATTGTGTCTGTTTAACCAAAGCCTGATATAGCTTATTTCTCTGTGCCATAAAGCTTGATGGTTGTCCAGATCTATATAAAACACATCAGTGACCGCCACTACACTGAACTGGGTCACCTGATGAGCATTTAGAGTCAGTACCACACGCACTTTCCTGCTAATTACTGGTGCATGAAATGTGTATTAACCTTAGGCTGGAAATTTCTGCCAACAAATGCACAATTTGCTCCCATTCAAATGGCATTTACACTACTAAAAACTACAATGCCCAGTTGTTTACGGAAATTACTGAGCCTTTTTTTTAAGAAATTAAACTAGAATTTCTAACCCACTCTGAAAAGATTTGCATCTTCACTAAGAAGCAGTTGGCTTGGGGGCACAGCCAGAGAAGGGAAATGGAAGTAGTACTGAGAGATGGACTTCCACATCGTTGGCTTTGGTCTTTTGTGGGATTTGTAAACAAGTATTATAGAATGAAATGGTCAGTTTAACACTATACGATTTGTTTTTGCAGGAGCTCCTGCTTTGTGTTAAAGCCTGATTAGAAATTGAGTGAGAGGAGGACACTGGAGTTGTGAAAGTTTGTCCGCTTGCAGTGAATCCAGTTGCTCACATATTCCAGATAGTCTGCTCATTGATAGCTTGAGAAATTGCATTCACACCAACACACTGTAACCCATGGTTGCAATGAATAGCAGAGCAAAATTCCTCAGATTCACACGTCATCCAATTTATCTTTCCTAAACATGTCGATTTACAGTGGCTATAGATCCAAATAAATTACAATCCAGAGTTACTACCTGTGGCGTTGAACACTGACTCATATCCTGAAAAATGCTATGATAACGCTCCAATACTGAGAGTATTGGGGGTTTAACAGGCTATTTAATGCCTTGGAACTGACAGATGAGCCTTCAGGAGCACTGAAGACATTCACACACAAGGCCCAGGTAAACCTGAAAGAGGGTAAACTCTTTATGTCCTCTGTGACATATGGCTACTGTGTATTGAAGACCATTATTTCACTACAATAAGTATAGTGTTGGAGCAGCCAGAGTATTAAGTCATTTCCAGAATCACTTCTGTCAAATCCACTACTAGCTCTCCCTCTTACTGTCATGTTGCTTTGACTCAGGCCTCCACAAAACAGCTTTAATTTCCATGTAATTTCTATGCATCCAGATGCCAATTATTTTTAATGAAGTCCTTTTTTGGATTTGTGGCTGCCCATAACTTTACTAAAGTGCAATCATTTCTTGTTGTTGGACTAGTCTTTAACCACACTTTTGTGCAGTCAACTCCTAACTTCATAGAGGCATTGGCTATGTGCGATTCTGTATGATGCTTATGAATATGATCTTAGTAGGTAGTAGGCGGTCTTCTAAGTGACTTCTGGTGTTGAAAAGAATCACAGCGTTGGGTTAGAGTCACAAAAATGATCATGTACTGCTCTATTGCAGCAATACTGCTGATTTAAAACAGCCATCCATCCGTTATCAACACCCGCTTATCCTCATAAGGTCATGGGTCAGTGCTACTGCAGCACCACACGAGGAAGAAATCCTGCAGCTTTAATTTTAGATGGTTTGTATTAACCAACATCAGAGAGATGTCTTGGTGGTTTTGAACCTATTTTTGTTAAGTTTTAGTTACTGGGTGAATTTCTTAGACCATCAAATGAATCAGCCTGGACTGCAGAAACCCCCACTTTCCTGGCATATTATACATGTTCACTAAAAACTATCCATCTGTATTTGTATCTGCTGGAGCAGTTTTCAAATCACTCCTCATTAATCAATGACTGACCTGCATCTGCATCATCCCATTGTGTCCCAGGCCTGCTCAGCTGTCAGCAACATTGCCCACCTGGAAATGGACCTTCAGCAGGAGCGGGATGTGTCGCATTCAGCTCAGAACGAAGGAGACCAACTGCAGGAGCTGCCCTTCACGCCTGTCCACGCCCCCGTCATCACTCTGGGGATGAATGTGCCAAGGTGAACCCCACTTCTTCTTTTGGCTGGTGATCTGTCCCAGAAGGTCAAATATGCACGCAGTGATAGTTGTGTTGAAAGCGTTTTGATCAAATAAATCTTGAAATAATCATAAATAACAAAATAAATATATCCCCGAATGACCTTAAAAATAAGCAATAACTGCAATTTCATCTTACTATCTTGCAAATGAATTTTTACTCTAACTCTAACACAGACAGTTTGGACATTCTTTAAACATTGTTGTAATTGTTGGACATCCTCTTTTTTTTTGTCTCTCTTTGCCTCTGAATTATCATTACTCATGCGAAATTTAGTTATTTGCATAAACTAAAGTAAATCCAGTATTTGCGACCATTTTCCTCTTTGACACCAAAAGCCTTGATCCTGTATGAGGCGGAAAGAAAAATACCACCGCATGTATGTTAGTGTTGGCATCAGCTGTGTAATTTGAATTGCAATAAAGAGGCCAGCTGTTGTGAAGCCTTAAGCACTGGCCAATATAATGATAGATGTTCGTGATGGGTAACCTTGAAAATCCATTAGCTGAATACTGACTTGTCTGGAATTGAATTGTTGGTCAGCGACTCGGTATAAAAAGGATGCTCTGGCGTATTTCAGACATATGAAACTATCACAATTTGGCTACCTGTCCCTCCTAGATTGGTACATATGGAGCTTGAGTTTAGCAAACTGTTTTTTTCCTGTTACTGTTACCCTCTGGTTGTATTTTCTGTTTGATTAACTTCTCTATTACAGCATGTGAGGTGTTGTCTGTCCCTTTAAACATCCTTTCAAACTTGTTACTATTTAATCTGGCACAGTATCTTGGTGTCAACACTAGTACAGTCCTTCATTACCACAATAGTTCACTGTCTTGCTATCTACAGAGGAATATTGATCGGCTCACTAATTGGCAGCATGTGTGCGCTGGACAGTGTAGCAGTGTTGTCAGTAAGTAGGAGAATTCTGCTCAGAGCCAATTTAAAGAAATCGGTTTGTCGGCCTTTACATCCCACTTTGGGTAATGGTGTCAGCATTGTTTGTCAATGTAAAAAAAAAAGATGATTAAGTTCAGCTGTAAATGAGACATTTTGGATTTGATTTAGTGGAGCAGAGTACAATGACATGAGCTCACATGTTTCCATGCAGCTCATAATAGAGATCGGAGAGAATCTCATGATGGCTGCCGTAATGCAGCAGGGTCTGTTCAGGTGCAACACTAACTAGGAATGTACACCCTGCAAATAATAGGCACAGTTACTCCGAAACAAGGCATTGCATTAGCACAGAGAGTCTGTAAATAAGCAGCTGGCATCCGCACAGTTTCCCAATCCCAGAGTTTGGATCCAGAAACAATGCTGTTCAGTTCAGTGGGCTGAAACATCTCTGCCTCTTCACTCGAAGCCAAAACATCTTTTTGACTGTTTTTGGTGAGGAATGACCCACTTCTTTGAGAAGAACAATGAAGTCTAAAGAAGTTTAATTGAAGTTGCTGTGCATATCTGATTGAGCCCCTTTTGAAATAAAAATGATGGCTTGAATATTAATCTACTGAGGCTAAATTAAGATATAACTCGGAGAGGGAAAGCATGAAATTGACACAGCCGCAGAGGAAAACCCAATCAAATGTCCTCTTTACTGTTGTTGCCTTAATTAGTTTGATCAAAGCTTCATTCTGTCACAAATTTGCCACCGTGGCCTTGACTGTTTACCAACTGGACATAGGCAGCGTCACTGTTGTGATAAGCACGAGCATCATTTTACTGTGCATGAACTGTAGCCAGCCATCTGTGCGCTGTGTTTATCATACCCACACTGTCTGGTGTCAGCGTCGAAAGTATAAGTTATGAATGTTACCATAGTTGCAGAAAAACAGGTGGCCACTATGATTAGAGGTAAATGCCAATTATACTGGAAAATCCAGAGGGAGCACTTTGGCACCCATTCTCTCTCTGCTGTAAGTGTTTATGTGGCACTGCTGCTTAACAGATATCGCTGACATCCTCATGCTGTATAATCATTGTTTCACCGCATTTTTTGCCGAAGTCCTGTTGGACATTGAAATTCAGGTTCAGCGCAACACGATAAAGTGAGTAAAGTGAAGTTATCTCCAAAGGATAAACATCTTTAGTCAGAATGGAACTGATCCAAGATGAATAGCGCTTGGTCTGAAATTATAAAATAGCATAGTGTTCTTCTTAGAGCCAAATGTTTGTTCTGCCTCATTTACAAACACAAATCACCCAAGTGAGGCCAGTGCAGCGGGGAATAAAAACATTACATCCTGCTGCTCTATGAGCAGCAGGATGTAAGCGTTCACTGAAGTCTTTTCAGTATGGTGAATGATTGATGTGCACTCCCGGATCTGCAGCTTTTCTCTAATCTAAACCTTTTTCTGTAGTTCCTCCTCAGTGAGCTCCAGGAGCTCGCTCGCCCACCTCTATTCTGCTGGGTTCCCGGAGATTGTGGACTGTAACGGGCAGGTGGCGGAAGTCCTGGATCCGACGGAGCCAGTGCCCTTTGACCCCCAGCGTGAAGAGACAGACCTCCTACAGGGAAACCTGCTGGTGTTCCAGTTTCTGGCGTTTACCAGGTGAGGCCTGCAGCGCTGGGTAACGTGAGGCTACGGTGTAGCTATTGACAGACAGCAGCAGCTCATGTTGTAAGGTTGTGCACAGTGTATTTGCTGTGTTCATAGCGATCAGTATAGATCGGATTATATGCTATGACAGATTACATGTGATTTTTTGCTTCTTGAGTGTTGCTGTAAATATAACTATTCCTGTTTCCAGAAATGTCACAATTGTTGTCCTGTTGATGAAAAAAGGTGGCCATTGACTTCACATGATTTTAGTCACTTGCCATTGAACTACATACAAGAAGAAACACATCTTTTATTGTTTGACATCCAAGGACAACACCTACCCAGCCTACCTTGACATTTCTCTCATTTTTTTCATGATTTCCTTGCACTTAAACCAAACATAAAGTCTTGTCACTCATCCGCTACTCTTATATGTAGCGCATACCCATACACACCACACTTAAGTACGCTCACAATTTCAGAATAACACGGAAACACATTTCCCGTCAGCAGCCCATCAGAAAAACCCTGGAGCCAGCGTCCCTCTGTCTGGGGCTGACAGTGGAGTGGGACTCCTGATGGATGGGAACAAAACACACCACACTTTGTGTCCTTCCATCTCGTCAACAGCCCTGTCAGCAGTTTGATAAACCCAATTCACATATGTCTTGTTCATCATAGCCTCACCACCATGATTCCTGTGCACCAACCTCAACTCTCTTTATTTACTTGCTGTTGGGGTCGTGATGCATAAAGCTCGTCTCAGTGTTGAGTGTGAATAGATGGATCTATTTTCAGTTAGAATTCATATATGTAGAGCTCCTGCTCTTCCTTCGTAATGTTCCTAATGTTACTGAGTAACATAGCATCTTTGCCACTTTTGGTGCAGGTGCGTGTACGATATCTTGTAGATCTCTTTGTATGGCGTGTCCAATGGAGTTTGACCACTGGCATGTCACTTATATTAGCCACTGTAATCATAACATGTAGGTGCTTTTCTTTCAGTTACTCCATACTTTCAGTATGTTGCTGCCCCACAAATGAGAGTTAACTTTGCTGCCTAAACTGCAGCCACAGTGAAACTAAACTGAGCTGAACTTGTTGGGTGAACAGGTTGCCAGTGCTAAAACATCTCATTGAAGCTTTTTGAGCCTCATAAAGGATAACTCTGGTTTGGGGACATGTTGAAGAACATGAGGCAGACAGGTTGTAAACAAAACCTCAGGCTAGCCAAAAATATTCCCTAAACTGTCAGACGAAAACTTCCGTCACAGTTTACACACTGACTTTCTGATTCACCTTCAACCGGCCATATTGCTGCAGTAACAAATTTTTTCCCCCACTTGGTGGTCAGTAGTGACGTCTTTCCCACCTCCAGCCTTCCCCAGCATAGCATGACTATTCAGTTTACTCCAAACAGGCTGACAATTAAAGCACTTCCCTTCTGCAGGCAAGTTGGAAGGAGGTTTGGTAGTAAAAACTTATTACATTGTCAGATTACAACAACAAATATTTAAAGCCTCTGGGTAAGTAGCAACACTGTGGTATTATCATTTGGAGACAATAAAACAAAACAGATATTTTAATATCAGAAAGTATGGATTTTTACTTCAATTTGTGATGGTATGAAATTTTATTTGATTCCCTTGGTTCTTTTTTCATGGCCGCCCTAAGGACAGTTTGCAGTGCAACCAGAAACTACACACTTAGAAATAAACTGTGCATCTTTGTGGCTTGCTGTAGAGTGGGCTGGGCTGGGGTAGGGGGTGGGGGGGGGGGTACCTCATAATTATGACAAACAGGTATGGCAGACAGGGGTTTAGGCAGCAGTAGCAGTAGCACTTAGGCAAGCAGGGAGCCTGTGGATAGGCAGTGTAATTTCTACCTCTCACCCGGGCGCCATAATTATCAATCTTGTCTGTTTACAGAATGAATATTAATGCCGGCTCCTCTGTGAAGATGGAGCACGGCCGCATTCTTTAACAGTGGAATATCAGAGCGTGTGATTGACTGGGAGGTCACACACCGCTCTTATTAGATTCCACTTTGAAATCTCCAGCTCTGACGGCCTGTCCTTGGTCGTGGGGAGCCTCCAGCATTCCCTGCCTGTTTTCAAATGCATTTTCTTTTTTTTTTTTTTTCCTTGATTATTGAAAACCAGATGACTGATTGCTTATCTATTCATCAGACAGAAGCAGAAGGGAGCTCATCCTGAAGCTCACTCTCTATTTAATGTGCTCGGAGCTAATATTGAGTGCTTGTAGGCTCACTGGGACTTTTGTGGGCCATCCACGGTTTGAAGTGTGTGTGTACTAGATTTGTATATATATGTGTGTGTGTGTGTGTGTGTGTGTGTGTGTATGTGAGCGTGAGCATGAGCGTGAAAAAGAACAGACAACACCAGCATGTGCTCGTAGATAGAAATCATAGTACAAAAAAAAAAAAAAAAGGAAAACTTTGTGCGAACAGATAACCAAAAATTAAACCACATTTAAACGCTTTTCTATCTGCTACACATTTAATAACATGTTTTCATGCTGGCTTTGGTTTTAAAGAAGCCACTCATTATGAATCAAAGGTGTAATGCATAGTTTACAGTTACTCAATGAGCAGTACAAATTGCTGCCACTTTTGAGGTTAGCCCTTTCATTTCTAATCCACAATTTGATTATAGGGTTTTCACTTTTAAGTAGCTGTAAAGCTGAAGTACCACCTCTGCTAGGACGTGAGCAATTTTTTTTTCTTCCATGGCATTGTCTGAGGTAAATCATAAACTCTCCTGGGTTTTAATAATATTTTTAAAAAAGAATTATTTTCGTCAATGCATTCTTCACTCCCTACATAGATTTTGTAATAAAAAACACACAGGTAGCATTTAATTAATATATTCATGATAGTAAATCAATCACGTATGCATTTATTTTCATGCACTTTACTTTTAAATTTGCGCTGAGCAATCATTATTTTCTCAATAATCATGCCTTTTGACAGAACACCGATGCCGGGAGTCGGTCCTGACTGGCCTGACAACATCTACTTCACCTTCCAGTTTTATCGCTTCCCACCGGTCACATCGCAGCAGCTCAAACTACTGACCGGTGACAAGGTTCAACACAAAACTAGCGATCCACTTCCATGTGTCCTGGCCTCCATCAGCAAAGATGGCACTGTCAATTCAGGTAAGGATTCACAGCTGGAAAAAAATAATACTGTTCAATTTCACACTGAAGTAGAGAGACATGACCTTCATCACCCCGGTAAATATTTGTGTTGAATGAAACTGGCCTCTTGTGGAGGCTTTTTTCATTCTCAGGGTTCTGTACACAAAGAGTATTTTAATCACTTGTGCAAATAAAGTTTTATGAATTATAATCTTCCTCTTATTCTTCCAACAGCCATTTGCTTCCAGTCATGTTATCACACTTTGAAAGTGCAGTGACATGAACCTGGGTAGAGAAAGCTAATCTATCGTAGAGAAGATGTCGAGCTGTGTTATCACTGTGTGCTTATACAGTTGAGAATGCGAACTGAAAAATACATGCTGCTTGGTGCATTTGTGTCCAAGTCAGAAGGTGGGAAAGCGTATTGTTTACTTTGGTACTCACACTCTGTGACAGTGTGGATATAAGTCAGGCTGTGAGATTTATTGCTGCTCTCCAGGTTAACATCTTACAGTCGGTGCCTACAAACTCTGAGCTCGTTCCATGATGCTCCGTGATGTTCTCTGATGCTGAGGCACTTCTCTTTCAATCAGCTGAGCGGGCGCTGATTGATGTCAAGTCTATTCATGTAGCAACTAATGAAATGGAAGAGATATTACAGCTTCTGACAGAGCGTGATATTGAACACACAAACAACCCCCCCCCCCCACCCGGTTCCTACACCTACCCATATTCTCTATTCCCCAGACACACACTCCAGTCTAACTACATCAATATTTCTCTGTCTGTTTCTGTGCGCTTCCACAAAGCCCTCCTACATTCAGACAGATCCCCCCGTAAATTGTAAGACTAAGATCCTTTCCACTTTCCTCCTGACAGTCTCTGAACTTCTTATTTGAAGGATTAAACGCTAATTAAGTTCATTCGCTACCTCTCTTCAAGGTAATTGTTTCCTCTGATTTCAGAACCATGACTCATCTGTCTGTTGGAACTTTACTTGATTATGCACAAAAAATACTTAAACAAATACAATTTAGCTGTGAATATGTTATTGTAGTTTGTCATGAAATTGTTGCTCAAAAAGATGAGCTAAACTGAGTGGATTCAGTGGAAAATGGTACCGTTACATTAAATGTTACATTTTTGTTGTAATACAATAACAAGCAGATATGAGGAAGCTTCATGAACATCTGGAAATGATCTTAATTTTTGTTGTAATTGCTCCCTAGATTACAAGTTTCATCAGTTAAATATATCAAATTACAAACAAAGGCTGAACAAACACTTACACAACAGCAATTGAAGATTCTCTGTGTCTTATTTTATTGGCGAGATTCTAATTTGGTTTAATGTTCCTGATGTTTACACAACAGTAATATAATCAGAGTAATGTGAGATAAAAGGAAAACAAAAGTGAAAAAAAATAACTGAAAACTGAAATTAAACTGTATTTTATTTCTTATCTCTGTGCAATTACTCGCTAAAATGGGATAACAGACTGAATGCCGAGGCAACACTTGTGTTGAAACAACTAGACAGATGAAAAAAAAAATCCCACCACTGCTATGAAAGACATCATAGAGAAGTTTTTAACATCATTTAAAGTGAGAAAAAATAAATAAGAGGAAATAAAAAAATCATAAATTTTAAAGTCAGTGCACTCAGGAGTTCGTCACTACAGCCTCATAACATTGCATTAACATTTACTTGTTGGATAACTTATGGTGTTAACTAACGTAGGCAAACTTTGATTGGATGCTGCGTAACGGACATTGCTGGAGGCATGCGCTGTGTGGAACTTCTTGGTTTTCATTTTGGCGCCCATGTTAACGGGTTAGAGTGAGCACGCAGCCAGCATGACACGCTGTATGGCGTGATCTAGAGATTCAGCATCTCGCAGCAAAAAGACACAGAGAACAGACCAGTTGCCGTCATTTTGACATTGTACCATCAACATTACATAAAACCGACACTTTCCACTAGGTCTAGGCTGAATCTGATATATGTGACAAAAATATTAATATATTTTTTAACCATTTTAGCAGCTGCGTGTGACAGTGGCATTTTAGACCTTGTCTGTCAAAAATAAATCAGCAAATCATTTATAATGAACCAAAGTTCATTCACCAACATACAAATATAGCAGATCAGCAACAGCAGCTGTGACGTACATGCCACGCATCCAGTGTGTCTCTGGCGTCACTGTCATCTTGACTCTTCTTGTTCTACCGTCTACCGTGAGAAGTGTTTCAACGCCTCACTTGAAGATTTTGGAATTTTTGTTGCCTTGTTCCACTTTTTAGTGAGGTCACCTATGACGGCTCTCTGCTAAACTTACTTCTTTCTCACTCCGCATTGGATACAAATGTATCTTCAGCTTCCCGGTTTCTAGCCCCAACCCATACTGACTCAAGTGACATCACCTGAGGACATCTATCAGGCTTCAACAGGCTGATAGATGTCAACAGATCAACAGGCTTCACCCATCTTTTTTTTTCACAGACCTGTAAACAAAATGTGTTGTGTGAAATTGCTGGAGTTCCCTTCTCATTGCAATCATCAATACTTGTAGCTACAATCAAGGCCCTCATAACAGTAAATGTATTGTTCCTCTTTGAATTGCAGGGTCACTTCTTGTATTATTGTACTCATTGTGTATGGCTTCAGTCAAGTTGCTCTGTTTCAGTCGATCTAAGGTCATTAAACTAAAATTGTCAATACTTTTGACTACCCCTGTTACAGATTTTAATTTGTTCATGAACCACAGGCAAAATTATATCTTCGTGTGACGTGGATTAAATTGTGCTTCTTTTTTTTTTTTTTTAATAGTTATGCGTCCTCATACCCCAAGGCAGTTTTGTCTGCTACATGCTTCATTGCTGAGACACGCTGTTGCTATTCACACTTGCAGACCCCCGAGCTTCAACTACATGCTGTTCTGTAGAATCTCTGGCATTTATTTTGATGGGACATGTTTCGCTTCAGCCTAGAACAGGACACCTTTAAAGTGTCATGGTGTCGTAATCACGTTGTGCTTGACACTGATCACATATAATACACATTTTTTCATAGCTTTTTTCAGAGCCTAGAATGCCTGAACCGTGCTTGAACATATCTGATCCTCTTATAGGTCCACCTTAATTCACTAAACTCCATGGCTAACATAGATTTTGTTGAATCTTCGAATTGTCCTTGCTTTTTTTATTACTAAAGTGTAATTTAAATATATATCTATATATATACTTAAATGAGCAAGCCTTTCATTTTTAGCTGGTAAACAGCTTTTGAATGAGTTCAACATCACGTCATCATTCATGACATCACTTTGTTTTTTCCCTGACTTTTCTCTACATATACTAGATGGTTTGGTAGAAGGTTTTGCACAGACATTCATTGTGCCAAGGGGATAAATCCTGTGACTTTTCTTCAAACACCACCGATAATTAACATTTGTTGTTTTTAGTGAAATGTCTCAACAGCTGTTGAATGGGTTGCCACGACATTTGGCATACACATTCATGTTCCCCTCAGGATGAATTGTAGTAACTCTTGTGAGCTGCTTTGGTGACTTTTTTTTTGTATCTGGGTTCATCATCATGTTGTTTTATTACCAAATACCCACAGACCCAATGACATTCCCATCAGCCTCGGCTGTACTTACTGTTTAGTACTATTTGAGATATTTAGCATGTTAAGAGCCTAAACCAAGATGAGCATACTGTATGTGCTGACAGCACTATGTTAGCATTGTCACTGTAAGCGTGTGCGGAATGCTGGCTGAGAAAGAAAAATAAAGGTCTGGACACTGTGTCTCCCTTCTGTAATTTTAATGAGATATCCACCCATGATATATTGAGCAACATGCTCTTTTTCAGACTGAAGTGACGACATACAGTTACCATCTTAAATCGTTCATAATCATGTCATGGTCATATGACAGCCGCGTGATGTACATGAACACCCATTATATGCATATACAACTAATACATAGAAACAGAGACTCAAAGCACAATAGGAATACATCAGGCCAGTAGGAGTCATACCTTTAACATACACATAAATATATAAATGAACAACACAGGTATGCTCAGATACCTGAATAGACCATGGCAAAATGATACCAGGAATACCAAGGTATCTGTAGACAACACTGACAGTCACAGGAAAGGGAGGAATATAAAGTGTGGACCAGTCTATCTAAGGTGAAGAGCTGAAGGTTTTAAATTCATGAATTCATGAATTTGAAAAATCAACATCTAAAGTTTTCTATATCTGTGGATCCTGGTGGCCAGAGAGGGAGATACCTTAAAACCATTTTTTTTTTTTTACCCCAAATCTACAGATAGAAATTCACTGTTATCTCACTGCATCTGTGAAGAAGAACCTCCCTATCTCACAATACAACCGGATCAGAGGATATGTTGCTGGGATGGGGATTTTCAGGATCAATCAGCTATACTTAAGGATCGTCTCAGAAAAAGGCCTTGTAAGGAGGAGTGGATCACAGAGGCGTCCGGGCAGCTTGATGAACTCTCACGAACTGAATATCTTAACAGAGATCAATCAAAGTAACCTGTACCCAGGGTCACCTGTTGTGTTCTGTGCTCACCTTTTTGAAGAGACATTGAGGAGTTTGCAGAGGAGGTGTGTTTCAGTGACCTCCTTGTGTTGTTTAAGACCACCAAATCTTTGTAATATTGTAGTCAGTAGTCAGATTTGCACTTCAGACGTTCTTAGGCAGATCCCTCCTAGCAGTCACAGTCACAAAGAGCCCAGCATGGTGCATCCACTGTCAAATACACTGACATTAAAAATATAAAAGTCATATTGACTCTACTCCTGAGGAGCAAATCGTTTTGATATAAACATATGGATATATATACAATGGGCACTCTCACACCAGGGAGTCAGAATGAGGAATGAAGACTTTCACATCAGACTGCCAATTTGATTTCATGCACTGTTAGTGTTTTCCATACGATACTGTGGACTGTAGTATATATTTTTAAATTGAGTGATATCTTTTTATATTATAGCGGTGCCTCTATTTTAATCTAGCCATACTGGAGGTATGGTGGCTACAGGCCTGATGTATTTTGTGTGTATTGTGATATTTCAGTGTGAAGAAGGTGGTGGATATCTCACTAAAATAACAGAAGGGAGCGACAGAATGCAGACCTTTATTTTTCTTTCTCGCATTGTATCATTGGTCCTGATGTTTCACGGGACGTGCACATCCACTATATTTGTGCCGAAAGAAGGGCCACTCCATGACCATAAGTGGTCTCTGTGTTTCTGCAGTTCAATGCAACCAAGTTCATTCTCTCACTCATGACACATTGGTTTTGATATTTGAAATCTCACAGTTAAACATTCATTCATATTCCTCATCTTAAGTTACGGGACTCCCAGTGTTAGAACCAAGTAGCCTGTGAAAATTAACCTGTGTTAAATTAACCTGAACTTATTTTTAGCTTCAACCATTTGAATCCAGTTCATTAATATCTTTACTCACTTATATGACCATTTTAAAGAATATACTATTGCAGCTATAATACAGTGACAAATGATACATATTTTACAGGCAGTGACGAAAGGGAGGGAGGGAATCCAATAACACTTTTGTAGTAATCTTTCACTCCTAATTTAACAAATTGTGTTAATGTAAAACATTGAACACTGTCTGCGCTGCACATTGCACTCAATGATCTATCAAGATATGAACAATTCAAGTATTGTACAAGATCAGTGATCTAGTGAGTCCTCTCTCGTCATTCACTATGAATGTGTATGTGTGTGAGGGTGAAAGACATAGCCAGAGGTTGAGAGAGAATATGTAATCTGACTTTGAGCTTCAAAGCTGCTGCAGTAATTCTTCGGTCTGAGTCTGTGTCCTGCTGGGTGGAAGTTCCCCAGAAACCCATTGAATTCCTAAACCCGTTTTAGGCTGTGGGTGGACAAGCCTTTCATGTCTCTTCATGCAGTCATTAGGAGCCAGAAAATTTGTTTCAGTCAAGCTACGCTGCTGCTTTTACAGCCACACTTGATCAGATTTTATGTCACATGTCACATGTGGGTGCAAATGAGGAATGTCCCAGATTTGATTAATTTCTGCTGCTGGGTCTGTTTTACTGATGGGAGATCATCTCTCAAAACAGGAAGTGATGTATGAAAAATTTAGAGCAAAATCCCAAACTTCGAGTTGAGTTGAGCTGTAATTTAGAGTTTTTTCAAGTTGGGGTCCCAAATCTGCAAATTTGCCAAATGCAGAATATTATGTGCCATTCCAACATCTATTTTTTTTCCCCCCACCAAAGTCAGCAGGTTTCTCTCACATATTTTATGATACATAAACCAGAAGACCATCGGCTTCTTCAGTCTGTCAACCTGTTTTTCACAATGTGACACTGAAAAACCGAGGAATGAATGAAGACACAGTTTGGTATTCTACTGTTTACCTCACACAATTTAGTATTTTGTGTCAAAGACTGGTTTTGCTTCGGCAGCTGGTGGAGCATTTTTACAATTACGTGCAAGCAACTGAAATGTTTGAACTCCGGGTAATAATAATGACAAGAATTCACCAGAAAGCAAAGTAATTCAGAGTTTGCTGTCTGCGTAATGATATGTTTTTTGAAGCCACAACAAGCAAGAAATTTATTTTAAAACCAGCAGTGGGACAAACTGGTTGTGAGTAGCTAATGGTAACAACAGATCAATATGTGAACTGTGTTATTCTTGGCAATTATTTGCCAGGGATGGGAATGATCCAGTATACAGCCAGGGTCCACCCACACTGCTGTTTACATTCACCTCCTGATTAGAAGTCTTCTCTGGACTGTGTGGGTGTGCACAGACTGTGCTTGACTGACATGTCTGTGACTTAACAGTTGGTTGCGTTGCATCTTTTAAGGTGAACTCATATAAAATGCTAAACCCAATTTGTGGTAAACATGTACGTGTTTGCGCTTGTGTAACAACACAGCCTCAAAACCTAACTCTAAAACTAACTCCACTTCTCAGTAATTTTCCTCCATCTCTTGGCTCTGCACATTTTATAATTGGTGTCAGAAAGCCTCTCAAATGAAAGAAACAAACATTATTTAACTCGCAAAGATGCAACTTTTTTAAATAACCTGTTATCCTCCAGCTACCTTGTCAACCTGGACCTGGAACTGGAGCTGATAGAGAATCCAACCCTGTGGCTGTGTTTCTCTGGAACTTTAGAAACCTGTAGATCAGTGAAATTTCCTTCCACAGCTTATTGATCTGCCAGCAAGATCAAAGATGAACTTGTATGTCCAATATTTAAAAGATAAAAACATGTGTTGCAAATCTGCAACACCCGCACAACACACACGCATATACCTGTGATACACACTATATACTACAACGTGAAGAAGTCCTCTAGAGCAATAAATGTCTGAAAATAAAAACAAGTGCTGCTTTTTCAGCAGCTGGCGGTCTGACACTCCGACTCCCTTCCTTTGTGGATTTTGTGATTCCATAGCAACGTCGCTCTACTTCCTGTCGTCATTGGGCATTTGGTGACGCTACTCTCTTAGACTATATACCTTAATTTGCCACGACGTGTGTCATTTGCTTTAGTTGATGCAAAATGGAGATGTATTCATCTAAAAAAGTTGTGGATTATTACATTAAGGTGTCGCTTTAGAAAGTCATAAGCGTGTTGAATGAATCTGGTAACGATCATAACCCTGATGTTGCGGTGAGAAAGGACTAAGTGTTCAGTATATGCTTTTTCTTTTTAAACAAAAGTCCAGTTACCCGCAGACATGCTGGTAAATGTAGCCTTCATCTGCCGTGATGCTCTGGTTTGCATCAGTCTCTACATCTATCTCCGCACTCTGTGCACCCTCTTGTTTTCTTTGCCTGGAGGCTTTGCAGCGTTGTCGAGAGTTGTTGATGCCCGGCAGGATTTTCTGCCTGCCCGGCCTGCTGTGTACACATGAGGCAGACCATCCAGGGTTGGGGGAACTTGGTGCCCGTCCTTGTCTACAGACCTAGCTACACACATGCGCACACACACACACACACATAGAACTCTGTACAACCCTTGGGCCTGATCTGTCAGCTCTTCCCCGCTTGTGAGCACAAACACACACACAGCACATTCTCTCTCTCTCCTGCCCTCCCTCTGTGCTCTCTTTGCCACCCGTCCACTGCACACAAGCCCAGAGCATGCTGGGAGAATTAATGGTCCAAGTGGAAAGAGTTGGCAGGTGGTTGGGGAGAGGGGAGGAAGAGGGGGAGGTGAAGGAGGCTAGGTTAAAGGAAAAGGAGTTCTGAGGCAGAACAGAAATATCAAGACAGCTTTGGTCTTTGTCTCCCTCCCCATGTCTCTTGATCTTTTTCTTGAATGTTGTTAAAGTCTGTAATGGTCTTTCAGTAAACATCTTCCATCACTATTTACATTATATGAAATGGAGGTTTCCCTAGTCCGTGTGTTTTTGTTCTTTTTCTATTTCATTTCAGATATCTGATAATAAAAAAAAAAAAAAAAACTTCCCAGTGTGGGTGGATTTTACTCAGCAGTCTCTGAAACCTTTTCTATAACCTACCTCAACTGTAACCTACTGTTAAGGAGCTGCAGCCTTATCTTGCCTCTCACTGCAGAGTTTTAGTGTCTCCTGGTGGCCTAAATGCTGTTACAGAGGCTTTTCTACCTTGTTAAAAAGAAAACACAACATTACTACATTACATGATAAATTCAAACATAAATTCAGTCACTTAGATTACTACATATATATAGTAGTATAGTAATTTATTGTATAGTGCTATATAGTTAACCATATTAATGAAGTAATGCAATATCAAAGGTCCACTTGCTAGATTTTCAGAGTTTTCAGCTGAATCTCATGCAGACAACATCAGCTGTTGGTGAACGCGAGACCCAAACCAGTCACAGCATTGACTGGTCAGTGGTCAAATGCATTCAGCAGGTGTAAGCGCACAGCTAGAGGAAGATCAATGACACCTCCGTTTGTTCCATTCACTGATGATGACCATGACATGCTCTAAAAAGGTCATAAATGACCTTTGAGCTCAGAATTTATTCAAATGTAGCAGATGGAAATTGCTCAGAAAAAATTTTTAATTTGAAATCTATAAGGCTGTGACAAGAGGGCAACCTCTGTCTGCTAAGCTGACAGCAAATTCAGTCATCTCTCCGTCACTTGAAACTATTAAAAGATGCATTTAAACTGATCTGTTATGTGATTGAGATGGATTCTAGCTCTAAAGCCCTTTCCCATACTGGAGTCAGAGTCAATAAACTCCTGCTGAGCCCCAACCCTGACTATAGAAATTGGCATTTACCATCAAAAACCTTTCTACTTGAAACCTAAGAAACACCCACGAGTATCAATGGTGGCCTCCGAGCAGCCTGTCTGTCTACATGCACATATCATGGGAATACAGCAGAATTCTTGTGTGTATGTGTGTTTGAAAAAGAATGAAGGTTTCATTCAGTTCATATGTGGAGACAGTCAGAGGAGCGTGCTGGTCTCTTTAACACAGCAGGGTTGTCGCCAAAGGTCCTCATTACTCCACCTCTATGCTGCCGACTGCTTCTCCGCACGTTCAGCTTATGGGAATAAAGACAGTGTGGGGGCTTTGATACAGCGTTAGTGATGCAGTTGGGGGAGAATTATGGGAATTCAGTTGGCATGCAAACCCACGCTCACACCTTTCATGCACACACATAGTAACATTAACTCACTATTGGAGGTTGGGTGTGCCCACTCACCAGCTGAGTTGGTTTCATTTGAACTGCTTGAAGTTAGAGGATGAGTCAGATTTCAAGTCAGTGTATTTTCAGAGCCGTCACCAGAGAACCACATGGCACTCGTTTTACATTCTCAAAATGAATTTGGGCTTTTACTTTAATCAAAATGAAATGGCTGCTGTGTGTGTCCCTGCATGTAACCTTGTAGAAGTGGACAAATGGCTAACATACTAAATTTTCAAGAACAACTTTAGTGGTCATTCTGTGTGTGTAGTATTTTCTCTGAAAAGAAAAACTGTTGTCCTCAGTATGATGAAGAGAGAAATTTACTCCTTAAAGGTCCAGAAGTGATCTTGGATCCGTTGATTAAAGTCATGACTTTATCCTGCTGTTCACAAAATCACTCTTGAGGTTTTTTGGCAGTGTGTTAGGAGCCATTATCATCTTGAAATATGGGAACCCTAGGGTGCTCCTGATTCTGTAAAATGGCCTCATACTCCCTGGTTATTGTACTCCCATGCAGCGCAATCATCAGACCAAATGACTCACTGTAGATAAGTGTTGTACCAGTCTAGATCTGTCCGTAAGTTGGTGACAGATATTATGACTGTTCCTCCATATTTAAAGTCAGCTGAATGAAAGGACAGACTCGAATAATGACCAAATCTGTGACTGTTTCTCCAGGTTGTGTATGTGTGTTTTGTTGTCAGTGGAGACATATAGTATATACACTAGCTCAGATTTTTAGGTTATGCTTTCGTAGTGTTGAGCATCAGTGCAGTTTATCAAACAAACGGGGGACAGATAAAAGGGATTCAGTCTTGCACCAATTGTGAGAGACAGAAAATAGTAAAATATCAATCGATGAAGTCAAGGCAAATATATTCTTTCTTTCACTCCTTAGTATAGGTCAAGTTTCTAAAATCAAAGGGTGCTACACTTCCCATGTCTTTCAAATCCCACTCCCCTGGTTTGCAACACTGGCTTCCAAACTTAAGACCAGGTAACCCTTCAATGCAAGTTTGGCTGCAACCATTATTTTCATTATCAGTAGATCTGTTGATTATTGTCGCAATCATTATTTGACTAGTCTGTAAAAAGTGAAAAAGGCTAAATGTTCTTCAAATGTCTTGTTCAAAAGCAGTAACACTCAGTTTAGGGAATGTTTGAATGTTCTTCTTAATTATCATTTAACATGATTTTCAGTTGTCAGTCAGTTGCTGGTTTTAGTGGAGGTAGATAGGTAGCTAGCCATGTCGGTAGCTGATGAAACATTAATTACCACATCACTGCCCTTATTTTAGTTGTGTAACCAACTGGACATGTAGTTGGTGATTCAGGATTCTTAAATGAGGCTAAATCATAGGCACACTGTGGTGTTCTTAAACACTAGGGGTGCTATTTCGCAGTGTTTTTAAGAGGGGGGTTTGTTTGTATCTTATGCAGCCGCACAAGATCGTGAGCTCTGCATTAAACCGAGTACTGGGCCAGTACTCATTCACACATTCCCACGACAGTAAGTGGCAGTGAGAAGAAAAAGTTGAATCTGGAAAGTAAGGTTAACTCGGCCTTGAGGATTCCCACTTTGTGTTTTATTGGGAAACATTAAAATGAAGTAAAACTCTTAAATATAGTACCTTTAATTTAATTTACTAGTATCATTACAATGCTTCTTTATGGTGTTACATACAGTACTGTGCAAAAGTCTTTGTTGTTTTATCAATGCTATAATGACCATATATAATTATTTCTCAGTCTCTTTATTAGAATCCAACCAGAAAATGCAGGAAATGTCTAAGCAGGGGAACAGGGTTTTTTTTTTTTTTTTCAGATTTCTGTTTTTTTAAGAAACAAAAGCAAAACTTATCTCTAATCTCTATACAGTACTGTATGTTACGTATATGTATACAGTTCAGTCCATTAACACATCCATGTTAGTTTAACTGTAGAATTCATGACTTTTGAACAGTCTTAAGTCTCCTCTTCCCTTTTGCAGGCTCTCCGGGTCTGCAGCTGCAATTCAGAGTAGATGATGATTTCCTGAGGCCAGGAGAGAAGCGCTGGTTCCTTCGCTACCTGGCGCTACACACCATGCACATCGACATCTGGGACAGCAACTCATTGCTCCTCATAGGCTCTACTGCCATCGAGCTCAAGGTAAAGGACTGAGACTGGCTCGTGTTTCAAATGTATTGAAGTGAAAGTGACACAGTTGTGATTGTTACTGTAGTTGTCGAGATTCTGTTTACACATGCGTTGTCAACTCGTGACGCATCTTTATTGCAATGCGGTGCATCTGTCAGGGATTCATGCAGCAGTTGCAGATTATTTAAACACACTTAGTGAAGCAAACCTGGTGTTGCAGAGATCAGTGCTACTGATAAAAGAATGTTGGGTACAAACACAACTCCTTGTATCTACCAGGTATTGTCAAAAAAATCTCATAAAATTATAATAAATTCTCTCTGTGTCTGCTAAGAGCAGAAATTCTTATTTTTCAGATATGCAAACATTGTGACTGTTCAAACAAAAGAAGTGCAGACAGGAAAAGGGCACAAGAATTTGAAATATTTGCACCAAAGTGCCGGAGCCTCTTCTGAACAGCCCCAGTTCTATTTAGTGTTGCTCCATGAGTAGTCTGTAGATTTGACCAGAGAACCCACCAACGTTCCTGCCATTTAACCACTAAAGAAAAACAAACCACAGATTAAAGGCTTTTAAATTTCGGGCCTCTCAGCTCTGCTCTTTATTAATTGGACAGAAAGTCTCATACCAACCTTGATGTGGAATTGATTTGTTTTGCAACTTTGTGAAATTAGTAACGCAGTTAATGAGAAAGAATCGAGGGAGTAATCTATAAGTGGGCAGAGCTATTTTGAACCTGACCTCCAACCATTTAGCGATAACACAAAACCCAGCAGTTCAAGAGCCACTGGCATTTGGTCTAATTTTCTTGCTAGGCCGTCTTTGTTTTGTTAAACTCTATGTCCCTTTCTCACACCCTATTGTGCATCTCCAGTACATGTTGCGACAGGGTAAATCAGCAGTCCAGGCTCTTCATGAGGTGGAGGTGCTGACCACCGACTACGTGGGAGAGGACACCCTGCTGACGAGCGCAGGTTTGGGACGACACTCAGCCTCCGGCCCCATGACGGTCCACACCATTGTCAAGGGCCGGCTGCACATACGCACAGGCAACATTGGTAAGAACAGAAAGAATTTTTTGACACTGAATAGTTGAAGTACCTTGCTTGCAATATAGTACCTCAGTACAGAATAAGAGTTATCTGTTGTTTATGAGATTTCATTTGAGTCCTCATAATAACTTTTCTAGACAGATAAATCAACCAAACAGCATCAGTGACAAAGTGAGGTGCCCTAGCTTTTTCAGCACATTCAAACTATCTCATGGTCTTCATCAGAGAATCAAACTTGCTCAGGTGTCCTGATGTCATGCCGTCATCAGCTGATATTTTCTCACAAAAACTAATCCCAAGACCAAGTTTGAAATTTTGATATTGTTCACAGTGCTAGGCTTTGATGAATGGGCACATTGCTTTATAGTTTATACATTTCTATAAGTAGTGCGTAGTATTTGGTGACATCATCGGACTAAAGCCCCTATGGAGGCACGAAATCTACTACTGCACCCACTGGCACACAGAAGACAGTTTAGGGTTAATGCACAAGATAATGGTTGCTGTGAACAGCCAGGGGGTTGTGTTCCCAAAGCATAAAGGTAAATGTAAGGAAAGTTAGGAAAACAAGAAGTTCATTTGTTTAAGCTTTCAAAAAGACGATCGAATTTCAATTTCACCCAAATCTCTTTCTACCGCTGAAATATTTACAAGAGTGTTTTATATTCAGGTCATATTTCATTTGGAGCCTCAGATTACAAAGGAATGTTGTGTGTTTGCTTTTATTGAAGTGTAGAGTTGGGAAATGACAGTGAATCCCCAGGGCTGCTGCTGCTGTTTAAAGTTCCCATTTTCTGGAGGTGTGCAGGCCTGCAAAGCAAACACAGAGCCAAGGCGAAATATCTTGATGTGATAGTTCCACTCCGTCTAGCAACTGAGCACCTTTCCTCTTACCTTCCACTCATCCAATTTGGGTCTGGTGTGCCCCCGCGGCGAGATGGCAGCTGATGATAGCTTCTTCGCCATTAATCAACTGTTGAAACGATACTCCCTCTCATAAACAATGCATCATTCTCTGGGCTTCAGAAACTCTGTGGAGTGCCATTGTTGGGGCTAAATACGCCAGTACTTTCTCATTGTGCTTATCACACGAAGCAGGTTGAGAGCGCAGTGGGTTATTGGGTGTGCTGGGGATGGAAGGAGGAGGGTGTGTGTCTGGCATGTAAATTCCAATCAAGGCTCAGATATCCATCAAGCGACCTGGCCAACAGTCAGAATCAATTTGCGATGGGAGGACTCGCATGCACTTTTCTTTGTTCCTGCTTCCATCTGTCACTGCCTTTCCCACTCACACTTCTCTCTCCACTCTTTATCACTGTCTTCCTTTTTTCTTCTAATACCTCCACTTACCTCTTACCCCTCTTTCATTTGCTCTCCCTTCCATCTCTGTCTTTTTGTTTCCTGCTCTCACCTCCCCGATATCAACTGTGCCAACTGTCTCTGTGTCTGTCATCAAACCGTAATGAATCAGCGCTCTCATTTGGAGGGTGGTAGGGGATGTGACGCTCGTACATTAATTCTTACTGTGGGGGGGGGGGGGGGGGGGGGGGTTGCTGTATGAAGACTTTGACAGAGATTTGATGGGAAGGACATGCACAGAGACATACACACAAGCATCTGTGGATATCAAATCACTCACACATGCCAAGAAGGCACGCAATCATGCATGCACACAGACTTATGGACAGGCAGGTGTAGCAGAGCGTGGACAGGTTGCGTGATGAGGCAGGAAAGCGGGAATGAGAGGAGGACAGGTAGAGTATATCACCAGCGTCAAATGAGGACCCTGTAACTTTTTGATTTTCGATTTTTGAAGGATTACTTCTTCTTCTTTTGGGAAAATTCGAATCCCACTAATCAAAAATGCACACTGGCCAAAGTGAACGACAGGGGGTGTTTCTGTGTTGACTCGGTGCAGACACAGCTCTTGGGTCACACCTCGAGAGGTGAAGAGAGGCTCCTTGAAAATGGTCGATAACACAAAGAGCAATAACAAAGACAGGGAGAGGAGCTAAAGCTTTCACTGAGGAAACAAGAAAACAATCTCTTTTCATTCTGAGGATTTGGCTCATTCACATTATTGTGCTGATTTATTAGTAGTCATTTATTATTATATAATAATGTTGACTAGTTTACTATGTGGCACAAATTCTTGAATAATGGCCTTTAACTACTTCAACCAGGCATATATGACAGAGAGGCCTTTGTTACCAGCCGTGACGGTGTGTAGGTGGTATTGTTTGCACCTTGTCAGTCTTTGTGAGTGTGATTCTACTTCTAGTTTTAAATTGAACTTGTAACTGTAATTTAAGACAAACCCTCCTTTCCGGTCTGCTCCTATATGTTCTTGATGTTACAACAACTTTAAAACTACCCCCATGTTTACATGTTTTGATAAATTTAGTGTGTGTTTTGATATGGTATTTTTACAGCGTGAATAGCAATCAACACAGAATTATATAACATTCAGTTCTCTACTGCTCTGAGTTCCTCTTCCCTAACAGAAATACTGTTTTCATTCACTAAATATTTACAGTCACTTTGATCTTGCAGTTTTTTTTTTTTTGTTTTTTTTTATCACTGTTAAGCTAAAAGCCTTCCTGTGACTCACAGGGGCATAATCCTTCCCATTCCTGCTAGGCCTTTCATTTGACTTGACTTATGCAGAAAATGTTGAGTTTCATTGACAGTAACTCAACATCACTGAGAAAAACAGCAGACCTGAAGTGATTGAAATTATTTCTCACAGCTGCAGACTGGCGAGTATGATATGACTCTGTTCTTGTGCTGATGGAATTAGTGCTTTGGAAAAGCTCAATATTACACAGTCACCCTAAAAAAGAAAGCATTATATAATCATATTAACTAACCATGTCAGTAATTCACAAGCATTGCAGTCCTACATACTACTCTCTCCCTTTTTTTAATTTTATGTGTTTCAGACATGCGTGCTATTAATCATGTCTTTACTTTGCCCTGTTGGGAATTCATCAGAATGAGCCTTTATTGGAAAAAGTGAGTGGCAGACTGTCATTTCCAAATGAAAAAGAGTGAAACGCCAAATGATATCCTTTTTAATTATCACAAGGTGGGATTGACAAGTAATTAATTAAACGGTAATGATATATGCTGTCAGGCCTATTCAATCATTCTATAAAGCAGCTTTTATTAATAGCGTCATAAAAGGACAAAAGGAAGTGGCTTAATCAGAATAATAGAGAGTTGTGGATTCGTAGCAGTAACATTAGGGGGTTTGGTTTTGCTGCAGTATGAGGTCTTGAGGAGGCAAAACAGCGCACCCACACAGAGAACTGGAGCAGATGAGGAGAGTATAAACCATGACGACCGCCTGCTTGTTTTATGAATCTGATCGACTGGTGAACCAAGAGGAACGCCATGATGCTTTATTGATTTCATCTGGTAAATCCACATGATCCGAGGTGAAAATGAAGTTGGAGGTGGTTACAGAGATACATTAAAGAGAGATGTTTAATGTTGTTCCCCAACGATAGAAAACAGAAAACAATGAATAATCTTTGTAATCTGTGGTGTCATTATGATGTAAAGCCCAAATCTTTTCCAAGGGCTGATAGTGTGGACTGACTGATGCCTTGTTAATGGTGATTAATGTGTATCATCTGTCTAAAAGAAACAGACAAGCAAATAAAACACGGATAAATGGCAGATAGACAGAAAGGAAAGGATGAATGAAACAAAAAGTAAAGAAAGGAATGGAAGAAGTAAGAAAAGACAAGTGATTTAATAGATCTGAGGCTGAGAGGCTGTAGCACGAGTTAAGAAACCCTATGACAGTGTATATACTGAATCAGTCTGTATTTTCTCACTTGGCCTGAACATTTCTTAAACGTTCTGTATACTGTATATGTTTGTTCATTTGTGTCTACGTGTCCATATCATTCTCCTGCCACGTCAAGTCAGTCTCTTTATCCGATTCTTGGCATTTACCAGCCAAACTGCCATAAAGTATGATAGAGAAGGTATTTCCTAATGATTTTTCTGACAACCTTCAACTATTAGAACGGCAGTAGAAAGAGAGAAAACAAAATGTCTTACATGTCATTTTATCAAGTTTTTTAAGACAGTGAGTTAGAAAACAGCTGCCCACGCACACATGAATCTTAATTCTACTTTTAGATCAGTTTTGGTCTCCACCAAAGTCAGAGCTGCTGGATGCTCCGCTATGTTCACCACCTAGACACTATTTTTATCCGTCTGTGGTTTGGGGCTGGGCAGGTAGCCTACACTTGGTCTCTTGCTTGCATTGATTAAAAACAAGCTTGATGAGAACAGAGGTTGTGGATCAGTGAACAAAAACAGGCTTCAAAAACTGATGCTGATGGGAACTGTAAACTTGGGTGATAATTCTCTGTGGGGTCATCGCTACATTGCATGTAATAATTTGAGCCATAAAAATATTGATAAGAGAAGCTGTAATGCAAAAAAATTGCTCCTTATTTTGGCTGATAAAAATTTGACTGGGCCCAAATTTGCATCAGAGCCAAGGATAGAGCAGTTTATATAATAGGGTTTGAGGTTCCAACTCTATCTTACACACATAACACTTGAGTTTATAAAAAGGTAATAATATCTACGTTGCCAAAAATTTAGACAATGACTGCTTTTAATTTCCAATTTGGAAACAAGTTGGTAATATTTGCCAACAGTAAAAATGCCCATATGTGACAGAAGGGAAAGCCTATTGATATAAAAATCATTTTGCTGACTGTGTTGTCTATATCCTTTCTCTCTAACTCTCACTTTCTCTTGCAGTCCCTTTTTCTCTGTCTGCACACACACACAGACACACACACAAACAAACAGAGAGCATGTATCTGCTTCAGCACTGTAGAGAAGACAGATTAGAACCTTCTCCAGACCTCACAGTGCTCCTCATCTGCTGCAGCCCGATAAGCCCTGGAGAGACTGACTGTTGCAGCAAGAGAGAGTATAGAGAATCCTGCCCAAAGCTGCCACAGGTGGAACGAAATATCAGTGAAATTTACCTTACAATTAGTTTAGCTAGGTGACTTCCCTAAGGGGGCACATATAGTATGTCTCACTCATTAAAAGCTCTTGCCGTTGGCGCTTTGAGGCCTGACTTTATCAACCTTGCTTTTAGCCCTGAGGTGAGAGAGAATCTGCTTATTCTGAAAGGTCAGTGGCCTGGAACGGGGAGGCAGAAGAAATCGAATATTGCAGACTACTTTGAAATCCCCTTGGTGCTTGCTCCCATTTGTTCTGAGCGCCAGTAAATCAGTGGTTTGTTGTGGCCTTAACCTCAAGAACTGCCAGCCGAGCAAATAGGGCGGGCAGGTGGGGTAGTGCCGAGTAGGGTTATTGTCATGCAACAGCGAGACGTAGTCAATAAATTTGATAGAGTTCAGCCCGTGGCACTTTGTTCACAATTACTCTCCTCTGCATAGACAACACGGCAGCAGACGCTACCCTGGGATTTCTCTTTGCAAACCTGGAGTATTATCTCCCATTTCAGTGATGAGGATCATAAGCTCTGTCTTTACAATATGCCAATGTGATTCAGCAGTTAGGGACAGATAATGTGACCAAGAACAAGACATCCACGTCAACCTGGATTAGCACTAAAGTAGGTATTATCTGATGAGCCTAATGATGGTTCCAGTGATAGGTGATTAATTAAAATGATTGAATGATTAAATCAGAGGGTCATAATTGGGTTCACCATCAGTCCATTTGTTTTATTGTGAGCACATAGCACAGGGTGTTCATCTAATCGCGTCCTTGCAGGCTTATTGTACAATTCTATCCATCATCAAAGCATTTCTCAACACACAAAAGAAAGGAGTCTGAAAGGCCCGTAATGAGGCGCCTGGAATGAGATCTCTATGGCTTTGTTATTGATTGGAGATGTTTATGCGACAGCAGAAGTAATGTCTTCACAGTAATATTTGGGAAATATAGCTCAAACAAATACATTCGGCTGAGTTGTGTGGCCAGGGAAGGGTGATGGATGATGAGGGGAATGCATTGGGACGGTAGACACCTCACCCATTAATCTGCAGAAGTGCACTGTCTGTGTCTGTTTGCATGGCAACACCAGCTTCCCATTACTCATTTAGCTGATGCACATTATCAGTTTGTTGATGAAGGGGTTTGCCTCTAAAAGATTTGGAGGGTACTTTTGGCTCCCCTTACAAAACTCCTACAAGCTCACTGAGGTGTCAGTGAAGCTACTTAATTGCTGCACTCACCATTTTTCATGTGAAAGCTTCGTGAATGAGGTATCCCAGAGCCTCTCGGAAAATGCTAAAACTTCTCATGCTACAATTAAGCACCTCTGTTGGGTACGTTATGATGTTCTAAAGGCTGGAAAGTGATGGGAGCAATGGGAGCACTGTGTCAAAGTGCACTTTAATTTAAAGAGCCATAAACTTTCGTTTTAATTGCTTCTTCAGTCAGCTGTTGTAAATTGTATCCAATAGATTTCATGTGGTTGCCTGAGTTTACCTGTAAATTGCACAAAACAAGTCTTTTGACCTGTGGTATTTGAAAATGCTCTTGTGAAGATGGTGCATGGCTGCAGGCTGGTGGTGTTGTGGTTGTGATGCTGTCAACAATTATCTGTCACACTTCCATTAGAAGCCGCTTTGTGTGTAAAGCACCGTTCAAAGGTGTAAGCAACCCTTCCCCACAGCTACTGTAGGGGCTCTACACAGAATGAATTAATGTTAGAGGGAAATCTAATATTGACCCATCGACCATCATTTACTGTCCTAGTACAAGTGCACCCTGGAGTGCTTACTTATCCACTTACCTATAAAAAAGACAGAAAACTGATGATTTTGCCATTTAGGAACAGAAAAAGGGAAACAAATAAGGTAGAACTAAAGTTAGGTCTGGTTGTAAAGGCACAGGTTGTGCAGCTTAACCCCAAACTGTCAACTGTCATTCAGTTAACACTCCTGTAATGGCTGAACTAAAATGATGGAGGTCAATTTAAAAAATCATTAAAATATGATTCTTTAAAAGCAGGATCTGTAATGATGTAGTCACCTCTCCCACCTCCAGAAATAGATAAATAGCTTGCAGGTCATGTTTAACAGCTTTGTGTTGAATTGCATCTGTGACACCCAGTGCTCAGTCAAACCGGCCAGCACCAACCATCCATCAGCATGACACTCACCACGTTGCCAGCTTTCTGTGTCCAGACCTCTGTGGCAATTTCAGACCACTAATTAACCGCTGTAGGCTTGTCTCCATGTATTGATCCTGCCTCAAGTGTTCTTAGCCAGGGTTTAATCTCGACTGTGTGCACTTTGGCACAGAGTACAATAAAAAAAGTATTATTCCACAAGGGACTTCAGAGAACTTTGGCATAAAACAGCATTTTTTTTTCTTTTTTGTTAGCTGGATTTGTCTTTCAATCTTGGTCTGGTTTGTTGTTTATAAGTGTTTTTAAGTTATTTAAGTGGCAAAAACCCAAGTCTCTGAAGTCTCTGAAGATACACAGATTAGGAGTTTAAATAGAAGGAATCCAAACAAGAGTTACGGAGATGATTTACAGAGCTTCCACAATGAATTAATAATCCTCATCCTGATAAGCACACCTCAGACATAATGTGTGATCAAAGAACAGGCAAGGCCAACGTTGCTCATTGAAACTGTTGTTGGGGAAATGGGGAAAAGAAGATTAAATTGCTTTCTGGGCCTCCACAGACTGGTCTGGAGCATCTTATGTCTTCAAGCAAGAGAAGTTGTGACCTCTGTAATATTTACACTGGCATCACCTGCAGGCAAGGTTTTTTCTCCTGTTTGTGTGTGTTCTCCTCTGTACTCCTGGGTGATTTGGTTGACAAAGAACAGGGATCTCCAGAAAATCTTACTAGAAATATATAGGGATGGATAACATGCAGGCGCTAAAATAAAAAAAACGTCAAAATTGCTTAAGTTTTGTATTTGGTGCAGAATACTTGAAATATAAACTGTTATTGAAATAATTTTCAGATCTGTTGTTGCTGTTATAGTACATAGTTTAAACCACATTACCACATTTTTTCATAGGACTTTTTGTTACATAAAAACAGTTTAATCGTATGCTTGATTCTCTTTTATTTTTTTACAGGAAATAAATACATAATAACTATAAATATATCAAAAATACAGTTAGTGTTATTTTGCATTTATTATTATAATGAAAACCTGCAAAAACACAAATGAAACAACAACCCATTGCCAGTAGGATGTGGTAGAGTTGCAGTTGCACAGTTTATTTTCCTCACCTGTAGCTGATGCACGTCTGTATGTAAAGAGCTTGTCTGACAATGACCAAACAGCTCAGTGTTGAGGAGACTCTGAAGCTTATTAAAAGTGAATGAGTGTGTGAGTCAGTTATTGAATGACCTAATGGAGCTTTTTTTTTTTTATCCAGGATTAGCATCAAAAGTTTACTTAACAGACTGTCTCCAGTGGTGGGGAGCAACCCTCTTGTTTTGTTTCAGTTTCTACTGACGTTAGCGTGCTAATCAGATTTCCAATACAGAATCGCTATAGCATCCAGTCTTCCCTAGTCCTGCTCAAAGAGCATTTAAAACCTTGTGTATTGCAAAAGCAACAATGGCTGAATCTCTTGGCAAAACTGGTGAGTAAACAGCTGTAAATGCTCACGTTGGCCATGGAGCAATAACAAAACTTACAGGAAGCGTCTTTAAAGATGCAAAATATCGAGCTAAAAAGTGTATCTCTCTTTTCCAGGGTGCCCTGTAGGTCCGAGCAGGAGGAGGGCAGCAGGCGTGATGCCGTCTCATTCTCACATCATCACACCGCACAAATTCACCAGTGGCTTCAGAGGAGGAAGCCTGTCCTCCAGAAACATCCTCCAACTCAATGGCATGTTCTTTAATCCTTAGCCCACTGACTGCGTTTCTCCACTTACCTTTCAGTGTACTGTACATCCAAGCACGAGTGTGTGTGTGTGTGTGTGTGTGTGTGTGTGTGCGTGCGTGTGTGTGCGTGTGTGTGTGTGTGTGTGTATTCTATGCTATGGAGTAATTAGTGTCTTTCATTTGGGGCGGTGACCGTGCTCCTTCCTTGATCAACTCAACCAGATCCATTTCAAATTCTGTCTGTTGGCTGCACCACTGAACCACTCAATTTTCAGCCTAATTGAGCTTGCAGAAGTATCTCTGGTGGCTTGCCACAGTCCTGTTTATATTTTGTGTGTGTGTGTGTGTCTGTGTGTGTGTGTGTGTGTGTGTGTGTGTGTGTGTGTGTGTGTGTGTGTGTGTGTGTGTGTGTGTGTGTGCAATCCAAGCAGAGGCACACACATACACCAGGGAAACCAATTTTTTCCTCAATTAGACAAGCCGTCGCCAGTCAACTGATGTGTATTCCTAACTTTGTCCTCAAATGTGGGCTATGACTAAAACACACGCACACACACAAGCACACGCACATGCACATGCACTCACAGAAAAGGTATCAGATAAAAATGCTGATAATGATATAAAGTAGCTCTGACAGGTCTATAATTACATTATGCTCTGAGGAGAGAGTATAGAAATGCTGTGTAATCATACCTCACAAACATTTGTTCATAACACACCACATATTAATACACTGATGAACACCATGTGTCAACATATATTGTATAAAACATGTTTACAAATTAATTTGTGCATTGTGTAGATTCACTCCAAATGTATTCCCCAAGCGGTTGCAGTCATTTATTCACAGCTCTTAGTGCTGTGCAAACACGGTCTGCTCACTGTTTGCTTTGTTTCTTACCTACCTCACTGTCCTCCCCAACACCCACCACCACCTCCGCTAATGTGTCTCTCTTTCACACTGAACCCTTTCCTCTCTCCTGTCCACCTCCCTCTACCAGTTATACATACAGTGTCCCTAATTGCTTTCACTGGACTCCATTCACAACATTAAACTACCCTCAACAGAGCAGCGATACTGTGTGTGTGTGTGTGTTGGTGTGCACATACAGTCAAGCTCCTGTTCCACTCCTTTTTGCCTGTGGCTCTAAAGGAAGCGGTGTAGCTGGACACTATCTGGTTTGGTGACTGGCAGTCGACCCAGTGCCTTTGTGATAAGGATACTTGGCAAAATGTCCTGGGATTAAGAGGAAAACAGGGACAGAAGTGAATATCCGGTCTATGTGTAAGCACAAAATTCAATTTAGACAATTTAGACCTGCAGGTAGGTCATCACTTTCCTGTTTGTCCTAAAATCTATATCAAGATCAATTTTCTCAGTAAGAGGCGACCCGATAACAGAGTGGTTAGGGCGCATGCCACATGAGTGCTAATACTCTTAGCAGACAAGTCGCCGGTTTGAGTCCTCGGTGACCGGCCTCCTTGCTGAATGTCAGTTCCCCTTCTCTCCGTCCCATTTCGTATCACTCTACATCCTAGACAATAACAATAACAACTGCATAAAGTGGCCAAAGAATAACTTATACTGAAAAAGATTAATAATTATACATTTAATCAAAAATATTCTTTGCATGCACTTTTTTTTTACAGTTACAGAGCAGACGTGCTTGCTGATTGGCTGTTGTTAGTTGCTGTCAAAACATGGATCACATTACATTACATTACTCATAAAAAAAATTAAAATACAAGTAACTTTGGAGTGATTAAGAAGCACTCAGAAAACAATGAGCTCTCTTTGAAAATTTCAATATGAATATGAAAACTTATACCAGTGATGGTCATACAAAGCATGAAATATGAGTAAATTAGGTTTGTAAGGGATTAATACTGTCTGTAATTTGATCAGTTTGGTTTAAGCCTCCTGTCTGTTTTATCCTCTCTTTTTTTTTCTCTATCCCCCCAATCTCTCTCATCCTCAATGCTTCTCTCTGTGCTGCTCATTTCTGTCAAAGATTTGTGTCCACTTGCAGCCAGTCTGGGTTTATCTTCCCACATGCTGCAGTGCGTCCTCCATCACGTTGCTACAAAATGGAGTGGGGGAAGAGTAAAGCTCTTTTCAAATATCAGAAATGTGATTTGGGGAGTTCCAAATTTTAAATTTGTTAATGTGTAATTGTTGTTCAAAGTGCAGGATTAGGCAAATTCTCTTGTCAAAGCTTTCAAAGAACATGGGTAATTTGCATGATCCAGTCCAAATGAGGTTGGATTATTTGGTGACTAGTAGATAAATCGGGTGTTTTGGTGCTTGCAGAGGATAGCCATGGAGGTGAAAGATACATTTTGGAGGCAAGGGTGAGTCTCTCTGTTGGGCAGTTGTAGTGGTGCCAGTTGTTTGACTGGGCTGTTGTCTGTGTACAAGCTGTTGTTTCTTGTGCTGCAACAATACTTTAATCAGTCGGCGCCTCTCTCCCTTGGACATTTGGAGGGTTTTTAGAACATATGGTCAAAATGGCAAAGAGATTACATTCCACTCTGTTCAGTAAATATATTCATGATCGCAGCCTGTCTCTCTCTCTTCACAGCGAGGAACACTGCACAAGTATGCAGACTGGAGATAGATGGAGATCGCGTGCCACTGGCCAGACACAGGATCAGACCTGACAGCATCACGCCCGGAGAGCACAACCTAAACGATCCTGACGGCGGGCGCCGCAAGCTCAACTGCATGGCTGCTGTGCATCGGCGGGAGGGCAGAGAAGGTGTTAAAGCGGCTAAGGTTACGGTGAGGTCATTCTTTACACTTGAGCCTATGAGAACTAAAAAAAAACCCCACTCTATCTCTAAAGTGGAGCCACAATAGCATGTCTTTGTGTCTTCCTCACTTAAATCTCATATACACAACAGAGGAAGAGCAACACCTTTCATTCTCGTCATGAGCGAGCCCTCATAGAGACGTTCTCACAGACAGCCTGCCGCTGTTCCAATTCACAAGGTGATGTGCCCTTCAACCCTCTGTGTTTCAGCGACTGTAGAAGGAGGTGTTAATTGTTCTTCTACCTGAAGGCACATCTTGTGCTTTCACCCATGGATGCACATGCTAAATATGATTTTGGCTGTGGTGCATGTCTGTCTCAGGCACTTTACACATTACATTTCCTCTGGTAAGACCTGCTTACCCCTTACAGCCACTAGCCTCCTTTGTGGAATTTAACGTCTACGTCTTGCTCACACAGGAAAAACATATTTTTAGATTTGCTTTGCAATTCAATTTGGATTTGACTTTTCTGGGCTGAGAGCCATGACTTAATTTGGACCAGGTTCCCAGCATAATTTCAGTGCACTAAACCTGTGGAAAACCTAATTTTTTTAATTTTCTCACTCACTTAGTTTACCACCTTGATTTTGAAACTCAATTTGAGGCGTTTAATTTATTTTTTCCAACCAGAATCCCTGTCATCTTGCCGTTTATTGTACTCTTTAATATTAAAAGGATGAATCCAACAGATGTCCATGAGTCAAGGTTCACAAATTCAAATTTTGTTGCATTACATCATTACATTTATGATGGCATGTTTGTCACAGGTTGGAAGTCTGCATTAAAATAAACACCCACCTTTTCTATTCGGCCATCTGCTTTGGAGCTGAGTTGCACAAACTTAATGTGATCTTTTGAGAAAATCTTGTAAATGATATGGAATCCTTTCCCCAACACCTGTTCTCAGGGCTCCAGGGTTGATGGAAACTTTGTATCTGTGGAATTTTGCTGAAAAAATTTAATTGTCTGAAAGGTCTTGAAAAGGTCATTTCATGTTCACAACACTTGAAATTGTGTAACATAAATCTCAAGTGCTTGCAAAGCATTCATTCCAGCTACACCATATTATAACACTAACATGATCACATTGCAGCAAATGATGTTTTGGTAATAAAGAAAGTCTCTTAAATGTCACAGAGAAAATGATCGTTTACTGCAAACTAGTTTTTTTTCTCTGTTTTCTTAACAATATGCTCACCGCAGAAACTGCTGCGACCTGGGAACACAACTCACAAACGAGTTCTAGACAGTTTACTTGGAGGTAGCATTGAGAGTGTGTGTGTGCAGGTAAAATTGTTTAGATTAGTATTTAAATTCTTAAATTCTTGCTGCGCAGGTGTAGGTAGGTCAAAATAGAAACACAAAGTCACTCAGTAATTGTGATGGATGTTTCCAGTGGACACTTTGGATAATTTTACACACTTTCCAAAATGACATGATGTTGTGTTGCCTTGTGTTGCACTAGAGCATCTTTTTAGTCTTTGCCATTGTTCCTGGGTGTTAGGATCAGACCAAGAAAGCCCAGCTAGCCAGAGAACTTCTTCAGATCAAGCCCAGTGAGGAGCGCAGCAAAGCAGAGAGCATTGCCAACATGCTGAGCCAGGCCATTACCACCCAACACCTCCTCTACGTCAGCCTGGGTTCCGCCGAGTACATGGAGTTTGTCCTCAAAAATCCCTTCAATGTTCCTCAGACAGTCACCATCCACAGTGATGACCCTGAGCTCAGGTAAGAGTCTGCAAACAATGACGTGTGAGTGTCAGGCTGGCACCTCGCCCTCTTCTGTTTGTTGAGTGTGATTATATTTTCCACTGACTGAAGAGGAAATCTGAGGAAACTATTACGTGTTAGTTATGTGCTTCATCTTTAAGACTGAGTGTATTTTACAAGTTTATAAGTGTGTCCCCAGTTTAACACGCCAACTGTGCATGTGTTTCTGTACTGTGTGTGTTTTCCATTATCAGACCGTAACAAGCCATGCCCCACTGTGAAACTGTGTTCACACGTTCTGAATGTGTTTCCAAAGGTGATGGTGTTGCTCTGGAGATGGTTCTATTTTCATCTTGCTTTAGGAAATGATGCAGCGTCCTCACACTTTACCCCTCCCCCCTAATGTCAGATATATAGTCCCGGGAACAAAGTTCTGGATCGGATCTGTGATGGTTTAGCCCTCTCTTTGTTCCAAAATGTTTCACCACCAGTCTTGGCATCAAAGTTTGCCTATAACACCTTGTGAATACAAAATACTTATCAGTAGAGGGCTGTAAAGCAATGTGATACTGGATATGGATAATCATTTACTCAAGTGGAAGAGGAAAAAAATGTCCCTTGTCTGGTTTCTAGTCCGTTATTTGAAAGTAGAACAAGTCGTGAGTGGTGTCTCATTCTGTGCTAAGTTAATTTATTACTAAACAACTCTTAGTTCAAAGGTAAATTGGAGTTTGATGAGACTTAGGCTGTTGCTCACAGTGCAGTGGTTAAGAACTGCTTATTCATGATGCTGATTCATTCCCTCTAAATAATATCAGTAGGTTAAAGCATTTGGTCTCTGGGCGACCTAATAGCCAAATGATTAGGGCAAATATCACGAGACCCTGTAAACTCTGAGCAGGTGTCCCCAGTTTGATTCCTGGCGAATGTGACACTTTCCTGCATGTCACTCATCCTCTCTCTGACTCCACATTTCCCCTCTCTCTCTCTCTCTCTCTTTCTCTCTCTCTCTCTCTTCCTCTACTACACTGTTGAATAACTAACACTAAGCTGACATACATTAGACCACAGACCTCCATTTGATTTGAAGCTGTTTGATTTAGCTGTTCAATAACAGAAAGTGTTTAAAATTAATTATACATTCTGCCATTATGTTATGGATGGAAATATAATGAAAATAAATGATTCCCATTTTCGTTGGGTAACCCTGGGAAAACCCCCTCAAAGGTTTCCCCCATTCCCCGCTTTTACAGCCACTGTGTTAAAACCTTCATTGTGTTTAAAGTAAACCACCATTCTTTTTATTGTTTTATACCAATATTTTTCCTGCTGTGAGAAACTTTCAAAATGTCTCTTGAGAAAAAGACATAGAAACATTAAAGGTTATCAGACCATGGACAATTAAATCTAACTGAGCTGGTTAAACATTGTTGTTCAAGGATGCCATTTGTTTTTCTCTTTAAGTGACATTTGGCTCAGTTATAACAGTATAACAGAAGGGTCACATTTATTTTTCTGATGCACTGCCACTGTTGGGAAACTCCCTGCTTATACTACACTAAGGAAAGATTATGCAAAACTTACATTATGCATTTATTTCTCATTATTCAGGTTACTTAGTACTTACTAAGAAAAGGTCAAGCTGCAGCAGCAGAAACTGGCTGTGAGTAGAGCTGCAGCTGCTCTGCTTGGTTGTGATGGATATGGCTGTGGCTGTAGTTAATGTTTCAACTTCATCTGCATCTTGCTATGGATATGGCTAAGGTAGCTGTGCTGTGTTTACTTTGGATTTGAGCACATTGAAGGTCCACAGTTCAGTCAATGCACTGTGCATATACAACCTGTGCATACCTGCGTCCGTGTGTCACAGCCAGAATCAAAACAGTCAAATCACAGCCACAACTTCAGATAGAGGAACAGCCAGAGCTGTGTCATCCAATGGCTTTAGTTATAGTCACAGCTACATCCTGTGTCAGTCAGTCTAGCTTAACAAAAGCTTCACTCATACAGACTTTCACCTGAGCCAACCACAGCAGAGGGTGCATCAACTTGTGCTGGGTCACAATCAGCAGTGGTTTACTTCATAATACATAATACTATATTATGATACAGCTCAGCCCTTCTCTGTGGATCAAAGGGAATGCTAAACCTATTGTGAGGTACCACAAAACTTTCAGAAGAATTTTAGCAAAAACTTTCCACTGCGAACTTTTATGGGCTCCATATAGTTGCATTGAAAGATTGATGGATTTTATTTTTTTAACAATTAACTAGAAAAAAGTTTCCCCCGCAGAGACCAGGGAGCAGCTCAGCCACACAGATGTGAAAATAGAAATTCCAGGCTTGTGAATTAAACAAACTTCGTCAACAGCTTCAGGAAACATTACAGACATACACCATCTCAATAAGACCACCAAGACCATCACTCACAATTGATGATTTCACTTTTGAAATTTTAAGATGTTTGCTTGTGTGACTATGTTTTCTTATTTGGCTTGTGTGAGTCTGATTCACAGCTTGCTCACTGTTTTGACATAATGCACATGTGTGTAGGTGTGTACTAATGTGTGTTTGCATGTGAAATTGGTTTTATTTACTGTTTTGCTTTGCATTGTTTAGTCTTAGGTCATGTTTTGTATGTGTACGTGCTTTACATGTTTTAATTTTGTTCACATTTTCGAGATGTGTGTGTGTTTCTTTTTATGACTAGAAAGTAAACTAGATAAATTATTTTATGTTTTCCAGCACAAATCACAGCCACATTTCCAAACACATTCTGTGTGGTTGCATTAATAAATGACATACAATTCTGAATTTTTCAGCACTGCTAGCAACTACATGGCACCATTTCATAGCATTTCTCTTGTATTATTTTTTTTCATACATATACTGTGCACATACAAAAAAAGAGTCTAACTCCTTCAGCAGCACAATCAGGTGTCCTTGACACAGATGCAGACATAATGCTGGTGAAATGCTTTAATCCACACATAGCAGCCATTATGGCTGATGTTTCCTGGATCACCCGTTCTTGGTATCCATGCCATGTTTGTTTGTGTTTGTTGTTAATCCCCCTGCACTAAGTCTTTTGTTATGGATTCTGCTCATGCCTCAGCTTTGGATTAACATATATCACGTTGATCAACAAAGGCGGTAGTGCGCTGTGGATGAATCATTATGGCATTAGCCCAGCCACGAGGCCTACCTGGTCTAATTGAGAGTCATCAATCCCTGCATCTGTCCTCTGGCCAGCTTAGTGCCCTGTTATCTTATTTATTTATTTCCTGATGAGGCCGCCGTGACACCAAACCGTCTGCCACCTCTACCAAGAGCCAGAATTCACAAGGAAGCTTCTGCATCTGATGTGTCTCTGTGTCTTGTGTTTTAAGGATCAAATTCCAGTAACACAGGCCGAATGAGAATACTCGTTGTTATGTATGTGACTGCAGACGCTATAGAAGAGATAAGGAGACATAAAACAAAAATAACCTATATTAATGTCATGTAAAATACTTCACTATGATTTTAAAATTACAACCTGCTGAGTTCCTTTCACTTTTCACCTATTTCTCTGGACTTTTTGTTTCTATTTTATGGTCACAGCCCCACTCACCTTACAATGATCTGCTGCACTTGTTGAATGTTTCTCTGATTTAGCGATGGAAGCCTGAGTGTCTATGATGAATCCACTTTCTGAACCACCTGTGTTCCAGATTTTATACTCTGCTTCATTTTTGTTTTTGCCACTAAAGTGAACTGTAAGCTGCCTTTTTTAGGGTGAAAAGTAGTTGTTAGAAACAGCTGCAGCTTATATCTTTATCTATGACAGTTATTGTAGCGATACTGAGGTTTGGAAGAGACTTCTTTGGGTCAGTACAAACAAAGGTCTCTAACACGTGGACACCAAAGCACACAGGAGGTTCCCAGGAGGTTTTCCTCTGGAAAAGAAAATGGATTTTGGTGAGAATTCGTAGAAGTTGTTGAATCTGAATTATTGAAATTATTAGCTTGACTGTAAAACAAGTGTAAAACCAGTGTAGAACAGATCTGGCCTCTGAACCACTGTTATCCTGGACTGAACAGTCTGTGGTCAGTCGACTGTGGCTACTTTGCTGTTTCTTCCTTTGTCAATATTTCAACCAATATTTGACAAGGAACTCTGAGATGTTGAGAACATAAACAAGGCCTTGGGTTAGCTCTCTGTTGTACAGAAACCAACAGAAAAGAGTCTGACCTGCAATCCAGCATCAGGCTTTGAAGGGGAAGTTTAGACAAGCTGCAGCTTTGATGTCTGCAGTGATTTAGAACCCACAGGCTCCTCTTGACGTGGAAGACACGTTTGCTACCTGTTGCCATCCATTTTGCATGGCTACCTTTTACACTTGGCCTCACAGTGGCCAGTGTGAGTGATTGCTGCTGGCTAGCTGAGAGATAGGAGACTGTAAAGCTCCTCTGCTGCTGTCTGCACTGCTGGTGCTTTCTCTCTTATCATTTTCCCCTCTCATTATCTGTCTTCCTCTCTGTGTTTCTCCACTCTGAATTCATTCAATCCTTCCTCTTGATATCCTTTTAATAATCTTTATTTTGTTCTTTCTTTTCTCTCTTTTTGCTCTATTTGTCGCAATCTATTTATGCTGTGCACTTCCTACCTTGCTCCATTTTCTTTCCATAAAAATGAATCAACCCATGGTTGTTCACGGAGGCACGGGTGAAATACCCATACACAGACAGCCTTTGTTGTCCCGATAAGCCACAGGCAAAGTGTTTTATTCCAAATGCACAGGTGGGAATCTCCAAATAGATTTAATGAAATTGACTGTTGCATCTCGCTCTAATGTTACTGAGGTGGAGCCCTGAAAAAAAAAAAAAAAAGTCTTGCTCCCTTATTGAGAGAAATTCACCTCCTCATGCTCATGGGCTGGAGCCTTTGAAGTTTAAAGTGGCACTTCCCTTTATGCATTTGTGCGTGAAATTTTTGCATTCAAAAGAAGCAGAAAGAGTGGAGACGAGGCCTCCCTCTGTTGGAATGTGTTATCTGTTCCTGTTGCTTTCTCCCAGGAAATCCATTTGTAGTGGGACTTTCTCTGACCTCTATACTCCTTTATGAAAGCTGCTGTGGGTAATTAAAAACAAAGCATTATTTTTTGAGTGTTGACTGATCGACCTTGGCGTTTAACTCAATTCTGATGTTGACCATGCACTGAAATTTGCTTTTTCTGACCCTCCCATTGGACAGAATGGGAGGGTCAGAACTGTTTGTCTTGTCATGTATTGTTGTAGATATTGCTGGATGCCTTTGAGAGAGTCGGTCTGATGTGTAGGGAATATTAACCACAGCTTATACTGACTATACAAAGAAAGTTATTCCATCTGTCTAATGTGTGAACACGTCACTGCACTGCTCATAATAATGATTATTTAATTCTAAAGTTGGTTTTGGAATAATTTGACATTTTGTAAAATTGTCAGAGTGAGATGAGAATATCAACATCAGTCTTATGTCAGAGCTCGAGTCAGGGTGTGCTTGAATTATTCCTTTAAGATTTCTTAAAACTTAATCAGACCTTTTCTTCCAGCTTACTTTCACACAACCACCTTGTGTTTCCAAATTCACCCACTCATCTCTGACATTTGCACAGGAATAATGGAATAATAAGATTTGTTATGAAACTTGAAAGTGCTTTAATAAAGTTGACTTGCTGACTGGCAGAAGTTATCACAAAAGAACTCCCTGGCCTACTATTGATTAGTTTTCTTTACAGATGCTCACAATCCTGTCATACTGAATAAACTTGGATCAAAAGTACTTTTAAAATTAATTCTTCCAAAAGTTATCAATGGCAGAAGATTTCAACGACTACAGGGATCCACAATGTTTTCTGCGGATATTCATGTTGCCCAGACAGAGAGTCTTAACATTCATGATGACCCACTGACACCACCATTAGAGTTGCACAGTCAGGCTCTCCAGATGATGAACCATTTCCATTTTTCACCCTCACTTAGGTTTTCTGCAGCACCAAACTAAGACTAAATGACTGCTATTATATTGTAGCCTTTACATAATTGAATATCCAGGTTTCCATTAAATTTAATGAGCAAATCCATGTTCGTGAGATGAGACTCATTTGATTTTAATGGCCACGTGGCTTTTTCTGTACCACCAACCTCAAATCGAAACTTCTCATATGAATCAAAGAAGAATAGCAAAAACATCAGTATGTTGTTCATTCTGTTCAACACCATCTTATCAGAGGCTCTAATGAGCATTTCGGTATCCCACAGCGCAGGTTTAGACTTCTTATTCATGATTGTGTAACAAGTCCATGTCTGATCCTGGATGGATCCCTTAAAGATATAAGAGCCTGCTTTCATCTCACCCATGTCTTTAATCTTTCCATCCAGTGTCATCACCAACACAGAGGAGTGGCATTACTTTAAAGCACTAACCAAAACTCCTACTCCGCTGGAGGAGAACATGTTCCACTTGGAGGAAGGTGCCCCAGGTCCCAAGGTTTACCTCCGGCCCAAAGAGAGCATCCATATTCCCCTGAAATACCAGAGCTTCCTTTGCGACCACACCATGGCCCTTCAGGTACAGTGGAGAGCAGAGGGTGATGCTGACGGAGTGTCAGTTTATTTTCTGTGAAAATCATGATCCTGGGACGGTAATTATTGCTGAATGCAATCAGATACCTCTTAAAAACAGTTCATACATCTTTCCATTGCCACAAATCAAAGTAACTCTCTTTTCATCCACTATGTCGCAATTTTTCACAGGTCCACTTATTGATTCCAGTTCAGAAAAATTGTTTAAAATTGATTTGCTTTGAGATTTGAAGGTGTGTTTTTAGTGTGAGAATGCTGTGGGAATAAGAGATGAAGCAGTTATGAACGCTGAAATTTCATTGATGTAAATGTCACCATACCTCAAGGATTATTAACCATAGTTGAGCTACTCGAAGATCAAGTTATACACATGTGATGGCAACTCAGGCTTGACAGGTAATTTGATGCCAGAAGGACAGTTTGATATAAATGTCATTTACACAGGCTGTGGCCTTATCTCCTGTGGTCGTCTGTGATTTTATGCCCTTTGGTTCTATTCTGTCTTTTGTGATTATTTACTGTTTTCTTGCCCGATGTACAGATGTAACATTGTCTTTGCAGTCATGTGTTGTTTTTTGGTAGATGCTCAGTTTTGATAAACATTGGATTTCTTATCAAATCCTCACAGGGTCCGAGCTTCTTTCCTGCAGGCAAAGGTTCTCAGGTGGCCAAGAAGAATCTGTCCAATATTGTTGCTGCCAAAACTATCAAGGTACAGAGTGTGCTACTTATGCTTTGCACAATATTTTCTGTGTATTGGACCGACTTTATCTCCATCTATAGTCTCCTGCCTCCTAATCCCTGAATTGTTTGTCTCCAGGATGGAATTATAGCAATGGATTTGAGGTGTAACCTCAATGTATAGTATATTTTCTGCCCTGATAAGAGCAGTAATTAGTCTGCCATTTTTAGCATCTTAAGGTATATAAGGTATATATTTGATTATTTGATTCAGAAGATCAGAGGAAGATAGAATGTAAACTCAGTGTATAGTATGGAGCTTATGATTTGGAGTTTACTTGATTTTACCTTCTGCTACATCCCTAAGTCTAACAACATCTAGTGTACATGCGCACTCCCAGAGAACTCTCTGCGGAGTGGCAGTGCGCCGCCTCCTCCCTCCTCTCCTCTCCCACACAGTCACAGCTCAGACACAAAGAACACTTTGAAGTGTCAACTATTTAAAAAGTTACACTAGCCAGACAAGATTGTCAAGCAAAATTATATGCTGCAAATCACTTTTATCTTACTGAACATTGTTTATCTTCTCTAACTGGCAAATGTCAGGCTGGAGAGTTGAACTATCTCTGATTGGAGGACAGCTTGACACGTCTGGCTAATCTACTTTAAATGAACCGTGCATATACCGTATTACTCTGAAGTTATTTTCCCACTTTAAGGCAGGAGTTTAGAGGAAAGAGAAACAATGTGACAGTGCTTGTTCTGATTTACTGTAGATAAAACGACGTGCTTTATAGCTACATGTACATGATGTAATGTACTCTGCAGCCCCTGCACGCTACGGGTGTCGCCAAAATTAACTTCTGTTCCTCACGAATCTATTCAAATTGAAATGTCGGCCCTCTCTCTTCAAATGTGAGCTTCAGTCTATGGTTATATTATTGGCTTTATACTGCTAAAAGCAAGATATCCATCACTGCTCGCCAGAACCTCACCATAATCCTGTTGTTTGTTGTTGAGTACAGAACCCTAAAGCTCTCCCATTGCACAGAGTGATGAAATATTTGCCAGTCTGCCAAGCACGTGTGTGTGTCTGCCTACAATTTTTGTGTATTAGTGTGTCAGTGTCAGCACTGCTGCTCTGAGCAAAAATCCTGTCAAGAGGTCAAAGAGGTCAGGTCTGGATCAAATCTGTGTCCTGCTAAAACTGACAAGCCCCAACAGCAGAGCTGTCAGGATGCCAGCTTTGGCACCGCTGTCAGTCAGCACACATCACCAGAGCCAGATATGGGCCACTCCTGCAGGTCAGCATGGGCCCGCAAATCTGACACATCAACGATTTGGACAGCTGCTGTTTGGCAGGGATCAACTTCTGTGAGTGTGTGAATCAATGACCAAAATGTGGAAAGTTCACTGCAGAGTACACTTCATTTTGTCTGACATTTATTTATACTTTATATCTGTTTATGTTTTAATCTGTTTATGCAGCTATACTTGGAACTTCTTTTGTACTGCAGTCTGTTTTTATGAATTAACATAAGAAATAATCGTATGAGCTTCTGTGTTGGAATCTATTTTATTGAGATCTACCATTTTGTTAGTAATGATACACTACAGTTTATAGTATGTAGACACCTGTACATATTATTTGGACACCTGAATTACAACCAGATGTGGCATAAGTGTGCTGCTCTACAACTCTCCACTCCCCTGGGAAGGCTTTCCATAAGATTTAGGTACCTTACTGCAGGGATTTGCTCCCACTAAGCCACGGCTGCCTTATGGTGCTTGATGTCAGCTGCTAATGTTGGGAGATAAGGCCTGGTTCAAAGTTGGTGTCAATGTTCACTCCAAAGGTGTTGGGTGCGGTAAAAGTCATGACCCTGCACATTCAAGATCTTCAACAGCAAAGTCAGAAAACACATTTTCATACATGAACCATAATGTTTACAGAGGGATTTTTGTGTGCTTCTACAATGCTGAGGTCCCCTGCCTTTATTTTTTTTTACATTAGGCCACGATTAATAATTGTGAATACTTTCCCATGAAATCCTGCATAAAGTGTTTAATGTGTTTTTTTTTTTTTTTTTTTTTTTAATTTAATTTACTGAAATAAAGACCTGGTTAGTCTGCACCTTAGCACTCATCTGTCATCTAAACAGCAATGATTGGAAAACATTTCCACAATGTAATCAGGTTACTTTTACCTAACATGTGTTAAAGAGGCATTAAATAAACAAGACTACACGTTTAAAGCCCTTTGAGGCTCCAGTCTTGATTTGACAGCATGTGCAATAATTTCCTTGGTTCATCTAGAGAGCATGTAGTGAGATTAAAACTGTGAAGTTTGTGTTAAAGGCCATGAGGTCATCCGAGATATGTGAATTCGATGGCAATGTGACATTTAGATTATGAAATATTCTGTATGAAAACATGAGTTTTGAGTGACATAAGAAGACAGCATGTGAAATGTCAAAAGTAGAGACAGGAAGTAGGGACAGGAACACAGCAGATTTCATGTGAATCAGTCCATGAAATATCTAGGTAACCTTGTCTTGGACTCAAGTGTTGGTCAAATTCTGACCTGTGGCTTCAGAGGTTAAGTCAGGAGCTCAGTGAACTCATCAAAGTCATTCACCATGAATATCTCCAGCAAACTTCATGACAATCTTTTGGGAATTTGATCCAAATGAACCATGTGACCCAGACAGAACTACATCCCTATGTCACATTGCTAACTCGTCTCTTTCTCTGAAATTTTATGCTTTGAAATAGTCAATGAATATTTAATTAATCCTGCAATTCAGATACATGTAATCTATAATTCCTGAACTCCACCTTAGTTATGCACAGCATCATTCAAATCAAGTCAGCAAACACTAGTTTAACATGGTGTAGAGTATGACGGTACGTGACATGGTTAGCAATACCAGTATGTTTGTATATTTTGGTATATGTGTATATACCAGTTATCATATGTAATTAGTGCAAATGTATGAGCACACTTGTGTTGATTTGCACAGATCCTGAGGGCTGTTATAATGCAGCAAACTTCAAAGCACATTCAGCAGGTCTGTGGGGGTTTCAGCAGTCAGATTGAAGCCAATTTTTATATTCTAGTGTACAGTGTACAGCTCCATCATCATCATGAATAAAACCTCCCAAAGACTGCTTTTTAAAAAGCTTTATATGTTATTAAGAGAACGAAAACATGGCAGTTCCAGTTCTGTATTCACTAAAAAGAATCAAGGAATAATAATGTAGAAATTATCTGAATGTCTAATGGCACACACACACACACACACACACACACACACACACACACACACACACACACACACACACACACAGAAAGAAAGCACAAAATAAAATGCAGATGAGCTAATGAAATTAGTTGGGGCCAGAAAATATCACGGCATATACATGAGCTGCCTCACGCTCGCATAAAAAAATTCTAATCATTGCAACCTTGGTCTTATTTTCATTACTACTCATATCTGTAAAAATAAATAAATGAACTGTACTCATAAAGTTCATTGCTGAGATACAGGAACTTTACAACATCACTAATAGATCAATGGTGCACAGACACTAATGTTTTTAAATTCATCTTCTATAGCCAAAGCTACAGAGATTTCAGGTTCTCACATACTTTCAGATCAGTATTTCAACCCTGGGTATCTGGAGCTGGACTGCTCAAGGACCCAAAGATACAGGAAAATATATATTTCTGATGGACAGAATTTTTTTCTGAAAAATACTGGATACTTACTTTAAATCTCTGGTGAATCTAGTCAATATAGTGCACAGTAAGACCACAACTTGTTTGATTTGTTTCAGTGATGTCACCAGTACTTTGTCCAACATCCCTGTATAACTGATAGAAATGATGGGTAGAAACCAGAAGATAAGACCCAGTTGTTATAAACTCTCATTTTCCTTTCTAACCCAGCCATGGTTACTTTATCAGTTTGGTTTTCACTGAGTTTTACTTCATCACGATGATGTAAGTGCTCTTTCATTGCACTGGATATCTAACATCAAGCGGGAGATTGGCACACTGCTGATAGTGCTGACTTTCTCTCCACAGGTTACTTTCAAAGCTGAGGACGGCAAGCCAATGGCCATCTGCCAGGTGAACGTGGAGCCGACACCCCATGTTATTGACCAGACTTTCCGACTTTACCACCCCGAGCTCTGTTTCCTTAAGAAGGCCATCCGCCTGCCGCCCTGGAACGACCCGACAGGTAGTGACGGTTACCCGTTATCCCCCATCAGCCATTGTGCCTTTTCCTACAGCTCCTATACATTCTCCCTTGACTGTTTCTGAATTGGATAATTTCATCTGAGATTTATTGTATTATATTAATTTGCATATTATTGCATTTTTAAAATTGCTTTCACTGACTCACACTCACTCACCAATAGGTGCATAAACACATGCATAAATGTGCACATGCACAAATACAATAGCATATTTCTACAACATGGGTGGGTGGATGGGTATGAATAATGGATTCTACTTTCACTTTATTGTATTTTTACAAAAATATCAGCGTAAACAATCTTATAATATAATACAACAATAATAATAACAATAATATAATACAATAATACAATATAATAATTTCAATCACCTCGAAAGAGGTAATAACAACACAGAGGCTTCTGGAAATAGAGCAGGAAATGAAAAGCAAGAAAAACTGAAATGGATAAAATGAGTAACAACATGTACAGCATACATGCTTGTTTATATTTACTGTATATATACAAGCATGTATGAAATATGTCACACGGGATATGTGTTTGTATTATATCTGTAGGATCAACTGTGTGTTTAAAATGGATTCCTTTCAGAAAAACATTTGTCAGCATCATTTTGTTTCTGTTTGTGGTTTATCGGTCGACCAGTTGATGACCCACATGCCAGAGCCCACATTTCCGTACACTGCAGTGACCCTAACATCATCTGCCAGACGAGGATGCTGGTGAGAGGAGAATTGTCTAATATGTTCAAATACACCAATAAAACACCACACTAATACGAGCAGATGATTCATTGCTGAACTGTAAGCATCAATGCCACCGTGTCCAAGAGAGAGCACTGTATTCTAGTTCTCCTGTCATTAGCTGTTTGGATACACAAAAGACCTACCCTTAGATTGTGCCATACACTTTTAAAGTGCTTATGTAGGCTTTCCTTTATTGCTTCTTTTTTTGTTGCCTTTTACCCTTCCATTTTAACATAATTCTGAGTTTTTCTCTGTTTCTGCCTAGGTACCAGGGGAACCTCAGGATGTCTACTTGAAAGTGCCGGGGAGTCCCAGTCCACACATAAAAATGTTCTTTGTGATGGTTTTCACGTATGTATTATTTACTGAAGAGGGATACTGTACGCACAAACGCACGCACGCACACACACACACACACACACACACAGAACATAGCCTAAAGACACAGTCTATTTTGGACTAATTAAATTGTTCACACAGGATGAATTAATTAACTTATCAGATAGAGGTTTGGTGCTTTGACTGCTTGCAGTTACAGAACCTTTCCTGTAGTCTTCCAAATCTCCATGTGGATTATGTGTTTGTTAATATGTAGCACCAATGTTTGCCTCTTATTAAATGTCAGGGATTTATAATTCAGCTATGATAAAGATTTGACTGGTGACATATATAATGCTGAGTTGATTGGTTGGTCTAGGCTGTCGATTGGAAGCGCTTTATTTAAGACACCATGTGATTTTTATTTTTCTAGTAAAACACATTGTATGTATCCTTGAGTGTCAAATGTATTCTCTGACTCGTAAAATATTTGCCAAGATGATTCTTTTGAAAATAGTGTTGCTCCCACTTTCTGTCATCTAGTCGGGAAGAGTGTGGATTACATCATGTTCATGCATGTGCAAGTAATGCAAGTGTATCTTTTTGCACAAGGAGCAAACAGAACAGGGACCTGCTCATAAAAGTATTGCTACTAGAGGGATGGAAACTTTCTCATCTTTAAGTGATTTCTAATGAGGCCTCGATTGGATTCTGTGAATCTGTTCAGAAAATGAGCACAATAACAGGAACACAGGTACTGCTTTGTTTAATGGCTTAAAACAGTGCACCAGAATTCATCTTCTTGGCTGGACACTGAGATTATTATTTTTTTTTCCATTTTTTTGTCTATGTCAATTAGTTTATGGTAATTTAAGAAAACACAAATTCATTAACAATGTGCCATGTGAGTACAATGCAAATTGAAACAATATAGGATTAGTTAAAACTAGTTTTAGACATGGCACTTCTACAGGACCCGAAAATTGGCTTATGATGCAGGACTAATTAATATTTTACTTTATTGATGCAAATCCCCAAACAAATTAGCAGGGAGCCCAGGGAAATCCCCGTCTTCACCTACGTGATAATGCAGCCTTGTTTTAAGGAAACATTGTCAAACATTACGGGACCTGTTAAATGAGGTATTAGTGGATAACACCTGAAGCAACTGAGATTGTGCATTAATGGTACTGCCTGTCTACAAAAAAACGTTTCACTCGAAGTTGGGACCAAATATCCCCAAATGCTCCATGACTGCTGTTGTCACAAAGCAGAGCAGGGCTGAGTGGGTGACTACATCACCTCACACTTCCTTTCTCTCTGAGTGAGGGAGGACCACTCAGACTGAATAGCTTTCGTCTCAGCAGTGAGATGATGATGATGATGATGATGATGTTACTGCTTATTATAGGGCCAGCACAGCCGTAGATTGGGCCTCCTCATTAGCTTGATTGTCCCTGATGATGTTTTTTTTTCTGTAGCGATAAGTGGATGGCAGCACCCTCCCAGATCTGGCAGATTTACGTGCATTTTCTGGAGCGGGTGGATGTCAGCTGTGTGACTGGACAGCGGACCTGTCAATCACTCGTGCTGAGGGGGAAACAGGCTGTTCGCAAGGTCAAATGTTTCTCATCACACTCCAAGGAGATTGAGGTACACACCATCATGATTAACTTATCTCTTGAGGTTGCAAATAATATGAATTTTCAATTTAACATGTAACTGTTTTTGACATCACATCCACTCCAGCCTGGACAAAAGAGAGTAGGGGTCTTCCCTGTCCAATTGGTTTCTAGTAACTGAGACCCAGTCTGGTATCCAAGTTGTGCCAGGCCAAATGATATTGAAACTAACTGAATCAGAGACAGTCCTGCTTTGTTGCTGCTGGTCTCAAGCCTGTATATAAATATGTCTAAAACTCAAGTGGCTCCAATCAGACCTTCTACCAGCTCTGATCTTGTGTGTGTCGTAACAATTGGAGTAGAAAATTTGTTTTTTGAGACAAATGGAGAGTGTGAACTGTGAAGTGCAGGAAAAATGACATGGATTGCTGCTCTTTTGGACAGCAGCTGCTCAGTAATTGGCAGAGCATCGCGCTGCTTCCAGTCACTCTGTGTCTGTGTCTGTGTCCGCCTGAGCTGACTGAATTGTGGAGCAAGTCTCCTTTTTTTTTTTTTTTTTTTTTTTTCTCTTGGATTGAATCTGTCCTTAGTTTCCTGAAGGATTATTTTCCCCTGAAAACTAATTTATGCACAGGTAGTTGAGATTGAATTTTAGACCCATGAATAACTCCAGTATTGATTCTGTACTTGATTCTTAATGACTGCCAGAATGTTACATTGAGAATTCATAGCTTACATAATACTTGTTGTGAGATGAAATTGAAAAAAGTGTGAAAAACTTAAGCATTGGAGCAATTCCCTTCTTCTTCTTCACTTTTGCCCTCCCTTTTTAATGATTTCTATTTTTTATAACTCGGGAGAAAACACAGCTCGAATCATACCTTGAATCTCACATTTCTAATAAGAAGTTTGCGAGCTTCGATCTTGATATATTTCTTTCCAGGATTAGCAATTTTCAAACTGTAAAATGATTTTATGCAAATTGTTCTCTTAGCAGCAGGAAACAATGGAACAGCAACAGCCGCTTTTGTAACAACTCCAGGTTAAGATTCAAGTCATTATCAAGAATGTACCAATGCAGATTGGCGGCATAATGGGTCTTTTCATTTGTCAGTTCGTTTCTTTTTATTAGGTTCCCCCATTACTTCGTACAATCATGTCAGATCATGTCGGGACACAATTTGACACCATCCGGAAAAATTAGCAATGGCTGTTTGCTCCCTGAACATTTGAAAATGTGTTCCAGGAGTATCAGATTGCTCTCCATTTTTAATAGATCGTTTTTTATTCATAACTAGATCTAAGAGGGGAGAGAGCTTGACAATGCTTCTCTCTCAGAGCTGCAGTAAAAGGACATTGCTTAGTACTCACTTATATTAAAAAAGAAGTGATGGACTGTCAATGTAACCATGTACCATACAGTAGGACCCAAACATGTCTTCCCTGAAGAAATAGCGAACTTACTGAAAAAGTGACAGATGTATTTTTAAAAGATTTTACCGTATGCATCAGCGGCCCCTTTGATCTGACTCTCTGCAGGTTAGCTCACAGTGGAATGCATCGGAGGAGTCTTATAAAACAGGATAAAGCTCAACACCAGAGAATTGCTTTGCTTTTCTCAACAGATTAAAAAGGAGCTGCACAGTAAATCTCATTCTCACATCCCTCTGTCTCTCTGTCACTCCTCTGCCTCTATTTGCTCTCATTTCATTGTCTGCCCCCTTGCTTTGCCTCTTTCATTCGCCCTTTCTCTCACCCAGTGTAATCTGTACACCTCCTTTACTTTCCTCCGACTTTGTTAAACACCTTTTCCCATTAATTCTGTTCTTTTTTATAACTTTGTTACCTTTCTGTATAAAACGTATCTCCTCTCTTCCATACTGTGTAACTTGGTCAGTGTCTCTCTTCCCCTTTATTAATTGTCTCTTATTCAATCTCATAACCCACCCAACATCTCTGCACCCTACTGTCAAACCCAATAAACCTTTTCTGCCACCTTCCCTTACCTTCTCTGTAGGTGGATCCAGATGGTGTGTTCGTTTTGCCTCCCGCGGCAGTGCAGGAGCTGCAGCTGAAGGTGCAGCCATGGCGGGCCGGCAGCCGCTTCCTGTACGTGAACGCGGTGGATGTGGAGAACCAGCGGCTGATCACTGCCTGGCTGCTGTGTCTGAATGTCCACCAGCCCGTGCTGTCTAAGGTAAGAGTAGCTTTTTTTTATGTGTGAACTGAACCAGACGATATCTCTGAATCAGCTGCGTCGGTTTTCACCCCCCCTTTTTTTTTTTTCATTTTGAGTTTATCACCGTTATAGACGTGTAAAGACAAATCAACGGAGCACACTTATGTTGTAATTGCCAACATGAGTTGAGATTCAGTTCATACTGCGGCTGCAGTACTATGATGAACAGTTCCCTCAACTGTGTGTGTAACTCAGAGCCTTTAATGACTCAGAGTCACACTTGGTGCTTATTGAACATCCCGGTGGTTTCCTGGGTCAACGGTACGTTCCCAACCCCTTTATGTCAAGTTTTAAGAAAAGGCTGAGTACAGATGATCCCAGGCTCAAAGTCTGCTCCCTCTATATTTGTTGCTTTTGTCTCTAAACAAACTGTCCAGCTCCCTGTGTGTCTGACTGATAAACAGGTTCATGTCAAGTGTGTAAATTATATATTTTTTCCCATCAGTGCTCATTCAGTCCCTATATTTTTTTGGTGTCACTCACTTAAACATATTTTACAAATGTGGATCTTCTACTTGTGTGTGTGTGTGTGTGTGTGTGTGTGTGTGTGTGTGTGTGTGTGTGTGTGTGTGTGTGCGCGCGCGTCGCGCTCAGGCATTTGAAGTGTGCGTCCCAGTCGGTGGTGGGCGTGGCAGCTCCAGAAAAATCACCTACACCAACCCCTACACCAGCAGTCGCACATTGCTGCTCCGCTCTGACCATCCGGACCTGCTGCAGTTCAAAGAGGATAAATTCCAGGTGAGATAAGAAGGAAGTCGTGCTGTTCTCCTGGCCTCATTCAGACTAAAATCATTGCTTTGATTAACAACTGGACAAAAAAAGACAGGGTGCAACAGTGCTGTGCAGTTCAGTGCAGGTAGTTTCATGGTATTAAGGGTAGCTGTGTTGTTACCAGCCTGTAAAGTATTTCATTACCAGTAGCTGGAATGGAAAGAGCTGCAGACCAGTGTTTTTTTTACTTTGATTCAGTCAAGGATAAAATAATGGAAACAACAGGGAATTCTCACAGCACTTTGGTCAAACATAAAGATATAAAAAATACAGCAAAAAATCTGCATATTGATATTGTTAGACTTTAAAACCTTATAATGATTGCACGCTTTCTTTTTATGGGAAATGATACATGTGGAGAGGAATAAAGTACATATTAAATTCCACAAAATGAAAAACTGCAAACAGGTTTTTAGTATTATCATAAAAAACAAACCTATAGGCAATTGAACTTTTAAACCTCAGTGGAAATGTAGCTGCTACAGAGCAGCAGGTTGCACAGCCTGTGTGGAGAAAGCAACATGTTAGCAGATCAGCAGCAGCTTCACTGCTTCGTCTGTGTCCACACAGGATGCATTCAGGCACAGTACCTAGTGTAGGTCATCACGTTTTGCCAGCGCTCTGAGCCTAATACACGTTCACGAAAAAACACCTGAAGTGTAAAATATGCTTCGGTTCATGGTTATGCACATTATCGGGAGTGAAACACGAGCCACCAGCAGGCCTGTGTGGACAGCTTTATTGATTACAATGGGCAAACACGTGTGAGACGGACAGCTGGAAAACTGCAGCTTCTGTGTGGATAGGCATTTAGCTCTTAAAACACTTGAGTGGGCATCTAAACTGTGACAGAGTTATCGGTGAGCTGTAGCGCAGCCAGTGGGCCCGAGGAGTTAAAAAAGTTGGTGCTGGATTATTCAGCGATGTCATGCACTGACATTTTGTCCTGGTAACGGCCTCAAAGTCAGTTTTGGTGCACTTCCAGTTAAAATCATGTGATTATGCATCACATCCATGTAGCACAAACTGAGACTGGTAAACAACAAACTTTGAGCCGTCATGCTGCTTGTGGAAATTTTGAGTATGAGAAGAGCAGCCATCTCAGATTTCCCCAGGAAACCTTGAGAATTTACTGTAAACAGACATGAAGGAATGTCTTTGACTTTACTGTCATCCATAAGTCAGTTCTGGCCTCTTGTGATGGCTGTTCATTCCACAGCCGTGACAAGTGAATGACTTCCTTGTTTGCATTCAGAACAAAACAGGATGAATAAAACAAGTCATTAGTGCTGTTGTTTTATTGTTATGTTGTCAACCTCTGTGTCTGGAATAGCTGATTCATCCACATACAGATATGAAGCGCTGGAGTCGCTGCCGTCATTGCCTTTCATTTGCTGAGGTGCGATGGCAAAACAAATGGGAAACCAGCATTTTAAAATTAACAAATAAATGAATGAGGTGCAGTGGGTATCTATTTCCACATAAACTATTAAAGAGTCTCGCTGCTGCTGTCCAGAAGACACTGCATCAATTAGACTGAAGGGAGTGGGCAGAGTGAAAAATAACCCATTGTTTTTTTTTTTTTCCATCTTGTCAGTGAGGCTCCAGGTGTCTCATAAAGAATTTACTGTGCCCACGGCATTAAGCAAATGTGGAGACACCTTTCTCTTTTTTAACATAACTATTCCGCCATGATAAAACCAGCTGTCAGGAGGGAAGGTAAAGCATAGATCGATACTGCTGTGCTTCTGGGGACCATTACAAAATAAATCCCTGAAGCTGACGTTACAAAACATACATGACATTTATTACATTGCAATTAAAAAAAAAACAAAAAAACTTTACCATTTTAATATTGTTGCAAAAAAAACAGCTGTGGCTGGATGCCCCACCTAAAGTTATTAGATTTTTGAAAAAGTTTTAAAATGTCCTCAGTCTATTCGACAAATAATGACATCAAATGTGTTGGACTGTGGCTTTAGAGAGTGTGGATGAGTCTTAAGGCAGACAATGGACATTTTATCACAGATAGGTGAATTAAGATTAATTTAATAAGGCAAATTTCCTGTCCTAAGTTAGAAGTATTATTTCCTTGTTTAGGAAATGCTCTCTAACATCGTTTCAAATCTTTATTTAATGTGGGGCCTTTTTTTTTTTTTTTTTTTTTTGACAATTCAGATTTCTCTGGGTAACATGAGTAACATGTTCATGAGTAAAAACAAAGAACAGAAGAAAACACGTTTTCTTCAGTCTTTCATGTTAAGCTTGCTGTGTGTCAGGCATTCTCTCCAGCGTGGAAGAGCAGACCTTTGTTTAGTTTTAAATGGCACTTACTCAGACTGCACGATGAAGGTCAAAGCACTAATTGCCAGTCTGAGGGATCTTAGGGTTGTAAAAACTATGGATGCCACAATACCTGAAATGAGTGAACCGAAAATATAGTAACAGTTCATTTCTACATTTTCAATACTGAATTTGACACAACAAAAAATAGAAAACAACTGGAGCTTCTGCGCACGCGTGCACACACACACGCACACCTGCATATAGCCAGAGTGCAGTTTAAATTGACTAACAAGATGACAGACCTATGGTGTGAAAATATTCCTTTCAAAAGTCAGCGTTATATTCAGACTGACTGAATTGTGATGACAGTGGCAGCTCTCAGCTCTTATGCTCTGAGCTGTTGCTGCATTAGCCCAAACAGTAACATTTCAGGACACAAACATTTTGTCGACATGAAGTCACAGAACGAAACTCACTCACCCTAAATTCTGTGTACAGACCCACATGTCTGTCTTTGAGCTGCTTTCTTCAGTTTGTATCCTCTTTTCATTCGAAATTCTCTGTGGCTTTATTTACACACTGGCCTTTCGTCATCATGAAACTATTCCTTCTGAGCCGAATACAAAGTATCTGCTTGATGTCAGACTAGGAGGCTTGTAGGGTTTTTAAACTGTCCTCGTCAGTCCCAGAAGAATCACAACTCATGTACCTATGTCATCTCCAGTGCAAACAATATATTAGAAAAACAAGTCCCATCAGAGATGATAATTCCATACAAAGAAAACCTTTCATCAAGGTTTCAGAAATTTACCGTCCATGGACATAGTTGCATCTGTTTAGTGTTACTGGATGAAAAGAAAGGAGAATCATTTGCTCTCACTTAATGTGTTCAGAGTCTTGTTTTTGCTGCTGTGTTCAGATCGGCGGGGGAGAGAGTTACAGCATCGGACTACGATTTGCCCCCAGCCAGAGTCCTGGCTCAGTGGAGATCCTGGTCTATGTGAACAACCTGGAGGAGAAGACGGAGGAGACGTTCTGTGTGAAAGTCAACTACTCCTGACCTGATGTTTCTGGAGATGATGAATGTCTTTGAAATATACTATGAGCGGAATAAACTCCTATGACCACAAATGAGCTTTACATTTTTTTACAAAATGTGTGTAATTTTATATTAGACAGAAATAAACTCCTTTTTTTAATGACATATATACTTTTCTTTTGAAGTCTTTTTGTATGAATGACTGAGAATGTTTTTCTGCTTGCTCTGTGAGCGTCACTGAAATAAGGTCACAAGAATCAAACACTGAATGCAAAACAAGCCAGCTAAGCTATGCTGTATAAAAAGCTTTGACCGTACACCTAAACGTAACACTTGGTTTACTAAATTGTACACTAAAGCAAAGAAACTAAACTTGAAAATGCTTTAATGCATGAAAACGAAAAGTGAAAAAGTAACTAAAGATAAACATGATTTTCTGTCTCGTAATCACAAAAGCGGTGATATTAGTGTTGAGGCTGAATCTCAGCAGTGGTCTGTCCTCTTCTGAAATGTCCGACAAATATCTGACAGTTCATCCACAACCCTCCGAAGGTGGGCCAAGGGTGAAAGCAATAACATTTTATCGACTTTAATTACCCACCGAACCCACTTCGATGCCACTTGATGGTTGAGTTTTAATCTAAGACAAGCCAGGGGTCCTTTCTCACCGTCCCCTCACCTCCCAAACAACTAATCCTCATCACCGGCATTATTAGAAACAGTGCCATAATGAGGTGTGATTTTCTAGCGAGGCGCTCTTCTCTTCAGATCGCCCTCATTAACACCAGCATCCTTTTAAACCCTCCATCCTCTTCTTCCTGCTCGCTCTGCTGCGTGTCTCTCTATCTGAGGTGGAGAGAGAGAGAGAGAGAGGGCCATGCACATTGTGTTATGTAACACAGAGTTACACAATCCACACCCCACCACCACCACCACCACCCAACCCCCACACCCACACTCCCTCCCTCCTTTGCTTTCTCTCTCATTAAAATGCAGTCTGCAAAATAAGCCTCAGCACAGCAGCAAAGGCTAATAAAAAGAAGATCGCAGCCGAGCCGGATGCACTTCAACTCTACCTACTCTAACATCTTGTCTGAGGCAGAGGCCTCATCGTCTTCTCTGTTCCATGTTAATATATTAATAGTTTGCAAAAATACCCATTAAAGCTGTATTCACTAAATAATTAGCTCCATGTAGCCTTTGACATTCTGATTCTTATGCTAAAAGATGTGCTGTGCTACTTCTGGCTCAAAGCATAAGATTGTATTGTTTTAAGTTTATCTTCATACACTACTCCATATGCTGTGGAAAGGACTATGAATCACTGTCTTCATTCCTGCGGCTCATATGATGTGATCTTGTGCTGGTGTGACTACAGTGAAAGAGACCGGACACAAAAACATCATCCTGTGCAAAACAGGCCTACATGTATCCTAAAGTAGGTGTCTTTCCAAAATAAAGGCTTTTTAGTACAAAATTTGCATTCACACAGAATAAATGAACCTACTGGCAACAAACCTCCACGTGACCTGCATATGAATACCCGCTTGCATTCACTCCATTCATTTAGCCTGACATCGTCTTCATCATGTTTACTGATTTCTCTTGAGAATGGGGTTCTTTTCTTTTCTCATGTTCTGATCCATCTATGGAAAGAGATGTTGTCACGCCACCCAAGATTATTTTCCTTTGTGAAAAAGGTTATTTTAATGCTGTAGCGGTTAATGCTAATGGTTGCTAGGAGAAGCGCAGTTATTTCTATACATCAACTAACTTATCCTGCACGGCTGCATCTATTCCATTCAGCAGGTTTATTTATCATGGGTGTTTCTAGGTAGGATGATGTTCTCATTCTTCATTTTACCTGTCGAGCTGTTTCTCCAACTAGAGGAAACAGTCTGGTTTAATCTATATTTCAGAGCCATAGAAAAATGCTACGCTAAAGCCTCAACTGAGCTTCAACTTTAGTTTTTGTGTTTGTTTTTGTGCAGAATAGGGCCTGTGGCTTTTGGTCCTTTTTTTTTTTTTTTTTTTCATGCATTTTGCTGACGGTATAAAAGGATCTCTGCACAGCCTGCATGGACAGGAGAAAAGATTACGGTGACATATAATTCTTTCAACAGAGCAGACATCAAAAATCTCAACCAATCCTTTAAATGCCAGCACCAGTGACTAAAGTTTTGTTTCACAGTCCTCGCAGCTTGTTCCCCATCTCTGGTTGGGCGGAGATTGGTTAACAGCTGTCATGTTTCCATGCGACACTACCTGCGTGTGAAAGAATGATTTCCTGCCATCATCCATCCCCAATTTGAGCAAAAATAATACATAACAGCACCTCTGGAAGGGAAGGGATGCTGTTTTCTGTTTCAGCCATACTTTGTGAGTCAATGTAAGTTGATGAGACAGGTGTGTTTTGAGTAAAGAAAAAAAAAAGTGCCTGTTGCAGTTATAATACCTTGATCCCCTTTGGAGCAGCAGCACTCAGTGTGAGCTGCATGGTTGTTCTCTCAGTGAGGGGCAGAGCAGCGCTGACACCTTATTAGCGCTGCCAGTCCAGTTGTTGTCGGTTCCTCCTGAAGGAGCACAGACACCCGCCACAACAGCTCACACTGTCTGCTCACCTTGTTAGTGTGGTTAGACGACTCCTGTCTAGCTGCCCAGCGGAGAGGCTGCCTTGATATTTTGCAGGGTGGAAGGGTGCCTGTTATTGCCCTGATTTTTGAGAAAACCAGGCCTACCCACAGGGTGCGTGTCTGTGTGTTAGTACGGTCTTTTTGTGTGTGTTGCTGCCCGGCCTGAGCCATGTGAGTGGGTGTATGTCTGCGAGTGCATACAGCGACGCAGGTATCAAAGAGCTTTGTAACTGGAGGAATATGCAACCTAGCAACCAGCCCTCCTCCTCATGTACGCCACTGGCCTGGATCGACTCTCATACAGTGGAGGGAAGAGAGCTCATCTGTGTAATTGCAAGCTACTTCAACCTGAAGACCATCAAACTGAGAACAAACACACATCACAACACAGGACTCACTTTTTTTTTTTTTTTCTTTATTAAAGCTGCAGCTACAATAAAATCTAAGAAATGAAGGAAATTCGAAGCTCGTTCACGTCTCACCACGCCCTGATCGGTGACGACACAGCTAATTTTTCAGTTTTTCAGAGCTGGCAAAGGCAAAGCACCTGCTATGACATCACATATCAGGGGCGTGGCTAAACGGCGACGTGCTTGTAGGTTTCAACCCACCGCTTAACTCTTTCAAACAGTGATATAGGAATTGATGTAAACAGTGGTCAGACTTTTACAAGCGTGAAAAGGTGATGTAAGAGAAATGACAGGAGGGGCAAAGTAAAAGCAGCTGTCAGAGCTGTCGGGTTATATTTCATGGAGGGGCCAGGGAGGGGCCAGGGAGGGGGCAGGGAG
>CM076651.1:19911480-20003550 GCA_038496675.1 Rachycentron canadum
GGCAGGGAGGGGGCAGGGAGGGGGCGGGGGCTGGATCAGATTAGATGTGAAGTGTGTGAAGGAGCTCTTAACAAATTGAAATTCAATTACCTTGTTACTTGTCTCAGCAGGACCTTTCCTCGACCATGGCTGTTGAGCACTGAGGATGTTTTACCGAGGGAGCATCACTGTTCCTCTCTCTCTGCAAACACACCCATTTTGAAGACAGATCTCAGTAGATGGCAGCCTTTCACACACAGCTAACTGTCACTGCCGTTCTCAGCAGCCTCCCTCTCCTCTAAGGCAGCAGTAAATGAAATAGTACACTTGGACCAATCTGAAATGATCATAGCTCAGATAACCCAGACTGTATAACCAAAAATCTTATTAATTGAAAAAAAAAAAGAAAAAAATCTAATTTATTCCTTAATTTCAGCAACTCCTTTCAAAAACATCAACGGGTCTTGTCTGTGCTGGATTTATACAGTGAGAATACTCTTAATTTTATTTAAATAAATAAGTTTAAATCTACCATTTGCTCTGGAAAGATGGCAACATTGCTCAACGCTTTGAATGACATTGCATTTTGCTGTGCTACCATATTTGTTTTTGTTTTTTTTCACTTGCTGCATCACCTGTGTGTTATAAAAATCCAGTGGGCTCCTGGAAAGAATGAGGAGCCTATTTTCTTTTTTGCCACAGCGTTTTTGTTGGTAGAGAAAAAGGGTCTCAACTGTTGTATAGGTTCATGGGTGTGTGTTTTGTGTTTTGCAGACAGACAAAAAAAAAAGTGGCTGCCGCTAGAATCAGACATCATTTAAACTCACACACACACACACACACACACACACACACACACACACACACACACTTGGATATTTTTATGATTTATGGATCTTAAATGTACAGTAAGTGTCCTTCATGTATAAGCCACTAAAGCCATCAGTGCTGATCTGTCATATAGATGGGGATCAATGCCTAAAATAATGTTATGGTCTTCAGAAGACAGATCATCTTGTAAGTGGGTCAGTGGTTCATAATGGTAACAGCTACAAATGAGGGTCTGTGATGAGTAACCTGTTCTAACTGTCCTTGAACAATTTGTCAACCAGTCCTTCTGCCTCGCTGTTAATTATCCTAAACAAAAGTCAGCTACATGCCCAAATTGGAACTGTAAATAAGCTCAGGTTAAGAAAGCAAAGGCAGAACAACTGCTGGTACAGCGGTAGGTAAGGTTTAAAGCTGTCCCAAATCAATTGATTTTTCTTTTCTTTTTTTTTTTTCCTGCTCTGGTTAAAAATTCCAGAGAAAATTTACATTTCCAACAGTTTGTTTTATATACTGGTTGAGCTCATGTGGGTTTATGGGATAATAAAGCAAAGATATATTGAGGGCCACTGCCCTCTTAAAGATTTTATGGCAGGAGCAGTTACACAAAGTGAATGATGATGTGAAATCGAGGACTGTGTGATTATATTTTCTAGTTTGTATGCATATCCTGTCTGCAGAGGTTTAAATACGTATATTTTATGCATCTAGGAATGGGACCACCACAGTGTGGTGCAGTGCAGTAGCGTGGGCCAGTCAGTACATCAGAGAAGGTAGAAAGAGAATTACAGATTCTGGAGGGAGCCTCTTTCTGAGATCAAAATATGCTCTTACGAATATTGCTTTCAGGATCTGGTTAAATGAGAAGTTTGGATCAAAGGTAACACCGAGATTTTAACTATTACTTTCTCATAATTGTACAGCCACCAATATTAAATGAGAGGAGATGAGTGAATTCCTCACTGCTTGACACTTGAATTTAGCTGAAATTTTTCTTGAAAGATTTTTGATGACGCATACAGTGAGAGTGCTTTTTTTTTTTTTTTTTTTTTTTTATTACTAAAAGGTGGATGATTTGTGCACACTACATGCTGCTCTGACTGATTCTGAGGCCTGATGAACAGCAGTGAAGGTACAGTAGGTGGGTCAGACTGTCAGATCATAAAAGATCCAAAACAGGTTATATTACTGAAGTGTGTCCAAGTTAGAATATGAGGAAGGAGACGTGTCTGACGAGGGGTCTTAATGGAAATGCTGCAGCAGTGGCCAAAACCACTAATGACTACTACAAATCTACAGTAATGCTGACGGCAGCATAAACTTTGCTGTAGAAGAGGTTTCACAAACTTCTTGCCCAGTAGTGCATTGCCAACTAACTAGGCGCTGTTGGCAGAAGTCAACTATTGTCCCATATAGTAAGAATCACATTAATTACTTTGCAAAACATCAGTTTGTATATATAGCCAATGCGGCATGAAGCCACTGGCACTCAGTTTTACACCATTCAAATTGAATGCTTTTTTTTTCTTTTTTTTATTTAACTAAATGCATTTTTGTTGCACAGGAAGTGTTTAGTGAATGTTGCTAACAAATGCTGACTCATCACTTGGTAAATCTTGACGTGGCTAAATGTCTACAGTTCACCTTGAGCTGTGCTAATGTAGGTGAGCTAACATAGTCACAAAAACATGACACCTTTTTTTTTTTAGTGTGTCACATGCTTATATTTGTGACCAGTTGAAGGACATTGCTATCAATAAAGCCAGGCTGTTAGCATAGCTTAAGAAATTCAGCACTTTGTTTAAGTCAAGATCACTTGTTTCATTGTTGGACTTTTAAAATAAAATGTAAATAATTATCTGTGAAATGCTTAAATTACAAATCAGAGAGTCATTCAGTCAAGAAGCAGTTAATACTTAAGCAGCAATACATAGTTGCTATTGCTTGCTAACATTAGCCACAATAAGCTTTAGGTCATTAGAGGCCAAATATGATTGAGTGTATCGAATTCAGTGAGGTGTATTTTAAAATTTCATTATTCATATATAAGAGTAATAATGTATTTCTTTGCTTAAAATTCATGATTTTTCTTTATAGAATACTGAAGTCTTTGTTTTTCAGGTGATATTTTCATATAATGATGCTAACAGTTACTAGTTCAACTAATTGGGACTATCTAAACATAAAGACTATTTTATAACCAGTGTTCCACTTATATTGTCCTTTTTTTCATCAGGAAATACTACATCTACTGGACACAGGCGATACTCCACTCTTTAATTCAGTGCCAGACTTATAAAAGAATATGAACATATCTGAAATAATGACCACGTTTTCAAAACTAATTGAGAATTAATATGCACAAAGGCATCTTCATTTCTCATATGCAGCCCATTTTCAATTAGACCACACTGGAAGGTCAAGCAAATTGAATTACAAGCAGCAGTACATTCTGGAGTAGAGAGACTATATTTTCACATCCCATGACTGTTAAGTGTGGCGCATGCGTGCATGAATGATGTGTGGTGCATACTTACAGCAGGTGTTTTCGTTGGGATTGTTGGGCTAATTATTTTAGTGCTTAGCACACCTACTGAACACACCTTCCAATACCAAAGACGCTGTGAATGCAACATTTCATTGCCGGGTACTTCACGAGGGAAGGTGTGAGCCTTATGGAGCTCTCAAAAGACCAACTGTCTCTTACTGAACTCTCCATGTTGGTATACTGATCAGTTTTATCAAAGTAGTTTACCTGACGACTCATGGGCTTCAGATTAATTGACCAATCAGTGTTGAATTCAGTCACCTATGTTTTCATATTGGGTTAGGTTATGATATTGGACAGAACATAATGAACATCTATGAAAACAGGAATAATATTATAACGATTATTTTAGTTTGTGAAAAAACCTGGACAGTTTGTGTTAAAATTACAGGCAGTTTTTGTGTTTTATAGAAATAGTTTTGGAGGCCCAGGTTGAAACCAGAACAATTCTGGATAATTTGTCACATCTAGTATCTACTATTTTTTTAGAGAGCTGTATTTCTATTGCCAAACCTTAGAGATAACTGACTCACGAGGGTGTTCCGACTGAGTTTGCTTGCTATCAAATTGAAATAAAAAGATTGATGCAGTAAGGTGAATTCAATCTGATGCAGATACCAACTGCTCCAACGGTAGAGGGGATTTGAATTACTTAAGTGTTAGCCTGTTATGAATTTTAAATAGGAAATCATGTCCCATTTCCTAGGTTTAATCAAGTCTTTCTGAAAATCAGTCACTGGATTTCTGGTTTAATACACTAACGGTTAGAAAGGAGAGAGAGGGGAAATGAAATATGGAGTACTGATTGGGCGTCACAGTGCACTTTCCGTCTGTCAGCAGAATGGCCTGGCATAATTAGGAAAAGCAGCACAATGGAAGCAGGGAGCACTGTCTTCAAAGTCAAGAGCTCTACCTTTTTTTTTTTTTTTGACTTTACACATTCAGACCTATTGGTGAACTATCTTCCTCGCTTTTTAACCATTGGACATCAGAGTGAGCAGCCAGGATGTACAGAAACATTATTAGCCACATTAGAGACACTACAAAGCTGCCTACTGCCTCTGCCTTGTCTTCCCCATTTACACATTGCATTTAAAGTCAAAGCAGCATGTATCAGACATACACATTATCTTGGGACTATCTGTCAGCACACTCCAATTCAGATTCCCTGTGATTGAGCATAACCAGAAAATTCATTTTAACCTAATGAGATTAGGCTTGGAGACAAAACCTAAATTGCAGTTATTAACCTATAGCTTCAATGTTGATTACAAAGTGCAGTCCTATTGACCTAAGTGCACCACTGCAGAAATATTGTAAATATTCATGAGGGAGTGGTGGGTCTGTGGGAGATAAATCGCCTGTGTGTCCACCTTATCAAGTGAGGGGTCAGAGCTCAGGTAATTTCTTGCAGCAGAGTGGAGGCAGTTCAGAACCTTTCCATAAAATCCAAACCAGAATGGAAAGCTCTCACTTTACATCATTCCTCATTTCCTTCTGTCAGCAAGGACTCATTAAAGTAAAAAAATTAGACCCTTGCTGATCAGTGTTGTGCATCATTGTGTTCATGTAACCACTAGACGGTGGCAGGAATACACAACCACTTGCCAATTGCCGAAAACATCAACAATCGGAGGAACGGTTTGATTTACAGCATCCAGCAAGCAAACTGGACATCTCTTCAGTTAGCAACTGTAAACTGTAGCTAACTGTAATGATGCCAGGTGGTGGCGTCTGTATCTGCCTGTATTTGGAGTTTTTAAACTTTAACTGGTTAATAGAATTTACTTTGCATCCACAGTAAACCTTTACATTTAAAAGTAATGTGTGATTCTATGGTAGTATACAGTAATGTGGCAATGACTGGGGGCAGGGGATGTCTGTGTAGGAGGGGGTTTTACTGAAAAAGAATGAATCGGAGCAGCTCATGAAAAAAAGGGAAGAAATGAATGTGAATTAGTCCATTTGTTGGAACAGTGAACCTGTGAACTATCATCACGAATTGGTTCATTTTAAGATTGAAGCTTGAAATATATGAACTTGCTCGTGATTTTCTAGCTTGATTACTGACCAAGTCTTGCACGAGCTTCACCTGCCAATAGCATTCATCTGTCAGGAACGTTCATCTGTCAGTAAAATGAATAACTTACATATTAAGCTATTTAGAGCTGTGCTGACAAATAAATTGATATGGATAATAACTCAATTCACTATTTGTACAGAGAAAAGTGTTGTTTGCTGTGATGAACCCACTGCCGATGACAACCAAGTCCTCCAGCCTAAACAATGAGGTAGGTCATTTTGTCCAAACAACCTATAACCAGACTCACCTTTGTTGAGGCATGAAAGCCATGTGGGTAGATTTGAGGAAGGATCAAGTGTTTGGGTTAAAATATAAAAGTACTTCATTAAACTTTGAGGACCTCTGTTGTCATGGTTACAATAATAGACAGTTGGCAAGCAACTTGAGGTTGTGTAAAGGTTATGGCTGAAAGAAACACAGATTGAAATGGGAAACAAACAGCAGTCTCCTGAGTGACAGTGTCATGTTCTGTCAACCCATCCATCCACCTCTGCCCTCCTCCTCCTACAAGAGCTTGATGCTCTTCATATAGTGTCACCTGACTTCCTGCTTTGCTCATGTCATAACTAGGCCACTAGAGGCCATCCATTAATAAAACCTAAAGATTGGGTCATAATAAGGTTCTTGCACACAAGATGTATGGGATTGTTTTGGAGGGGAGGACATTCTTGACAATTATCACCCAACTCTTGAGTTCTTTAATGTCTTTCAGTTCAGTGTTTTGTTTTTTGTGGATCACAGCTTTACTGCTTTGGTTCTGTCTCAGTGCTTTCATCTACTGAGTTTCCGGCAGCAGCAGCAGCAGCAGCAGTCAGCAAGAAAAGCCCCCATAAATTGACTGTATGCTCCCTGCCCAGTACTAAACAGCAGACAGACAAAGTGAGCAACTAACTAGTGAATATAGTGAAGCATTGTTTTGCAGCTAAATTTAGCAGCAAAATGCCCAACTGTGTCTCTAAGGAGTTAGTGAGGAACAAAACACAGCTGAGAGGGAAGAGAATAGTGGACATACAGGATGAAATGCATAAAATGCCAGAGACACAACTCCAAAGAAATGTTAATGTTCTTTTGTGCCTACTGGATCTGGATATGTTGTTATAAACGGACAAACTGCTTGCTAACATATTTACCATATTCACTTTTTAGGCCACAAACATGTGTGATGTTCATCTTGGTGTTGCATTCTGCCCTCAAGTTTCCAATAAAAAGGGGAAGCATGTTTAATTGAGGATTCCAAATATTATTCTTGTTCTGGATAGAAAAATCTTTAAATGAGGTGAGCAATTCTCACTCTAAAGCTTTAATGACTCAGTTAGTGGCATTTGTGTGAAGAACGGGAAGGGAGGGAGTTATTCCCACGTCGCCCTTTTCCGCTGCAGGAGCTTACCAACCCTTAACCTGGGACTTCCCATTAACTGAACTTCTCAGAAACTTGGTATAGGTTCTCTGTGCCTGTCTGATTTACTTTACAACGTGGGTTATTTTTGGTTTATTCCTTTAAAATAGAGTAGATAAATGAAATAAGCTGTGGTGGGGGAAACAACAACATGAAAGCACTGTTGATAGCTGTTATTGATTTTCTTTACCTGTGCATATGCCAATGGGAAATCCTGCACAAGGCTGTTGAGGGCCCAGAAGTGCCCATCCTAAGATACAATATATTTCTATAATCTTTGAAATTTTGAATTCTTTAAGTCAAAATAATTTTAATGATTTCCCTTCACTTTTTGGCTTTGTATTGTATCAGATATGTCTGCCCCCTTTTCCAGTCTCAAGGTCCGATTCTCTTTCAAATAATGATAGCTGTAACATCTTCATTTTTCCAAAAATTATTTTTTTTAACTATTGCTTACACAGTGTTTGTTGTAGGCACATTTACTGTATTGTGACAATACAGCTGCTTGACCAATCACAACCAACAGCACTGCAAGCAACCCTGAACACACCTGAAGCACTTAGCCTTATGTGTAGTGTCCACATCCATTTCCAGGAGCTATTCCAAAAAGCAAATGAAGAAGAAGAATGGAGAGGAGAAGCAGAACTTGTGACAACGGCTAACTGTTACTTTACGTTACGTTTCTGCAGTGGAAACAAGGATAATTGTGTCTGTAATTTTGTAATTCTGATGATGAATCCATCACAAAACGGCACAACAGGTGTTTCTACGGGCACTTTGGTTTTTATTGGTTGGTTTCAGGTTTTATCACAGTCAATTGCAGTTTTTACTTATGTCTTTCTTTGATTTTATTTTTGGAGCATTGTGTGACGGTTTTCAGAACTGGGAAAGTTCATATCATTGAACCAGTGGTGAAATCTGCATGCTACTGGACAAAGCATAGCATGCCTTGTGGATTTTTACATGCAATAGTCTAATGTGAATTATTTTAGCACTGCTGACTGTGTTGTCATAAGCTGTCCTTTTCCATTTGTGTTCAGCTTTTCTTCCCGCCTGTGGACAAGCTGCCATTTCTTCAAGCTGTGGACCCCTCGATGACCTCACAGTCCTCTTTCTACATCTCTCACTGTCTAGCACCTCTTACACTTACAGCACATTGATCTAGCACTTTGCTACCCTAAATTAAGATGAAAGTCAGTGTTTGATCCTTTGGCACTACAGACTTTGGTAGTAGTCCGTGTTCCTTGAGGTCAGCCCTGTCCAGTCTCTGTGCCCTTCAGCCCACAGAGGCTCCATGTCCTGACTCTGGGCAGAAGGCCAAGCATCACCATCCATAACCCCCAATCAGCCTCCAGAACTCAGGGTCAGCGGAGGTTCATCTACCCCACAGACAGAAAATGAGCCAATATGTGTGGACAAGCTCTCAGTTCATAAAACAGCGGGCATCCCAACATTGACGTAAAAACTCACTGACTATTAGAATGGACTAATGTAGTTTTAAGGGCTTATTTGCTCTGTGAAATAACATGAAATAAGCTCACATTCAGTATTTACGCTCTAGTGAAATGATATGTTGCAGTTTGATTGATTAGATGTTTGTTATAGACTGATCTTGTGACTGAGATGATTAACTGAGAAATTTTTATCAAATTCCACAAGAATGCATAAATTCATTATTGAGTTAATGGAATTTAATGGAGAGTTTTAATGTTGCATGATCTAAATGCTAATTTTGGGGCTTTTTCAAATTAATTGAAAATCTCAGGGAAATACATAAAAGCCCAGTTTTAAATGGGTACTCCAGTGGTTTAGTGTTGCACTTCCATAAATTTGGAGGACTCACAAGAGGCAGATTAAAACAGAATGGCCACAGTCAAAGCAGCAGAGGCTGAGATATGCTGACTTTTAGACATCAGAATAGCTCAATGTATCCTACATATCACCCTCGGCTTTGGGGTAAACACTGGTTGTCTCCAAATTTGACCCAGCTGCTGCCACAGTCTTCAAAGCCTGAGGGCAATAACTTGAAAGTCAACTTCTTTTAATCTGTGTCTTGGTTGTAGTTTTGTGAATGATTGTTACATAAGGACATACTTGGCTGGCAAGATTTTCTTAAGTACAACTAGTTCTATTAAGCTGATCCATAAAAATGTACTACCAGCCATGCGTAACTGAATGAATGAGCGATTAGCACAACGTCAAGGTGCCTTTTCTTGAACAAGGTTTTTTTTATCATTATCAAATCTTTTATTCAAACAGGTAGTGTCATTGTAATCTGGATCTTTTTCAAGAGAGATTTATGTACAATAAACAATTAAAATATGGGAATTGTAAAAATATATTGAAAGAACATTTTATTTTAGCTTTTGAAACAATTTTGTTTTGCTCTTCTTTGGTAACATCCTTGCAAAGTTTTTCATGAGAAATTACCGAGCTAACAGTGTTATCAAAAAGCAGCTGCAATAGACTAAGTCTATGCAGCTAAACCATGCCTTTGCTTGTTTCTATGACATGACCCTTGTCTTGCATGTCACCGGAGTCTTGATATTTACCCACCTAAACTTCATTAGAGTTTTCCTTGCTCCAGTAAAAAAGGAAATAAAAGTAAATGGAAAACTCAAATTCCAAGCTTCAAAACATCCATTCAGGTCAACAGCAACTACTTGGCTTCGGTACAAACTTCTGGACTTCAGCAGACGCCCTGCCTGTCCCACTGTGCATGAAACCATATGGGCTTTTAAAAGAAGTCAGGAATGATCTGTGGTCGGGAGCTGGTGAGCTGTGGTCAGGACTCCTGCAGCGGCGCTGTCCGTGGTGCTGGAAGTCCTCCTCGCAGACAACAGTGGAATGTCTCTGTGCGCGCAGCATGTGCCCACTCGGACACGCAGAGAGCGAACGGAGCTGAAGAACACACCCACTTGAACATGCTGGCTCCCTCAGAGAGCTCTGACAACAATGATCAGTAATCAGACTTCATGACTGTTCTCCTACCGGTGAACTGAGGTAATTTTGACATCCTACTGTAGCTGCTCACATAGAAAATAATCCCATCTGACCATTTGGATTTTCATGGCCTTCCTCTGATGCTATTTTACATGGGAAAAATTTGAAAACAATTGGATTTGCTCTATCTCATAGCCTCCCCAGTGGACCTCCCTGAACATGAAATTTCACTTCTTTGCTTTATACCAGGCAGTCGTGTCTCTCCCAGGCTTTTCAGGCTGTAATGTGCGCTATAAATAACACCAGGGCCAGAGAAAAGGGATAGAGGGCATATTGCCATACAGCTCAGTAGTGAGCAGCGTTATAAGTCAATAAAGAGTTTTGTGTAATTAATGCAGCATATGGTAAGACACCTGCTTCAGAGACTTGATGGTGTTACCGGCCTCTTATAAGGGTTTATACAATAACTCTTTGATTAAGACAAAGGTAGGATCAACTAGCTTTGTGAAGTTCAACTAAATTAAAGTGTCATATCTTATGTTGCTATAGCACCTGCCGTTTAATTAGCAAATTAATTTACACTTGCCTTCAAAGTTCTCAAAGCTAATGACATTTAATTTTTTGAGCATTAACATGCATGATTACATTTGCTTTGTTTATCAGCGTGAAATGGATGTTCTGTCATTAATGAGTGTAACTGTGTGTCGACATGTGTGTAATTGCACAAAGGTTTAATTAATGATGGATATGATGTTCTCAGATACCGACTGCTTTTCTGAGTACAATGTATTTTAGCAAAGTGTATAAATATCCAACTGATGCAGCCAAAGCTGTGAATGATGTTGCAGGAGTAGGTCTTTATTGATCTGAAATGTAAAGCAGGTTTACTGGAGGTCACAATAAAAACAAAGTACTGAATGGGTGCAATGCCAATTTTTCTCCTTCCAGTCAGGGCACTCTCATCATGATAAAGTAGGTGGCTCTGATCCCAGAATGCTCAAAGTAGCAATTATAAAGACAACTTGCAGTACACGAGCCTACTTACTAACACAGACTTAATTAACACTAATGTCTAAGCACTGATAAAGGAGGAGGCTGGGGTGGTGGATGTGCCAGCACAGTTGTGTGAGCACTGTGTGACTCTAGTGTTGATATATGACATCTGTGTCATAGAGCTCTATGTCTTCATAACAACAAGAGGGTTCAGGTCGGTCCAAATGACTAATTTATCACATTATTAATAGTAATGTTTATTTCCCCTCAGTCAAACAGATATGTTTCATGCACAGCAGCCAAAACAACGCTGTTAACACTATTTAATTCTGTAATTTTCTTGTATATTAACATTCTTGTCAGGCAAGCAGTATTTTTCTTAAGGCAAACCAGGCATGTACCTCAAGGCCACATACACCCTGGGGCACTGAATCCCCAGGTTCACTGTGTGCCAGATGAGTTTTGGTAATTTGATTAATTGCTAATTTTTTAGAGAAACCGCTGTATTAAGTACAACATCAACTAAGATGTATTCTACATTACTATTAACTTGTAACTCCCTGTTTTGTAGTGGGGTCCTGTTGCCTTAAGAGCTTTGTTGTTGTTGTGAATTAAGGAAGGGTTCAGTTGGGTCCAAACGTTTGACAGGCCCCTGAAGCCCCTTAGCTTCAGCTGGACACAAATTATAAAATATAAGTGATAGAGGATGGTACTATTTCTGTCTACCGCTGAAAAAAAATTGTGACCATTTTATTATTATTATTATTATTATTATTATTCATTTTTATGTAAAGCTGACTTCATGTGACTATAGTATATCACAGACTCTGTTATGGCGATACAGTAAAAAGAAAAACTGCAGACAAGTTTGATCTCACGAATGGTGTTACGTAAAATCTAAAAATCCTTGCCCTTTCTTGACTTCACACTGAAATCACTCCCTACTTGAACACTTTGTCAAGCTTCCAAGTACTTCTCGCATTCAGAAAAGTGTGATGAAGATCTGTAACTGTCAGTCTAACATCACAGTATGAAGTGTTACTTTAAAAGGTTTGTGGGCCAAATCTAGGCCAAACCTAAACACTAAACTCAGAACATTTTGGAGAGGTGCAGCCCAAAATAAACAGCTGATCTTGATAAAAATAGGTGCAACACTCTCTCGAGGCCAAAATGGACATGTTTATTCAAAATAGTAAAGTACTATATTAAATGATATACGTGATGTACAGGATTAGTATCAATTTAAGGTAAAGTTAACACACAGTCAGTTTGTCAAATTTATGAGCCCAATGCATTTTTCTTATGAGACAATATTAGCTCTTATAATTAAGCCATGGGCAGCATAGAGAAATCAATCCATTCAATACTCGGGTAAAAAAAAAAACAAAAAAAAAAACAAAGCTTGTTGAGAGAAATGTTCAGTTTCACTGTTTTAATTTATATAAAGAAACACCTCACAACATGACGAAATATTTCTTTAACAGCTTTTAGTTGCCTTAATTCGTTCAGTGGTACATTCAGAAGTAGCCTGTCCAATAAAAAAAAAAAAAAAATCCTGAATGCAGTTAAATACAATTATAACTGTGTCACTCATGATTTTTAAGTTCAACACCAACACAAACTTTCACTGTATTGAAGTAGAGGCAGATGTTTTTTTTATTGATCTCTGCATGACCATACAACAGGACTTTGAACTGCAAGTAGCATGAGCATGAATATTTCAGCTTTGCACTAGATGAGCAGACCTAATTTGACCTTCCACTGATTCCAAATAAACCTGTGTTAAAAAAGTGAATTACAGTTTGAATACAGCTTTTTCACAATACACACAATACACTCAGCGTATCAAAGAATGTTTCTTTGAAGTCAAAATATTAACAAATAGGTGATGATACAGCATTTGAACTCACAAGTGAAGCATTTGTTTAAACTTACATATAAATGAAAAATTAAAGTGACAAATGAAGCGTAAAACATAGTCAAGAACAGAACACTCATTTATATTTAATCCACAGATCATAAATAGTTGAATAACAGATTGGGGTTCCCATACTGTAGATTTTTTACAAGATAATTAAGCTGGTGGTGGTTGTGACTACAATATTAAATACAGAGAAATATTCAGCTCATTTCTTTATGAGGTGAAACATTATACATACATACATACATACATAAACAAGCCACAGGGCCTTTCGAGATAATTGGATAGGCTTTTTTGATAATAAAAATGTAGTCTGTACTGAGTGTAACTAAGATGTCTAATTCTTTGCTTGTTTTTCATTGATCATTGGATGTTAGTGGCCCCCTGTTTCCCTCCTCTCCACGGACACACCCACACTGTCACTCACCAATTAAAAGGTCTGGGTATTTCCCATGCAGAATCGGTTCCATTGAAACCTACCAGTAGGCCTACAGGTGAGAGCCGGAAGTGAATGTTGGACGTCAGAGTCACCTGTGCGCACCTGTCCGCTTGTCACGTCCGCAGCAGTTGTACCATTTGTGGACCCAAATGCCGATCACCCGTGGTGGCTGCTTCACGGGAGGAGTCAGTGAGAGGAAGGATCGCCCTCCTCAGCGGAGTTAACGCCACACACACAGTCGACAGTGCAGTGAATTCTGAATACTGGTTTTGTCTTGTGTTGTGTGAGATCTGTGGTCGATTGTGGATTTTCTCTCTGGACTCTGACTAGATGTTTAACTGTGTCAGTTTGTGCGTGCACACACCATTTTGGTTTCAGTGTTGTTTGTTGGCTATATGGATTAGTTGATGTCTGTTGTATTTAGCCTTCTACTGGTTTCATATTTGCTCATATTTTGAGGAATTTGACTTGACTGTGACAGCTGTACAACTGTTGACAATATTTTTTTTGTCAGAAGTGACTGTGATAAAAGTGACTGAAATGGCAACAACAGGTTGCTTTCCCAAGAGACCAGTTCACAAAACATGACTAATGCATTAGTGCACAGATTTATTTCAGAATATCAAGGAATTCATTAGATCAATGGAAAAATCAAAACAACAAATGCACAAATATGTATGGAAATGTGGACTTCATGTCATAGGAAAGTATCTGCCCACCCCAACCAAGCTGCTTCAAGTGGTCACCAGCCAGGAAAGACCCTGGCTCAGCACCTCCCTCAACCCTAAAAGCCAGGGTAAAGGACAAGATGGAGTTAATGGCAACACTACAAAAGGCTGGTGGGATGTAGCTCAATTAAACCTTAAAGTTTAATGGTGCCTTATTATCTTTTCCAGTCCAAGAATTCCAAGTCTTTAAATCCCTGCAAAGAGAGTCTGCACCTCTGGAGTACAGTGCCTTTCCATCCCTAACATGAACCCTAAGCCTTGTCTATCCCACAAAGGTGGGTCACACAAGCCATGGCAAGATCTTTCCTGCCAATCCAGAACTAAGGATAGAAACCTTTGTGCTCCTACAGTGGGCAGGTGGGTCGGATCTTGGGTGTCAAGGATACAGTAATAAAGATGTAGACCAGACGTCTGTTGCCTTGGCTTAAAATACAATCGCTTAAAACATGGTTAACTTTGTTGTATGGTCATGGCTAAATGAAACAAAATAACTGCTGTGGCTTTTTCATGGGAATCTAACACTGCTCTCCTGTGTCATTTTCCAGTGTTTTGTTGACTCGTCCCTCCAATCCGACCTCCTTTGTTGCTCCAGACCTTTTTTCTTTGCTCCTGTCATATTTACTTCGGACGTCACCTAACAAAATGTAAGTATGGCTCATAATAACCTCTGCACAGACCTATAGGCTCATTTTTTTTAAGGAAATAATAAATAATAATAGATGTCATACTGAAAAGAGGGTTCAACTGAACCCTCCTGTTCTGCTTCTCCAGAGCTCATGCTTTCCAGGAAGATGAACAAGCCTAGACTGAGAAAACACAGTAACACAGTAACAGACCCATACTTAACTCCCACAGTTCAGGAGATAACCAGACAGTCATGCTGTGGCTTTCTCCTCCCTGGACCTGAACAGCAAGTAGAGGCAGGTGTCATGAGACCCTGGCATCTTAAAAATAACATTTTTCTGACTTCTTTCCAATTCAAGGTCAGGCCTTTTGGATTAAGTAACACTCTTGTAACACTTAATTTAACTGAGTTAAATCCAGGTCAGGTTTCACATACATCAAAATCCCAGGAGCAATCCTTCTATAATGTCTTACACATGCCTTTGGCAAACTTTGAGATGCTCAACCCTTGGTGATTATGGGCAAGAAACAAGATTTTCAGGACGCCTCTAACATTTTGGGATGTGTGTGGTCTTGCAGTTTGAGTGAGGTCGGAAAACAGATCTTGGTACGAACCAATTCTGCACCTTTGCCAGCCCCAGCCCAAATCCAGCTGAATAAAGCTATTCTCCCATATAGTTACAATGCTGAGCTCTGGTTTGAGGATAAAAGAAATGAAAGACATCTGGAGGACTGCCTCTTTCCTGAGGTGATGTAATAAGCTGTTCCCCTGTGGGTATTTACAACCGCTAAACCCAGCACTCAGCTAATCAGATGGACTCTCGGGCTCCAGAAATGTCTATGATTTTTAAATACAGACAGAGAAACACAGTGCCTTACAGTCTTTCACATGCATCATAAGGACTCCCACACCATTTTGAACTATCCTCATATCTGCCTCTTCAGGGTTGCCAAAGAAGCTTAATGTTTTTGGAGAGTTTCTGGAGAAAACAACACAACACAAAAATATGTCCCTGTGTCAAAAAATTGTGGGAAAGTGTCACTCCAAACAGCCAACAGTCCCAAATTTACATACCTGCTAGTGTTGACGCAACTTTTAGAGTCGATTTCCATTAAACCCCATTTTTGTTCATCGGAGAGTGCAGACCCTTGTCCACGGTAGATGTCCTCTGATCTCCTATAATAAAAAAGCATCAATCACACAAATCTGAGAAAAAAAAAACTAGATCATTTCTATGTCCTCATCAGATTTAGCTTGTCATAACCTGACTGACTGTTTGAATGTTTGACTGATGGACTCATGGTCTATGGTCAGCACTGCCTGTAAACACCATGAAAAGTGTGTTTGAACTGTGACAGACGGTGTCACTGTTATTGCGTGGTTGGTTGGTTTTTGTTTTCGTGGTTCCACAGGGTGGATGTAGAGTCATTACGTGGAATCTAGAGTTTGGTATCATGTTGTTTGTGCAGAACTGCATTGTACTGAAATGAGCATGGAAACTGGATTGGACTGTTGGACTGTCAGACATGTGCGCACACATTGTAGTCATCATGGGTTTGGTTTTGATTATATTGCTGTGTTGACTTGTTGATGTGAAATGTATGCACCTATGCACACTCTCGTTTCTTAGCATCTGGCTAAGCAACTGGAATTTGAGCTGAACTTTGAGCTGTTTGCTTTGTTTTCTGAAATGCTACGTTCATCTTTTTCTGTGTTCCTTTTCTCATACCTTATGGGGTTTGACATGACTTGGGAATTGTCTTTTGACAAATTATTTTGTTAGACATTATTCTGACTGGCAGCCCTTAACGAGTGACTGTCAACTCACTATAATACCATATGTATACTAGCTCATTGTGTTTCTGCTATCCAAAAAAAAAAAAAAAAAAAAAAACTGTGAATGCCAATCAGCCAAACCCTTCATGACACAAAAACCAGACTATCATGTGCGCTCTAATCCCATCGCTCTGTTCTGGTTTCGCAGACTTAAGCCTATACATCTCTACCGTAAGTGGCCAATTAAAAAAAAAAAAACTGCATGGAAAGCCTTGGTGAATGGCTCCAACAGCTTTGTCTTTTTGTATGGAGACTGCATTAGCTGCCCTGTGAGTTGTAGGAGGAGGATTGTTGAAGCAGTTATCCTTTCAGTTCTGGCTTAGAGGGATGTCATTCATTGTCATGCTGCTGCCTCCACTCTGAGGTGTAGGCATCCTGTTTACTATTCATCTCTTGTGTTTATTAATGGAGCTCATCACAAGAGTAACCATTATATTTTATACGATTGGGTCAGTTGGCCTTTCCTGACTTAGATCTAATAACCACTGGCCCTTACTGCTTAAAATTTCCATCTCATATCTCCCATCTCTGCTGCTATGGGACATAATGAACTCTTGTTGATGGTCTTGCTGATGCTTTTGCTACTGGAACAGATCTAGGAAGTACTGCTTTGCTCTTATTTTGTTGAAGAAATTAAACATTTGACATTTCTGATCATTAGGGCTGCTAAAGGGCAAGTTTGTTTCATCTTCAGTCCTCTCACCATCTCTGACATTGGCCCCACCTGCTAATACCGACGACTCATAAGACTTTCGGTGTTCTGTATTAAAGCACCAAGGGTGAGTCAAGGTGGGGATGTTAAAAATTTAGACAAGCTTGGTTTTTAAATCTTTAAGCCAGGCATTCAATCCCAGCCCTGCTTACCTTACCTAACTTCAAATAATGCCCTTCACATTATAGTGCGTCAGTGCATTTGGCCACAGGAGCCATTCTTCTCAAATAGAAATGTGCCTGCCCTCCAACACATGGCAGATGGGCACAGGGAATCTTGCATAAAATCTGACAAATTAAGGTTTTCAATGATAGGATCCCTTAGGGCCTTTCACAAAACTTGGAGTCCTTTTCTAGACTTTATTAGCACCCTTACATCACTCCTGAGGCCTGAGGTGTTGATGGAACACAACACAGCAGAGAGAGTGTCTGTTCTTTCACGTTCTCTGTTCACCATGACATTGAATTCTTTATTTAGTTTTTCCTCACAGGTGACTTTTAGGTACAGCTGACACAATTTGTAGCAGCCACACACTGTTATGCATTCGCTAACAGTGATGGTACAGTTGTTATCATCAAATTTCAAAAACCGTAGAATCGACGTTGACGAATCACAATTAGGGACACATGGATAGTGACTAAATAACATGGCTAAGACAACCGAATGAACTCCTCAATGTTAGCGCCGATGGTTGGATTCTTGTACCACGGGGGTCATTTTCCCCCTGATATATTCAGGCCGTGTGACAGGTGGTAGATGTGTTCTAATAATTCCATCATTTAACTCAACTTTATGTCCTTTTGAAATGTTTAGTGGGTTTTGCTTCATTATCAAAAGGGGACACACACTAGACAGAGCTTTTGAAAAGAGCTGTCATTTTCACAAGAATCCCATAGTTCAACCTGGTCTTTGCACTAGACTGTAAATTCATCGACCATTTTAAAAGCAGCAGGAAAAAAATTCTCCAAATAGCTAAAAGGAGGAAGCAGATGATTTTTATAATCTTGATTTATTCAATCACAAATAAAAAGCTACCTAAATATCCTTTAAATGTTTAATTGTGTATAGCTTCGCTTGTCTTTGTGGATGTCTGAAAAACTGTGTATTTTACAAACACATGACGTCTGAATGCAGATGTGATTTGGCTGTATCTCTCATTTGCATGCTGCTCTTCAACAGCTGTTGAGTATGTTCTCTCAATATGGTGCCGACTCTGTCATCAGGCTGATGCAAAAAGTAATAATGTAGATAATTAGATGTGAAGAGGATATAAAAAAATATATTTTTCCAAACTTTTCTACTTAAGAAGCAATGATCTCAAATTATGTAACGGCGGACACATGTGCTGTAACTTAAAGGCTGTACAGGTATGCTGTGTTAATCAAGATCCAATAATTTTATGTAAATTTCTCAGGAGCTCTACTAGGACTACCTGTCAGAATTAATACAAGTTACTGGATACTGCTCACCTCCAGCATATTGTAGCACCAATTCAACAGCAAAGACCAATGTACTATGTCTGAAGCAGCCAGTAACAGTTATTACCTAGAACATTATATCATCTGATTACAGAAAGAGTACATTTTGTCATCAAAATGAAAGTTTTATCATAGATCTCTCATAAGTCTTTTAGTCAATGACTTTCTTTTGTTTAGCAAACATCATCTGACTATTTCACTTATGATTCCTCACACATAGCCTTCCTCTAGCAGGATGAATGCAAGCTTACAGTTCAAAAAGGGTCTTTGCCTCAGCAAATTCAAGGAGCAGAAAACATTTCCTTTTTTACTCCATTACTTTCCAGGCATGTGCAACAACCACCAAAACCACCTGACACCAGATCTTATTTACTGGCACTTTATGTAAAGCAGACGGTACATTGTACTTATTAACAATGTAGTGTGCTTGACCATAATCTTTAAGAGGCTTAGTAGGATCCCCTTTGTCAATTACAGCTCAACAATGCATGAGAATGGTAGTGTGTGTGTGTGTGTGTGTGTGGCAAGACTGTTTAGTGCTGGTCATATGGTCATAGGTATAAATGTGTAACCTTGTTAAAGTTAGAGGAAAACTTGATGCAGTGAAGAAATACCAAAAACTGTAAACTGGGGGTGTAACAATTAATCGAAACGAAAAAAAAAGAGATGTAAGGGAAACAGGGATACATTCATAATGAATTAATTTATCATTATCATTTATATTAAGTTATTCATTATTTATTCATTTAACCCTGATTCCTCCAGCGTGACTACATAATTTTCTGGATACTGGACAGTGCAGATGAGGATTCCTAAAAGTTTTTGTTTTAAGGGGACATAATAATGTGTAATAAAACAAAAACTTCTAGGAATCCTCACCTGCACTGTCCATTACCCAGGAAATTATTTCATAGTCACGCTGGTTTCATTTTTTGGCAAAAAAAAAAAGTTACTGTATCAATTTCAAGTCATTAAATCATATTGTATTGTTCTCGAACCATGTAAAATGATAAGTATTGTATTGTTGTAAAAAACGTCACACCCCTACTGTAAACTATACATAAACATTGTTATATGGTATGGAAATACATCAAGAATATTGTCATCAGTACAATTTTTGTTACCTTTTCCTTCTTATTATCTTATTTTCTTTCCTTTGGTACAGAAGTGCAAAAGGAGAAATAAACAACAATTTCTTTCATTTTGTAACTGATATCTCATAATTGCTAGAAAACTGGTAGAAGTGAACAAATTGAAGTGTCACAGCTGTCATCACATCCAATAAGTCAACATATGTCTGATAAAAAATAGATACAGAGGACAGAAAAGGAGAGAAAGCAGAAGAGGGAGTACAACAAGCATTACATTGGACGGTATCTGGGAGTGGAAGGGGCAAGTGACTGGGCATTTTACATGATGCATTCTCCTGTTTCCAACTCATAAAACTAGTAAGTATTGTTTTTGTAGAAAAATTGCAAATTAACATTTTACATCAGGATGACATTTTATTGCTGTTTTCAGTTTAGTGTTTTCTGTCTTTGGGAGATGGAGATTGTTTTCACAGATATCGATTGTTCTGTCCTAGACTGTAAGAATGAATTAAAGAATGGATTCATGAAGCCAGTGTTATTTGCTATGAACAGTGCCATTAAAATTGCAAACACTTTCCAAGAAAGAGCAGCATATTCAGTCCATTAGGTGCATATTTTTGAGGCAGCACACTTTGTGATCCTTAACATGAATAATGATTTCCTTTATCTATAATGCAGTGCAATACCAACCAACTGGTTTTCCTGTGTGTGGCAGTGTGATAGTAGGTGGTACTGAACACTGGTCTGTTTTCAATGTGGCATTAATCAAATGTCTTCCTGAATAATGAGTGAGAGCTTTAAATTTGTAGCACAAAAATCATATTTGAATCAATTTTAAGGCTGGAAATCAGAGGATATCAAATCCCACAGCGAGCATAATAAGGTTGAGTAAATATCCTAAACAGCTTTCACAAATCCTTGACTCTTTGGATTGTAAAGACTTTCTGCCATGTTGGGTGATGCACTGTAATATATGAAGAAAATCTGCGCTGTGTGATAACATTGCTTAATGTTGCTATCAAACCTCATAGTCGCCACAAAATTGACATCATGGTCCATGTCTCCAGGCTTCACATGACAACTCAAATGTTCATATGCTGAGTATCTGGAGCCTTAAGTTGAGGTTTCAGTGGCGGGACAACGTGGGTTTACTCATCAGGTGGAGATAAGTTATATTTACCTACCTATATTTACTACAGTACAGTCTCTTCTTATTTTTGAATAAACAAGATTAGTTACAGCTTAAATGCAGAGTCAGTGTATATAAAGTCAATAATGTCTCACTGAAAATGAATGTAAATTGATAATAAACTAAATAATATTCCTGACATGAAAACACTGAGCTGAATGAAGAACTTAGACATCAGTCACTGTCAGCGATCTCCTCCGTCAGCTGGAGAGCTAGGAAGCTTGTTCAGAACAAGTCACTATTAGCTAAATGTTAGTGCGCTGTGCTTGTGTACAACAACACTTGGTGGATGGAAGCATTTGAAAATGTGGCTTTTATTCATGTTTCAAGCTTGCTGAACAGGTGGTGTGATGGATGCCTGTGAGGTTTGTATTGTTCTCACTGTGTTATGATTGTATTTGTTGTCAGCGCCGATAAAAAGTTCACTTCTCACTGATCTCCACCTCCACTTCTGTGCTGTATGCTGTGTGTGTCAGAGTGTGTGAGAGTAGAGGCTGTTGTCTGACCATAAAGACACCAAAACACGGCAAAAAGCATATTTTTTTCTGGTTAATTTGGTTCAGCTGCTTCAGCCTGGAAAAACCCTTTGTGTGCATGGTGTAAATAAGTAAAGAGTAAATAAAATTATGATTATTATTTTTATCAAATGAGCACTCATGTCACATGATGATGAAAATACTATCTATTGGTTTCCTGTATGGCGCAGTTGAGCCACTTAGCTGCAGACTCTCTGGTCTGTAATTTTGTTGGAAATGATTTCTCTTGTGTTTGACAGTTTTTCTTTTCATGGAACAAAATAGTGCTAAACCTGCTTGGTGGTGCTTGGAGGTTTAAAGTTTATACATTAAGTGGTTTAACATGAATAGATTATAACTGCATTCATTTTGAGAGATTTCTGTAATTTTTTTTTAAAGGAAATAAGATTATCAATGGGAAGAATGCGTGGCATCTTCTGTGCTGCCTTTCAGATCCCAGTCTGTCCTCCCTGAATAAACAGTCCCAAAACTCCACAGCCCCTGTTAAAAGGAGGCAGGGTGAATGGAAAATAGGCTTTCAAACCAAAGAAGAAACATTTGACTGAAGCAGTCTCTGAGCAGTTTCTGTATTCAGCCAGGTTTGATCCCCAGCTCTGCCTGTGTGTTGTAGTATCATTGAGATGTGTGAATGGGTGAAGGAGAGGCATGATGAGGCAATTTTTCCCGCTTAGGAAAGGAAAATGTATAGCTGCAGTCCATTTACCGTTATGACAAAATATTCTATGAAAGAATTAACATGCTAAGAGAGGGAGCTGGTGCATAAAACATTTTGTCATGCACAGGATGATGAAAATATCATGTTTCTAGTTTACACTCAAAATTTAAGTTTCAGACATGTGTTTGATTGTATTGTTTTACTTCAATAATTTTAAATCTAAGTAATACCATTTGTATTTAATTGCATTTATTAGCAACATTACTATGAACTAATAATACATACATTAAGTCTACGTCACATTTATCAAGCTAAGAACTCAAATCCTCCTGACAGGTCATAAAACGCACTTTGGAACATCTCATCATTTTGGTGGGATTTTGTGTACTTTATATGTGTTCCACTAAGGGTTGAAATAAACACCCAGTAGGACAAAGGAGAAACTCTTAGCCTGGAGATATCTAAAAAAATGAGAGTCAGGTAGGTTAATCTTTTCCTTACGTTCCTCAAAAGTCAACAGTGTTATCTTTTATTAAGGCCTCACTCACTGTAATCTGTTTATCTGCCCATAGGGAAAAGGATTTAAGTTCAAGGCCAGGTGGGAAAAGTCTAATTCAGGGACACAGTTTTAAAACGCCCTGTTATAATAACCTTTAAACTTTTCTGTCAGTCTTCATATAGTTGTAGTGTGGTGTATAAAAAAAATCCCAGAGCTTTGAATTTATTTTGAGATATGTAATCAACCTTTCTCTAAAGGTAATTAAAAATAAGAAAACTTGGGTAAAGACATCAGTCAATTCATTGATTTTTATTACTTGAACTTTTCCATGTAAAATCAAGGGATGCCAGTTGTTGGAAGGAACTTCTCTTTTACGTTAATTTAAATTATTTTTTTCTGCATTAACCAAACTTGTTAGATTTAATCGATGCTAATAATTGAAGTATCAGTGTCTCACGAGTAGCCCTGTGTCATCTGCATAAAATAACACATACAGATACACTAATCCAATACTGATATTGGACTCAAAGCTGAATTGATTTTTGGTGACAACAGGGTCAATGTACAATATGGGTCAGATCTATTCAATTAATTTATGTTATTCTATGTTTACCTCTAATGTGTACAACGTCTACCTGATGGGTGCAGCAGATTAACATAATGATTAGATGGTGCACAGTTGTGCGTTGGACTGGTCATTAGAAAAGACCAATCTAAAATGTACACTTTTATTCTGAAAAAAATGGGTTTTAGGCTTCAAACGTGCAACTAAGGATTTCTAGGGTTCTTATGACCCCACCCCACTAAAATGCACATCAGTAGCCCAGCCGAGGGCTCACCTGTGCAAGAATCATACAACATTGTCAACAGTTGTCAGGTGGATGGATTATTTTGGCAACCTGCTTTAGGCTCCATAGGTTAAAAATAGCTAAGGGAGTGGTGATACAGGATGTGAGCGAGGTGAATATGTATTATTCTTCTAGGTCATTAAACTCCCTTCCTCTCTGAGTTGAGCTAAATGAAATGCCAATGTCACTGCAGGCCTCAGCTCCACTTGAGGAAAAAATCAGTGCTTAAATTATGTTGCCAGTCAATCTCACGAGTCAGTTCAAGTAACATGGGAGCATTATCAGAGAGTATAGTATAACCCATAGAGCAGGAGATTACTTTCTGCAATGATCAGGTTGGTGTGAAAAAATAATATCCTCTAGAGGAAGTCGAGTGGACCATTCAGAAAAAAAGCATTTTCCTGTTAAGTAAAGTGAAAGGATCACTGGCAGGTGTCAGTGAGGCCATTGTCATTGCAGTAGTTGAACAGTGATTGGTCTTCTGACACTGATCCTGCTGCTTCAGGCTTTATGCAAAAAGCATATGCAGCCTCAAGGGACTTGAGGTGAGGGTGTATCATAAATGTTTACCTTAATAGCATTTTCCACAGCTAAAAGAGGCCATGGGGGACCAGGCTTACCCAGCCCAATCTTATTTCAGTTTCCTAAGCAATGCAAGCTGAACCCTACAATTAATTTGCTCTTTATGAGACTATGAATGCAGTGAATATTCTGCAGAGTTCTATTGACAATTTACTTGTCATTAATCAGGGGAGTCCGAAATAACAAACAAATATACAGCACAGCAAAAACTAGAGTTGATGTTTTTCACAAAATAACTGAGGCTTAAATTTGTTTTTTGTTCAAAATTTTATTTAATTAATGATGATGATAATCATAATAAAATAAAGGTAAAAAATTGACTGTTGTTGTCAACTTGAACCATGTCTGAAGTTCCAGCAGTTGCACGATTCTTGCAAGATTCTTATGCTGCCTGAAAAAGTTGTGCGCAATTATACAGAAAAGAAAAAAAATAGCTTGCAGTGTGTTTCTGAATTATATTTAGGAGCTGATGAACTCGTCATATCTGTCTTGGTTCTGTAATTGAAAACAGTACAGCAAAGGTAGGGGACAGGGCTGCAAAGTCATTGTATATGATTTTCAGTGTGAATCTCAATTTTGAATTTTCCTTCTCTAGTGTGCAGAATGATATTGGACATGATATGGACACCTGCTGTGTAGTGTAGCAGTGTGGAATTATGATGTCAGGATGTACAGTAATGAGTAGCTATCTAATTTTATAAAGCAATGTCACAACAGGCTCACCACAGGCTTTTGGATATGTGAGTGCTTGTCTGCATGCTAATGAGGTCTAACTTGTAGCTAAACTGTGACTACTCAATGAGATCGCAGTGACTCCTCAGTTGTCTTAAGGCAGGGGGCACAGTTTACCTCTTCTGATTCAGTTGTGACAACTGCGCTGATTCACCATATCTGTTTTTTGTTTTCAGTCTGTGATTAAGCCTTTCACTCTTCACCAGCAGGTGTGTCCATGAGTGTTTCACCCACCTGCTGGCTTTGGCCCAGGGGCTAAAAAAACAGAATTACTCCCCAGGTTAGAATACATCTGAAGCAGACACACAAAATATTTCACCCACATTTCACCCCTTACCTTCTGCTGTGAAAGATTAATGCCCTTAATAACAAGCCAGCTCACTGCAACAACACTGGGTTGGCGTCCCTGCCTGTTTGAGCTGAGTCCCTCAGCTGCAATTAGGACCCTGTCCAACCTCGTACCAGCAAGTGTGAAGGGGGCAGAGAGCTGGACATGCAGGCTGTACTAACTTCATCACCCCCCTTTTGCTTGGGTGGACATTTCCCCGCTCACTGGGAGTTGGCTGCCAATAAATGCTTCCCGTACGCTCAACATTTTAATAAGTGCTCTTGAAATTTCACTCCATTATTCAAATGAAAAATGAACATTTGGAAACGGTGCCTGTGCTTTTTGCAATATGAGATCTACAAACTTTATCATATTGCTGTGATTACAGTCAGCAGGGACGCTGCTTATAACTGAATTTGCTGTTGAAATGCCAACTTTATATTGTGATTGCACAAGGGACCCGAAACAGTCTTTATCACGCCTTTAGTGTTTAGGTCTATAAACACCTTTAGCACTAAAGGTTTGATAGTTACTGCAGACGACAAAGGGTTCAAATGATGACACACTATAAATGCTGGAGTTTGCTAATAACCAGGGATTGGTTACAAACATATAAAGAGTCCAGTCAAGTCTATTCTGCCTGAATTACAGATAAGTCTTCTCCTAATTGCCACATTGATCACACTGAGGAGGATGCTTGTTTTGATTGTTTTATGGTGAATTTCAGTTAAACATGCAATACAATTTATACCATACAATGAATAATTGTTATTCTGTGCATACTTAAAAAAATAAAATAAAATAAAATAAATAAATGTTTCACCACAAAAACAAAAGAACAAAAAACTAAGCATTACAGCAACATAAAACATAATCTGTACTTGTAAGCACAAGAAACAGGCATTGTAGTTTGTTGTGGCTAGTCTTGATTCTTAAATCAGCAGTACTGAATTGATTCATATTAATATCATTAGATTATTACGATAATTACATTGATTCTTGGACACGCTAGCTAGAACTACCTGACCTCAATGAGCTGCTTGGATATAAATCAGTTTTTATTAGTTTTTTTTGAATGGAAATATGTATATGCATGTTTGGTTTTGGCCCAACAACACTGCAACACTGGAATTTTATAAACATTTGTAGTTGCAAATTGACTCTTGTCCTTTGCTTTCCACTGAAAACCTCAAACATGACAAGATTTGAGGTCAGTGCAAAACCGTGGAGGAAGACTAAGAGACATGATTGGGTCTTGGCAGCGATGTTTCAACTAATGACTTTCAATAGTTATGCTGTAGTTTCTTTAAGCACTTAATTTTATGCAGTTTAGTAGTTAGTAGTTACTTTAATAGTTTTAGGGAATAACAGCATATGCCAATAAATGATTTCAGAATAAAAAACAAAGCCATTTTCCATTCAAACAAATGACTGGCACTTTCATATCCTCTTGACCATAAAAATCAATCAATCTACCATTTCATCTACTCATGACAAGCCCATTTATTAGTTACTATTTTGTCAAGCAGCAGTATTTCTCCAGGCTAGTATATTCAAGCCAGTGCATAAACTGAGTCCAACATTGTAGGTTGACAGACCAGCTTAACTGAAGCAGTGAACAGACCAACCAGTGTTTTCACATTGAAGAGGTTGGCTTCCTGTGGTGCATTACATGTATCACAGGGGCTCATTTTTGACAGTTCCATAAAAGTCAGCTCTTGGTGAGAATAAAGAAGCACAGAGAAAAGTTATTGATCTTTTTCATGCTCTCCTTCTCTGTCCTATTTATGACAGAATAGCAGATTTCAAATGGAACTGCCAGTCACTGGCACTGAGCTGTGACTGTGTTTTAATATTCATGTACCTTCTTGTAATGAGCAAGTCAAGTCAAATGTCAGTGTTTCACAGCAGAGGCACAATCCCACCTGCGATAAGCATCCAAATGGGAGAACACAAACAAACATGAAAAGGCATGTTTGTTATTTATGAGTTCCACAGACAGCTCATACTGGCACCCATGGGAGAAGTGTCTGTGGCTTGAGAGACACAATAACCAGAAGCAACAGGGAATTGAGTGAGAACTTGAAAAAAAGGTTCATATCATCAACATTATAAAATTCACTTCCAGATGTTGTGGAGATATGCTATCTGCTCTCCACTGTGCGCCTGTCAAAATACAGGAGCCTCAATAATCTACCGATAAGCTGCATTCCCAGGCTCCCCAGACAATCCTCTTTTATTCTCTGTACCTTTCAATCATGTCACTTATTCAGTTACAGAAACAAATGGGGGTAGACTAAAGTTCCTTTCCTTTCCTTGTGGATAGCAGAATACTAAAGAGGGCTTTTGGAGCTGCTCCATCACAGCTGGGAGAGCAGGTGGTGGAAAGAAGCTCAAGGGAAGCTCCAGTGGAGCAGACCTGGCCTGTAGGCAGCCTCAGGTATTGCCGCTGTCTTGCCAAAATGACAAGCATGAAGCAGTTTTACTCTCCCTCTGATGCGACTCCATGCATAGGTTATATCAGTGTGGTGATTGACTAATTCCTATCTTTCCTTTATAGTAAATATCATGTGGTCTAAATGAATATTTCTAAAATTAATTATGACTGCACTGCACTACACATGTGGACATGACATTGGCATCGTTGTTGCATTTTTTATGAAATTACAAAAAGTTTTCTTTCATCGCTACTGATGAAATTAAATTACTTTTTTACCTTTGTTACTTTGATTAGTCAACCCACCAATTATTGAATTGCAATTAAATTTGGTATGCACAGAAGCCACATGGCCCCAACAGAATAGATTGGATTTTAATCTTGTGTCATCACTTTTTTTATGCCCATACATTTTCAAAAATACCTGGAAGAGGAATTTCATTCCCTTTGCCCTCAGCCGTACTTGTGCTTTATGCTGGTTTGCCAACAAGCACTAATGTGCTCAACTAAAAATGTGAACAGACTGGAAATTCTTATGACTTTATCAACAGCATTACTGTTAGCACTGTCATCGTAAGCATGTTAGCATGGCAGCGATTACCCATTTTTATTTGCTTCTGCATGACTGCGAGGGACCTCAACTTTATTCTTATTCTTGTTTTTTTTTTTTTAATGAGCCTGTTCATCTTGGGCAGCAAATCACTGCTTTCCATTCAATTCATGACATTTTTAAGCCTTACTTTTCTGAACCTTTTGAGGTTTAGGTAATCATCCATCATAGTGAACATAATTTCTGCATTTATGTTTTACAGTAACATGGACAGCGTATCAATGCCATGATATACCTCTTTAAAACTATTGTAATTGTGTTTTGTTTTCCACTATGTACTGAAATGACAAATAAATGAATGAAACGAATGGAAAAACAGTGGCGTCCATAATGTTTTGGTGCCCTCTGGGTGCTTGCTGTTTCTGGAAAAAATAATTAGAGCTACTATAATGTTCAAATGTAAAGAAGCCATCTAATGGGACCACGTATTAGAAAATGTGAGTTAGATTTTTAAAATTTCTAAAACACCATTGCAGATCACATACACTATTGCTTGAGGCTACACACTCACATACTTGTAGATCCACTTCATACATGCATGGTTACACATGAGTCACTGGACATATCCACAACTACATCCATAGCACGTTTGTTTTGTCAGTCATTGCAGTCAGAACAACTCAAAGTAATTCAACACTTTTCACTGCTGACTGCAGCCCTGACAGTAATTGTATAGTATGTGGTGAGAGTGCAAGACAGGGCACCCGCCAAGAGATGGAAGTAATTTTAATAACATACCTGCAAAGATAAAATGACATTAATTTGGTATCAGTTTTTTTTGGTCATGAAACTGGTTTGTGTCAAAGAGGCTGAATAATAGAATAAGCTCAACTTGCTATTGTGATAAAAGTTGGGCCCGACCAAATGGGCTTCAGTAATGATAAAGACATTCCCACCAGCCTTTGCTGCACTTTGTGTTCAGTGCAAAATAGAAAATGTTAGCATGCTAAATTGAAGCTCCATGAACCTGAGTGCAGTGTCTCCAGGCACACCTGCTATTTTAGTTGGTGTTGGGGAAATTTAGAGGCACCAATTAACCCAATCATGCATGTCTTTGGGAGGAATCTGGAGTCCCCAGATAAAACCCACACAGGCACAGGGAGAACATGCAAACACCACACAGAAAGGGGGTTTGAACCCAGAACCTTCTTGCTGTAAAATGACGGTGCTTACCACTGTAATTCCGTGCCGCCAGGAATAAAACACTAACTGTTCAATGAAAAAGAAAGTTGTAAAGGAGGCTGTGATGTTGAGACTTAATGAGCTCGAATAATCTGATGTTTCCGCATAAATGGGCAGAATACTGGCTCAAAACCAGCCCGTAGTAGTGATGCAGTAGCCTGACATCATTTGTGATTTGATAAAATTAAACACCGTGGGCAGATGTGGATAATGACACTGCGCTCTGATGTGGTTTTTCTGAAATCAGAGGCAGCAGATTCATCAGCAGGTCTGTCCTGCTGCCTTCAGACGGCAGCAAGCATTTAATGAACTGGAAGAGAAGCTTGTCACGTACAGTGTAAAGCAGCTGTGGACAGCAGACACTTTTCATATTCGTTTATAAATCACAGCAGACTGCTTTGCCCGTGTCCCTGCTTTAACCACAGTGTCACTTCTTGATGATTTTAAATGTTTCTATTTCTGGTGAGTTCAATACAAGTCTATGTGCCAGAAGATCAGGCTCATAGTAAATCTAATGAGATTTAGTTGAAAACTGTCACTCATTCCAATTTTAATTTCAACTGCTGTTTTTCATTTTTGTTAAGGGAAAATAACCAAAAAAAAAAAAAAAAAAAAAAAAGGATGTGTACAGTTAAAACACTAACCAACCACAAATAACCACTGTCAGGTTTTGCGCCACCATGAGCATCCATTCTGTGGCTCAGTAGGTAGAGTAGGTTGTCCACTAATTCGGCGTGCCGATGGTTCAATCTCCAGCTCTTCTAGTCCACATGTTGAAGTATCCTTGGCCAAAATACTGAGCCCTAAATTGCCTCTGGTGGCTGCTTTATCAGTGTGTGAGTGTGTATGGTAGATGGACAATAGTCCATCTACCATACACACTCACACATATAGGAATACTAGTTTTAGATGAGCTATATGGGTAGTAGCAGAAAGTGCTGTATGAATGTATATATGTGTGAATGGGGGAATGTGGCTTTCATTGTAAAGTGCATGGAGCCATTGCATTTACCTGTCTATGGAGCTCAACAAGAGGACCGTACACCATTCTTTCAAAATGTGGAAATGTTTTCCCTCATTTTGTTAGAGGGTTGAAGCTGGTGACTTTGGGCCACAGGGTATGATTCACATCAAGCCACCATTTAGCAGTTTTTAAATCGTCAAGCAAGATTAGTGTTGAAAGCAAAATTCACCATATTTCCAGAAGGTGTAGGCTGCCATAGATGGTAATAATAAATGGTAAAGTGTTCTTCATCCATTCATCCATTATCTACACCGTTTATCATGACACCGTCAGTGTCACAGCCAATTTTACTTGATGTGAACATGACTAACTGGTCCTGAAACTCCTGAAATCTTGTGTTTCCTTTTTACACTTTATTTCATATGTGATTTCTGAAATGGAAATAAAAAAAATGTCCTGCAGCTGAAATAAATCATATGAAACTGGCTTTGAACGGCATGTTTGTAGTGGATGGTGGACTGTTTAGATGCTGTACATATCAAATCTTCTGAGAGAAACATAATTTATAGCTCATGCAATTTTCTACATTTTTTAAATTTTTTTTTACAGAAACACATGGATCATCACTTAACAGAGCACTTAACTGGTGTTTCCTGAAGATGGCTCTCCTCTCACTGACCTCATTTCATATCCATTCTATCTTTTATTAGAGGAAAAAAAAAAAATCACAGGCAGATTATGAGCATGGCTGTATGTAGAGCTGCCTCTCTGGCATGGTGCTTATCATGTGAGCATATGTTTGGAGTGAAAGTCGGCCCCTCTTCATCAAAGCTGGTCAAATATAATAACTTCACATCAAGCACTTCACTGTTGTTTTCCTTTGAATTATTGTTGCCTATTGCCCCTGTGAAGGTTGTCTGCATTATTCAGTCCTTAATACAATATGCTCTGCTCCTTGTAGAGAGGCGAAATTCAGAGTAAAATATTCACTACCTTTTTTCCATGCTAGTGTCTTAAGTGTTTTTCCAGCTCAGGGTACATTCTGTACGAGGAGCGAACATAGTGAGTTGTCCTGTGACAGTGCTGTTCACAGTAAAAGCCTCCGTCTCATAACATTTATCCCAGATAACAAAGAAAATGGATTGTTATGGGGCATTACATGAATTACAGCCTTTCCTTGCAGTAAAACACAATTCTCTTTTACTCTCAGCTTGTCATAATCAACAAAAAAAACCCCATCAAGTTCAGATGTAGGAAATGATCATAATCATCTATCTTTGTCATCAGGACAATACAGCGCATCTCCAACAATGTAGAGAGAATCTTATTTGAGGTTAGGGTTAGAGACACGTGATTAAACTTGTCATGGTGCACACTGGGTCTTGAGTGTGATCACTTTCGCTCCTGCTGATGCTTTCATTTTGCAGCGGCACTGCCATTACTGGCGTAATTGCATCTTCAAACCGCCCAGAGATGCACCCTTGTTGCAAAATCCATCAAGACACCACAACTCTCTGCCCCTGGGACCAGGACGGGGATTTCCAACAAGGTTTCATATAGTGAATAAAACATGGACGCTTCCCTCCTCTTCCCCTACCCTTCCTTGATTGTCTCACTGAGATGGGGAAAAGAATGAGTCACTTGGGTTCATATGGCTTTGTAAAATGAAACATTACAGCGTCTGGTGCATGTCTCCGTGCTGCAAAGTTAGAAGCTCACACTTAGCAACTCATAACAATCTGAAGTTTTTGACATCACAGCTGCTACTAGAGCGAGTTTGACTTAAAACCCACATCCTCACAATACCGTTCTGTATTAAAAACTAAGATTTTCTTTCCTTGCTCCATATTTTGCTTTCAATTATTTCATATTCAAACAACCTCTCTGTGTATCGTCAAAAGCATTTCTCTGTTTTCTCATGTGGGTCTCTGGAGAAAGCCACTGCTTGCTTTCTTGTCTAGAGTCTTTTCCCGCCCCCTGCCCTAAATTATCTGTTATGTAATGCTCACACACCACCTGAGGGCAGCAGCTCTTCCAGCGACAGGAAAATCTCATAAACAACCACACTCATTTTTATTTTGCATTAAGCTTGATATTAACTTCTTTACACACAATATCAAACTTTAGACGCAACATCCAAAACTTTATAAAAGGAGAGATGAGCACTGGAATATTACAAGAGCTGGAGCAATATATGAAACTCCAATAAGACAAAATATAATTCACTGGGCATGCTATACACTGTGTGCAGGAAATTAAAGTGGTCCTTTCTCACAATTACGCCGCACTGAGGCAGTGAAAGCGTGAAAGTCATCTGTGGGGCCTCAAAATCAGGTTTGCGGTGTATCTGACACTTCAAGGAGCCAAGCCAATAACCAGCATTAGACTTTGTACAAGCCAGGCCAAAGGCAAAGCCTTTATGAAGACTTGGTAAGAAAAGTTTGCCACTGAAGCAAGTTTATAGCAACAACTGCGCCGATTGTCCACAGATAACCAGCGGCTGAGCATAGACACTTTTCCTCAACACAGAAACAACAGAAACAGAAACAGCACCGCAGAAACAAAAACATCAACTCTAACTCTTACTCTAAACATTTTCTTTATAATTAATCTTACAAAGCAATCAATCAAGAGCAATCTGTAATTCTGTTTGCCACTCAGTTGCTCACTTGATTGGTCCAGTGAAATCTATCAGGAGGTAGCGAATATACTGCCTTGATGTTCATCTCAGCTGCATTAGCCCAATTATAATAAGTTTTGGACCTTAACTTTTTCTTTAGCGTTTTCATCAGGTCAGAAGGTTTGAATTTGTGCTGTACTTTGCTTTATTCCCATCAGCCTGAGCTATACTTTGTCTTCTGTGTTAATTAGCATAGCTTGGTCCTGGTCCAGTGCATGACACGTTTGACAATCATGTTTTTTCTGCACGCATTAACGCTCCATGGTGTAGTTTGTGTGAGTTCTCGCATGGGGAGGTTTTCGTCAAACCTCTGTGATTATTGTTGGGAGATATTTCAACCACTCAGTGCATGGAAATATAGAGATAAACATTTCATGATTAATGGTGATAAGGAAAATAAAATTAGCTTCAAAAATGTATTGTACAACTGCTCTTAATAAATACATTTGTCAATAGACCTCATAAATATAATTTTTCATTATAGTCGGAAAATTATAATGTGCAGTTATTCAGTGTCATCAGGTGTCCAAATCCATTTGCATGTGGAAATGTGAAGCAGCAGTATGTATCACAGCTGTGTGGCAGACATGTACGTGATACTGTGGGTATTTGTCGGTCCTGACCACTCTGGGGCTCTAAGCAAAATTCTCCCTGACCTGTGAGTCATGTAAACCATTGTCAAATAGTCTATTGTGTACTACTCATGCTATGCTGGTTGTCTTTTCTGAGCTGCAGTTTCTAAACACCTCTAGTGTCTGTCAAACACTATAAATAGTTCACTCTCACTTTTGTTAGGAACAAAGTCACAGCAAAGCCGTCATCGTGGTTGGAAAGCAAGACACAGACAGACTGAGAGATGCACTGCCCAGCTCAATTAAAGAGAGAGCGAGAGATCCATATTAACTTTAGTGTTATTTGGTTACTTTAAACTTGGAGAGTAGAGAATACAAGTTTGGTGTAACATTTTATTTTTCTTAAATTTTTGTGACCAGAGGAAAAGTTTCCCTTCATCCTCTCATCAAAGATGTAAACAGTGACACATTTGATGCTGCGAAACACCACCCAGCCCCTTGCTTTTTTTTTTTTTTAGATCTTAATCCAGATGACAGAAATCTGTTGTAGTGTCAGTGAATTTTAATCCTTGGAATAAACTTAATCGTGTTTTTTTTTTTTTTTTCATTTTTCATTTCAAGCTCTACTGTGGGACATTTCAAGCCCAATTGGGGACACGTGGTGGCTACGGTGGCCCTAAGCAGGGCTTTAGTCCGTTTATACCCTGGGCCGGCACTAGATATCAGTGAGCCTCAGATGAAGTAAACAGAAAGCACTATATAACAAATATGAAGATTCAGAAATGACAACCCCGTTTTAGACAAACTGCCATATCAGCCAAACTTATCTCAAAGAGAAAATTAAGGTGAGCAATGAACCACGTGACCTTGAACTTTGAACATGTGAACTTATACTGGCCAGTTTCTCCACTGAGCGGGACATTTTGAATGAGTGATGTTTATGAATTCAAGTCAGCCGTTTGGCCAGTGGTGGGTCTCCAGTCTTTTAATTGACTTCTGTCATGAGTCAAGTATCTGCAGCACTTTGGCAGCCGCATGCAGCCATACTCACCACTGGACTGGAGAATTCAATTAGCCGAGCTTCCCTGTGCCCACTAACGCTGGCTGTATCAGGGAAGAGTTCCCGCTCCCTGGGAGTTTGCTGTTTGCGACTCCACACATTATTTACAATCGCCTACGCACACAATGAATTCAGAAGCTCGAGGAGGGATATGCATCAGTATACTAAAATGCATTTACAATTCCTGGCTCCCCGCAGTCCATTGCACTCTACCATCCATACAGAATTAAACATACAAGCAATTTACCCTTGGCACTGTAATTTCTCTCTGCTGCCGTGGGGTTCAGTTGAAAACAAAGTGGCACTGCGAGAGCAAAAGCTCAACGGGACAGAATCTGAACCTTTCCAGTCACTGAGCAATTTTATTCATTCAGTTTTTAAACAAAAAACAGCACACAGAAAAGTCCTGATTATCACAGGAACTGGCTACACCAAAACATCTAATAAGTAATTATAATTCAATATTGAGATGACATAATGACACTGGCATAGAGAGACAGTGTAGTTATCTGAATTTGCTAGAGAAATTGCTAATGATAGCGAGAGTCCATCTCTTCGTGAGAAAAATAAATAAATGTAAGAGTGTCCATATGGCCTCTTGGCTGTTAAGCTACTGAGTAGAGACGCACACACTCAAACACACAAACACACACACTTACACTGTAGCACCAGTAGCTCCGTCTGCCTTGCTGGGAGAACCCACTGCTACAGGAACAGCTGTTCGCCGGTGTCCCTCGTGGCCCTCCGCCAAGCAAAATGTGTGTGTCAGCCCACGACCACACAAACCCACCTAGCATGGTGAGCCGCACTCTGCACAAATGAATAAATAAATGAAATGAAGAAGTGTATTCAACACTTAATCTAATTCCCAAGAGCACGGCCAGCTACCAACTCTTAAAACATTTAATGAAGGAGTGTTACAAGAGTACTGGAAGGAGGAACACCGTTGAAAGGGGCTCATGGTCGAGGAGAATGGAGCCCGACTGTAAACAGGGTTAAAAAACAAAGGATTATGAGGGAATGAGCTGCTCGCATGACAGCATAAATCAGGGGGAGGCATTCTCCTCTAATGGAAAGTTGGGGCCCATACCGAGGAGCTTATCAATCATAGAGATAGAGCTGCCACCATATTGACTATGCACCAAACAATATCTAGGATGAGGTCTAAGTGCTAATACGAGCCACATTGTAGATCATTTCTCTGCCAACGTCTCTGGGGAGCACATTGAATTATTGACAATGCATATGTATATGCGTGCAGAGCATAGTCACTTTGAAAGGCACAAGGAGAATTCTTCTTCTGCCGGATTACAGCGGCAAACAGCACCAAAGGTCACATTCATGGTAAAATATCGGAGGCTGAAACAATCATTTAATAGAGGCTAAATTTTGCAAAGCAATGCAAAATGTGCGGGAGGCTAGTCTATTTGAAGAATTATGCTAATAATAGTAATTCAGGGGGGCTTTTATTATGACCACTGGCTCAGACCCAAATTCTGCAGAAACCAAAGTCAGTCTGTTGTGTTCATGAATCACACTTTATTTATGAGATGTATATCCCAGTGACCACTAGCCCGATTTGTGTAACCCCATTCACAAGTCACAGTGCTGCTGTATGCAAATGCTGTTTCTTTTTTGTGTTTGCTGCTAAGCAACATCGCGGGGGAGAGAGGATAAAAAGGAGTAGATCCTTGAAATAAAATTCAATTGGCTAATGAGATATCTGATATCCTGATTCTACAAAATATTCCTGAGTCTGTTTTGAAATTCCTTTTTTAGAGGATTTTTATAAACTTATAAACCCTATTTTTCATTCATAGTGAGACTTTAAACCGGACTTGTGAATCTGGTTTCTACAGAAGTTGGAAACCCCTAAGTCTACTGTATAACAGAGATTTTTCTCTTTGGAGCGTACACACATACACACAAACACACAAACACACACACACACACACACACACACACACACACACACACACACACACTTTGGGTGCAGTAACTAAACTGTGAGACTTTGGGGAAGCATGATGTGGATATCTGTTCTTCTGGTTGACCTGCTTTGGTCGGGAGTCGTGTGCACCACAAAGCGTGGCATTCACTGCTTAATTTAGCAATCAGAGTGCAGTGAAAGACTCTCCGAAGAGTTGTGAGCAGAGTCTGTCTGGTTTTAAGTTTAGAGCTGAGGATAATAATATGCACATGTTCTGGTTTTCCCACTGGGCCGTGTTATTTGTAGTTAAATCAAGGCTGTTGTTACCAAGACATGCGTCTATTACCCCCCAAGTGTGCACGCGGTGACCGAGTACAAGTCTTCATTAAACGACACAGTAACATCCAAGCTACATTAACTGGTTAGATGGCTACATTTTGGCCCCACTACCTATTGTCATCTGTGTATTGTGTATACCCCTTGCTGCGGGTTCTCATTGAGTTGCAGTGCAAAGACAATATTCTACATGACAGCTATGTTGTGCTGACGTTGTGTTTTACTTGTTTAAATTCTCTAACAAATTTGCAAATTACCAAAACTTGTAGTGAAGCTGGAACGTCTGTGCCCCCTGGGCGTCTGGAGCCTTCTGCAGTTGTTGATCTATCCATGAATGGCATAAATCGATACTCAGATGCTCCGACGCTGTTTAACATTGTAACTGTCTGATTTCCAACTTGTATTCCAGCAGCTGACGTGTTGTAATTTACATTTTTCTGTAACCATTTCCTCTCAACCAGCATTGTCAGCTTTTGCTGCAGTTAGCAATTTCCTGTATTTCCCAGAATGGCTTTTTAACAGCCTCCAACAAAAGGCTTCTGTGTGCTGTAAACATGTAGGTGGAGAGAGCGACAGCAGCAGTGCAGCGAGTCTGAGAAAACCAGAGAGATGGAGAGAGAGAACAATACCACAGAGCTGTATGACAATTCAACACTAGCACACTAAAATGGTGTGTAGAAAGAAACCCGGCCAGTTTTATTCTCAGAGCTGACACTGAAACCTCATTAACTGTTTGCTGTGTTTGCTAGAAAAAAAAACAAAACACAATTTTAGCTGTGACGTAAATGGCCAAAACTATGTGGACATCCAAACATTACATCGAGTTCTTCCATATGATAATGGGAGAACCTTGCTCTGTAGGGGAGTACTGCATTGTTTAAAATTAAAGGGCTTCATCCAAGCTGTTGACACCAAGTTGGAAGTAGACTATTGACTAAAACATCATGGTATCCTGTTGCATTAAGATTTCCCTTAAGTGGAATTAAGGGGCCTTGTCCAGGCTGTGCCAAAGTGGACATATGTCTACATGCAATTGGCCATGTAGCAAACCCCTAATATGTAGATAGCATACGTACATAGCACCTGTGTTGCCAGATCTACAGCATCAAAGACTGTGAAAGCTTTACTGAAAACAGATGAAACATCACTGTGACACTTGAAAATGAAAACTTGTTAATTATTTCAAATAAGATGCCAAGAAGAGCCCTGTCCCCAGCTGCAACCAATCACTGCATCTCACACACTCTGCCGGATACTGTCATTGGGTCATGGGGTTAATGATTTTGTGCTTTGTCAAATCAGATTTATTATCTGAACATGGATTAATTTGTCGGTATTGTGCGGTCCATTAAGGCACTACCAAGCAAAGCCCTAATTAGAACAACGCTAATTGCAGTGATTACCAGCCTCCTCTTGAGGCGTTGTGAACGGGTGGAGGAGCAGAAATCGCCACCAACTTTTGGGAGTGACGCAAATTAAGCGTGGTGCTTCGAGAAGTGACACACTGCGACAGTGTGTGGAGCCTCGCACTCATCGTGTTTCTTCCAAGATGTGATTTCCTTAATCTCTTTGAATAGCATGAACAAAATTACTGTGTGATTGCTCAAGTGTTGTTCACATAGATAATGTTCACTGTGGAAAATCGCAACAAATTAAATTATTCCTGCTGAGGGAGTATTGTACCGGAGAGGGGGTAGGCTGGAAGCGAGCACGGCCACAATCTCATGGTAAAGACACAAAGACAACCCTAAAACACAGTCAGCTCTGTAGGCAGTGTGAGTGTTTGTTTGTCTGTGACACTGATATGCATACACAATCAGATAAAAGACTTGGAAGGCTGCTTTTGGATTTGAAGGCAGAACTCAGATACAGCAGACAGAAGCATGTTTGCTTATCTCAAGCTCTGCTCTTGTCTCTGTGTGAGTTGTACCGTTATAATAATGAGTCTCTGCCCTGTCATTCTGCAGGTAAAACTGGAAACACCAGCTGCGTTGCTGGTGTTAACATGCTCTTTTTATCATGTTTGCATTAAGCTGCTTTCAATGCAGATACAGCTCAGATTGGGTAATGCCTGAATTATAAATCCAGAGTGGTTTGTCATACATATTTCTGCTAGTTTAGAAAAATCATTTGGCTCAGCAGAAGAAATTCACAAGTGGACATGAGTTATGATTAAATCACTGTGCTTTCACTGTATTTAAAGAATATCTTTGGAAATCTACATTGTTACAATCCTTACATTCTAAATCTCTCTTGTCATTTGTTTCTATAATTATTGTTCTTGGTGAATGATTTTTTGAATGCATTTTTGTAGGGTAAAATGAGTTGCATTGTAGCCAACGTGGACGGGAGAAATGGTTAAAGCACATTACTATTAAAGCTGCATTAATTAATTCATGTTTTTTTTACTAATGAATATAAAAAATCATGAAACACAAGATTGTATAGGGTATAACCTAGGGGTGTAACGATTCATCGACTACATTGATGCTAAGAATTATCTTGTTTGTTTGTAAGCATGACAAACATTATATGGATGTATTTTTTAGCACTTTGAAGAGTGAAAAAATATGAAACGTTACTCCGATTCACTCTCCCTGTGTGTGGAGTCATCGACATGCACCAGCATCACCAAAGATGACAACAACAGAACAGAGAACATAGCAGGTTATCCTACTGTTCATTTTAAGTGAAGACATGTTGCTCGCACTTTATTTTTGTTTGTTGTCATTGTTGAAAATGAGAACAATAGCAAATCAACCTGATAAAAAATGTTGCACACAAAGTGGATGTATTTGCCATTAATTGTTGTGGTTACTTGTTTATATCTGTAACTAATTTCTAAAAGGTTATTGTATTGATTTCAAAACATTGAATCAAATCATTCTAGCTGAGCCACATATTGTTCTTGAATCATATCAGAACCGTGGATAATGATAAGTATTGTATTGTTGTAAAAATGTATAGTGTAGGTGTAACCCTAGTATCACCCTATAAAATTGTTATTGGGAACCTCTCAATATGTAACAAACCTCTGCCCTAAATTACCATACAGAACTGCACCAGCTGTAGATGATAGATAGATATATAGATGACTTGTTGTCATGGTAACTGTAAAAAACAAAAAATTATGTTGACAATTACAATTTGAGACAACCAATATTGTAACAAATAATAAATATTATAATGATTAATAATAATAATAATAATAATAATAAAAAACGTGCACACACACACGTAAACTGACACCATGAGACAACCTATATAGCAATAAATAATAATTAGGGTTTCAACAACCTGACTGATCCAGATCCTTCTCTTTACTTGGAGGTGAGAGCAGCTGGTCTTTAGTGGGATTCCCAGCTTGTGTGGGATACATATTGATTCCTGGTCCTGTGAAGCCATCCATCCTCCACCAATAAGCATGGGTGCCCTCATTTTTGGGGGTTGCTGCTTGTATTTAAGCAGTTGATAGCTTCTCACATGAGATATAACTAATTGACTGTGGACAGTGTTATGGAATATAATTCTATAATATAATTCTTAGCTTTGAGCGGAGCCAGTGGTTCACAATAATTATACTAGCTTATTTGTAGATTGAGTGCTTGTGTGCTCGAGATCCCTTGAGAAAAGTGGAGATAGATGTGTGTGGGTGGCAGTGGGGTAGATGCAGCACAGAGAGGTCAGGTCTTTCCTCAGTGGAAAACCTGTCAGTTACGTTTAATTGACAGGATGTATGTTTGAGTGCAGACTTGCAGTTGCTTTCCCTCCTGATGTGCAGTCTATCTGTGTGTACGTGTTTTGCTTTTCCTTGTGAAACAAATTTTAGTTTTTGACCTTTTGACTGATGACATTAAGTCAATTTGAAATTCTCCACTTAAAGTGGCTATTTATGTCTGGGGCTGCGTGAGAAAGGTGACATTATTTTCATTAAGGTGAGTTATACAGAGGGTTACAGATTAAGACAGTGACTAATGAATCAAAAGAAACACTCGAAAATCAAGTATAAATGTTAATGTGTAAATGTGCATTAATATCGCAGATAAAATACCTAATGTTGTACATTGCAAAGGCTCATGTATAATAGTTGTACTCAACATAGCAAATTTGTAAAAAAAAGAGGACATGATTTTTCAGAAAGGAGGTTTTACCGGCTGTAACTTTACCTTCGAGTAAAGTAAATTATCTAGGAGATGTGCCCATGTGTCTGTCTTAAGAAACATAATTAGAGGAGGGTAAAGGTGAAAATTTCAAACTGCATAATTGGCTGAAAATATTTCACAAACCAGCTGCAAGACATCATTATAAATGCCAGTGTTAGTAAGTCAGTGTTAGTAAGCTGCTAAAATACAAGCTGGTGGATGTTTTGAATGCCAGACCGCATTCACAGTATTTTCATACCCAGTCACAGGGCAACAATGTAAAAGAAAAAATGGGCACAGTGATTGTTTATTGATAATTATACACACAAGACCAGATGTCTGGTGTTATTTTACCCTTGGTCTACATTTTGATCTCTATACAGCTCTCCCAATACAGAAAAATCCTTTGTTAAATGTAAAAACTAAGCTAAACAGGGCTGTAAACACCTCTTTGCCCCACATACAGTATTTTACCATATGCCATTATTTTACACAATGCTTTGAAGTTTTTAGGAGAAACAACCCACCAAGAAGCTGATAAGTTCTTCTTTTCTCCATACATCGACCCTGAGTTACAATGTCTGACTGACTGCTCCTTTCCCATTCGCTAACACGGAGAGATACCCTGATGTGTGTTCTGTCAGCCTGTCTGTCAGTCTGTTTCTTACTTTCTGTTCAGTGTTCGCCTGGGAAAGACCAAACAGTAATCTACAAAAGCACACTGTGGCGGACTGTCAGGGTTGAAGCTTGTCCTGCAACCCTCCCCTCTGTATCAAAAAGCTTCACTTCTCTCTTTGATGTGCCGGCACATTGGTGCTGCTGGGTACGATGCCCCCAGCTTTTCTTTGCATTCATCCCCTGTCAGTCCAGCTGACATCAGTCAAGAGTCTGCATAAACGAATGCTCTCCAGTCTGCATGAAATGGTTTTGTCACTCAGAAAATAACACTCAGCGCCCCAAACGCATGACTGCAAAACAGGTCAGGTGTTGATGTGGGTGTTTTGGAGATGTGGGAAAGTCTTTTATGGCTTGCACCTTGCTAGCATCATTCTTCCAGGATGCATCAAATTTGACCTTTTATTGCTTGTTTTTACCAAAGTCGTTCATAGAAGATATTAGGTTTCTGATAATCCAAACATTGTACAAACAGTAAAAAAATCTCCCTCTGCCTCTGACCCTTTGGTCTTTGACTTCACATCAGATTGTATAATATTATATCATGAAATGAGACACTTTAACTTCTCAACTGCTTTTTAAACTAATATATTACATTTAACCACAAAGGACACTGGATTAGAAACTATAGTGTTTCTTATGCAGTCTCAAAGTATAGTTGAGTAATGCTTGTCTGTTTAGATTTGCTCCATAATGAGCCCACTTCTTTGGTTGACAGACATTACTGTGGTTGTGATGTCCATACCTGTCCATTATTTTATATTTTGTGTCGTTCCTTAGTGTTCCCTCCACCCTCTGTTGTCAGCAGCTGAATAACCTGATTTTTGCTATCCTGAAACAAATGCGTGCAATAGGAATCAAAAAGTAAACTATGTAATGGCATGAGAATAAAATCATATGACAGAAGTTAAAATACACAGCTTATGTAATGTTTCTGCTGAAAAGTTGTTAAGACCTGTGATGTACTGAAAAGATTAAGGATCCAGATAAAGTGTTGTTTAAAGGCCCACTGAGGTTTTCCTTTTCTCTTTGCCCCATTTCTTCATCGCTCTGCTTAGCTGAGTCATAAGTCTGTGTACACATGGCTACAGCAGGCAAAGAATACACACACATTCTCACAGCACATTTTTTTAATTCAACACACACCACTTCTTGAGTGAAAACGCATTCATTTCTATCCTTGATCCTCCATTGCTTTACTGACTAGTTCTTGCCCTTTGGTTGAAGTATTACCTGTATAGTTTGCCTATTTTAACATTTAACATTAACATTTAAAAGACTTCTTTACTTCATCGCAGTGAATGAAAATGTGTCCTTCAAATAAAGAAAACATGCTCATAGTTTGGTTCAGCTGCAGCTGCTGTCTCATATAAAGGGTGAATATCTTGTGTCTGGCCTATTTTAGTCCCAAAATATTTACTCATGACAATCACAGGTGAAGAAGGCAGCTTGACTGTTTGTCCAAAGCTACATCACTCAACACAATCAGTAGGTCCCTCTGAACCTGAATTAGCTGTGTGTATTTATCTAGCTCACCTTGTGGTATCATCCAAGAGGCTGTCATTTGTCTGATAAGAGCAAAGGATTGTTTCTAGATATGAGTAAATGGCCTCGACTGTCTTATTTTAAATCCTTTCCTTCATTATTACCACGCGGTCAAGAGGGCTTCCTTGCAAAGGTCACTTCAGAAATCAAAGGGGCAATTACAGTGCATAGAAGAGTAAAACCTTCAAATTCATTTACAAAAGGATCCCAGGCTTGGAAGACGAATTAGTAGATTATCTGCATATTAGTGGCATTAGGGGATTTTTTAATATATATATTTTTTTTACAATTCAGATAATTGACGCTACATGGCCTATACGAGGTGAGAAAGGTCAATAGTATGTTTACATGGAAGCAGAAGGAAATGGCTCCTATGTATCTACATCAGTTATTAGCCTAGCTGCCCACCTAATTAAGTAGTGAGCACGGTAATCAATCACAGGGCAAATTGCATTTGGATTGGATTTCTGTGGTCTCTGCAGTGAGCTGTGAATTGTCCAAAGCTGGAAGTTTGACTTTGACTGTGACATTCCAAGTTGGTTCAGGCAGAAATTAGTCACAGGCTCCATGTAGGAGAATGGTGAGATAAGTAACAGTGTAATGACACACCGGGGCAGGTTTTTGTGCTGAAAAATTGCTATATAGCCCCTGAAATATCACCACAAGGGTTGATGGCACATACCTTTGGTGACTATACTATATGTTCACTTTTCTATATTATACAGTATGTTGGCAACAAACAGAAAAAGAATGCTAAAACAAGAAGGATAAATGAGACGACCATTACATCTAAAAGCTTCAGAACATATACAATATAAAGAATGTAGTAATTACTGTATATTGGCAGCTGTATGTAATAACTCTCTGTTAATGAGACTTATGTGATTTTTCCAGCCAAGCAGAGAGAAACAGCAGGACTGTTCCAAAACCTTTTCACAATGCTCACTGAAGGCCATATTGATTTTAAGTCTCTTTCCAAATAAGAGTCGGAAACATTTTCATGATGAGAAAGGTGTTCTTGATGCTTTATGAAATAAAATACTCACACAAATGTGAAGTATATTCAATGGAGCGGTGATATAAGTCTCCACCTTATGAGTTTCAATTAACTGTGTTTCTCCAACAAATGGAGGCTGCAGCAAAGATGAGGAACACACAAGGTTACAACAAGGTTCCAACTTCATCCTCCATTAAAGTTGCCGAAATGGAGACTAACCTGTAAATTGTCCAGACATTAAGCCTCCCTCCATCTGTTTTGATCTTAATATTCCTCAATGAAAATTACCCAAATCATTAAGTCTCCAAATCGGTGTGGCAGTGTCACACATAATGGTAAATGTCAGACCCACAGAGTCATCTGACAAAACACAGTAAACACTGACCTTCGAAGTAGTTTTTTTATTTAGTATTAAGCTTTTTGATCTGATCTGATGCCCCCATCAGTACAATGTGACATTGTGTTTGTCTACACCTGTGATTTACATGAAGATCACGTCACGATTTATGACTAAACACTACTGAAAACCCTTTATTTCACAAAGGGTTCACATACATTTTCTTGCCTGATATCTGACTGACGCAACATTCAACCTCAGCAATTTATTTATATCATAATGTAATTTATAACTTGAAGTTTTTTGCGGATTGACTCCCCTAAATAGTTTCTGTTCTACAAAATACCCCAGATGCTGCAAATACAAAAACAATCTCTGCAATTTGTTTGAGATTGAAATTGAAGTATGAGGTGTGTTATTGAAGGAAGAATACGTGGTTAAGCCAAGCTGAGATTGGTGATGACTTTTTCCATCCGCTCTGTCCGTTTGCTTGAAACGAAGGAGATAAAATCAGATGAATCAAGGTCCAGAAACACAGGCTGAGAAGACAAAGTCAACATGGGAATCTTTTATGCATATCCACATGGAAACAATAACCTTCCAGCACATATACACACGCGATCATAAACCTACACCTATTTTACATATTTGAATACACACTGAGAAACCCAAATGCTGGGTGAATATGAACTCACCTTGTGTACTCTGTCACTCTTTATGCACCGCTTGGTTTGTGTTCTGATTTCAGATGTTACTCAGTAAGAATCCTTTAGTTTTGATCTATACCTGTGGCACATGTCACTCAATATTCCTCCACCCAGGGCTTCTCTTCTTCTTCCTTTTTTTTGTGACGATCATTTCAAAGATTCTTTTTTTCCACTGATGATAACTGAGAAAGCTGCAGCTTTGTTGAGATGAGTGAAGAAAGCAGTGTATCAGTGTCAAAGAACATACCAGTACCCTGATATCTTCAATACACATATGCTGGTTTGTTTGCAGCCTGGAATGATTGAATAAATGATTAGTATTATAGTTGGGCTCAATTTATTCCCACAAATGTTATCTGCATATTCATGTTGTTGGATTATCTATGCCGTTAGCTGTTGGTGAGTCTGTCTTCTATCACAGTGGATTCCAGCACCAATTTTTTATTGTATATGTTTAATGGAAGTGAGACTTTGTAGGGTCATATGTGAAAGGTCCAAATAGGTGTTATGGAAAGATAGGTGAATTTTTAAACTATTTGAAGAGTTAGGGTAGTAGTTTTCCCCACAAGTGATAACCCTACATGACGTCACACATTGGGGGATTTTTGAACTCCCATTTTGAAGCCTAGAGTTGCCGTCGCCATTGTGGGTTTATTTTTAAACTGGAAGAAACCATATTTGGAGGTGGAGGTGGAGCTGAGAGGAGTGAGGAGTGGCTCTGACCTGCTCTGAGCACTGAGCACTATCTTGATTGTCAGATAGCAGGTCTGTGGTACAGTCTGTCAATCACATGGTTAGCCGTGTTATAATTAATCCCCTTCTTTGTAGCTTATTTTCCTCTAAATGGGACTACAATTTAGAAAATGAACAGCATTTTGATGACGACTGAGACCACAAACTCATTAGGAAAACATTCACTGAGGTAATAGATCAACTGAGAAGTAGGGTCATTTTCCCATAGACTTCAATACAATCACACTTCTTTTTGCAACTGGTGGGGTCACCCCCTAATGGTCATTAGACAGAGTGCAGGTTTGGCTTCACTTTACAGGCCTTGAACCTACGTCCACTTTTATATACAGTCAGTTTTTCCAGCATTGGGCTCTTGGCTGTAGCTCCATACTGAACCTTTAGACATAAGAGTGATATAGTTGCTCTCATTCAACTTTTGGAAGGAAAGAAAATTTTAAAAAAGTGAACCACCTCAGAGCAACTAGCCACAAGATTAAATTTGATTCTTTTTAGTAGCAATTATTGTAATGAATAATAATACTTAAGAATAGTCTTCAAAAATGTAGTTATACTTAAGCTCTCATGGAAAGTTGCATCAGATGTAAGGTCTTTTATCGCTGTATGTGTAGAAGAGGCAATAAAATTCAATCACATCCAGGGTTAATAATTGAAATAAATCTGTTAAGCTTCTGTTTAAATTTTCCTAAATTGACATTTGCAATAGTTTAAATGCTGATAATCTTCTACAAAATGAAATCAAGGTGAGCCTGCATGTGTGGAAGCAACAGAGGCCCTCTCTGTGGCAGTGACTTGGCAGTAAAAGGGATGAGAACTAATATATCAAGTAAACACAGACTATTTTTGTCCTTCAGTTTGTTTAAGGTTCTCCTTGCACTTGTAATGAAAAAAGTAACATTCAGAGGCTTTGAGTTTTCAGTGCCAAATTTTCAGTGCTGCAGCTGCGGTGCAGTATGTACACAACTCAAATTCTGAAGCAAGCACAGTCGGCTGCCTCAAGGTTACATTGGCAAGTATGTATACAGCTGGGAAATCTCTTTATCCATGCATGCTTTAAAAACAACATGAAAACATCAGACAAACATTTCAAGAAGTAATGCATTAATATTTGTTTTTGGCTGCAGCGATGAAGTAAAAGTGCAAGTTTGTTTCAGTCAAGTCAGCATCAGTTTTTTTGTCACAGCCAATCCATCTAACCATCAAACTACGCCAGTGAATTATCCATCTTCACATTACAAATATCACAGACCAAGGAGTTCATACATAATTTTCTCTTCTCAGAGACTTTCCTCCATATTTTATGATAATGAATGGAGTGTATTCAAACCGCTCCCAGTGGGAGTTATCTTGACTGTACATTCTCTGACCTCTAAGTCCAAAACATGAATGAGCTGATACACCACAGTTGTGTAACTCTGGTGTGTGTCGACTTTATTTTGATAGCAAACCATTTTCTGTTAAACACATCCACCAGCATTTTTATGTGGTGTAGGAAAAGACTAAAAACTGTTTGACAATTTAGTTTGTGTACCGTGTGTAACTTTCTTTTTCGTCATTCATTTTGGCATTGACATTGACTAAACCTCTGTGATTTTGGCACAATGACTGATGCGTTTCATGAAACACAGCATCATTTGTTCCAGTGATCTTTTTTTCAAACATTCCTAAGTAGAACCTAAGCTTGAGTGATACGTCTGTTTAGAGCCAGAATCTTAGTTGAACTCGATACTCATTCACAATGATTCAAGATGGTGGACAATTATTAAATCAAAACTCTCCATGGAAATGCATTTGATACCTTATGTATCACAGCTAATGAATTTGAACTGAAGGGTACATAGTAGGATTGTTGTAAAAGTTTGTTTAAGATGGTTCTCATGTAGGACTAAAGGTAAGAAACCATCTAGAACGACCAAAACACACAGATGTCGCATCTGAACCAAGGGTGCAATGATTGTTGTCTGATAATCTAGTTTGAAATCTGCCATGTGTAACAGATGGAGACCAAGCCAGTAGCTGCCCAATATCTGAAATATATATAGAATTTTTGTTTTTTTACAAGGTATGAATTACAGTTGTCAAAAAAAATTCTACAATAATGTGACAAACATCCTCCATGTCTGTTTTGTCCTACATAACAGCTTGAAATTTAATAGGTCACAAATGACTAATCAACCTATTAAAAATATTGTGAGTAATATAACTGTTTTAATTACAGAAACAAAGTAATGTTTTCTTTACTTTTTGATTCAGTACAATTAATTTAGTCACTATAAATTAGTTAGTAATTGAAAACACAACGCTGAATGTAAGTGTTATTAGACCTCACCTATCATCTATCTGACTCCTGTTTTCTGTACTGTACTGTACATAAGCGCTTTATCGAAGATTTTTTGTCCATCGTAATGACCAACATTTTGATTAGCAACTGTAATTAGATTTTTTTTCTCAGTAACAAACTACAATTGCATTTAGTTTGTGATTTAATCACACAATCCCTACATGTAATAGGTTACTCCCCAACATTGCTTAAAACCAGTGAATGTGGTTCAATTGGCCATATGATGAAATTGTATTTTTAGCAGCAGCAGGTTAACACCAAGGACAAAATGTCACATTTCAACATGTTGCCTTCAACATTTTCAAGACAGGTTTGAGCAGTGAGGCAGTGAAGACAACAGGCTATTTGCATCATGCTCACTGAAAGACAAAATTAATACAATCTGGCAGTATGATTACTGTATAACTCCTCTCACCCGATTCAATTCCCAAAGAGGAGATAACAAGATAATGGATGGCAGTGTCTCCTACACAAGGCCTATGGGCTGATGTAGGCTTTGTTTTCCATTCAGGTAAATGAAAAAGGCCAATTCACAATAGGGGATGGGGGCCGAAAGAGGCAATAATTTTTGCCACAGATAAAAGAGAGAGACCATTCCCAGAAGTAAACTTTCCCATCTTAGGCTGCATGGATATTTTTCTGTTTTTGACCAATGGAGTAAACTAATGTCATGTTTGGATTTTCTGTTTCTTTTTCTGGAGGATGTTTATGTGGTCGCCAGTAAGTGGCGATGCCTGGGTTTTAGGTGATAGAACTAGGTCTTAGTAAAACAGACACCACTTTGGAGGTTTGTGTTGTTTCAGGCTGCCTCTTGCCTCAATCTGCATAGGCAATGGGGTTAATTAGGAAACCCACTTTACTGATGTGTTTCAAAGGATGAAATTAAAAATTAACCGACAGCCCTTTCACGCCAGCGGGAAACCATGGTAGATAAACAAGGAGAACACCCCGTCCTGGTTAGAAGCTCTCATGGAAAGTATTCGGCTGCTCCCATGACATAACAAGAAACAGAAGTACTACAGCACAGATGTTGTGATCAAAGTGGATTGTGTTCTCCCGCTGACGTACGCTCCTTTAAAAACTGCCTTCTGAAAACTTTTCCAAAGTTTTCTTTTTGATTGCAGCAAAGGGTCCAATATACATTAAATGCAGCAAAAGCAGTAAAACATGAGCAAAGAAGTGTCCCTCTGTTGAAGTTAAAAAGTGAAATAAAACCTCCGCCTTTATAGAAGTGTTGTCTGCAGGATATTTAATACCACAATCAAGCACGTGCTTCTGAAATACCTGGAAGGTTTCCAATTACTAACCCTTCTCTGATTTAAAAGGATCGGTGGTCAGGGCATGTTAGTTCACAGATTCATCACTGTGGCAAATGAAGAGAAAAACCTGCGAAGCTCTATGAGATGTCACTGGAAGATGTGCACTACCTTAGCACAGTGAGGTCGTTAAAACTATCAAAGGGATGGTTAAGAGCAGATTGCAGGAGGCAGTTACATCCATTGACTTCCAAAAAAGATTCCTCAATTTTATTGAGGGATATTATTGCAGTGTTAATCTAATAAACTCAGCATGATTGCAGCTAATTGAAAGGTAATGGCATTATTGATTATGTTGACATCATCTAGAGGGCCTTGTAATGGAAAGTGTGTTTCTGAATTCTAATGACTTTGGCAGATGGGCACAGGAAATTCCCTGGCTGAAAGTGTGAATTAGAGAAAATGCTAACAAGCAGACAAGATGAATGAAAGTCAAACTTTGAAACAATCACGCCCAAAGGTGTCAGAGAAAGTAAAGGTGATGGGATTAGCACTTTGGAGCTGAACTCCACAGCAAGACAAAAATCACACACATTTGTCATAATAGGGATTGCTAAATTTGCTATTTATGTACATCCTGCTGCACAGAACATTTTATTTGGAGTTTTTTCTACTGATCTGACAAATGCAAGTCTAATATTTACCTTGCTTTGGTCTCCTCCACCTGAGAACTGAACCAAAACAGATTTAAAGGCTATTAAACCAAAGCAATGAGCTGACAGACACTAAAATGCTCTGATGAGGGGACTGGGACTGCAGAGTTGATGACTCTCTGCAGGTTCATCACTGTGAGTGACACCTTCATCGTTACACACACTCATTTGACACACTGTCGATATAAAAATATCGATTAGAACAGCTTTAAGATGTCCAATTCAACCGTAGTTGGCACTGAGCAGCCGGACAGGCGTTAAGCTGCAGGAGGTAAGAATTGTGCAGACTCTAGACACAGAATGACTCTTATATATCTGTGGGGAGTTGATGGGGGTGTTGATCAATACCAGTGACTCCACCATTAAGGGGGGAGCTGCTGAGTAGTCTGGCTTTCTTGTTAAGGCTTTTATTATGATGTGTTTTCACTTTCAGGCCCTTGAGGCTTGGAGTATTTGGAGAAAAAAAAGAACCCACACTAACTGAAGTTCCAAGACCTGTCACACAGACATACTCAGAGATGGAAGGCAGTGCTTCAAGAGAGCAACTCATACCATTTCTCATGCAAATGCCAACACCCCTTGGTCTCAAGACATAAAAAGAAAGAAAATAACAAAGCATTATTGCATTACTTGTGTTCTCGTGTGTTCCAGTGTGGAGCTAACAGTTTGGGGGTCCTGTTTTCCGCACAGGACCAAAACAAATGAGATATCCATGAACAATCCAATTATACAACAATACAACAAAATAAGAAATGTTCATGTAAACATCTCAAAACAGATTCAAATTAAGACCTCATAAAATGAATCTGTTTACAAAATGTGAGTGGTTGGGACTTTTTTTTTTTTTTTTTTAATCATTGATGAAATTAGAACTTTTCATGTGCAAATTTGAGTTTGATTGCATTTCATGCATTTGTAGGCCTTTCTAGAATGGGGCCAAATGTATTAATAAACATCTGTTTACGCCGTATGCTTACATTTGTTACACATTTCTGGCTGAAACACAACAGTGGAGCCAGCGTTATGAACAGATCTGTTGCTAAATGCTGTGTGATGTCTGATACACCATTGGTCGATTGGCCAAGGGTGAGAGTTTCCCCATCTCGAACTTGTTCCATTGTCTGACAGCAGAAAACAAGTGAATGAGAAGAGCTTAAGTGGGAATTTGGCTGTGTTAAAAAAAAAAAAAAAAAAAAAAAAAGTGAAGAAAAGTATGAGAGAAGCAAATAGATGAAGAGGTAAAAGTTGTACAGTTGTACAAATTATTATTATTATTATTATTATTATTGTTATACAGTAATAAAATAAATTTTTCTCTTCTTGTTATTAAAAGTATATCACCAATTACTTTAATAAAGTTATTATATTTCTTTTTATTTATTCATTCATTCATTCAGTCTACTACAATGTGTGTGCAATGTTTTCCTCTTCACAATGGGCATCTTGCCTTCATTCAGTTTCAGTTTTCCTGTTGTGGGAACATCTGACTGCACCAGAAGCTGATTTATATACAATAAGAAGTATTTTTCATTGGTATATTTAAAAGGAATACGCATTTCAACAACCCATGCATGTCTACAAATTTTACAAATTTGTTTGAATTTTGTAACTACCCCTTAATTATTATCTAAAGGTTTCTAAGGTTGTCCTTTGTTTGGTGAAGTAATGCAAGACAGATGTATCTTGCATCTTAAGACACAAAAGCTATTGTTGAATTTTTGCCTGTTGTAATTCTGAATGGTCTCTGAAAGAAGTCAATAAATGTGATCATATGGAAGGTCAAAGGTCAAGGTTCAAAGTCTCTTTTAATGCTTAATGTCTCTATTGAATGTCCAGGGTTCTTGTCCCCATGCTATTACTGTTACTAGCATGTCTCCTCTGTGAACTCTGATACTTATGGAAAACAATATGACCGATTTAGCCTTTTGACCCTGAGCTTCTATAAAAAGAAAACAAGAAAAAACCCCAAAACATACCTCATGGATCAGCCTGCCACAGTTTTATCCTCAATCAATATCTGACAGTGAACAGACATATTTCACTACTTGGTGAAGGGCTCTGGGAATGAGTCAGGAGGTCATTCAACTTGTTAGCTTGATGAGTTTTTTTTTTTTTTACTTTTTCTTTTTTGGAGCTAAATGTGGGAGACTAAATATTTAACCATACACCCGTTTAGCTCTGGGTGCAGCTCACTTGAGACTTTGTCCCCTCAATAATTCAGTTTGTTAAGCCTTTTATTAAAATCTCCATCAAATATTTATCTCGCGTTGGGACCTCTTGCAACCTTCTTCCTTTTATGATCGCCACTATGGGCAGTTACGCTGACAGCTATTATCCTCATGGAACAGTGGGCGCTGACAAGCCAATCATGTCAGCTAATTGTGTGTAACACCTCACAACTAGAACGATTGGACAGGATCAAATATGTACTTTGACGTGGGGCCTAATCTCATAACTCTTGTTCCACTGAATGTGTCTAAAATAATTTGAATCCTACAGTTGAAAAATTAAAGAGAGTCAGGTATAGTGTATCTTGTACATCAAGTAATTTTATTTCAAAACATTAGAAAAGTAAATGAGTAAAGGAGCGGAGAATTTTGAAAGGAGGTGAAGGCACCCAGTGTAAGGTGCTGCTGTGGATTTAAGGCTCTGTAATGGATTGTCTGTCACAGGGCAAACATTTCACTTACAGCAGACGTTCAGTGGAGCAGTAGCATTTGTGTGGTCTCTCCAGAGAAATGGTCTAAATGGGATCACTTGTACACAGAGTATTGTTGAGGGGGCACCCAATGGGCCTCTTGGTCAGCTCACAAAATACATCAGAGTGTGAGGTGAGGGCTCTGGTCATAATGGTTTCCTTTATTCTTTATCTTAATCAGATTTCAACAAACTGCATGCTTATATAGTATATAGTAATATTTCTCTGTCCAGAAGTAAGAAAACTTCCTTCCTTCATTCTCATTGACATTTGTAATCATGGAAAATATCTCCATCATGCCATTGGACTTTTTATTATTATCATTTTCAGCAGTTTTTTTCCTTTAATGTAATAAAGTAAAAGAAAGTAAAGTAAGTAAAAAAACAAAAAGAGAGAGAGAGAGAGAGAGAGAGAGAGAGAGAGAGAGAGAGCGCTTCAATTAAGCCTGAGCATTAGCGACATGCTCTCTATCAAGTAAGCCACCAGGGCACCATGTGTTTTGTTTTTCTTTGTATTGAGAGTAATATTGTCGTTCACATGATGCATTCTTGCAGGGGTAAAAAGAGTATAAATGCAGGGAGGTTTTTAGATGGAAAGGATTCTAACTAAAAAGCTATAACTAATTTTAGCTGTAGCAGATACATACCCATGTTCAGAGACTCTGTTATCTTAAAGAATAGGTAAGTTTCACTTTTTCAGAAAGACTGATGACTTAAAACCCTCAACATTCACCCTAATTAGGGACTGAAATTTCTGTCTCTGTTGCTTAAATTCTGATCTGTTTTAATCCATTTCTCAGAAATCCCGTAGTTTTATGGAAATGTAATGCCAAATTGCTTCCGAACACCTTTTAATACAAAAGTAAAAGTTTAGAATATTAATATCAAACATTTACCCACAGTTACAACATTTTCTTCTCTGACCTTAATATCACAGTGCATGCTTTATGGAGGGAGTGTATTACACTGGATTACTTATCTCAGTTGGATCCCTGATTACAGAGTCAATTGGGTGCCATTAGATGACAGTATATCTGATAGAACACTCAATTGCCCCTGCAGGTGTGTTGAAGTAAAAGAACATTTTACTCAAATGGCTGCATGTGGTGGAGAAGAGGGGCTTTGTGAGTTCACAATCCAGGGAGAGCAGAAGAATATGTAAATGACACAGGGAAGTAAGCACATGTGTGCAATGCTTTCAAGCCACAGAGTTAACCACTGAGCCACCTTTTGATCATATGGTGAGACACTGATTCCCTTCTATAGACCTGGAAATTAACCGAGGAAGTTACTGGATCTGCACATCAGCCGCATTTTCCTCATATGGGCTGGGCAATCATTTTGTGAACTGAGCTACGTGGGCAGTATCTGTAAACCACTAAATGCATCAGACATCCCGCTAGCCACACTGGCCTCCCTGCTGCTTCCTGAGTGACCCTGAACAATCACTTTCTTCTGATGCTCAGTGCATAGCAAATGCATATGAGCATGGAGCGATCCACGACATGCAGCATCACGTTGAGAAACATAAGATGGGACAATTATCTCTGTATGGTTTCTATCGCAAACAGGCCAATTACCAGCACTGCCACCTGCAAGTATATGAAATCCTGCAGGACCCCAGCGGGCCCACTCTGAAAACCTTTCATAAACTGCACTTTCCTGTGATTTAGATTTATGTTTACAGTGAAACACCTAACAATGTCTTGATTACATGAAATGAAATGTCCCTTTGTAAGACTTTTAACAAAACTTTATCATAAGACAATAAAAGACTCCACTAAAACTTTCTAATTAAATAGATGTAGGTAGGTTAGTAGCTGCTGAAGGCGAGACTTCACAGAGTGACTCCCCTGACACTGTCAAGTGAAATCAAATCCTCATTTCTGTCATATCAGTGCAGACAGCATTAACTGGCTGATACGATATCAAATCGCTATTCAACAGCGGCCTGTCACAATTTACCAGACGATATATTGGGCTAATCCCAGCTGCCACATGAACAGCTCTTTGACCTCTGTTATGTCAAACCAACCGTTTCCTGTCATGGTTTGCCATTCGGACCGGACCCTCAAATACTTTATTCACACAGTGTTCTGGACGCCCCCCCGGCCACTGCAAAGATTTTCTGAGCGCAACGGCATCCCACCTAGGAGCAGCTGGGTAGGGGTGGGTGGGTGGGCAGGGAGGAAGTATTGATCGTAATAAGCCTGGCAAATGACCTCTGGAGTATTTTTAGACCGGAGCCGTATGACTCGGGAGGAAGTGGGCCATTTCCATGAATGAGGAATGAGTCGGTCGTTTCTCTCGCATGCACGGCCCCCTCCGCAATGTTGAAGAGTTTGCAAAGCCCTCCCCTGAGGCTCAGTTAATTATTCAGCTCCCCTCAACTCCATGTACACCCATTCCTCCCCCTCCTCTCTGCTCCTTATCCCCTGTGCCCTCTACAAGAAAACGCCACTGAGTGATTGAATTGTTTGCTCAGAACAATCCCCACCATCTTTAACTTAAAAGCCACTTGCCATAAATCAAGGCAAACATTTCTGCTACCTGAATGATTAATGCAATTTAATATCCTTATGTAAATGCACGTTTCCCCGGCGCACCACAGGCACATATGGCAGTGACATGTAGAAACAAGGATACTGCACATGGTAAGATTGAATTAAAAATGGGGTCTGATGATTTATCGAGAAAGTGTTGCAGGTTGCCTCCATGTCCTTGACAATCTGGTCACATATTGTTCCATTATGAATGTCTAATTTCCTCTCTGATGAATTGGCTAAATGATTCTGACTCCTCTGAGTTTAAATGACATTTGAAGATAAGGACCTTTTTATGAATGTAAAATGAGTATTTTATAGCAAACATCCAATCTATCAATCTTTGCTCATGAGGGGAAACTTTGAAAGGCCCTTAATTTTCTGTGCCTCCTGACACAAAAACAGCGCATTTTGCTAGAAATCTTTTTATCCTAATGAAACATTTACAGTAATCACATTTGGAGGCTTTTCAGACCATAAACACACAGTAGGTCTGTCCCTACAACTGTCTGACAGCCGTCTTTCCACCATCAGGAGTTCTCTGTCTAACATCCCTGACACGTGTCATAGGCATTTGCACATGTTTGTATCTCTCACAGCTAATTCCTGCAGGTGAAAATTGGCTCGCCTACCCCCCTTCAGGTTTCATATACCACTCCAATTCTACTTTACATTACACTGATCACTGACATTAGACAGCCAAACCATAACACGATACAACCAGATTGGAATTTCATGTTGGTACACAGGGTGATACAAGCTGAGGTTTAATCCTGAAGCTTTCAATTCTTCGATCTCATGACAAGCCTTGTAAATCCAAAAGGGTATTTGGAAATTTGTGTTGCAGTGTTTAGATAGAGATGTACAGGAAATCTTGAATTAGATTGGATTTTCTAGATTAGATTTCCTGATTAAATTTATCATTCACTGTCATTTCATTTGTTAGTTTGTTGTTACTTGATAGGTCAACGCGTCTGTGACCGACACTGTCACTGACTAAAAATTACATTCAAATACAACTCACTTAAATCCGTTCACTGTAAGTTCTTGTCTCCTGCACATAATTTAGCCAAACATTCAATTCTTTATTTGGATTTTTAGCTTAATGCTCCAATATTAGTAGTAATATTAATAGTTTACGCTGTACTCATCAACTGCATCTGTAAATCATCTGGCATTGAGCAAGTAGCGTACTGGGGTTAATACAGCTTCCTGTGGAGGCTGGAAATAATGTTGAATCCAATCTCAGTGTTGATAAAATTTCGAGGATGTAGTCGGGGCTGTAGTTGGGAAGTGCGGGGCAGTTTGGTCTTGAGGAGCTGTGGCTGTAGCTGTAGTTGTAGCACACACTGCTTAAAGTGCACATACATCGCACCGCTATGTTCAGAGCTCCATTGCTGCCTGCTTTCTAACTAGCTAGCTCTCTCACTCAAGTTTTCTGTCTCACACTTGTCAAACAGAGATACAGAGATAAATCAGTGTCATTTGCTCATTTACTTGCGACTGTTCCCTCCTAACCCTTAATGCAGAAGTTTCGTTCCCACACGTCTGCACTCGCGTGTAAAGCATGCAATATCACACCTGATCTCAGAATGGTAGAAGCTGAGTCAAGGACAGGTCGCAAACGCCCCCAAAAAGCTGCTCCACCGGACAAGTTTCAGTCTTCATCAATTGGACATGGTCGCCGAAAATGAGTGAAAGGTAGAATGACTGAAAGTCAAGCTAGCTAGACAATACCCTGCTGCCGTCACAAGAGGACAGTATGTAACAAGATGGATGTGCACAGGCGTAAGCTCCTTTATGAGATCAGATGTAAGGAGAGCTGTCCCTCCTACTTCAGTGTTTTACTAATAGATGTCTATTTTAGCTTTAGCTACCAGTGTCTCTTGTAAAGTTTGATGATCATCCTCACTGCAGAGATAAGGAGTCTGTGCTGTTGTGGAGACATGACAGTCTCCCACTGAGTTTTTGCAAATCAGAAGTTAAGCTCCAGTACCTCTGATTATTTCAACTTCACCTCGTGGATGTTGGAGGCTTAATAGAAGTATTTACATCTTAACTGTGTTGTGTTTGTTGCGCATTTGTCAACTCCCCACCATTTGCACTTTGTGCTCACGCAATCACTGCCAGAAGTGATTAGTCATGAATAATGCATTTCATTTTTAAAATTCAGCACTCAGGGTTTGATTTGCACAGTTGTATTTTTTCCTCATCTCCCTTCACTTATCCCTGATACTCCGCCTCCGCCCACCACTGCCAGCAATTCTGCATTTGTGTTAAATAATTTAAATGGCGCAATAATCAAATGGAATGGATCCCGCAGCCTGTGTATTCACTCTGCTTTAACTGTCGTCCCGTTTTCTCTGTGAATGATCTGAGAGGCAACGTCCTTGCAGTTTCCCTGTAGGAGCTGGTAGGATGTAAGGCTGGCAAGGCAATGGGTGCTGAGAGCTTTGGAACAAGCCGATTCCTCCTGGCAATCGCTGGCACGGTGATGCAAGAAACACTTCTATTTCCTGATATCAATCCATGTATGCTGAGGAGGTAAATGAGGGAGTGCGGGGGGTGTTGGGCCGGTGAGTTTTCTGATGGGATTTCACCCCCAATGACGGTGCTGCGTTCAGTGCTTGCGTCAATAAAGCCAGATTAAACTGCTTAATTATATTATGTAAGCAGTAAGATCAAGGAACATACAGAAAACCTCCTCCTATGCACAGTGCAGAGCATCTCTGGCCCACGTCTGACTGCGTTTTGTTCAAATACTTTTCTGGGTGGTGGATTTCAATTGAGCCCCCATAAGAAATTCACCCTTCATTTCAACAAAGTGTTACTTATATCTCCTTGTTGCATAAATTGACACTAAATGAGTGTCTGTGTTTGCTCGGCACCATTTTCACAGCTTTGGACAGCTGTATTTCACACACTTTATTAATAAAAGATGTGCTGGAGCTTTTAAGTGGCACAACTCACATTCTTATCAGCATAATGCGACACCCTAAATAATTTCTGAAGTATTCTGTAGCTTCCAAAGGGAGAGGAAACATTTGCCATCCAATGAAAGTAGATGCGTGTTTGCATGACGTCAGAGTGTTGGAGGGAGGTTACGAATGACAAGATCACACTGATGGTTTGGTCAATTTGCAAGTTTACCGTGTCTTTCTATAAACAATATGATGAAATACATGCTCCTGGTATGCATAATGTTTTTTTTTAACTATTAAATAATAACTACTGTTACCATAGTTATTACCATAGCTGTGAGTGACTTTGTGTTTGGAAATGGCTCTCTTTAAATGCATATGGGAACACAATGATTAACATTCTGTAGAAAGGCATACAGACTACATAGGTATTGTCCTCTTCCCAGCTTAATAGATTGATTTTTAATACAGCAGGTGAAAGAACAGAATGAAACATTTGAAAGGAACAACAGCGAGGAAGATGGTGGCTCAGTTTCTCATATACTTACTCTGCAGAGGCCAGAACAATCAGTTTCCACTGTAGCCGTATGGCTCACAGAATTATAAAACTCAATATGAAAGCAATGAGCCATGGAGAAGGCACAAATTATTAGGGAAGTCAGTTCTGCATTGACTGCAGCACCATTAAAGAGATTGTGTCAACTCTCTGCTCATTCCTGGGAAAATGAACGCTGGAATATTATGCATGGCGACGTATGGCATATGATTGCTCGCTGATCAATATTTCCAACTGTATGTGATAATGCACATCAAATTTGCAGCCATAATTGTAACCCTTTAGATGGCACAGACCAAACCCCAAACCAGATGACTTGCTCTGAATCACCAAATGCTCATAATATTTTGACTGTCTGGGTGCATCTTGTGAATTAATACCTTATTTTATCTTGAGTGTAGAATACGTTTTAGCAAAGCCACGCTGCATAACAACCATTTTCTGATGCAAGCTGTTAAAAATAACAACCAGGAATGGTCGATAAGGGAAAAGCATTCCCTGGGACTATGGGTCTTACAAGTTGACTGCACAGTAATTACATCTCCCGAGGATCCAGGAGAGGAAAGTTTTCAAAAAAAGGGGGGGAAAGCTGGTGAGGCAGGAGAACTTCATGCTCTGCAGGCGTCGCCATGCTCTCCTCCCTCTTGAAACAAAATATGAATGCTAATGTCTCATCAGCAAACAGATGGGGAACACTAGAGACACTTTGTGCTGGTTCATTCATCCCTTCTTCCTTCTGTTCCTAAACACAAGGATGTCCAGTCTGCTTTTTAAGAAAGAGAAATACTTGGATAGATCTGCTGTACTAACTCAAAGTGCTAGGAAAGATTTCAGTTACAGTTGTATCATCAGCTGAGCTACAGTTTTATTCTGAAGCTTTGGAGGTTGCAACAGTGCCCAAAGGTGCTTGATAATTTTGTTTGTTAATCAAGCCTTGGTTTGAATCGGGTATGTTGAGGACACGTTGAGTCAAACTAAATGTGATGTAAGGCTTGGCAAAGTTTTTGCCCTGTGTTATATAGCTGTGTGGAGCCTCAGTCACCCCACTCATGGTATCGCTAATTCCCACTTTCCCACCAAAGTGAGTTTTTTAAAATGTGGGTAAACCCACTTATAAAAGCCAACTGACCCTCACCTGCTTTTCAAGTTTGCCAGTCTGTTCAAACTGAGGACACACATCTGCAAGAGGCAATGTCATCACATGCATTACAGTGCAGACACACAGATGCAGTGAGCAGCTTTCTGATGCGCAAACTGATATTGTGAATCTGTTTCATTCCTGGGTTGGTGCTTCTGTCAGTGACAGAGCCTCCTTCGAGACACGTCGATTGATGATTTTGTGTTTTTAAAACTTATTTTGTGGCTGCAACTCACTTTTTCATCCCCAAGCACCGTGTAGCTGCAGTGTCTCTGGTTTAACAGCACCCTGCTGGACAGGTAACAGGTTTGTTTACAGTGTCTGTGTGATGTTACGGTAGAAAAAAGGGTGAAAATTGGCCTATTCAGCTGGGTGTTGAATTTACATCACTGTCAACTGGTGCCAGAGCTGATAAATACCCAAGTCTACTGCAGTCATTTGACCTCGGTCCCTTGTCAACAAAAGCCTGACGTGAGTGGATCTTAGCTGGTGGTTTTTTTTTTTTTTTTTTAAAGATGTAAGAGCTAGACAGAGGCAACCAGACTTGCTTGAGATCCTTGAAGATGTTTCACCTCTCATCTGAAAGACAGTTCTAACTGCCTAGTAGGGTGTCCCAGATATTTTAACGTCTTAAGGGGCGATTAGCACCTAGAGAGTCTTTGAGGTGAGGAGTTATGGGTGTAGGTTTTGATGACTGATAAGTGGTGTTGTAAACTACCACCTCTGATAAGTGATGGTGATTCTAGTTTGACATAGATAACTGCTTTTAATCCTCTTTCAAACCATTGGTCCTACCCTGGCCCTGGCCTAAATGTGGACATTTGTAGCCCACAAACAGGCATCCCTTGTGCTTTAGATGTAGGTAGACTGCTGAGCCCTGACCTGAGGAGTGGGCTTTCTTGTGTTGTGCCAGCCACTACACTGAAGCAGTAGTTTTGTTTCCCCAATGTACAGATCTGTGCATTCTTCACTGCACTGAACTGCCAGCACCAAATATGTCTGCTTATGTCTGGGCGACGATTCTGCCTCATTGTGTTAGTGCACAGGGATGTGGTTTTTGAAACCACGGAAAGATGCAGAAGAGATAAAGAGGAAGAGAACAATAAATGGAACGATAGGCCCTTGGAACAATAGTTTCTTACATTGCAGTTGTATCTGACAAACTCAGGAGGTTCTTCAATAAAAACCGAATTCCTGTCTATGTTTTTATCAATTATGACGAGGCTGACTGAGTTTAATCAAAATACATTGACACCATGTCCATTACACAACCTTTCAGCACTGCTATTTGCCCTTGACAAATAACCTGCTTGGCACCTCAAGCAATCCTACTGCTTTTATATAAAATATCAAATTAAACTAATTGCCTTGACCAGTGGTTCTGTGCCTGTGAGAAACCTTTGACTGAATTTGCATTTAAATAGAAATACTGACCAAAACAATTACAGATGGGTGAGATGACTTTATGTCATTTGGTGATCTGCTATGATTTACTGCTTTTGAAATGTTTGATTTGTGTGTGTAATGATCACTGCCCCTCTTGTGTCTTGTTTTAAATGATTATTTGAATGCATGATGAGGCCCACTCCTTTTTTTTTCTGTTAGCCAGGTAATCAAGGTTACATGTGTGGTGTAGAGACGGAGAATTTTTCGTCCAAATGGGCAAGAAGTCTAATTTTTTACGCTCCCCGCCTGCTGAAGCGGAACATTCATTTCATCAGCTGAATTGGCAGTCATTGTGGGAAATCAACCTCTTAAATTGTTTTGATTTAGACTGAAGGCCTCTGTTGTCCCCATATCATAGTGTCCATTATCACTGGTTTTGAAATGGTAATTAGGTCTTGTTAATGAATATTTGCTGTAGTGAATGATATGACATGAACGCACTCATTACGTTTAGGGCAGCCATATATTGACTACATTTATTCAACATGACAGTGGCACTGATGAAGGCATGCTAATTTGAACTTGATGCACATTTTCTCAGTAATGGTCATGAGATTGGATATACATTGATGGGATGAGTTACATTGCGTTCAGACTGCATCTCCAGATATTCACATCATGCCATAAACATTTTTTTAAATAGCCTGATATCGTTGGGGGTGATGGAGACTAAAACTTGGGTTAGATTTCTATTTCTAGAACAACATATTATAATAGGTGGATTCATTATTTGAAATGTTCACTTAGAAAAGCTCACATTCATTAAAACACAGGGTATTGTGGGTGATGCAGATGAGGAGCGTGCAGTGTAAGAAAACAACAATAATAATAAAAATAATAGTACACCTATACAGTAGCATTATTCATGGGCTCAAAAAGATAAAGCCTGTGCATAAACAAAATAGACACATTTCATTATCTAGTTGCCTATATCTTTATGGAATGTTGGAGCTACTAATTACTACTTAATACCAGCAAAATTGCTGCCAGGATTACATTTTGAAGTATATAAACACCATTTTAAGGATACCAGATTTGGTTTCTTATCTATGTTATACCTCTGATGTATGCTGCGGTTTCACACTGTGTTGCTGACACCTTTTAAATAGGGTCAGTCTGAGTGCAGGGCCACAGAGCTACAGCCAATGACATTAGTGTTCATTTGGCTTACAAAGCTCCAGAGATCTCCAGATTTCTTGTGTTTGAAATGACACTTAACTGGAATCTCAAAACCCTTTATAAATAATCAAATACTCTACATGTTTAAAATGAACTGAGAGTATAGATACTGTGTATACAGGAGCAGTGGTGAACCAAGAGCATTAGCGCCTTAAACACCTCACTTCATCATCATGCTGCTTTCTGTGCTGTGACTGCTGTCTGGTTGACTGACTGAAGTTGCTGATCTGTTAGGTAGTCTTAACCCCTTCAGAGAAAAAAAGATACATCCTATAAAGATAACAATGACCTAGAGGCTTCAGGGAAGGCAGGCGCAGGGAAATGATTCTTGGTCCCACCCATCATAAATGTGATTGTTCAACACATGCTGCTATGGGGATTCAGGCCTTCTGTTCTGTTCTGAAGTCCTAACCAATGAGTGAACCAGCTAACCATTTCTCTGGCCAGGTACCAAAGAAAAAAGAGAAAAAAAAAATCTGAATATACAACTCAATTTTTGCTGCTTTATGACAGTAACCCTTTCATTACTGAAGTAAACTTCATAGGAAGTAAAGCTTAGAAGTAGAATAATTAGTAAATGAAAGAGATTAAATCTAACATTTAAAATGCTGATATGTCTGGCCTTCTTTGAAGAGGAAGGCCCTGAGGGGTTCCCCACTAGTGTATAGTGAACCCACCAAAACTCATTTAGTCACATTTTCTGTTTACTAGAAAAAATTCAGAACAATTGTCATTGTAAATTAATCAATACAACGTATTAAGGGACAAAACAATGACGCTTTGCTTAAAATACACATGATTTTGTGTCTTGCGATGCTCACTGACAGGGGCCAATAGTTGACCATGCGATTCCTTTAACTTGATATGAATGTGCTTGATAGTGTGTATGCTCTGCAAAATTCAAATATTGCCTCAAGAGCTAGTATTTGAGAAGCCCTGTCTTTTATGTACAGCATTTCCCTCATCTTTTTGCTGCGAACATGTACACTACAATACCAGCAATTGCTGTTAATGAGCACCGTGCTTGCTTGTCTGTCAGAGAAGCATTTCAGCTGCATGACCATGGCAGCAGCTGAGAGTGCAAAAAAGGGTAGATGGGGGGGGGGGGCTGTTTTTGTGAGTGATCTCAAAGACATAAAAGGAGAAAGATTCATGAGAGCAAGCAATCTCTGAACTACTTTGTCAGCTGAGTTGACTTGTCTTGGCATGGATAAGGTGGTTTGAAGCTCTGAGCGCCATGTGTACTACACCAGCCTGTAATGGAAAGCAGAGTCATTATTATCTAATTAGGCAGACTAATGACATGCCACAGAAAGCCATAAGGCCAAGACAGTGTCCTTCATGCCCGTCTGTTTTTCACTAAAGGCTGCTCTCACAGGGCCAGACATACTCTTAAAGTTATTTTCTACTAGGGTGGAAAAATTGCTCAATTGGAGGTATTATTTATTTGATCGCATTTAGTTAACTGGAAATAAAATTACTAGCAATGAAGTAAAGCTAAAACATAGCTCATTTTAAATGTAGAAAATATCTCTTACATTAAATCGGATGTGTTTATTAAAGGTAATAATGTAGCTATGTTGCAAATGTTATGCAAAATCAGTGAGTCATGGGTATGGTTGGATAAGTGAACTCTGGGTAAAGAAAAGCTCGAGGGAACAGAGAAAAGTGGTGGAGCAGAGAAAAGGGTATATTGGTTGAGCATAATTAACAGGAACCTTGACTAGTAGCTGCAAGATTTCTTGTTAATGCACAGTCTGATTTGAAACAGTACTCTTGCAGAATCAGAAATGATAACAATCTTATAGGGCAGTTCATCATAAAGATGGTACCAAGCTTTTTGACTGTGACTTTTTGACTTTGGTTTTGTCAGTGGTGGATGATGGACCAGTTATCCTTTAAAATCCATCAGAAGATGTCAGCCAGGCATTCAGGAAAGTGAGGTTTGAACCTGGGTAGTAGCAGAGGGGAAAGTGCTATTCTGTTGAGTGTCATCTGCATAGAAACGTTAAGAAACATTTGTCAGGATGCTTCAACAAGTTAAAACCCAAATAATTTGAGTGAACTTGAATTTAGGATTGCAATGTTAACTGTAGATTAGACATGGTATTCTTACAATTAAAAATTAAGGTAAAAAGAGAGCAGCGTCAAAATTGATTGAGTTATTGAAGTACACAATTGTTAAAACTCTGAGGCCTAAAAATATGTTGGAAGTCATGAAATTGTAACAGCTGATTTTTTAAACAATATTAAATAGCTCCTATTGGTCTCCCAATAGTTCCATAGAAATACTTAAATTGAGAAATAGAGATACTGATGTTAGAAATGTGACAAAAAGATGGGAATTCTAGTGCATATGTCATGTGATTGCAACCAAACAGACAAATGTGGCACAAAACAATGCTTTTGTTCAAAAAGTTGTTTTGAACACATTTGATCAAAAATCCTCCAATACACCTCCTAGGGAGTTTTACCAGACTGTTGAATTGTTAAAACACCAAAGATCATGGTGGCACTCAGACACGATAACAGGATGTGGTGAAACTTCCACATTATCTTTTATCACACTTGGCAGCTGTCATACACATGTGGACACAAAGTTTTGGAAGGGAACAAAGCATAGTGATTCAAAGTGAGCAATTATATCTTTGAACAATAAAACCACACTCATTTTAGTATATATGATTTTTTCCCCATTCTTGCTAACCTTCATGATGTTCACTGGCTTTTGCTATCTATCATTCCCTGCTCACAGTTTCCTCATTAAATGCACAAGTGTCCTTGAGCAAGACATTAAATCCCTACCAGCTCCAGGGTGCTACTCTTTGCTGAAATCTGACCTCTGACCTCCAGAAAAATTTGAATTTTTCCTCACGAATGAATAAATTATTAACACCTTTCTCCTATCACTGACAGAGGGTGTAATAATTGACAGAGTGGGTGCCATTCAAGAGGGTGCTGGTGACATGGGAAATAAATGAAAGCTCTGTTGCTTCTATTACTCATTGACATCGTAAGAACTCCTGAAAGTCTGGTAGCAGTTGCTGTTGAAGAGGAAATGAGACATGGGAATATAACTAATTACACAATAATGTATGTATGTATAATGGCCAGAATCAAATATTATATGGACACTAGAGTTCTTCTTCCCAAGGGTCCTTTTGTGATGTTAAACTCCAGAGTTGGGCTGAAAATTCTCTCTGTTTTTTAGATATGTGATCAGTTGCTGAGTCCAGTGTGGTGCATATTTTGAAACACCACCAATTAACTGATAGTTTAAGCAACTAAGGCAATCTCTTGTGATTGGGAATGGATTGAATATGCGATTCAAAATTACTGATTCATAAAATCCTAAGATCAATCTTTTGTGCCTTTCATAGTTTCACATGGATTTGAGAAATCGTGAAGCTGTGGCCACCTTTTCCATGCAATGAGATCTGGTCATGTGAGAGACACAGAACATGGCAGATGTGGCTTTACTGAGGGCATAGACCTACAGGTAGATGTGTAGTTGCATTTTGTATTTAAAAACTATGAAGACAGCAAATTGGTGCACAAAAGCAAATCTATATGCCAGATGTGCAAGAAGAAGCTGCTCGAAGCCGGTGCAACAGTGTATGTTAGCGATGCACATCACTTACCTAACAATTGTTTTATCACTGTTTTTGGGTCCTAAAGTCATTTAAGATTTTTGATAATGCACCAGGTTATAGGCACAATCATCATTTATCATTAGTTCCCTGGGAATCCCATTCATATTCAAGAAGAAATGGGATTGGTACTGGCTGAAATATCTCTAACTCCAACTATGTTACACAATATGGTAGGGACAGTTTGACTTTGTTTCTTGGGTTCTTGTTGAGCAGAGAGCAAGTGCTAACAAGTGCAAACTTTACTTCACGTATTTGTTTCTCTAGTATTGCAAATCAGAAAGCATTGCATTTATGCTGTTTCTTTTTTACTTGGCCCTTCTATAAACAGGCCTTTTCAAGTGTCCTTCTTAGCACAAAATAAAAACAGAAGATAAAATAGAAGCATTCCTGAACCTTACCTCAAACCACTTCTGTCTGCAGTTACGCTTTTTGTAACACGTCACACATTGAACACTTGAACACAAAGATGCTCAGGATTAACAGTGAAGTACACTAGTCTAATGTGCCATAATTTATTTTACTTTTCGCAGATAGTTAAACTCAGCAGTGAGAGGAAGCAGTGCTGTTGTCCCTGCATGAACAACAAAAATAGCCTTTCACAAAAAGGTCTTTGATAACTGACTTCAAATGTAAAAAGGTGAGCTATCATTGGCAAACATCTGTCTCACTATCATAACACTTTACACTGAATTTAACTTGCATACTTAAAGGTTTTTCTACAGGAATATTAGTTGAGCTGGATGTAGCAAACTGTGCTCTGATTATGTCACCAGCTGTGCTACGAACTCTTTCCAAGAGTACATTTACTAATGGGATGGACAGGTAGGTCTTTGCCAAGGCTGAAAGCAGTGAAAAATTCAGATGCTTTTTCCACCACTCTTAAAGATTTCCTCTTTAGCAGTGTCCCCTGTGGTCTTCATCAGTGCTCTCTAGAGTTGTTCCAATTCCAATACTAGCATTGTTAATACCTCAGATACTGCCTAAAATTCTGGATTGACAATCGGTGAGTATGCAAGTCTATGCACAGTTCCAGTACCACGTATTAAATAAAATGAAATGATAAACGTCAAAATGGAAGTTTTTCCAGTAATTAATACTTCTTTGCCAATCTGAACCAACTGTGTAGCCACTGGCAGCTACTGTTATAGAGTGGGGTAGAAGATTTGATGTTACCTTAGCTGTTGGTCGAGGTCACTATAGATTGTTTTCCACAATGAACCATTTAAAGAGCATTCATATAGGCATGATTGTAGTTTTGAAGCATCCAGTTTGTAATTTGGCTGTCGCCATCTTTTTTTTTTAAACTAGAAAAACCACATTTGGACCAGAAGGTGGAGCTGAGGAGGATCTGACCCGCTCTGTGCTTTCTCCGGCTGGTCAAGGTTTCTGATCTGTCAGTCACGGGTTGGCCATGCCCCTAATGCAAACTCTGCTTTGTCGTCTACTCTAAATGGGCTATAATTTTAGAAATAAACATTATGTTGTATTGAAGAAGACTTGGAACTAGCGATTGAGAATATAAACTTGTGAGGAAAACGTATACTGATGTAGTAAATTAAGTGGGAACTAGGGCCATTTTACCGTAGACTTCTTTACAATTGGACTTCTTTTTACATCCAGTGGAGTCGCCCCCTGATGATCATTAGATTGCCGGTTTAAGGCTCTTCAGCATTGTCTTCACTTTGCAGTACACATTTGTTTAATTTGTTTTTACAGAGCGATACCAGCTTGTGCTCAGTGTTAGCCAATACACAGGTTCAGGTATCTGTAAAGAATCTTATTTCTCAAAAAAAAAAAAAGCATCTCTACTACACCCACAGTGAGAAAAACAGCAAAGTTTCCTTCTTCTTGGGAAAGAACACTGTCAGTTGTGAAGAAGAATTATGTCACATAAATGAAAACAAAGATAATGACATATAATTCATAATAATAACACATGTATCTTCAAATCAACAGTTTTATAACTTTTCCAGACAGAACAAATCTATCTTTTCCTCTCTGTGGGGGCTCATGTTGCCTTCTGTTGGTATAAACCAGATTCCACAGCCTAGATTTCCTTTAACAGAAATTGATAATAATAATATTAATAACAACAATAATAGATAGAATAATAGATAGAAATAGACATGATCTAATTAAAACATAGGGAGATTAAAGTAGCGAATAGAAGAGAGTCTAGCACTGAGTATATTCTTCCTTTGCCTCCAACCTCACCAACTCTGCAGATATCTTCATGCATATCTTGGTGTTGTTGTCATCCAGGAAAGCCAGGCCTTTGAAACATGGATCAAATGCTGAGGCAGAGTGGAGGAAGTCTTGGAGATGTGGAACAACCATCAAAGTCCTCTATGAATCGCTGCTTCATCTGGGAAGTTACCGGTAGATCTCTCACATCTGGCTGGAAATACTTACAGGTGGTCTGGGGGGGGGGGTTCACTGAGATGGTGTGTTTATTTCTCCTCCTTTCTGTGGTTGCCATGTTCAGAGGGGACATCAATTTGATGACCTCTTGGATCAGTGTCATGTAATGTCTTCCTCTGTCAGACTGACTGTGCCTTCTCTCCTCTTTATCCACCTTGACAGAAGGGTGTTCAACACAGCAGGCTGCTGCCCCCAAAACGCTCCAACATATCAAGGAAACTGTTCCATAGCTTGTGGTTTGGCAGGTGTAACTGGGCCTATATCGTATAGAACGTCATTAGCGTTTGGGCTCCTGTGAAAAGACGTTGCCACCTTTTCTCACTTTCACCAGAAGCTCTAACACCTTGTTCACTTGTGCGTGTGTGTGTGTGTGTGATGCATCACATGTGGGTGTCTATCTTTGTACCAAGCTCCAGCCAGTAATATGTTTTTTTGCATTCTCTGTGACCAACACTGGGGTCTTGTGTTTGATGTTCCACTTTCTCTTTCTGCAGTAAAACTGCTAGATTATTTCCTGTGTGATGCTTGAAAGAGGTTTTGCAAATTTTCTTCACATACTTTTTTTAAACAGCGCTGTCACATGAACTTTTATGCCGGTGCACTGATGTGAATTGGTGAATCTTACCACCCTTACTGGCTATGTCAATTCTCTGCAGCCAATAAATTGTGTTATCCCGAGGAGCTATTGGCCAGATCTCATCATAGACTTTGATTTTGGTGTTTTCTCAGATGAAAAGTCATGGGACAATGGAACTATCCATGTAAGTGCCCAGAAGACCGCTATATACTCAATAGATCCATGACTGTAATTAGTTACTTGCTAGTGTGTCAATCATGTAGTCCAAACAAGCATGCTGCCATTTTCCAGGCAGGTCCAGGTAAACAGACAGTAAGATATTGATGTGTTATGATGCACCACTTAAATTTGCAAAAACAAACTGTAAATACTTACTACTACTGCAGTCTGTTGTTTTTTTTGTTTTTTGAAAATTTTTTATGGGACATTTTATGCCATTTATACGATAGGAACGGTGGAGATAGACAGGAAATGGGGAGAGAGAGTAGGGGCTGACATGTAGTAAGTGGTCCAATCAGTCAGGAGTCAAGCCGGCAACCTCCTGCTTGGGGCTCAGTATGCCCATATGGTACATGAGCTTACCTCTGAGCCACCCGAGCGCCCCTTAAACTGATTATTTAACATCAGAACTATGTTTTATTTCCATAAGTGACATGATTATAAAATAAATTTAAAATAAATACATTTCGTGTGAGAAATCTCTCTGATTAATGTCATTTTAAGAATGAGCAAACACATAAATCCACGAGGAAGAGGTAGTGCTACTGAAAAAAATTAGGCATGCAGATATTTCCCTGGCAGACTTACATTGTGCCATCATTCTCCATTGCTCATATGTCTGTTTTGAAGACCACTACAAAGCTCAAGTTTTGCTACCAGCCAACATGCAGTCAGTCCAGCCACCATCTGCTGTTGATATTCAGTGAAAGCATGCTGCAAAAAGCAGTGCAGAAGATTTGCTCTCGGTTCAAGTGGGAGCCTTGTGTGTTTATAGTAATTATCGATTTATGTAATGTCTTAAATTAATATTGTAATATTGATGTCAAAATAATAAATGTTACACAGTCATTTCTTAAACAACTTGAACAATTTCATTATTTTCTCAGAATAAACAATCCACTTTGCACACTAAAAGCTTTATCGGCTGATTCACTTTGAAATAACTCAAGCAGCAGCATAATATTGCACTGGATGTTGTTTTCAGAGGTGTGCGTTGCACATCCTCAGATGACAGGAGAGGCCAACACTGTATAAACTACACGTCATAAAGGATTAGTAAGAAAAATAATGAGGTCAGCACAAAGCTAATGGTGAGTATAGAGAGGAGGTTGGTTCAGTTAAGTGTCAAACTTTTTACATTTAGACAAATAAAAATTGCAGTCATTTTGGATTTGTACTGCAATTAAGGACCTGATAGAGGTGTTGTTAAATCTACTGTGTGCTGTTTTTTTTTCCCAGAGGCACTACTTCACCCCAAACACAGTATTTTGCTTCAAATATGCATTCCTACATGTTTACATAACAGATATATTTATTCTGATGTGCTATCTCATGCATCAAAGCACATGGAATTCAATACCAGTGAATTGCTGCTGATGGTACAGCACTGATCCACATGTCTGCAGTGGTATATTTTGTGGATTGTGGAGACCCAGAAAACTAAATCTCACTCTGATGCCACAGACTTCACTTTGCACTCAAAGCTGCTGCCAGACTTCATCAAGGGAGAAGTAAAAGCAAAATGGATCCCCCCTCTCTTTTGTTTCTATAGTAACCATATGACAAAAATGGAGCAAAAGACAAAGGAGAGGAGCAACATAAATGAACATTTAAATATAAATCATCATAAGCCTGAGTGACACATAGAAAGTCATCATGCCACTTCCTGAGGTATAATTATTTAAACCATGACATCTTGGATTCTGGCCCCTGACAGTCTGAGGCAGGAAATGAGACAATTTTAAAGCGCCACATGGATACAAGCCGGGAAAATTGACTTGTACAAAATTCAGGACAGTTGCTGAGAATGCAAACAGACAAGCGAATCACCATCAAAGTGATTTGTCAAGGGGGAGATCAGAAACGTGTGTGCCTGAAATTCCTGCTTCACAGCAGACACAGTTTTCTGAAGTTGTGCACAGAAACCTTCACATACGCGGTACACTCTGTAAATGTTTGAATGAGTTGCTTAGAGGTTATGTAATGTGGTAACTGTCCCAGTGCTCCCCCATCAAAGGCTAGGCCTGAATTAGTTAAGTATAAAACACAAGATGATTCATTCATAAATCATCAAAGTTGTCCTGCATTGTGAAAAATATGGGGGTAACACAACAAACTGTTATTTATGGAAATAAGGTCATATACTGTAACAAAACCACCCTATTGCAACTAACTAACTAACTAATTAATTATTTTCATATGAAACTGCACTGGCCACCCAATTTCCAAGTTTGGACTCCACATGTAGCTCTTGTCAAAATATTTTGTTTCTGTGGGGTAAGTTGCTCAGAGTACCAGAAGTTCTTTATTTCCCATCGATCCTGCCTGGACAGTATGACTCAGCTCTGCCACCACTTTTTAATCAGTGGTGGAAAAAGAACTCACAATTCTTAATTAAAACAAAATAAAAAAATCTGTAAAGCATCAGTGCTAAAATCTCCCTTATAGTAAAACTCTTGCACACAGAAGTTTCGTCAAGGGTATCAATGCGTAGCAGCAACATCAGCTCGCAGAAAGTTTCAAAAGTTAAAACACTGAAGAATAATGGTCTCGTGTCTAAGTGTTCAATATTTATGCATTTTCCATGTCTTTGCATTGGATCTGGTTTCAAATTCTAGTCTATTTAACAAATGAAATACTAATATTAAAAATTCTACTGAACTTGTAGAACTTGAGCATGCTTGTAATGACAATGCTTACATGTGAATTAGCGGGTAACCGCTGACCATGTTTACATCTTCACACAACTTAGTGTATGAGAATGCTGACACACACACAAACACACACATAGAAAAAAGCAAATAAGGCTGATGAGAATGATCGCAGTTTTGTCACAAAGCAACACATTTAACAATATTAATTTTTGATTTCAGTTTCAGTTTGATTTCACTTCAGTCAGATGGAACAAAGGTCCCTACTGCAAGTGCAGGACTGACTGGAGAATTATTTTGTCATCAAGCGCAGACTCTTGATATCTTTGTTTGCATATGGAAACACATCTACAATAATATTTATGTACTAAATGTATTTATGTACTAAAATCTGTCAAAGATGATGTTTTCAACCTCCTCCATATTTGTTTTGCTACCTTTATATATATATATATATATATATTTGTGTGTGTGTGTGTGTGTGTGTGTGTGTGTGTGTGTATGTTTTGAATTACTGCTGTCTGTTGTTTACAGTATTGCTTTGCTTCCAGCCTACCCTATGCATTTATTTTACATCTATGCTGCACCTTAATGATAGAAACAGAAGTGTGGCGACAGCCTCATACTGACTTCCAGCATTTCATTTTCCACATTTCTGCTGCAGCCACTCTGCATTATTTTGCAGGTTCAGGGTTATCTTTAGTTACAAGATGATAAGGCCCACAAACACACCGCCAGATACATTCAAAGCTTAGTTTCATTAACAGCACTGTAATGTTTAATTCCTCTCTTGGCCTCAGTTAGCAGATCTACACTGGTGAACATTTTAAGGTCCAACTCAAGAGCAAGAATAATTCCTGAAAAAATTCCAGTAAGTCAAACATTTCTTTCCTTTTTTTTTTGTCTAATCCCTAAATGGGACACCAAAAATATTCAAAACTGTCCAGCATAACAGTGCCATCTCCTATAACATAAAGTACGCCTGAGTATCCAGAAGTCAGCTTTCCTTATCTGAGACGAATTACAATAACCCATATCAGAACTGTTCCCAACATGCACTGTTGAACTGCAACCACTGCACTGTTCCTTCAGTTTTCCTTACCTTGGGAATCTGCAAAGGAAGGATTAGTGGCTGAGATGAAGGGACTGAGGAAGGAGGACCACAGGGAGAAAGAATGTGAGGCTTTAACTCTCCCTGGGCCTCATTACAACAGAGCCCACAGACAGACATGCAGTTTAGACGCCGGCACATAGAAAATGCTGCTTTAGGTCTCCAGCAGGGTTCATTTGGATTTTTGGCCATTGATATTACCAATATATGAGGGCTAAACCTAGACTAAAAATTCAGGATTGTTAAGTCTGACGGTGTATAGACCACAGCGCATGAATTAATGTATTTAATTTAGTGCTTCCACCTAATTCAATAAATCTTTCTACTGACACTTACCCGAGTTCAGTATGTACTGGGTTTAATACGGCATGTACTGCCTCCAGGAAAAGGCATCACAAATTGGTGAGGTACAGAATCTCTCAACACTCACTAACCTGTAGCTGTTCAAGCACTGGTTGATATCATTCAATTCAACTGCAAACCCCTTACTCTATGTTTGACTGGCATGTTGAAATGAACACTGAAGAGAACAATGGAGACTTTTGACCAGGGCCAAATTTTTTCTTTTCTTTTCTTTTTTTTCATCAGTGCCTTATAGTATACTTATACCAAAAATGTGTCAAGGTTTTAAATAAAGACAGATAAAGCCTCTGTGATGTCATGCATAGGTTTCTGAAGAGTAGTTTTGAAGCTCAGAGGAAGCTGCTCCGCCATCGCCATCTTTGCAGAGCCTGACTCCCAGCAAATTCTGAAATCAGATGTTTTTTTCCAAGCTACAAACATGTTGTAAATTTGGTCATTTTCACATGATATTCCATCAGCAATGATTTGCTTTTGGTCCCAGCGTCAAGTCAGAATTTGAAGAACTGCAGAAAAAGTTGAACGTAGCTCAGCATTTGCCTGACGAGTGTCAGAAAATAAACACGTGGTAGAAGACTTTGTAATGTGAACAGTTTATTTGTAGTGTTTATCTGATTAACATGTTGGTAAATTTCAAGAGTTGTAGGATCCTTACACATATTTTTTTTAACAGCTGTGCAGTTTTGAAGCATCTGATAAACATCCAAATTTTTCTTTGGTGTGAATACCATGAAAGGAAAATAAAATACTTATATTGTATATATAATAGTTATAGTCTTATTTCTAACATTTATAATATTATTAACAGAATAAGAATCCATTGATGTGTTCTGCACGTCTAAAACGTATGTTTTTTAATATATATATTTATCTGAAGGGCTTCCAAGATAAGATGCAGTAAAACAGACTGCATCATATGCGTATGAGAGACACAACACTGTCTGGCTTATATCTGAGTTTTAATAAAAGTTTAATTTCGATTGAACTTAGCAAACTAATATTGTCATGTAACTTTAGTCCACATTGCTCTTACACTGACAGAGCATTTTGAAGTGCAGGGTCACATTATAATGACAGCAATAAACAGAACAACCTAAGCCTACAGTGCTAATATCCTAATTTTTTAAAGCTTATTATTTATCGTAACAATGTGTGTCAGAAATCTCTTGAACTGGCTCCCATGCTCTCTGCTGTCTAATTGCCTGGTAATAAGCGTGTAATGAGTTTCTGATGTACAGACTGTATGTCTTAGGAATTTGAAGTATCGTTCCACGGGAATTTGAGCGTGACAAATGAAGTGATTGTTTTTGCGTTTCAGGGCATCATAACCCACTGTGAGTCCGCCTGCCAATTTAGCCCCCCCCCCCCCATCCCCCTTTCCAGGCCCGTCAGTGCAGTTCAGAGTCCCAGTGTTTGGCTGCTGATTTTGAATTGGCTGTAAAAGGTGATTAAAACAACAAACAATAGATGAGACTATTTCTTGACTGTTTATAAACCTATTATAATAAGTCGTCTGTTAAGGTCTGAGCAGCTATTTGTTCTTAAATAATGAAAAAACTCAATTCAGGGTTTAATTTACAACCTTCAAATAATTCTTCTTCGTAAATTGCACAATAAAGTGGGAATAATTAAATGTAACCAATTTTTTAGTAATTAAACATAATGTTATTGTACCATATTAATTTACTTTAGGGTCCAGATTATGATGAATAAATGCTCTTGCTTGGTGGAATTGCTAAAAAGACTTTGTAGTAATGAATCTCTTAACATTGTCAATTGATTTAATTAGATTAAAAAATAAAAAGAAAGAAATTAAAGCTGGCAAGCAATCAGATGACAGCAAAGTCCTATCGGGATCCAATCAGCAACTCGATGAGACTCAATTAGGATTGAAGTGAAGGAGAAAATCGGCTTACACCATCAGTCTTTGAATGTTCTTTCCTTATAACCTGTTAAGCATGTAATTGAAAAGGTTGAAACATGTTAACTTATAGAGACTGGACATCAGCCAAAGACTGAAGCATAGTTATTAGCTCTAAAGAGAAGGGTTATCATGCATTGGTGGTTTTGCTGTGGAACATTAGGGCAGAAAAAGAATATCTTCCACTTTCTCTTCCCTGCACGGGTTGTATGATTAAATCCCAGTTGCTCTACTTAATGGCCACCAGCATCCATACCAGCTGTAATAGTTATACTGTTGTGCGCTGTGGGATGGGGTGATTCTGAGGCAGAGATGCATAGAAAGGCACCATCCACCACATGCAGTATAAACCTTCCCTGGATTAATAAAATTTTAAAGCTGCACCAGAGTGTTGCAAGTTGACTGCACCAGGTACTTAACAACTCTTTTTTTCACGTTTTTTTAGCAAACTTCACACTGGAGTGTGATGGGACAGTGTAAAAAAAAAAAAAAAAAGACATCTCACAAGGTCATTGGTCACAAAGTGCACCCTGAGTAGAAGAAAATGAATAAAACAGCACTACTTTGGATGGATTGTGTATTACAGCCTGTTGAGGATACCATTTAACCAAAAAAAAAAAGAAACTGACCCACAATAAACCTCTGAACCATGGCTTTATGTCCAAACATGGTGCTGGACATTGTATTCATTTTTACTATCTTCCTGCTGGAAATGGAAGATAGTAGCTGGAATTGCTGGAATTGTGGCCAGGAGAACACATAAAAGTATTTTATACAGTCAAATCTGTACAATTCGTATCACATGATATATCAGTTTTTTTAACAAGGTGATAACGCACATTATACATTACGCACCTATAGATTAACGCACATTCTATTCCTTTAAAGTATTACCCCATTAACTAATGAAAACCAAAATTGCTGCAGAAGGTCAACCCACCCTGTCTCATAGATATTAGGCTCTATTTCAACAGTCCAAAGTACATGGTCTAAAGCACATTTAGACTGTGTCCATATCCACTTTTGCTATTTTAATGATTGGTGGTTCCAGAGGGTTGTACGTAGCCTATTAATCATGGGAATATTTTGGGCATAACATGCAATAAACCAATCAGAGCACCATCTGCCATTACTTTTAAAAGCCAGGTTTGCTTTCACCCTGGTGGATTGCTGGCATGGTCTTTCACACAGAATTGGTCTGTTTGTGGTGAGTTGATTACATATTGTGACTGGCTTGGTGAACCCATGCTCTGTGCACCCCGAGGGGCACGGAAAGGCTGAGGGAATTGATGCTCTGTGCACAGCTATACAAACAGCAACAACAGCACAAATCATAACGTGAGACATTGTTTCTGTTTTATTATCAGCAGTTTGGATACATGTTATGTTAATTTTGAAACTGGACAAAATTAGTTCAGGTGATGAATGGGAAACAATGGCGGACTTACCAGGTCTCTGGAGAGCCTCAGTTATGTCCATGACGCATGTAAATTAGGGGTGTAATGATTCATCAACCACATTGATTTATCGATTTATTTTCTTACGATCCATCTACATCTATAGGTGTATATAGATCAATAGGGATGTGTAGATTGATCTAAAATTAGGGTAAATAATCAATTTTATCGATACTAAGAATTTGCACATTGGGTTTAAGCACGACTAACTTTATATGGATGTATTTTTAGCAATTTTAATAGTAAAGAAATGTTAAACGTTACTCATTTGAGGTCCGGCATGTGAGAGTACAAGTAGCAGATTAACTTACTGTACTGTACTTCTGCACTGTCCAGTATACAGGTATTTATTTAACAGTCACACTGGTTCTTGAATTATATTGGAACCATGTATAGTTACACCCCTAATGGCAACGTAATGCGACATACAATATGCCACAGGCAATGCTCCAACCTCCTGACAGCTGCATTGACATGTTCCACCTGACTTATACAAACATTTTCAGCACACTCTGCTCGTGTGTAACAGGCAGCATTTACCCACAACTTCCTATGTAGTCCCATATTACTCTGCACACAACATGTGTGCTGTATCAGTCTGAAACCAGCAAAGACACTTTGCATCAGGTATAAGATGAGGAGGGCATTGTTGTTATATACAATTTATTTGCAGTTTAACACATCCACCATCAAAGAAACGTACCTGGAAGTGGATAACATTTTTTTCTAATTTATGTAAAGAGGATATGTTCATTGATGATGTATTTGTTTTCTATGAAGATATCCCATCTTGCAGTACTCGTTGTGACTACAGCATTATTAAACTCTTTTTAGGGTTGTGTTTGGATATTTGGTTAAGGTTAATGAAAAATCATGGTCTGGTTTAATACAGAAAAAGTGTCATTAAGCATTCACTTATGCTTTAACAATCCCTCCATGCCAGAAAGGACTCAGAGTGTGGACTTTGGTCTTTGGCGTAGCGTGGCCGTAATGTGCCTCGTATGCCTGCCACCTACCCCAACAACTTCCTAGCAACTTTGCTGCTGGTAATAAATGGAGCATTAATTCATTTATTCAAAAGAAAAATCTTACTTCTGAACATAGCCAGCCATTACAATGCCTCTACATCGTCATTTGGAAAGCAATATATTTGTATATGAATGTAATCTATAGGGGACGGGGGTGTTGCAACACACACTGTCTTTTGGCTAAGGCAGCTCATTTATTTACAACTATGTAGAGGCAGTTTTGATTTGCCCAGGCAGGATGAGTCTAAACTCGCCGTGCCTGCTACTTGGTCAGCATGACAAGCTTTTCCCTCTGCAGCCCCATTAAATTATTATACAAGTTATTTTTTTTCACCAGATACTTGCCTGACACAGCTTTAGAATTCCTTCACATAAATTTAGGGTCAGTTGTTAGTTGTAGTGCAGCTACTCGTGGAGATATCTGAGCTAGATCTTGATCTTAGATTGAATCTCTGCCTTTGTGCCTTTTCTCAATTTTCCCAATGACATTTCTCTGTCTGTGACCCTGCAGAGTCTAATTAAGCCTTTAGTCACATTATCATTGTTATTCATGTGGGCAATCTTCTATATGTGCCATTAGTTTTCTTTGAAGCTCCAAACCAAAAGCCTGAGATTGATTTAAACCTCATCATTTGAGTTCACCTCACAGAGATCTCAATTAAATCACCGTCAGTGAGGGATTTGAATCTGACACTCGGCTTTTCCCCCCTCTTCCTCTCTGTTGCCGGCTGACAGCAGGGTTCCCTTTGTGCCAGTTGATTAAAAAGACACTTGAAAAGAAAAAAGTCACTCCTGCTGTCCCCTCTGACAACAAATCATACTCGTATCTGGACTATGAGACAGCAGGGGATTTTTTGGGGGGAATGTGTTAATTCAGATAACATCTGTCATCTTTCTGTTTCGATAGCTCATCCATCAGTGAGGCTGGAGGGCGTCACAAAAATCCACTGCGAGGTGATTATTATTCTAAAAGTGCATCGCTCCCTGAATTTCAGCCAAGCGGTCGCCTGTGAGGTAGACACACTCTCTCCATTGAAAAGAAGAGTACTTCTGACATCTGGGAATGTATTAAGGAGTCGTTTTTTTTTTTTTCCCATCTTGAATGAAAGAAAAACAAGTGGCCAGAGAGAGAACAGTAGATGTATCTTAGCGAGGGGTGCTGGGGAATATTCAAACACAGCTGCAGTTGTCATCACATCTCCCTGTTGGGGAAATGGAAAAAAAAAAAAAAAGTTAACATTATTTCATCTGACAGAAAGATGACTGACATATCCATGCTTGTACTGCTAAAACTCAGGGCCTTGGAGATATGGATGACCTCCCAAAAATACACACTGCTTCAAAACAATCTCATTATTACTATTTAAAGTACTACTTTTTACTTTTCTGTGTGTGGTGCAATTGCAACAATGCATGTTTGAATGTTTCCATCATTAAAATTTCTCTGATTCTGGTTCTGGTTCTGAGTCTGAATTTGGTGTTGAGTTTTATGGTTTATTCCAATTGTTTTGTCCATAGACCTGTAGAGACATTTACTCCATACATTTGTTACTTTTCTATGTTAGCTAACATTGCTGAAATACAATTATACCTTAAAGCTGGGGTATTACTGCTGCCCTCCTTTGGCTATGGGTAGCATAAGGCTAGCTACACAAGCAATGTTTATGAGACACAGAAACAATGAAGTCAACAGCCTGGTATCTGTCCAGAAGAACAGCAACTTATCTAAATTGAAATGCTTCAGCAATACTGACATATCCATCTGAATGCATGCATGCGTGTCGATGCATCTGCTTTAGTAGAACAGCCAATAGGAATCCTCTCACTCTCTCTATCTGAAAAGACCAGTGATTGGGCAAAGTCTCTTGTCACAGGCTGGATTTTGTAAGGTCTGGAAATGGAGCCTGGAAGTGGTGCAGATGTCTAGTTTGCTGTCAGACCACTTGAATTGCAATGTGTTGAAAACTTATAATGTAGGCGTAATTCTTGCTTTATGAATGCCACAAATTCACGCTTACCCCAGCTTTAATCAGCTAATTTAAGATCTGAAAAAGAGAAGATTTTTTTGTCATGACTGACTGAAATTGTGCAGTTGTCTGCCAAGAGAGGTGTTCATTTTCCTTCCAGTGCTGAATCTCTGAATGGATCTTCACTCGTGATCTTTGCTTGAATTCATCATTAATTCCCTGCACTCGCCTGAAAATGTATGTTTATCACTATGATGACTTCACAGCAGAATCTGACATACTGTACGTCTTAGTCGGGGTTAAGATAAATGTTGTTTTGAAACTAGTGCAAGGCCATGGAGTGAGCAATATATCAGTGAATTTGAACTTTTCAAAAAACTTTTCTAACACTTATCTCTCCTAGGTCTGATGTATCATTTGTCTGATGTTCTGTTCTCCCTCAGGCACCACACTACATCTGCCAAAATCTATTACAGTAAACTGGTTCAATATACCAGAACTTCACAAGCTTTTTTTAGTCTTTCATATTAACCTAAAAAAAGTTCTATGAGAAAAACTGTTTTTATCTTTATGATTTCTTATAACTGGATTTGCAAGATCTGGTTTTGTTTTTAGGTTGAAGCCAGGTTTAAACATGATACCATGTATCAAAAGGAGGTTTAGGTTTCTCCTAAAGCTGGGTGCAAACTGTGGCTGCTTCCCAATTTCAGGCGCTGCTCCCTTCAAAGTCCACATTTCAAGACTGAATACACAAGACCTGATGTTCAACAAATGATCTGATATCGGAGTACAGTTTATCCTTTTCAACCGCTCCACTACACAAAATAACACTCAATAGTAACATCACAAAGTATGAGAGGACTTTGTATTTAACTTTGTAATTTAAGTATTAACAGTATTAATCACTGTTTAAAACATCATGTCATCCAAAGACCAATGCACAATGTTAATAATGGAATCCAAACAAACTTTACCATTAGTAGGGTCATGTCCCAGTTGTCCATTGTGTGCTGAAAGGCTGTAGTCAACCAGAGCTCATCAGGACAAAAGAGGTGGGAACATCAGTTTGGCTGCAGAAATCCAAATGCCTGTGCCATTAAGTTGGAGAGTAGCAAAAATAAATTCTTTCTACAAGAAAACATATTCAAAATGAGACACTGGATAGTGTCAGCATAGAGCTGACACTTCAGATACATGTAAAATCACTGGGTTCTGATTTGCTCTCATGTGTCCATGAAGCTGAGGATGCAGGATTACAATCAGCACAACTGATGTATGACTTGCTTGTCAGTCCTTTTGATTCAATAAAGTCTTATTTGAAATAAGTCTGTGAATGCAGAAGGGACTAAAACCTATCCAGTGATGCTGGAGGTTTTCAGCACCACTGTGTCATAGTAAAATAGGCATAGATAAACATGTCATCCTTGAATTAATGCAGTCTCAAGACTGCATTTTTTGTTTTTGTTTTTTTTTTGCATGTAACAAATGGAAAGACAAAAGCTGAAATTTGAAAGGAGGTGAGCTGGGTTAGCCAAATAATTCTGAATGTATTTAGCACAGTGGTCAGAGGGGAATCCCAGTGGGAAGAAGGAGAAGGAAAGAACAAGGCTAAGAGAAGAAAATTCATTATGTAGCACACTGGCTATGTCATGACCATCACCTCTGGGACAGCAAATCAGGACAGGGAAGGACAGAAGGCAGCAAGAGAGAGGTGTGATCTGAAAACACAAGACAGTGGTGGGTGTGAGGGGTTGGTTTGTTGTAATTTGTGAGACAAGCTACTCTGAAGGGCTACCATCCATCCAGAGAGAGCAAACAGACGCAGGGGAGCCTCATCCCCAGCCCTGGGCACTTCTTCCTGAATTGTGAAAGTGAAGGATGCGCCCTGTGGAACACCATATGGCTCACTCACAGATCACTCACTCTAGATACCAAATACTTATCCTTCGGCATAGAGAAGCAATTTCAGTTTCGTCGGTGAGCAAAAGTATGAGTAGCTTTATCTTCGCCACTGGGAAATGTCTTCAGGTCCCTATTGCAACATATTGGCTCAGTGCTTCTGGTACTGGAGGTGATCTGAGCCGGATGCATGGTGGAAGTGGATTCTGTGATCATCCAGCAGTTGAATAAAGCATTCACTGAGCGATGCGCTTTTCTGCATCATGCCAGTGACTCATACATGATGAACCAAAACATTTTGCGACAGACCTAGAGGCCACCTGACAGCTGTTTCTGGCTTCTAAACAGAACAAGGGAAATTGGAAATGTAAAATTTGATAGGCCGGAAACAAAGAGAGGCCTGCAGCTTTGTCTGAAATCCTGCTGCTCTGATCTTTCATCCTGGTCCTCTCAGCCGGTTGCAAACTGCTGGAGCTGCTGTCTTTGATGATGAAATGTCGCCCGCGTTTCCTCTTTGACATGCGTTACAACCATTATTATCAGACATTATCATCATCATTGATGCACACAATTTGATGGCCAGTGAACTGAGAGATTTAACTTGAAGCCACCAGGGCTTTTGATGTGCTTTTGAAGCCAGGAAATTATTCGAGACGGCACACACGGTGAGTGAAAAACACTTGCCTCGGAATAATTGTATTGTAGTGTGCCTTTAAGTGTATTACATGTGTCAACACAGGAGCCATTCCCTTTACACCTCCACCATGCTTACCAATTACGGTATCAGACAAACACAACATAACAGCCAATTAGATTTTTTTCCACTTGTTATTAACATGGGGGATTTTCTGCGATTACCTCCTGCTTACATTGCCTTTGGGCTGTTTATTTTTGCTGGATTATGAAATGATCCTGTTATAATTGATAAGAGTAACACACTGCCAAAGTGACCGTCCGAAAGTGAGCTGCACCCACCTGCTGTCACACTTGTCATGACGAGCATGTAGTTATGCAAGAACACTGTGACACTTCTGCTCTCCATTCACCTTCTTTTCCCCCATTTTATACAATCCATAAAAAATGTATTCAAGCACTTCTGCAATGCTGGATGCTCTGTTGCCCAGGCAACCAAATTCACCCACCAGTATTAAGTGCCTGAGGCCGGGAGCTCGTACTATATTGCTTCACTTCTTTTCTCTCCCACTCTCCTTTCATTTAGTGATAATGCTCCCAGTGCCTATACGACAAACCACATCCAGTGACATCATGGCTGTGTTTTTTTTTTTCATTTCATTAATAAGTCATACAGGTACAAATGGAAGTTTATACAAGTTTATTGCTGCATTATAACGGGGCAAAGGCAATATCAGGAGGCTTTGCAATATATGGATGATGTGCACATATTGTGCGCTCTGCACCCACGGGGGATGTAAAGGTTACCGAAGTTACGGTTGAGAGTGTAAGGCCATAGGTTTCAGTCCTCAACCCAGCTGTAAAAATGTCATTGGGCGAAGCGAGTAACACATGCAGCTTGACCTAACAGGTGTCGCAGAAGTGTTTGTGGTGCACTTAACTGCACCCTAGAACAGAGCTGAGGTGTTCCTGGAGCACTTCACTGCACCAGCTGCTAATTCATTGTAAGACAGTGTTTTACCAGGGAGCTTGGAGGTGCGAATATGTGGAGTTGCATGAATATAAGGCGGGTTGACAATAAAAAAAAAAAAAAAAAGAAAAAAAAAAAAAGAGAGGCCCATCTTGTGTTGTTTGCCTTCTTGCAAACATCGACCCAGCACGGTCTCATGCCTTAAGTAGGGACAGTATGTGACTCTGGCGGTCCTTAGAGACGGAAAAGAGGAAAAGCATGCAGCAACACCCTGACTGCCCCCACCATGCTAACCATCAGGACAACATGCACTCCCAGAGAACTTTTGCATACACGCAGCAGAATCTAAAATGCCCCCCAACAAGCTAAAAGCGCAAACAGAGCGAAGGCTGAAGTTGTTTGTGGCTTTTAGAGGTTGGCTGGGCCATGGGCGTGCCCCTGGAAAGCCCTGAAGTCAGATCGAGGACATATTTCAGATAAAACGACCATGTGTTGCTGTTGTCACAAGGCATCAGATGCAGTCATTTTGCTGTGCCACGCATGACATTCGCATACTATCTCTTGAGGAATTAAATTGCTTTACACCGCACAAAATACTTTATGGCTTATCAAGCTTATTTAAGACTATATGAAAATAGTCAAAGGATCTCACTGAACAGGGTTGTGTTTTTACAAATTCAAGTGCTTGTCACTGAATTGGACTTGTTTTAAATAACACTCCAGAAACAAGGGAAAAGCATAATGAGCATAATGAAGAGCACATTTACTCTCAATAAAAATAATAATGGCAGCTTTCATTTAAAAAAATGAGCATTATCTTTTACAACTGTACTTGGTAGGTGACTTACCTCCGTTGATCTTCGTCCTTTAAAAAGTTGGGATGGATGCTGGGGGCTTGAATACCGCAACATGCAGGGCACAACAAACATTTAAGTCCTGGTGAGGTGTAATGTGTTTACTTCTTATTTCACTTTTTTGATTAAACCTGTAAATGTAATTGTAAATGATCATCTGTGACCCACAATACCTTCCACAGATGTGTGAGAGAAGTTACGCAGTTTTGTCTCAAAAAGAAAAAGTATGAATTTTATTCCCAAAAGCACATTTTTTTGGTTGTAAAAGTTTGAATCAATAATTCATGTAGTGTTTCAGTCACAACGCATTCAAGCGAAAAGGCAAATCAAAGCAATTCCACCAAGAGCACTTGTTAAAATAAAGAATAACGCTCAATTTCCCACAATAAAACATGTTTTTGCTGAAAGGAAATGAGCGTTTCGTCATGTTAGCGTTTACTCTTGCTTCACAAGCATTATTTGACCCACAAGATGAAATTTGGCAAAATATGACAAATTTGAAATTACATTAGTACATTACATTAGGTACTGCTCCTTCGGGGGGGGCACGAGTAGAAAAAATGATAAATAAATCTTTCAAATGTTACCTATTCTCTCTTTAAGCGTAAAAAAAAAATGAAAACTACTTTCGCACTCCATATAATGCCCTGCCCTGAACTGTCTTGTGTGTCCCCGATAAATGTGACTTGTTGAAACCATGATCATCCATCAGCAGCAGGTGATTATTTGACAAGAAAATATGCTGAAGCAAGGAGGTCTGCATCCAAATTAAAGCCCTTGGCCAGGTATGTCATTAGGAGAGTTTCACCATGTTTGAAATGCTGCAACACCTGTCATGTCAGTTTACTCTAATGAAATGACCAAGTCTGACAACACTGTCAGTATTTCACTCTAAAGAGGACGAATAGTTTTGTTTGAGAGTAAGATGCTTTCCTGCCATTACCTATTCATGACATGGAATCAATAATCCCCTCCTACACAGTGTGTGCTGCTCTTGGGTTTAAGGGATTAATTTCATGTGCTTTTTTATATGTTTAGATACAGACTGTTATGGACTCAAGAAGAGAACAAATGATAAAAATAAAAAAAAAAGTCCTAGTTTGTTTTTTATCCAGTGGTAGACAAAGCAGGAACATGTTTTTTTATTCACACTGACAGCATAGAATTCAATGCACTTCACCCACGGTGAAGCGCTTGAAGTTTAGACAGTGAAAACAGAGAAGGACGAGGATTGGTGGACACTTGACAGGATGAGTTAAACCTAAACTCTGCTTGGTTTCACTCTCTGCAGTTTTGCTGGAACTGGACATTGACATGAAGTGTTTGATCACCGCAGCCACCATCCTTCTTTTAAAGCTGAGCAAAACCATCCAGCTTACAGTATTTTAATTCAGCTTTAACTGACTTTAACCTTACAAGCTGGACAGCGCGGTCAGGCTGTTATGTGTGACTCTCTGTGGATGTGAATAAAATCATCACTGACTCCTTAGCTCCCTAACAGAGGATGGTATTGGATTTGTGTACTGTATGTTTCCTTTTATGTTCTCCAGCACATTTCAGCTTGTTGATGGGTAAATTTAAAAGCTAGAACACTTTGATTATTGCCTCCAGTACAATTTTTCAGAAGGCTTATTTTGAAACCACGAGTCCTTGAGGAATATGCTTAGTTGTGTGTGTTGCATTTTAAACAGCAATATTTAGTTTTTCTGTCCAAAAGGTTAATGTAAGAGATTGCTTGACCATGGATACCAGTTATAACTTCATTACAGAGCATCAGAGAAACGTTGCACACAATAAGCTATAATCCTTTAGATTTTACAGGAAATCAGACCCTTTACACTGCTATTTATGTGCTGCATCAGCCATTCTCACACACATTCAAACTGGAATGACAGGAAATGACAGATGCCTCTGATGCAGTATTACCATTTTTAATTTGATCTCATTCATATCAACGTCACCGTGTCCTGGTCACCCTCCAACAGTCGTGTTCGAGCTCTAGTGAGTCACTGCCAAACTGAACATTTCCTGCTGCTGCTTCACATTAAAAGCAGCTAGTGAAACACTGGGTGGCTTTTTATTGTGAGGCAGTCACAGGAAAAGCAGTGTGTTCATTTAGTTTGTTGACATTAGTGCTCACTGTGATTGCTCATCAAAAATTGCGTTGACAGTACGATGGTTGTTTTAGTCCTTGGCAGAGTGGATTGCGAATGAGAAGCCACAGTGAACTGTGGGATAAAGCTGTGACAGTTTTCCCGTTTGGAGTATGAAATCAGATTGTGATTGAGGTTATTATTGACTCACTTCTTTCAGAACAGTGTGAGTTAATGCTTGTTGTAAGCAGGGATATTACTTGCTCCTCTGTTTCATTTTTCATTTGCTTAAAGGCAATCAGAGGTGGTAAAAAATAAGTTATTGTTAAAACCAACTAAAAAGCAAATGTAATATAAGTTACTTTGACCACAAAGGGATTGTTGGTGTGAAGGTGGTGTGAATATGTCAGAAACTTGTGGCCTCCTGCCCTCTGCATGTACAATAGTCTCTTGAGGTTACAGAGAACTGTGCAAAAAAACATTAAGTGAGCAGGAGTTCTGAGGGGTGAAAATGTTGAACCATGATGTAGTCTTCTCTTGCTGTATCCTTACAAATTCTAAGAACAGTAAAACTGAGAATACAGCCAAGACTGAACAGAGGAACAGGGCAAAAACGTAGCCTATTATCATGAACCTCAAGTTCTGTTGCGACATGCAGATTGTGTGGTGAGAACCATCAAGTCTTTTGTCTACAGTTAAGGCATATACTACTTCAGCATCACTTAACTGCCACTGCCTACTTGAGTATTACTTGAGACCATGTGTATCCCTATATGGTCACAGTCTACCCTCTCAATAGTTTTTTTTTTTCAGCTTGACAATTCACCATGTCAAAAAGCACGTCATCTCACTGGTTCCACAAAAATGGAAGTTTTCCATGTTGTATTTTCCACAGCAGTCACAGTCACCATATCTCAATGCATGAGTGACAGAGAATAAAGTTAAATGGGAAATTTGCAGCATTGATGAGCAGTTGACAATCTGCAGCCGCAATTTCAAGAGGCCAGGATATCAACAAGGACCAGAATCTCAGAGAATCCAGCACTCAGGTGAATCCAACCCATCATCAGACTGCCACTGATTTTTACTTTTGAATACAAATGAGCAGGTCCATGGAAAACCATGATTCAAACCTGATTCAAATTTACTGTAGACGTTAAAATCATTTTTTGCCCAATTTGTGCCTTTATCACTTGATATGACAATGTCGAGAGACAGAAAATGGAACAGAGAAAAAGGGAAGTGATCCGCAGCAATGAGTTAGGCCAGCCAGGAATCGAGCCAGCGACTCCACCGGTCAGAGCATTTGCACCCACATGGTGCGCACCCGGCTGGGGTCACCCCCACTGTAGATGTTTAAAATGTGCTGAGCTCGGCAGAGTAACTGCCGATCTCTGGTGATGTGCTGCTCTTGTTCCCCCAGCACATAAGCATGTCTGTGTCAATGTCTATGTTTTGCTCATCTGTTTCGTTGTCGGATATATACAATATTTTTTAATTCTGATTCTGAGTCTTAGCTAACAAACCCTTCGCCACTGTAGGCAGTCTGACTAATTGATAACAGGACTTTACTAACTAAATAATAGGTGTATTATTCTGTGTTAAGAAATAACAGTATTCCCAGACACCGTCTGTCTAAGCGTTACCAACGAACACTACGCGTGGCTGCATAACCAAATGTCCAAATGTGAAGACATTAAGAGATGTTTGGGGAGCATAGAGAGGAAAAAAATAGCTGAATGTAAGAAGACACAGCCCAGCAGCTCACATTTGCTGTTTGCTTAAAAGAACCCGCTGAGCAAGAAAAGTTGAGACACTGTGAGGTGAGAGAGCCTGGGTAGAGTGCGTGTGGGCTTGAATTTCTAGTCACATACTGAATGCTGTTAGTTTACTCAATGACTTGGGGATTCATGGTCAGAGGTTAGAGCAGGCCATACTAAGTCTGGCTCTGGCTGGGAAGAAGGGGTGTGAATTAAATAAGGTTCAAAGGATGAGAATCTATCACTGACTTTTAGAGGAGTTATATGAGGCTACATGACAGCAGGGGTTTGGTCTGCAGGCCTAAAGCCAGGCGCTTACCAATGCGAACCATGAATCTGGACCATTGAGTGTCAGACACATTTTGAATCTCGGACACATTTTCAAGATCACAAGGGAATTGCCATGTATTTAGTATCATTAAGATCATTGGAGACTTCTGATCCAGGATCACCAGTGATGAATCACAATATCTTTAATTCATGACTTGTTCTCCAGTACCATTTCAATTCATCCACTACTTTGTGTTATGATTACTGTGTGCGTGGATTAGTGAAAAACACGATAAATACACTGTTAACACAAACACTGCACGTCCACAGGGATTGCAAAACTGTGCACACAGGTAAGCGGTGATCAGTACATTCACCATTGCAAGGATGGAGAGCTGTGGTTGGTGATGCAGCCAAATTATCCTGATAAACACCTCCACGCTAGAGCAGCCACAGACTTTCTTTCTTTATTTTTGGAATCAACTCGGTAATGCTTCATTTCTCCACTACTTCCTAAAACAATGTCTTAGTAAAATTTTGTTCATCACCCAACCTCAAACAATATGCCCCCCCCTTTTTTTTTTCCAAAAGGCATTAAAGAAACAACACTGCTGTTAAATCTAAATAAATTAGCCCCAGTTGGGGGCAGTAATAATGAAACACAATAAGCAATAAGCTCCTGTCTTGAAACAAAATGAAAGCAGTAAATATCCGGTCTGCTCCAAGCTCCACTCTTTTGGCGTGGGGAGAAACGGGGTTCTCTCAGTCTCACACTGAAAGCTTTAAACCTAATTTAAAGCTCATAATATGAGTTTTAGAGGGAAATGCCATTGGAGGACCATTGATTTCTTATCCCAGTACCTTTGCTATTTCTCTGCAACCTAATTTACACAGGGCTTTGTTTTGTCAGATGACAAGCTTAATGGCATCCTCTTTTCCCCATGTGGCATAAAAACATGTCAGCCACTACAGAAGACGATATCTTGTTATCTCTGAGCAACTCTGAGCCTTCTGCTATCTTCTGTAATTATGTGTGCTACTATGCACAACACAACCACATCTCATATGCTGCAAAAAAAGATAGACATATTAGGCTTTCTGCACAATCCTGGCATACTGAGCTATTAGAGCAATTAGTCCTGGTTGGCATATCTGCACTGTCATTTGCTATTTTGTCTGCAGTTGTTTTGTTGCACAGAGTTGGAGATTGAATCAAAAAATCTGTTAATGCTTTATTCAAGAACAAGATCAATACTATAGTGATATAATACTCTTCTACTAGTTTCATAACTTTGTAAAAGCGATTTTAAAGAGTGGTTCATTTTATATCAATAAGTTACAGTATAATAATAATAATAGTTATGCCACTGAGCTACTTTTCTTTTGTCGTTATGGCAACCTGACAAGGTCAGACCAAGCAACCTCTCCTCAACACTTCCATCATGACTCAAGTCTGACTTGCATGACATCACATTAACATCACACAGGCTACAGCAGAACAAGGTTAAATAAGGAGAGCTGTTCATCCTCTCTGCCTCCATAAAAACATTGTCTCGTGCTTCCTCTCATGCACCAGGCATCAAAGTGTTCCAGCAACATTATCTGCATCTGCACTGGTAACATCTTGTTTGAATGGAGCCATTACAGAACATTTGCATAACAGAGACCAGCAATAGTCTGAGTTCCAAAAAGCCATTTCATTGCCAGATACATGAGATGAAGGCAGTGATGTCACACATGTTGTATCTGAAAAGAGATCATGTCACATAGGATACACTTTTTGCAGTTGTTATTTTACCATCCCCAGATCATGTGTGTTTCAAGCCACTTCCTTTGCAGTGAACATGTCTCATCTTCTCAGCTTCAGGCGACAGAGGCAGTCAGGCGTCGCCAACACCTTCACCAAATCTAGTTTACGGCTCACTTGCATTTGGGTTCAAGGGTCAAATGAGTAGGCAGAGTTGTGCTTTACAGTAACATGATGCACTACAATTCACAGTTATTTGTATGAATTACACTACACAACATATTCTCACCTCAAAGTTTGGCAAAAGTTTCCTATATTCAGATCCAGCAGAAACAGAGAAACAGTATTATTCAAGATCAGCTCAGAGTATAATGTTTATTCTTCTTTTAGCTCTGTTTTGGTCCAGCACCAGAGAAAAATGTCAGATCTTTAGACGTTCCACAATATTCACCAGCGGGTCGTTTGTGTTTTTGCTGTTTGGTGCTGGGCTGGTAGGATAAAGCTGGTTTATTATTTATTAGAGCTTTTGTTGCTTTAAACAGCTGTCAGCTGCTGCTGGGAGAGAAGTTGATGAGAGTGGAGTTTTCTGGCTGGAAAACTTAAAGCAACAAGGCTGAAATGCTCCATAGACCTCGGGAGAACTGGATGATAAAATTTTTTTTGGGTTTGTCCCTACAAAGTGGCTCCTTTTACATGACATACTGTATAATCATTTGATTGTAATGTACAAAAATTTTGCTTCATGCAATTTCAAATGTTCATTGGTTTGAAAAGTCTCCTCTGCATTAATAACAAGAAATTAATGCATGTTGTCACACAAGCCAAACATATTCTTAGACCCTCGTAATTTTATGTTATATAGTAATTAATGGAAAACAATGGATGAGTTGAATGGAAGAAAAAACATTAAAATTTTTAATACACAGCCTCACTATATATAAAAATGTGGCTATTTGTGATGAAGTGTACATGGTTTGTAGCATGAGCCTATAATTATGATGAAGTATCATTGTCAGTAGTATACACCATACTGTAGATGGACCCAGAATAGATGAAGGCAGCTTTCACTCACAGTACAATAGCTGCCTTATGTAATGTGGTCTTTCTCTTGCATGTAAACAAACAGACACCATGGACAAAGGACTCAGACAGTATCCTTGAATTTAAACTTCAAACCGTGCCCTGACTCAGTGTGGTTGTCTGTGAGAGTGGTCAGACATTCAGTCAAGTGAATCGACACAGACTCCTCTCTCCTTCAGCATTAAGAGAGCTATACAGCTGAACGTGTCTGCTTGCTCTAACAAACAACATTACTCGAGCTCGCCGCAGCTCTGAGGTGTGATTTTGCACTACTGGAGTTTTTATAAATGTTTTGCCCTCCTGGCAGGCTTAACGCTGGGCAAACGCAATTATTCAGCAATGCTCGGCGCAGGGTTATTTAGCTTGGATGGTTACAAAGTGAGAAATGTTTGGACACGGCTGGTCTGTGAGGTTTGTGTACTTCCTGTGTCCTCGGGGCAGCTGCATGCTACTGTTAACACAGGGATTTGGAGGGTGCTCTTTCACCTAGCTACATGTCACCAGTTGATACACAATGTGCCTTGTAGGCCATTCTGCTCCCCTTCACGCTCCTGCACACACAAACAAACAGGCAAACACAAGTTTGCATATTAACAGTCACACGCACAAACACATGCATAAATTCACTCTCCAGGTGAATTCAAGTGTATTATGATAATGAACACTGTACAGTCATGTCCGTGGATATATATATATATATATATATATATATATAT
>CM076651.1:20003947-20227328 GCA_038496675.1 Rachycentron canadum
AGAGAGAGAGAGAGAGAGAGAGAGAGAGAGAGAGAGAGAGAGAGAGAGAGAGAGATATTTACCTGTGGGCACAAATAAAGTCATTTAATGTAACCTTTAGTGTTTGTCAACAAAAAAGCAAGGTAAATTATCGTAAATTACTCTTGTCCCACAACAAAGTTTTTCCCAGCTCTGTTTTTTGCCTAGGCTGTGCAGAAAGGTCAGCAATGTACTTCACATTGTACTGCTCAGTTAATGCGACCACATGCACAACAGTAATAATATTCAGATCAACTGAAAATACAATGTTTCTGTTGCAGCAGGAGTCTTGACATCATTAACCTTTTGATTCTGGCAGCTGCCGTGGCTTCCAACAGGTGCCTGATGGGGTTTGACTAATATTTCACTGTTTAAACTGCTGGTAAGCAACACAGTGCAAATACAATGGATAAAAGAGGGAGTGTGATGTTAGTTTGCGGTGTACACAGTTGAGCGATGCCAAAAAGACCCGCAAAGTTTAGCTGCCTGCAGTGGCCATAGACTTTTCTGATTCCATTGATATAAGAAAGAGAAAATGAGTTTCAAACAGCTATAAAAGTGCAAAAGGGATGGATAATTCTCATTGGGGGAACCCTTTCACATACAGGTAGTCATGTCAACTACTGTTAATCTACAAATATCGATAACAGCAGCTACACAGCCAACGTTAGCATCTAGAAGTAACCTTGTTAACTTATGTCTCTAGCATGTATTTTCTTCTACTGAACTCAGCACGCAAACCATCTAGCCCCAGCCCATCGTGTCACTTTCTGATGGCGGCTCACTGTAGCCACATTTGGTGACAGAAAAACAGATAGCTTCTTTAAAAAGGAAGCAACAATAAAAAAAAAAGACTAAATTGACTGACAGTATAGAGCTGAGTGCAACACAAAAAGAACAACACTGTCCTTTAAGTAGTCATGATGTGATGCAATGCAATTTAGACACTATCAGCAGTGCCAGTGAGACAGATGGAGCATAGATTGTTCAAAGTCATAAGGTTGATCTTTAACATATTTTACTGGGATTCAATATGTTAGAAAACACAATTTTAATACAATTAAATAGCAATTATTGACAAAGATATATCTTTTTTTTTTTTTTTTTTTGTACGAGTAATGGACTTAACTAATGCAACAACTATACATTGCAGTGCAATTCAAAATATCTTCCCTCCATGCCCCATGCTAGGTTGTTGTTTTGGGTTGCATCATATTGTACAGGTATTGCTATTATTTTATTCATCCCCTGTAAAAATAAAATCAGGTTCTTTCACATGACCAGTACCTGCTTGGGAGATTCATATATTTTGTACAAAAGACTCAAACTACCATGCAGACAAGAGGACAGAAATCTAGGCATGCCAGAAAAGAGACAACAGGTTTTTGTCGCTCTTGTATTCTGCAATCAATTTGTACCTGGTTTGAAGAAACTGTAGTCGGCAGAAAAACATGTTACAACTTTTTGTAACTTTCTGACACGGACAGCGAACAAAACTATCAACTGTGTGCGAAATCAAGCATGCTGTTTTTTTATTCTTCAAACAACTTTTTCCGCCTTTTCACCTTTCATGTGTACAACCAGCTGGTCAGAGAATGTCTGCCATTACCCCCATTTGTCAACTCAATGCGTCAAGACTACAAAGAATGCAGAAATGGCTGGGGCTTTTCCAGAGATAAGGGAAACTGTGGCAATTATGGCAAAGAGAAGAGCTTTGAAGCTTTTGAATGTGACCATTCAGAGCAGGTACAAACATATAGACAGTGGCTTTTGACTTGGTTTGGACACGTCTTCTAAACTAATTTGCACACAAGCATTGAACAGAGGTTAGGATCGACACTGGTCAATTTTAACCATGACCATGATCCTTCTCTAACCTTTAACCTGACAAACATCATCTAGACAATATTGTCCTTTTTGGAATAGAAATACTGTAGTTGTATTCAATTCCAGGGACCGCATCCTGAGGAAAAAGGGTCCTTGTTGCCCGACTAGATTTCTTGGCCGTGTTTGAAGAAACTGTGACGCGCATCTCCAAATACACCCTCCAAAATATGAGGCCCCCGAATTGGGCCTGGTGTCTTGTTTAGTTTGAACGATTTGTTGGGCTTGACCTGGTCCGTTGCACCAGGTTCAGAGTCGACTTGACTACTTCAGTGTATCAGGAAAGTCAATATTTTACACCTAATGACAGCACCCACATTCAGGTTCTTAACATGGCATGTAGTCAAGACATGCACTTAATAAATGTCACTCTTCATCAGTGGCTTCCAGGTAGGCTTGTTGACAGTTTTGGATGGACGCCCGGCAGCCCACTTAAGTTCCATCACTGAAACTGTAATGACAGAGGTCAGCTGTATTGTTTTTTTTTTTTTTTTTTTTTTTAGTGCAACAGCATTTAAGCCGCAAGCAAGGTTTGTGGTCTGGCATGTCAGAGTTATTCTGCTATGAAGGCTTCTTTGATAAATCACACCTGAAGTGAGTCCCTGAATGCCCATGGTGTACAGGTAACTCCAGGCAGTAGTTATACAGAAAAATATCTCAATGGCTGCTTCAGGCGCTGAATCTGTTTACTACAGTATGATGCAGCACATGTTGGCAGCAGTTCTCTTTCTACTTCCTCCAGGTCTTTGAAGCCGACATTTATGTTTACCTCATTTGCGGAGTACCATTATTATCGTTATTATTTCAGAAAATCGGAGAACATGTCTCAGGCAAGATATTGTTTACAATGAAAATATCAAAAAGAAAAATCATCACAGCTGATCATGTTGTTTTTAAGCAATTGTGTGAAATTGTTTTGAAGCTGACAGAACTAGAGTAAAAACGATCACTCTAATTACCTCTTGGCAGGATGAGGGGAAAAGGTCAGAAAAAGCTGTGACATCGCTTCATGTTATTGTGCTTCAGTTGAGCATATTGACCACTATTCAGTGGTTTACCATCACCCTTGGTCACCCAGCACATCTGTGAAGATTTGCAGAGCATTGGCAGAATCTTAATACTCCTATTTGAGCATTCACCACACCACTGTTGTAGAGCTGCCAACTTTACACTTCTGCCAAGGAACTTTGTTATTCCAAAGCATTTTTTTATGCCCTTCAAAGATCATTTAAGACTGTCAAGTTATTTTTTTTCAATACAGTAAAAATAATTCCTCTTTTAGCTCCTTTCATTCACAAAAAAACTGCATCAAGATCATTTTGAAGCAGCAATTTAGGTTTCTATGGGACTCGGCTTCCCAACTGTGGTCGATAAGGCTGGGAGCACTTTAAAATCCAGGAGCCAGGGTTTTTGTGATGGGGAGGCAAGGTGGTGGTTGCTATTGATCGGCTTGCGTTTGGAGACAATAATCAGGGAGGCTGATGTCAGGCACACAGTGGATCTACCTCGAAGGAATTGATTGCTTTGAGCTGCCGGCCATTGGTATTCTCATGCTGGTAGACAATGGCAGACCGACAGAACAGGGCACTCTGTCTTTGAGGGTCAGATACGAGGGGGAGAGAATCGGTGGAGGACGTGGAGAGGAATGAGGGTGGGTAATGGAGAAGAGAGAGAGGGGGAAAAGAAAAAAGACAAAGAGGGAGAAGAAAGATGGGAATAAACCCAGCAGTGCTGTCATCTTCACATGTGACTTCTGACAGCAATCCTCAAAAGACAAAATGTTTCTTTGCAAGACTGGGTATATTCTGCTACGCACTCTGAATATTCAGGTCTTTGGGCTTGTATTTGTACGTTAAAAAGAAGAAGAGGTGACGATGGGTTTGGCATGTTTATCTTTTGGAGAATTCTCTGGATGAATCCTTGTAGGTTTCCAAAGTCCTGAGCAAAAAACCCATTGAAACTTATTCTTGAGACAGAAATAACTATGAATAACTATTACTATTATCTTTGAAGTTTAAGGTTAATGACATTAGAAATACTAATGAGTAGTGATGTTACGTGAGAGATTTGGTTAAACTGCGCTTTCCCTGGAAAGTGCAGTGACGCGTGTATCATTTTTGACATGTGACATAACTCTTGACATGTTAAGCTTTGTATGGACCACTTTAAATTATGGACTGACATTTGGCTGTGTATTAATAATCCAAAAGAAATGATACAATTTCGTAGTTTTTAGTCTAGTACCGATTGACATTGACTGGTTGTATTTGCGATAGATCCAGTTACACAACACTTTGATCGCAGAATAATTGGACAGCTTGAGGATCTAACTATAACATTAAGAAAGAGATGAATTTTTCCACGACTTTACAAGATAGCAATATTTTGTTAACTTTTTTTTTTTTTTTTTTGTGTGTGTGTGTATATACCAGCCTTATCCCTGGCTATGAAAGATTGTTCTCAGAGGCAGGGGAGATTTTAAAAAGTCCAACACAGTTGCGTTGGGACGAAGAAGCTGTTATTTCTCAATAAAAAATGAATAAAGTCCAGTCAGAAAAAAAAAAATGCTATAAAAACCCTATTAATAAATGTTCACATCTTAAAAAGTTTCAAGCTATCCACAGCACATTGCTAACAATTGTCCAATTTAAACAGTTAATATCCTGCTAAATGTGTGACTTTGGTCTTACTGTCTGTAAAATTGCTATCAGCTGTTGTTGGGCAGTTAGAGCACAGTGGATTTATTGGAGCTTGTTTTCTGTCAAACCACTGAATGGCCCACAGAACCACCGCTTGTTTTCTGTCAAACCAGAAAACTCTGAGATTGCAGAGACAGAAAAGGTAAATGTGCTGTAAAACCAAAACAACCAAAAAGAGGTTACAAACAACAAGCTAAATAAAAGCTCAGCAGAGCTGTAAATTAAACAAGTAATTCAATGTAATTAATATTAAGAATATTGAAAATGTCTGGTTAAATGTTCACATTGAAGAGCGGCTCATATATACTGCATGGACTGGTTTGGAACCAGAAGTCTTCTTCAATCCCTCTTAAGTCATACATGCAGTGAAGAGATGCCAGCAAAGGCAGCGTGATATGATCTTCTATGTGTCCCAGTTAAAGTCCTCGCTCTTGTATTCTGAATAGCACAGAGAGAGAGAGAGAAATGCTTTTGTTTGTTGCCAGAATTTTGCAGCGGCGTCACTGTGAATGTCTATCACGTGATGGCATATGCTCTAGTCACTGTGAACCAGAAAAACACTGCTGTTTTTCCCCACCTTGAAGTTTTTATTGCAGAATGCAGCCTGAAGGCAAGGCTCTGGTGACGAGAGACCGAGCTGCATGACTCATTTGTTTATAAAAAGATGGCGGCTGTCTGCCACAGATCTGTCAGACCCCATGATCAAAGAGGAAGCAGGCTAATGTTGAGGAAGGAGAACTTTTCATATGCTGGCACAGCCGTCGGCGGCAAAGCTGATGTTTATTTCCACTGAGCACATGATGACGAGGCTGTGACAAAAAGCTAGTTTGCGGATGACTAAATAAGCGTAAGTATACCACTTGAAGATTCGTCAATGGCTACTGTATCCCCATTTTCTCTCCAGCTTAATTTCCCTACTGCTTTGTATACTGTCAAGTGTCTGTCAAGTATTTTATCTACAAGTTCATTTATCTGTTTATGTGTTTGAAACTAAGCAGGTTGCAGCCTCCTCTGTTCCATTTGTCTGGTTAGACTGTGAGAATTTTTACAAGTGAGCAGTGATATAATGCTGTGAGATGTCTGCACTGATGATGCTTTTCCCTTTTTGGTTAAACCATTTTACTGAGGGGATTCTTCTTGGTATAGATGATCACAGCTTGCATCCATTACTTCGAGAGCCATGTCTCATCTCTTTGTAATCTTTATCCAAGTTCTCCGACTTTCTTTAGCTCTTTCTGCTGATTTTTTGAAACTTTTCTTCTTTCTGGTTGGATGTTGTCTCTCCTTCATGATTCAGATTCATTTCTTGGGATTTAACCTTCTGCCTGGGGGTCTGCTTATCTCTCTGTATTTGAATGAAATTGCCTTTCAAAAGCTGACCTGCTGCAGATTCCCCAACTGTGCCAGACTTAATATTGCTTTTATTTCAGTCTATTTAAAGCAAGACTATGTAACTTTTGATAAACACGAGCTACTGTCAGCGCAAGTGGCAATTACTATAATAACACCTTCAATTTGCAAGATTCTATCAAGTCAGTTGTTTCAGGACATCATCATTCAGTGACCTGAGTGAGAAACCGTGAAAAGGAACCACGGCTACAAAAATTTCAGTGAACTGAATTTGAAGAAGGTGTGTCTGAGGAAGTGGGAAATTAAAAAAAAAATAAAAATAAAAATAAATAATAATAATCATGACTGAACTTACTATATTTTATTATTGCATGTGTTAAAACAAAACTGTAAATTAACTGTAGTAGCGGATGTATAACGTCTATAACTGTTCTTACTAATACAATAAACAATATAGAGCAATTTACAGACCGATTACATTGTTGAGGTGTGAGGATACACCAACGCCAGTGACATAAAAACCTGTTTTAAAATAAACTTTTTGATATATCCTGTAAGGCTATTACTCCACTCTGCAGAGCCTGCCAGTGTGAAGAGGGCTTTATTACAAAAAGTCTAAAAGGCTATTAGACCCGTTTAAAAGGCTAAATAAAACATCCTTCCATCACAAATACCCACTTATCCTTTACAGGTGGGTGGAGGGCTGGAGCTTATCTCAGCTCACATTAGGTGAGAGTTAAGCCAACCTGCACAAGGCTTTGAAAGATGCTATAATCACAAACAAATTCAAGACATAGGGACTTGTGAAATGTGAAAAAAAAACAACAAAAAAACAACAAAAAAAAAAAACATTTTGCAGCTTGTGCAGCTTATTTAAAAAAAAAAAAAAAACAGTTTAAATATTAGAGAAAAGCCCAGGAATCATGTTTTTTATCTTAAGAAATCTTTTTATGATAGTGTTAAAGTTAATATTTCATCTCACTGATGCACATTTGAGGAAAGCCTTCATAAATCAGAAACACTGATATCTGATCAGAAGATGCAGTCTCCACAGCAGTCTACCAGATGTGTCATATTTTATCTATCTGCTTTCTTACCCCATCTCTTGATTTGTTCTTATCTCTGCTGTCATATTGGCTGTAGCATGGTAAGAAGACAGAGGTTAGTGTATGTTAGAGGAAGACAGACTTTTACATGCCTGCAAATCCTCCAGCTGGTTGGGCTAGGACATCTTCCTGCTCAGATTTTAATGAAAGTAAGTGCCAGAGAATTTGCTCCATTGCCCCTCTTGCAATGTCATCCTCTAAAGGGGACACAGAAGAGTGAGTGGAAGGTGGAAGGCCCCCCCAGAGATATTGCTCTTTAGTTTCTGGTCTCTTGGCTATGCTATGTATTCCCAAATTTATACATTATCTGTGAAAGAAAATGGTTTAAGGGTGGCAACAGAATTGACTATATTTGAGGACACATACTACATAACAGAAATACATCTGAACTGTACCAAAGAGTACTTGAAGTACTCTCTAAATTTAATTATGACACAGTTAGACCAGTTGCATTAGGAGGTGCGAAAAAGAACCTTATTATGACTTGGTCTTTGCAAAAATAAACTGTCTAGCTGTTAAATCTTTTAGCTAATGGTGAAGAGATGCTGCCTCACAATTTGATGCATTTCCCTGAGTCACAATGTCACTCTCAACTCAAATTACTAGTAAACTTAGAAAATTGTAGGTTTTCACCTTAGTTTTATTGTGAATCATATTCAGCCACTTCATCTGCTAGGGCATTTTCTGTTTGAGCACATGCTATATGTCAGGCCTCATCTACAGTAAGACACATAGGTCTAAGCTTAAAAAAAAAAGAAAAAGAAAAAGAAAGTTTTTACTCTTCTTTTTTTTTAATTCTTCTTTTGTGTGTTGTTTCTTCAGCCCTGATATCTCATGGCTTAAAGGGGGAAACCACCAATTTTCCACATCTCCAGACCTTTGTGGCCCACTGATCTGTGATAGCTAGTGACTCAAGGCTACATTTGTTTTTTCAAGCTTAACACACAAATTTTCATCAGTTGAGTTACATTCTGTGCGTGGAATTAAAAAGACAATATCTCTAATCCTGGTAAACTGATCCTGATCTTTTTTTGTCAGAAGTGATTTCTACAATTTTACAGGAGTAAACTAATGCCAAATTGGCGAGACAAGTTACAAATTACAAGACTAAGTTTGTCCTGTTAATTGTTATCCAACAACTTCTCATCTAATTAGATAAGTAGTTCATGTTTCATAAAATGATTTTGAATAACTGTGCCTTTTCATTTTGAAATAAAGGAAATGTCAGTAGAGAGTTGAAACTGCATCAGCTCTTGAGTGAGACAGTCATGTGCAGAAGCTGGGACTCGTGGACAAAGGTTTAATTTTAACTGTGTTGCTGCATTGTTACAAGTGTTACGATGTTTCCACATTTCCATTATTGCTTTATAGTTAGTTATTGGGTGAATGTTCTATTTTCTCGGTGAGTGAGATATGTAGCTTCAGAAATTACTTAGACATTTAATTTCAAATTAATAAAATTGCATTTTTATCCATCAGTCTACACTCAGTAACTTATGATGACAATGTGAAAAACAGGGTGCCTAAAACAGGGCACATGTTTGGTGAATCAAAAACTACCATTTCTCGTTTAGACGTATTTAGACCCTTTACTGTGTCAATCTAAACTGTGGTCAGTTGCATCATATTTGCTTTAATTGTCCCTGGGATGTGTCTAGTACTTGATTGGCATCGACCTCGGGCAAACTGAATTGACTGGATATAGTTTAGAAAGGCATAAACCCACAATTCACACTGCATGTCAGGACAAAAACCAGGCCATGAAGTACAAGAAACTCTCTCTAGACCCCCAAGATAAAAAATATGGCAAGGCAAAGGTCAGGGCAAGGGTATAAAACCATTTCTGAAGCTTTGAGTGCTCCCAGCAGCACAGTGACCTCACTGACTGTGAAACTGTGAAACCAGCGGGGCTCTTCCTAGAAATGGCCATCCTGCAAACTGAGTATCGAGACCTTGGTCAGGGAGGCTCCAGAACACAATGGTCCCTCTAACAGTCTCAGAAGTCTTCTGCTGGGGAGAACCTGCTGGAAGGGCAACCATCACAGTAGCACTACACTGGTGACAGAAACAACTCTGGTGTATGACAACCTGCTTGGAGTTTGTCAAACATTTAAAGGACTCAGAGCAAGAGGAAAAAGATTCTTCGGTCTGGTAAGATCAGTGAAAGCTGTTCATGACCTGGCTAATACCATCCCTATAGTGAAGCTCTGTGGTGACAGCATTATGCTTTGGGCAGCTTCTCAGCAGCGGGGACAGGGAGACTGACCAGAATTAAAGGAAGGGTGAATGCAGCCAAATACAGACGTCCCTGAAGAAAACCTGCTCTGGAGTGCACAAGACCTGAGACCGGGGCGACAGTTCACCTTTCAGCATGATGATGACCCGAAGCATACATCCATGTCTCCGACTGCCCTTGAATGGCCTCGACTTAAACCCCACAGAACATCTGAAAATTCACAGCCGTTCACAGGCACTTCACATCTAATCTGACAGATCTTGAGAGGATCTGCCAGGAAGATTGAGATAAACTGTCCAAACCCAGATGTGTAAAGATTGTAGACTTTCCCAAGAAGACTCGAAGCTGCATTTACAGCCAAAGGCGCTTCCACTGCAATAAAGTGTCTGAATACTTATGAAAACAATAGATTTCAGTTTTTGAGTTTTAGTAAATTTTCAAACATTCCTAAAAATAAATATTTTCACATGCATTGTCAGTACAGGTTACTGAGTGATGTGTCATGGGCAGAAATGGTAGTTATATCAATTTAGAATTAAACACAACACAATAAAGTGTACAAAAAGTAAAGGGGTCTGTATATTTTGTGAAGCCACTGTACAAACAGTTGCTGCAGGGGTGATTACAAAACCAGTGCTACCAATAAATATCTTGTCTGCTACGTCAAACATTATTGTAAGTATGAAATAAAAACCCCTGCATACAGATTTACCGTAATTGTATGACTAATTTTCATCAAGATAGTCTGTCTGCTTTAAATGACCTTCTCACTTTATAAACTTTCCCAATTTAAAGTTTCATAACAAGTAAATACAGTCTGATAATGCAATTACATGTACTATATTTTAGTATTTAAATAACAAACTCCTATCTGTCTCAATTAAAGGCTATATTTTCTGGTTCCAGTGGTCAGATAGCCAAAACTAAATTTGGATTTTTGCAAAAATAATTTTGCCACAACTTCCGCTCGGAACCTGTTTTTAATCGTAAAACATGCTCTTCCTCAGCAGATGGAGTTTGTCATATTTCTTACTTTTCTTTAAGGATATCTTCAAATTTTTTTAATCTGTATTATCTGTATTTAAAAAAAAAGAATCAATGTGTGGTTTTCATTCCTGTCAGCTTAAGGACTGACTGCTCAGACAACAGATCCAGATTAACTTTAAACCAGAAGAACTGAAAAATCCATGTTCACATGAGTTACCCACAAAGAACCTTAGCTAATTTTGTTTAGAAAAACAAAAAAAACACAAAACTTATCTTCAAACACAGGAATCAAACTAGCAGACCGACTTCCTCAATTGGCCTCATCTATTTTCGAGAAATGACCTTCAGTGACAATAGCAACTGCAACACATTAACCTGTGAAGATGGATAAAACTGGGGCAATGGAAAGGTCACGGTAAACAAGCCTTGACTTTACAGGACACAAGCAGGCTGAATGACACAGAGAGCTCCTGCAATAATGTTACTGATGCTAGGAGTATGCAAGTGAATCTGTCAGAAATGACAGAACAGAGAGGCGCTTTTTAAAAAGTTTGGAAAAGCAAAGTTACTGAAGAGGTTGACATCAAAACAATGCCAGCCTGATCTTTCATCTCTGCGTTTGTGTGCTATTAAAAATAAAACGGCGTTAAATGCACATCTTGAGCTGCACAACTTGCTCTACCCTCTGTTTCCTGTATACATGTTGGAAAGGTCACTTTGTGGGTGGAAAGAAAACATCATCTATATGCATATGCCCATCAGACCAATGAAGCCAGGTTCTTGCCAGTTGGCCAGTCAGTCTCGATCAGCAGAAAGCAAATGAAAATGGGAACTGAGAGGAGAATTTACTCAGTGACTCTGACAAAAACAAAGAGCCTAAGATGCATAATTAGGCTGCAGTCCAGGCTGTGAGCAGAAACATGCCAGTTGGCAAACTAGGCACTTAGGCTCCTGCTGGGACGTCTAGCAGGGAAGCTGGGTCTGCAAAGACCAAAAACAACGGGCACTGTGGTGACATTTTCTGAAAACACTTCAGCACTATAACCTGATTTGTAGATGTAACTTTGTGACCCCCACCCTCCCCCAAACTCACTCTATCCCCACTCCTCCCCCTCAGTACACACTAAAGTCTCCCAGCAAATATTTTGATGTTAAATGGATGTTGGTATAGCAGTTTGCTCCAGTGCTGGAAACTGCTGTAAATAAAGCACTTAAATAAAAGCAGGGACATCTGTCATCGAAAGCTGCTGTATTGGTTTTATAGTTTTATGAATTCCAGAGCTAAATATTTTTCTGGTTTAAGATCAAAACTGCTCAAAAGTTTTACCATGCCTGCCTCGTGAATGTTTTGTGCTTGACATTTTACAGGAACAGTCTGAAATTCATTCATCAGCGTTAAATAAGTGTCTCTTCTTCAACCTGTGATCAGAGGAGGGAGACAAATTAATATTAAGTGCTATTGTGTTGTAAATGCTACAGATATCATTTGAGGAATTTCTTTGTGTAACACCTTGCATGCATGTTGTATCTGGCTCTTAAGGGCTGTACTGCAGTTAACTGTGAATGTGTAATTGTAATTGGGGTCCAGTGTCCTCACTTTAGCCTCTCAGGCTACATGTAGGCCGCCCTACTCATTAACTGGTCAGACAGTATGCCTGAGTAATAAGATATGCAGACACCTCTCAAGGGTGGAATGTATATATTAATCTATATTACTCTAACTTTGGCAACATGTAATAATATTTCTTTCTTAAAATCAGACATCGATTTAGGATAAGGACAGGTCATGTTTATATACATAACCAAATATTTTTAATAGTTATCAGGCCTTTAAAAATGAAACTAAGTATCAAGTAGTGTTCTATAATAAAGCCACTTCCATTATATATCTATCTCTTTTGTTAACCTATATTATTCTACAAAAAACTAAACATTATCGTACATATAAATAAATACATGAATGTGTTATGGTGAAAAAACACAGAATCCCAGAATTCCTCTGAAACCAAATGTGCACCCTTGTTAACTGTGTAGTGAAGTCAGTACGAAGGTCATATGGGAACACCGTGGAGTCTTAGTAATCATGTAGCAAACTGTAATCTTGCAGCGGTGCATTACAGCAGTCGAGAGATGTCAAAACAATGGATGATTTGTTCTAGCCGTTGGAAAGTGGAGGGTGTAGAAGTGTTCCTTACTTGAAAATAACAGGACTGAATAACTGACATAATATGTCTAATATGATTCAACGATAAACCTTGGATTTCTGGAGCCTCCCGCAAGTCAATGCCCAGGAAAATGTCTAAAAATTTTTTATTATTTGTACTCTTTCAGAGAAAACACATGCATTTTGAGGGAGACCGCAAACTAGCAGTGTCGCACCATTGCAGTTGTCACATACGCCAGCTCAACAGAGGCAGTTTAGTGCCCTCCATGCGCTGGATGTTGCTAAAAAAAAAATGCGACAAAATAACTACCCAGCTATTAAAAAGGTGGTGAGGGTAAAAATTTTGAAGCATTGTCCTTTAGGACTGTCTGAGTTTCTCAAAATGGTCAAAAGGTGACGCAAGTCAAAAGGTATTCAGAGTTCTTGGTAAGAGTAAATGAGCCTGTTTAGGCTCTGTGCTAAAGCCAATAAAGCTGTCCAAAGTGCTGAACAAAGTGCGAGGCAGTTGCACTGTCCATGGTATCTGAACTGCAGAACCATAAGTGCTGTTCACATTTGTAGCCTTATCCATGAAGTCATAATCATATCCATCTGCAAAACACACACACACACACATACACATAACACATACAGTATACACACAGAGGCAAGCAATTTGTACCCAAAAGTGGTATTTGGATGGCCAACGACATGAAAATGGTTTCAGTTCAGTCTAAATTTTGACCGCTACTTTAAAAAGCCTACTCAAAAGCAACGAGTTAAAGCCTCATAAAATTCTCACTCCCCCAAATTGAGGCCGAGCTACTTCACTTCAGATTTGAGTCATTACGTTAACATACAACCCTTTGGAATAATATCTGGCTGATGCACAGACGCTATATTCTGTGCTGATGGCAGGGTGCTTTGCGTAAGTATAAAGCCGAGCAAGAATCGCTTTGGGGCGAGTGGAAACTGGGAAATGAATGCATCAATCAAAATGTTGGAATTGGTTATGAGTCCCAAAGGACAAATGAAACCCACATTGACGGGGTGAAAAAAAAAAGAATGCATACAACCACACTATAATACAACAATGCACAACAAACCATCAGATACATTTGATGAAGATGGCAATCTTCAAAGACTCCTTGGGCCATGACTAAAAAAAAAAAAAAATCTTGTTCAATAAAAGCAAACAGAATTCATGGAAGGAAGTGAGGTAATATAACAATAAACCTTGTCGTCAAGGAAGAACAACAAAGCAATAGAGAAACTTTTGTGGAGTTGTAAATGCTAATGACATAATTTAACATTTGTGAGGTGTTGTGCATTTCTGACTCGTTCATTTTCCTCTGAATTCCCAAGGGTACGTATAAAACAATTTGCATCTGAGCCTCATTTACTTGTGAAAACAGCGTAGCAGTGTTTGCTGCAGTTGGTCTGATCAATGGATATTATTGGTTTTGTTTTACAGTGTGGGGCTATATGTCATACTTTAAGCACCAGTCATAGTTCTCTCCACTTTTACTGCTCTCATCAATAACCCTGTATGTCTGTGGGATGGTGCAGTGCAGAACAGCTGAAGCTGCAACAATACTGAGGATTACTTTGGGGCCAGCAGAACAAACTGAAGACATCTTACATTATCACCTATTAAGATCGATATGGCTAATGTGTTTCCAATTGCACATTTACACATAAAGCCCAGTAGACATAACAACATCAGTTTGTGTTTTGTGTCCACTTAAGAAATTTGCCGTAAGTCCAATATCACTTCTCTATTAACTTTGTTTTGGTCTCCACCAAATCCTGAGGGAAATATCTGACTCTTTAGTTGCTAAATGTCACATCAAGCAGTTTGCAGACTGGCCTTTTGGTGCTGGGTAGGTAGATTATGATTTAAGGCTTGTGCAAAAATCATTTGCTGTTCCCTTTGAAACTTTGAAACTGAAAACACAGCAAAGTAACTAAATTAAAAACTTAAAAAAATATAATATTTATGAAACTCCTGGTTCATTTTAGCTGTAATATTATTTATCTATACATTAAGTATAGCAAGTACAGCAAGTAAAGCAGGTCTTAGTTACCTAATCTTCATCAAATATATAGAAACTTTTAAACCTTTCCGGACCCTGGAGGGTAACAGGTATACGATATATGGGTCATAGAATAAACAGAGAGCGGTTATGTCCCCTTTCATGTCGAAATGGAGTAAAAACAAATATATTATAAAGCAAGACAGGGATGATGCCACAGAAATACAGACTCTAAGCAAATAAAAGTATGTTTACCTTTATATTTTGCCACAGCCTTCAGGTGTTATATTAACCATGAACTGAAACTACTGAACTCTGACAATAACCTTCTGTCACTGATCTTAACTTTTACTCAGTGTTTTCACAGTGACTAGAAAATTTAGGAACCCATGAACAGTACAGGATTACAGCCACTTCAACAGCTGCTGCAGCTTCATGTTCACTTTCCCCAAACCACAAAGGATTGTGAATTTGTCCCTCAGTAATTGCCTGAAGATTTATGAATGTAAAAATGTAGATGGAAAGCTGGAGCTCGTTGGCAGTAGGATGAAGAGGCTGTGCCGACTGGAAGTGAAACCTACCAACAGTGTTACTGCAGGAGCAGTGAGAGTGATACTGGGACAGATTTACAGTAAAATATTCCAAGCTGTTCCTTGTACAGTTTTGCACAATTTTAAGCCTTTAGCACTTATAAGTGTTAAGTCATTAATAAGGGTTAAACAACCCATCAGGTCAGTTGTAAATGTTACTTAAATGTTCATGAATAGATTTTTTTTTGTAGACACTATGGTCAAACATCTCATTGAAGAGGTTAAAAAGACAAAACAAGTATGTTGGATCCAATACAAAAGTTGTCTCTATAAACCGGTACAAAAGATTAGTAAATGCTTAAGAGTCAGACAGTTTCTTGTTAGCTTTTACCAACGATTGTACTGATTTCTTCAGTGTAACAACAAAATTATTATTTAAGTTTGTAAAAAGTTTGTATACAATGTATATACACAAATATATAATTCAATCATCTTAACATATAAAGTGCTCTCACCTTGTTTTTGTGCCTTTCTTATTTAATGTCTACCTGTCTGTCTGCCATCATAAACCATTGAAAATAGCAATTCGCTTTTTTGACAATTAATCTAAAACAATGAATATACAGACATTCAGAGGAAAACAGAAAGTCAAGTCAAAGTCGCACATCACCACTTTCAGCTGGTGTTCTTAGCTTATCTCTTTATGATATATAAGGTTTCTTTATGGTGCTGTCAATAAAACATATATTTGACACACAGACACCGTGTCATATTTTTTAAACTGTTTTGTGTTTTAAATCATAATCTGCAAAGTAACTGCAAGAATACTATCTCTATAAAATGCAATGAAGTAGATAATGTATCAGAAAATGGACTCAAGCAAAGCACGTCCTGTCACTGGTTCTCTCATTGCTTTATATGTCAATGCATATTCTGTTGCTAACTTTTCTTTCTGTGTCACTATGTGCCATTTACATTTTAGCTTTTCTCCATAGAAAGTGCTTCGTTCTGCAGCGTCCATGTTCATTCATTCTGGAGACACCCAGAAGGAGACTGGAGGCCAGGGTTCAATCAGCATAGTTATTTTTGTGTTCAAAACATCTTCCACCTCTCTTATTTCTTTCAGTCCCACACACACACACACACACACACACACACACACACACACACACAGACACACGGACGCATTGGGACGCACCAGAGGACATCACACATTGCCTTTGACTTTGCTATTTCTTGCCGGCAGTTGTGGGAGGGAGGGTATGAAGGAGGGAGAGAGGGGTGACAGGTTCTCTGACCAACCGAGCTTTGCCAACTATAATTGGAGTTCAGGAGGTAGTAGGGGCTGCTGGGTATAATTGGACAGCAGCCAGGAACTTGTGTGGATGGTTGTCTAAGCCTCGCTCCCCCTTTCACCGGCCATCTCAATTACTCCCCTGGTACAAGGCTCCTCACCGCCAGGCCACTGACACAGCAACCTCAATTTCTCTCTAAAAAGTGTGTGTGTGTTTGTGTTTTGTACGTGTGTATGTATGAACGTGCGGGCGTGTGTGGGTGGTGGTGGTTGCGAGGGGTTTATTGAGGCTCAGTCATCATTGGGACCATGGCGAAGCCATTGAGAGAACGACTAGTTTGCCTCTATCATGTGAGAGTAGATGGACATGTTCAGTCATCTGTGCAGAATAATCCCAGATTTACGAGAGCACACAGAGTTACAGTGCAAGAGCTTCCCAGAGGACACACACACACACACACACACACACACACACACACACACACACACACACACACACACACACACACATCTTTAGTGCTCACATAGTGAAAGATGGTGACACGGGCGGCTGGAGGAACAAACACATACAGTGCACTGTCTCTCTCTCTCTCTCTCTCACACACACACAAAAACACACACACACACACACACACACACACACACACACACACACACACACACACACACACACACACTCAGAGGAGAATGACAGTAATTTGCTGTACTTGTTTGGCTTTCTTTTCTTCAGCCTGGAGACCCTCATGTTGCGCTGAACGCCCCATCGGCTCTGCTCACAACAATCATCACCACTCCCCAACTGAACGTAATTAAAGCTATTTTCAATGGCCAGTACTGACAGGGGGGTGAGAGAAGAGCATTGTGCTGCTCCAACTGTCAACTATAACAAATGAGTAAGCAGTTTACTTGTTGTGGTTCAGTATTTTGGTTGTGAAAACCATTCTTGTCTTTGACACAAAGACACTCAAGTTATTTAAATAGCTGTCGTTGCTATATACTTTTCTTTTTTGCTGAAATGAAGATGCGAGGATGACGTGCACGAGGCAATGCTCTGACTTTTACTGTCTTGTGTCTGACTGATGATCAGTCTTTTTTGTGTGTATAATAAAATCACATAAATGAACGTTAGCTGAAAATTCAGAGACCACTTTTTTTCACCTTCCAAGCTACATGCAGCCCCAAAAAACCTCCATCAAGAAGGTGCGGAAGCTGGTTTGTTGCCTGGGAGACTAAATCCAGGGCAACACATCAGCACTCAGAAAGATAATGCTGATTTCTTTTCGGGTTGACTGCAAGTTCTTTGGAGCTGTGTTGACCGTGAGTCTTTTCCTGGGTGCTCCTGTGTTGCCTCCCCCATATGAAAACGTTCAGCTCGGGTGAAATAGAGACTCAAACTGCTGAGCTACAGATTCAGTTTCTGTTTAAAGCCAAAAGCCCTTGACTCAACTTTTTTTTTCACAGAGAGGATTAGTAAGAAGCGAGGAGTATCCTGGCAGACAACTTCCATCCTCTTCTCAGCCAGTTTGAGCCTTTCAACTCCAGGTGGCGCTATGTGGTTCTTCAGTCCCAAGTGCCATCAATATTCTTGACTTCACAAAGGGACTAGTTTCTTCTATTCCAAAGGCTTTTCTTATGTGGTTTGACGTGACAGCCCAGTCCAGTCGTGATCACACCATTTCGACCTCATGCACTCCACTGCGTACATTTCTGATTGAGGCATGAAGCAGACATTTGCAGTTGAACTGAGTGGCACCTCAGGTTGCCACAGGTGCCCTTATCTTCAGACACAATGAACACTGGGATAAACCAGCACATTGCGGAGCCCACTCCGCAGCTTCCCAATGCTGGTTTTTGTGTTATGTTGACAATATGTGACAGCATGATAATGCAGCGAAATGCTAAACATCTTGAGTGTTAAATGGCTGAGTCGCTCCAGTGAACACACGTTTGTATTTCTCATGGCAGACAAAATAAACACGCTAAGCTACGGTGTTTAAAGGAGGCAACCTCCTTGGCCCACCACACACTTTTCTGCAGGTGAGATACTGTATAGCAAGTGCTTTACGCTATGTAAGCCTGCAATATTCTTGCTAGTGAGGAATGAATGGATTTTCTGGGAGTAAGAACTTATGACAGCTAATTAGTGAGCCAGATGACAACTGTGCGTCAGTGTTTAGAAAAAAAAAAGAGAAGAAAAGGAAAAAAGGACCTTCTTTAAAAAAGTTTTAGCAGCACATGCTGACATGTTTGAGCATTGCGGTAAAAAAGGAAAAAAAAAGGAGAAAAATAAAAAGATTTAGAAACGTTAGCATTAAAAGAACACACATGCACTTTCCCCTCAAATTATGGACTGAAATGTCAGAGAGCTAACAGGGCTTCGCTTATTTAGTGGGTGATTTGATGCACAGAGAATCTCTTAATTTAGTTGGTGCTCAATTGGTGCTTCTTAGACAGCAGAAGGGGTTATTTATCTTCTCCACTAAAGCCTTTATCCCCTTCCCTTCACACACAAGCATCAGAACTAAATGCTCTGCCTTTTTTTTGCAGCCACCTTAACTTTTATTAGGGGATCAGAGAGTGTGCAAACACTGGTCTGATGGGAGCCATAATCAATCCCTTAAGAACAGAGGCTGTTGTCGGATAAAAAAAAAAAAAAAAAAAGAAAAAAGAAAAAAAAAAAAAAAACAAGGATCCGCCTCTCTCTATACCATCTATTTACCTCCCCGGGACTTTGGACCCTTGGGGGGATGCTTTCTTAGGGGGGAAAAGGGTAGATAGCTATAGTGGATTCCTTAATTGGGAGGTGTTTGGTCTTGTCTGTGGTCAAAAGAGTTAACCCCAGTGGAAATACTCCCTGGTTAACCTGGGTTAACCTGGCCTTGTATGTCCCCAACACTCCCCACTGATGGAAAAATATAGGGGGCTATTACGCAGAGACAGACCATCTGGGTCTGTTATGGGCAGCCTTGAGGGGCTAAGAGGAGTGAGGGATGGTGGGGGTGGGGTGTTGTTCCTGTTCTGCTCCAATCACCCTCTTTCTTCTTCTTCTGCGCCCTCTTTCTTTCTCAGGTCAAAGAAGCAAATAAGCTCAAAGGTTAGCTCATTATTCCACACAGAGACAAATTCAAGGAGTTTTTCATGGTGCTGTAAACAAGGGTTTAAAAATGTATGAAATGTCTCCAAGTCAGCAGAAAAATTATCCTCAGATTTTACATAAATCCCACAGCCTCCTGTTGAAAAGAGGATAATTGCTGCCTTTGAATGGAATTTGTGAGATTATATTTTCAATCTGGCAAATTGGGCACAAATATGCATTCACATGATTTCAACAACGCTGTGGTTAGGTGACTGAAAACAAAAACGGACATTACTTTGGCCCCTTCAAAAAAGGCAAATGGTCATATGCTGATGTTTAAGACACGTAATCTTCATCATGTTCACCAACCTAGTTTAGTTTGTTAGCACTGAACATGTCAATGTCATTATCTTATTGTAGAAATATTTCAGTAACAACAATAACCACATGGTTACCGTTGTGCAGTTTAGACACAAAAACTAATTAAGGTCTAGATTTCGGCAAACATTGTGGTTTGAGTTAAAATGTTTTTCTTAAGATTTGCAGACCTTCATTGTCATGGTTTCAATAGTAAACGTGATTAGTTGTGGAGTGGTCACGGATGGAAAAATCACATTATTTGTTTCACACTGGACTTTGTTTCTCTTTAAACAACTTTGTCTTTGCTCCCATCATAACTACTATGGCCACTATAGATCATCTGATGTAATCGCAATAAGATGCTTGCACATACAACCTATGGGGTCATTGTTATGAGACAGTCTTGAATTTCCTTTTCAAACTTCCATCGCAAGCCATCCAGTAGTTGTGGAGATAGTTTGGTCTGGACCAAGCGGCAATCACCAAACAAGTGTACCGACGTATCTTTACCACAGGTTTACTCGGCTCCGGCTTTGATCTCAGATCTCCTTCATCTTTTCCACCCACTCTTTGTTCATTGTCTTCATCTTGTCCTTCTGTTACCATGGGCAGCTTAAATACCTGCTGCCCCACTCCACCCATTCTGTTTGAGAACAAACAGCGACAGGCTCAATTTAGACCTAGACACAGAGCACCCTCTGAGAAACCGCCCTGCAAGCTCCTCCAGCAAAACACTCCCCGCTTATTTCTTTCTCTCTCCCATCTGTCTTTTTATCTTTGCCCATTGATGTAAATTACTTCAGTACCCTTTGTCTTAGCATTTACAGACCTGAGGAAACTGTCTTTTTAGTATGAGTGAGGAGCACTGCAGCACTGTCACTGTGGTATGATCATACCTCTGTTATTGTTAAAGTAATTAATAAGGCTTCAATTAATGTAAGTGATTATCTGATTATTGCTGGTGAGGGGAAAGGCGCATCGTTTTTTTTTATATGCACAAAACAAAGTAAGAAAACAAGTACACAGCTAATTACTGCATTATAGGTTGAAAGAAGATTGAGAAGCCTAATACGTGTAGGGCTGCAGCCTCTAGGTCACATTCCCCCAGAACCTTCTTCTTTTTTGATATTTATATTTTTTTATATTTTATCCAATCACCTACTATAACTGCTCAACTGACTGTTCTTTTATGTTTTCTCTTTCATTTTCAAAGATCTAAATGCTGATGGAAAGCAAAGTCATGGAATTGTGCCTCATTAATTTATTTACTTTACACCTAGATGTTTTGTATTTCATAAAAAAAAAGATGATGTTGTAATCCTAAAATGTAACTCTCTTTAAGTTTCTTAAAAGCTCAAAATATTCACTTTCTTATATTATATATTCCCTCAGTCCAAGTGCTGTTAAAGAAGTTTGATAAATTTGTGTAAATGCATGGAGCTAATTGAATATTACAATTCTAAAGAACATTATTTGAATTATCAAGTCTTGTTCATGTGTGGACAGCTTTCTCCTTTGATATGCACACAGCCCTTACTGCCAAAAGTTGTGCATTTATAATCCAAAGCAAATGTTGCATTGGATCCCCCTCATTAATTATTTCGGGGCCAAAATGTAATATTTATGAAAAATGATGAGAAAAGATTAACAGAACAGAACTGTAGTTGGTTGTGCATTAATCAGTACATATAGATACACACACACACACACACACACACACACACACACACACACACACACACACACACACACACACACACACACACATATATATATATATATACATAGATATCAGATATGCCATTCATTACTGCTGCAATAAAGTGAAACACTGATTGACACAGTAAATATTTATTTAAATAAAAATCTGAGTCTGAAAACTAATATCTTCCATACACAAATCCCTTTGCCTGTTGTACAAGCAACACAAACCTTTTCTGCTACAGGGCTGGATCTGATGTTGTCTGCTTACAAGTGGGTGAGGCAGCTTCTTCTGGCATGTAACCAGGCCTATTTATCACTCTGACATCCTGGTGGCACATTCCTGATGAGACAGGTCGAGGAAGTGTTCCTCAGGAAGACGGAGCGAGTGGAGATGGATCCAAAACATGGGCGAGCACCATCACTGTCACCAGGCTGTGAACTGTTTGGCACTCTGTCTCACCAGTAACCCTGTCAGAGATCTGGACATTTGGCCTGTTTCGTCTACATTACAGATGTCTTTGTGCAGCCTGGTTCTTGCTGCTATCTCTTCCAAGTAAATTTAAAACTTTCGTTCAAGCTTGTAACACCAGCCAAGGCTTGTGGCTAGGGGAGTACAAATTGAGGGCTTATCTAGTGCTGCCATCCGGCTGGCCTTCCAGAAGGCTGGCCAGTGGTAACAGGCCAATAGAGGGTGCTGGGACCTTGCTGAAGCAAGACATGCATTTAAAAAAAGTTATAAGAACTTATCTTAAATGCTTTAATTGTATTTATCCAGGATTACAGAGCTAAACAAAGCATAGTGTATTAACTCTATGAATGATGAATTGTTCAATTAAAAAGTTACTTAAAATTTTTTTTTTTTCCTCCTCTCCTAAACTGGCTCTGCGTCCCACTGTCCTCTCTCTTTACACAGTCATGCTACATGTACTCTGGCATATGCCCAGTAATAGTGAATCAAGAAAAGATTTTGGTTGGATGCCCCCCCCCCAAAAAAAATCCTCACTGAAGCCAGGCACTTCCAATTTTCAGAGACTTAAGATAAGGAAACTTTTGACACTGAAAAAAAAAATAACAAGGAGACTTTTTGTTTGCTTGCTGTGAAGATAAAATGGTCAACCTGTTCATCAGCAATCCCATTATAGATTATATCCTGCTACCACCTGTGTTGCTTTACAATAACTGTGTATCACATGGAGAGTTGTCTCTGATAACAGAGATGCTGCAACCAGCAAAACCTCTGTGATTAAATTGGTGGATACTGAGAGGATCCACAGGAACAGTTAGCCATGAATACCTACATTTATATTTCTACCAACAACATTTTCAACTATTGTTCGGTCATTGAACTGGACAGTTTTTGCTACTGTATTAGCGAAGGCACTGGCGTGGCAGGTGTTGCCTTCAGACTGATCAGTGAATGCTATAGTCCTGCCATGAATCTTAAGCACTTGCATGAGAAAAACAAAATAAAACAAAAAGAAAAATCTTTTTTTTTTTTCTGCAAAGGAAGGGGTGCAGGCTCTGTGTTAGCTTATCAGCGGAAACTGCAGTTCAATATATGAATAATACACTACGGCTAGTGTGCGAAAATTCCTTATTTTTGAGCACATATACTTCCAGTGTCACAAACAAGTCGACTTATAGGTACATATTTTCAAGCTCTGTGCTGATACAACTGAGAAATCCAATTTCACAGAGAGCACTGGCCATTTCAGGTAAGTCAAAATGCTAAATTATAACCGAGGACCAAGGCCACATAAGTCAAACCTACCCAACCACCCAATTTGAAGTACTGCCACCCCACATGTTCCTTTGTTTTTGTGATAGTTTCCACCCGTTCCTCTTTCCCACCTGACTTTCTTCCCTTCTTATTCTCCCCTTTCATCTTGTAAATATGCAGCAGAAACCAACAGCAAGGCAGCTCTCTTAACATACAATCATACTTTCAACAAAACACAATAAAACCACGCTGTTATATTTTGCAACCCCTCAATTGGTAGGGTCTTACCTTGAAAAAGAATATGTTTCTGTGCTTTAGAATTCATTCAGCTACAGCAAATTGATATTAGAGCACATGAATTATATAGTTGAAAGTCAGGTTCAGGATAATGCATATGATTGTGGAGGTAAACAAAAGTGAAAGGGTTAGAGATTAAGAATAACTACAGGATGAGCTGCATACACTTACCATGGTTATGTAATGTCAGACAGGGCTTTTAGAAAGTAACTTTGTTGGATGATTGCATTGTATAATGTCATATGAGAAAACTACAACAGACCTGACTCCAAAAACTAAAAGGTGAGAAAGACATAAGATCTGATCAGTGGAAAAACAGCACGTGATGGCTTGACTGATATCATGATGTTCTTTAAAGTGATTATCAATCAGATTCTCATGAAAATAGCCATTCAATGTATTTACATTTGTCAACTATCTTTCCATTTATGATAGTGGTTGTGTGGCTAAGCACAGGGCTTCACATGGGATAATTTGGTGTTATTTCATGTCAATGAAATCAGCTTCATTGTATAATGTCCAACTCCGTTTTTACTGCTTATAATCAATGGTGCTATTTTATGTTATGTTTTTAAACATGCTTTCACACCATACTTTTCCAGAAGCTGTGCACCTGACTTGCTGCTGTGTAAAACCAGTCCATTATCATTGTCTCTTTTCTTTTGTTTTTTGTATTTTATGTCCTGTCAGACCTTGTCAGAATTTCTGTATATTGTCTTTCCTATATTATAAATATAGAAATATATTTTTAAAATGCTATTACAAAATAAAAAAATAAAAAATTTTGTCAGCATATTATGTTAGGATTTTGTAAGGTTTCATAAAATCAACCGAAATCCCAAGGATTACCATTTCAAATAGTAATTTCCAAGATGACAATGTTTTGATTTGCTTATTCTCTAAACATTCACACAATAGTCTGATCTTTGATTGATTAATGTATTGATGATTACATTGTATCGATGATTTCCAACAACATCTGATATACATATAAAATAAAATAAAAAACCTGCAGTAGTTAGATTAGTTCGATTTGAAATACCTCTAATAAATAATGTATTTATGCTTCGTCAGGATAAATATGTTAAACTGATAAAATACCAAGAGAGTGTTTTTCATGTTGCCCCTGTTGTTCCTCCAGGTGTCTCTAGGGGGTCTCCCTGGAACCCACTTTGTAAACCATTGCTTTAAGTCACTTGTAAAGCTTGTAAAGGCCAAAGAAAATCCCCACACTGACTGACCTGAACCCAACCTGCCCCACTGCTGAATGATTCCTCTGTTAATGTTTAATGTAGGGAGGCTAGTTCATTATTTACTCTGTATAAATTAAGGTCAGATAAAATTGATTAACCCCCCGCCCCCACCCACCACCACTGCCACCTGGCTCACAGTGTTGCCCTTTTGATGTGTATCTGCTTGGGACTAAGAGATATTGACATGGCAAGTCTCTGCCCGCTGACAAGCATGTGGCAGAAGGCAAAGTAGCTGCCACTCGGCCCAGGCAGAAAATAAACAGTTGACAGCAAAACAGAGGAGACAAAGTCAAATACCCGGCCAGCAGCCGGTCAATCTCGATGATTAAATCAGCAAAGCGCTCCAATCAGGGCAGCAGGGATAAAGGGGGTTGGAAAGATGTTAAGAAAACATTTTTTTAAAGCCAATAACTAAGTGTTTTCAGTTTAGTTTAAATCGGAGTGTATGACTAAAATGAAGCTTGAGACCCTGGCAGATCTGATTGTGCATGTCTGGTAAATGTTCAGTTAATATTGATACAACAGAAACAGGGATTTTGTGAAGGATTCTCAAATAGTTCCTCTCCTTTGCTTGACAAAGGACTCTTCACATTTGAAGCTGAAGGACACTCAGATGGTAACTGAGCTGAAACATCGTAGGAGCACGATCTAGACTTGGCTGCTATGCTGTACATACTTGGGGAATAATTTATATATCTACTTTAGAGAGACTTTAAAGTCCTTCTCCCCCCCAAAAAGACGTAAGCTTGAAACTATGATCAATTGTCACATTGATGGAATTTCCATCTGGAAATCTGTAAAAAATGATCACTTTTGAAGAATCTTTGACCAATGAGTTGAGGAGAAATCACATGTGATGCAGTAAACTGTACACAGAGCCAGAGAGAGTCTGGGCTCTGTCATTTTCCAAATCCTGAGTTAATTTAATCATTGCTGGCCTCCACAGCTGGTAGTTCACCTCCAAAAATGCACAGTGTCTGTTGCAAGTAAGACAGTTATTAGAAATGCTGTAACATGCATTGACAGAACTGTGAAATCAGAGGCCTCTGCCCTGGTCACAGTTGAAAATCCCCATTAAGGCACAGTCAGAGCCCGAGACCAGAGATTAACGGGATGCCTCACCACAATTACCAGAGGGGTTGAGGGCAGAAACAAGAAATAATGTTTTGACTATTGTAACACCTTAAATAATGGGACCTAAGCATAAAATGGAACTAAATTAAGTTGGAATTTACATGTTGCGAAGTTGACTTATACCATAGAAGATTTCTTTCGCGTAAATGCATTTTTTTCCATGGAGAAACGGTGGCCAGGGATTTGCTAGCTGGAAATGTTATTTTCTTGTGCTCTCAAAATAATGTCAAACCTGCTCTTAATTTACCATAATCTATGGGCCTCCATTTATTGCTATGAACACACTTAAACTTATTTGGTGAGGGAGGAAGTGGCCATAATACAAATATATATACAATTTTAACTATAACTATAACTGTGCCCCATGAGGTTATAGGATTAATAAATTGATTTCTCCTTAAGATACAATGAAAATGTTCTAATCAATACTTTTACATTATCAAGCGGCGAAATGTTATGTTTAATGCAATGTGGTTGACTGTACTAACGAACAAACAGAGAAACAAGACTGGACACAGCAGTTTGCCTCAGCTCACACTTTTGGTTATGCAGCCTCCAACTTTACTGTTTTGGTCTCACTATTTAGCTCTGCCCGCTAAAGGAAACTGACTGTAGTTGGAAAAAACACCCAATTCCAGCAAAATATAATCACAGTACATGACAAAATTAGAAACTGCTGGGGAACATAGCGGAGCCATTAGCAGCTTTAAAGAAGAAAGAGAACAACAATGAGAGTAACTATTAGATTTTCATTTTTCATGTGACAAAAAATACAAAAATGTGTCTGCTGGATGTGTAAATAAGCAAACATTTGCGTGGAATGGGGGCTCTTTTGAATATACTTTATGTATAGAATTTAAAATCCTCCCCATCATCTACAAAGCCCTCAGTGGTCAGCCACCATTATATCTTGGTGGTATGATCATAAGCTGTGTCTCAGTTCAGGGTTTGATTCATTCAAAGGACGTGGTCTATGAAGCCATGGCTTTCAAAGCCATCGTAGACTGCAAAGGCCAAACCAAACTGAGATCTGGCCTGATCTGCTCTATGAAGGATCATCCTCAGGCACTGTTTCATTTGTCCACCATGTTCTGTTCTTGAAAAGTGATTCATCAATGTGCAATAATAGATTGGGCCATGGAAAAGCCACCTGTTAGATCTTTTGTTTCCTGGAAAATGAAGGACTCATTTGTTGGCTGTATTTGAAGGAGCCTTTGAAATGGGACCGCCTTGTTTTACCACTGTGACACAGTCAATCTGTAAATTAAGTCTTCAAGGGATGCAGTCCCTGAATTAAGACACAACTATCGTAGAATGCAACAAAACCTTCATCTGTATATGATGTGGCATATGACATTTGATTAGAAATTTGAAAAACACAAGCACTACTAAAAACACAGTTGTGTGAAATGCTATGTTATGTCTTCTTTATAGTAATTATACAAATGTATTGCCATTAATTAAATTGTGATATAGTGACACATAGTACCTTTAAATTTAAAGGATGTATGGTGTTGGCAGTATTTTCTTCCTATTCACTTTTTTACTGTCTATGTGGTTCATATTATGTCTACCTTGTGCTTTAAAGTCACATTCATTGCTCTTCATTTCTCTTATTTCTACAGTATGTTATCCCTGTGTTCCCAACAAGCTTGAGGGCACAAGCTCGACATTATACCCCAGGGTGACAGCTGTTTGCGATCTCTGTTAATGTTATCAGCAATACATGACAAGAGATATGAGATGTGGATATGATGATTAAAATGTCTCTGGTGTTAGGGTATTCACTCTGACCGCTTGTGGAATTGTATTTCAAAGGCAAGACATGTTGTTTTTCCCCTTTTCCTTTGAAGCCACTCATAATGATGTCCCCTACCTGTCAGGCTGATGATGGCTGAATAGCAATGCACTGTCAAATTTATAATAAATAACAGAGACAACTTAATGCCTGCGAGAAACACAGACATTTTGATGCACTTTGATAGAATGTAGGTATGTGACATGCACACATGACTCATCCAAGTTCATTGAGGCTTCCTGTCCAAAGCCTGTAAATACACCAATAAGTCAAAAATGAACCATCGCATGTAGGCACAAATTAAACTTTTTATTCGCCATGCCCATGATAACCTGTTCTCATCACCACATATCTGTCCCCCCAGACTTTAGACATGTCTATGAAAAGACCAGAGGTGCTTATTATAAACTCTCGTATTGTAAACACAATGGCTGAAGATCTCTGAAGGACAGGTAAGTAAGTAAATTAACAGCCGTTAATGCTAACATTGGCTATGTAACAGTACTTAAACCTATAGCTCTTGTAGCTCCTTTAGAAACATTAAAAAGGAGAAACTCAAACTGTTACATCACTATTTCCCCATTCACAATATCTCTTAAAAGACAGGGGAAGGGTATTTAATATAGGCTCTATATACCTACACAAATAAAGTATGAACTGTGCTTATCTATGTATAAAAGAGTCTTTCACAGTAAAGGATACAATAAAAGGATTGGAAACAAAGTGAAATAGAATGATGCCTTTAGGGAAAAGAAAAAGAATGAAAGCATCAGTCACCCAAAAGTAATGAATGCACCTTTAATTGGGCTCATACAGAAGACTATAGACAGTGAAACTGACAAAGTAATCCAAACAAACAAACATCATTTTATTTCTCCACATTTATCTTATCACATTGCCCCCTGATCAATCTAGATACCTTCTGTTTTTAGAAATAACAGCTTATGTGTGGGAATATGCATTTGCATGTTCATTCATTTGGCCTCTGGACTTGAATGACAGTGTGAGGAACACTGGAGGTGAAGGAGTAGATGGGAGGTGTGGAAAGGAAACTTTGAAATGACAAATGAAAACAGCCAGAAAGCAAAAGTTTATAAGTTTGACAGAGGTAGGATATTAGTTTACAGAACAGGTAAATGAGATTGGTTGATGTGAATAGTATATTATATTAGTATAGTATAGTGTATAATATGCTACCTGAAGTGGTGGCAGAAGAAATAGCTGCCATTCACAAATACACAGTAAGTAAGAGATAGACTTTTGGATGGAACTGTAAGTAGAGTTTTGGTTCATTTAAGGAAATACTGTGATGAATTTTTTTTTTCATTTACTTACAGGTTACAAATATAAAACAGACAGAGACTAATGACCATTGGGGCAACTTTTACCTGGTTGTTAAAAAAAGCTAGATATATATGTATGTATAAAAGTATATTGGAAAATGGCCCTACTTCTCACTTATTACCTCAGTAAACGGTTTCCACAAAAGTTTATAGTCTCAAACGCTAGCTTCAATTCCTCTTTAACACAAGATGATGTTGACTTTTTTTAATGGTCCCATTTAGAGGAAAATATATGATAAAGCAGGGTATGCATTAGGGCGCGACTACTGTGTGACTGACAGACTGCATCTCACATGGCGACCTGCTTGACAATCAGCATAGAGCAGGTCAAATCCACCCCTCACTCCTCCTCAGCGCCACCTTATCCCTCAAATATAGTTTCTTCTAGTTTCCAAAACACAAAATGGCGATGGTCAAATTACAAACTCGAGGCTTCAACATGGCAGTTCACAAATTAATTATTGACATTTACGTTGAGTTGCCACTTGATTATAGAACTTGGCAACATTTACAATGTAGCCATTGGCTGCCCAAAAGTTGTTTTAAGTCAGCTGTTCCAACTGTTGGCTCTCACTGGCAGAAGTACAAAATTACGTGACCTTTATTAGCAAGTAGTGTTAAGTGTATATACACTGGCATTTGTCAGTAGCTGCAGTCAGGGAGGTTTAAATATAGTCTGAAAGTGTGCAGTTTTTATGCTGCCAAGTTGTACTTTACTGGAAAGCTGAGGACACAACAAAATTGTTTTCACTGCCGGATGCAACAGGACTTTGAAATGTGGCGTTAATTTTGAGAAACATAATGCTATGCCTAACACTTTTTAATCCCTGCGTGGGCAGACTAGATGGGTGCTGTGGTGAGGCATTTCTCATGAGCATGATTCCTTTGTTAAAGCAGAAGCCACCAAACTGGAACAGAGCTCTGGAAACTTTCTGTACCTGCGCCATCAATTTGACTACAAGAGACATTACTTAGTGAATACGGTTTAGTGTCTTTCAGGTAAACTCTGAAGCGCTGTAAGATTGAAGATGGATTATGACACAGGCTTAAATATGATCTGATTGCTTTGTTTGTGTTTTTTTTTTTTTTTTTTTTTTTTTTAAATACATGACTTTCATGTTAAAGTTAGGATCAAATATTTCCTTGGCTCAACACGGTAGACACCTCTTATCCTCTCACTGTACGGAGGGCACTGGTCTTGTCAGTGCTTTGTGCATGTTGACTGATCAGAACAGCTAATGTCCCTCTCATTGTAATAGAGACATTAAGCTGTCACTTCACATGAGCTGCAGTCCACAGTTCACGGCAAACGACTTCATTATGACTGTGGGACACGCTCGATGGCAGACGTTATGACATTTAGCCTTTGATTCTCACGTCATATTACTGTCCCACTGTGTGTAATGTTTGTCAGAAATGGTTCTTTATCTCAGAGTGGAGGAAGACCTGAAGGCCTTTCTTGAATTAAGCACATTTTTAAGTGCAATTTTCTTAATTAGTTAATCATGTGTAACTTGTAAAAAAAATATTGATTGAAAATGTGCTCTAACTGCAAAATGGCTGCAAAAATAAAGCAAGGGACATTTGCTTTTGTAACTGAATAACCCTCTTGCAGTCCTATGCTTACATCTGACATATTAATGTATTTTCTCAAGGCTGGATCAATATCATGTGCTGATGTCCTGCTTTCTGAAAGAATATCAGTACAGGGGGTGTTATTTTCTCTAGTCTTTTCATGTTGTTCATGTTGTCCATTAAGCAGAATGCTGGGGGATACTGTCCAAGGACTCCTCATTCTCTTATTAAAAAAGAAAAACTAAACTCTCTGTGGGTACGGACAAATCAAGTGTTTGATGTTACCCACCAAACAACACAGCAAGCAGCTTTCCTATGCATTTCCCCCATCAATACTGGGAGAAAGTCCCCATTAAACATGACATAGTGTATGGCAATGGTCATGGAAAATGTGCCGTGTCTCACCCAGCAGGGTGCTTGGATGGGGAAGATAGATGAGATGGGTTAACAACACAATATACAGTAAGAGGACTTAAGGACCTAGTGATAGACGAAGTATTACTGCAATCCATCATCAGAGCCATTAGTTACACTGGTGAGAAATCGAGATACACTGGAAATTCAATGATAAAAGACCTCCTATCTGCAGCATAAACATTCGTACATGCATAATGGTGGACTGGTATTCTGTGAATGCCTGTCAGTATGTGTAAAAGTAAATGACAATGGAAACCAGCTACAGTTCCTAATTAGGCATCCGATGGGGATCTAAATACCTTGTCAATGATGGGAAACACTCTCTGATGCAATTCATAGGCCCTGCAATTTTAGAACTACCACATCCTTTGCTGGCACACAGGAAATGTCTTTGTCTCTCTCTCTCCATCTCAGACACACACAGACACGCCATCTTCTCATCCTGCTACAACAACAGAAATCTATCATCCCTCTAGGCTGCAAAGGACTAGAGCTGAACACGTCACAAAACTTACAAGCAGTCCTCTCCTTTGTGCGTGGATCCTCAAACACTGAGTTAGTTTGAAGCTTGGCTGACCCCAGTTACTGTACTTCGCAGGGGGAGAGCACAAAAAAGACGTACAGCTTTTTAAAGGCTCGCCCTGAGGGCCCAAGAGGCAGATGGGACTCAGAGGAGTGAAAATGAATGGAATCTGATAGAGTGGAAAAAGTCTAAAAAGACACTTAAAAGAGGCAGAGATGCAAAGGCGGCATCACAGGGGCGGGATGTGAGACGAAAATACCATGAAAACGCTACATTAGCTCCCTCTCTACTGCTGGTGGCGGCAGTAGCCATAATCATTTGCCAGTCTAATGGCAGTAAGGTGCTGATGAGAGCTAATGCATACTGTCACAGGAAATTAAAGGGAGGGAGGCCATTTTGGGGCATAATTCCTTCAGTCTCCACCCCCTTTTTTCATGGTTCCACTTGATTGATAGTCCTCTAAATGTTGCTCTACATTTAGATGTAATCAGAAAAGATGAAAGACCTCTCTATTCTGGGGTTCATTCCATTTATACTCTGCAAATGACACAGGCACTTAATTTATCAGTGGAATATCTCAGCCCCGCCACAGTGGGAAAGTGGCATAATCCACACTGCCAAAACTGGCAGTAAGAATGGCGTCCATATGGGTGAGAATTATAACATTTATGAATAATGCAGTGGAGAGGAGAGGGGTGGGGTAGTTGAATATGTCAGCAATCTGAACATAATGCTGCAGCTCTAATTATATTTCAGTTGATTTTGACACATGTTCCTCAGATGAACTGTGTTGCTTTCACAGCCTCACTTGATCAAATGTTTCATTTTGCAGGCATCGCATCAAATTCACTTTCAAGCCAAAGACTCAGTGGTGCGAAGAGTTTTAATTGTACAAACTTACATAGAGAGAATGAAAGAAAAAGGTCCAGGTCCAGAAAAAAGAAACGAGTTTCCCAGGAGAGTGTTAACTAAAAATGAGCTAAAGACATGTAGGATGTCTGTTTAAAGCTGCAGTAACGTTTTGGTTTTTTTTTTTTTCTTTTGGGTCCCTTGAGACAGAGCTGTTTGTCTTTTGATTCAAGTCCAAGTCAAATCTCAAATCTGTCAAAGTCAAAGTCAGGGCTTGGACTTTTAAAGGCCAAGTCTAAGGCAAATCAAGGCTTTCAAGGCAAATCCAAGTCTTCACAGAGCAAATTCAAGTCTTTAAAGGGAAAGTAAAATATTAGTCTTGAATCTTTGAGAGCAGGTAAATGTCCACAAGGGCAAATCTAAGTCAAAACTTAACTCTCTGGTGTCAAGTCCAAGTCAGGTCTCAGGTCTTAGTCAGGCTGCCACAGTCAATGTTTTGCATGGCAGGTGTAACCATCTCTACTGTAAGCCCACATTCTGCAACAGTGCTCCTTCAGGACTATGGTGATGTTTGTCTGGAGTATAATATTGTTCATCTTACAGCACTCATTTAAAAAAAAAAAAAAAAAAAGGCAGAAAATGCACTATCCACATTCCCCCACCCAACATCAAGTCATCAAGCAATTAGGGTAGACATAAAAACTCAGCAGGGGCAGCACAGTGTAACAACATAAAATTTGAATAGATGAACCAGCGTGGAGTCTGGGTGTGTTCAGATACCACAAGGTGAATTTTAGACGCAGTAGGAGTGCATACAAATTCAATAGAAAGACACACATTTTTACAAACTATCAAACATTTGTTCCCATCCAAAGGCTTCAACAGGAACAGGAGAACAGAAAGAATGCTTTTTGAAAGAAAAGCGGTAAAAAAAAAAAAAAAGGAACTGTCACTTTAATTTGAAAGGCCCCATTTCTACTAATCTCATCATAAAATATCATTTTTCACCAAATGCCCCTGTATGCATTTCAAGACAGCAAAAAGACTAACACCACTCTCAACAGTAATTAATCTTTGCCATCAAGAGGATTTACTTGGCAGTTTCTGTTCTGCCACAGAAAATAGTCTCATCAACCAAGATTTGGAAAACTTTTGCCTCAGCCAATGGAGCGGTTCAGACAGCTAAAACAGCAGCAAAGCTTCCCAAATTGAAATTCTGCTATCTGATGAAGAAAAATAGATCTTTCTTTTTCTACTATTCCCCTCACACTGTGCCCTGGAGGGTGGGAAAAGCTAAACAGGAGCTCAGAGACAAGTCATATCGAAGAGCAGGATCTGTAATCATCTAACTGATAAATTACTTCAGAGGTCTCCGTAGGTAAATCATTCCTCGGGAAGATGTGTCCCCTAGCATGAAAAGAACATTGTGCCTCTTGGAGCTGTGATAACATAAAATGACCTCCACAGTGCTGAAAGAATAAATATATGCCCACAGTTGTGTTCTGAAATGTATTTGCAGAAGATGCTTACGTGGTACAAGAGGAGCTCAAAGTGACGAGGCAGACGATTCAGTCAACCAACTGTCATCAATCTCTAAGCCTGATAATCATCAGCAAAGACTTGTCTGGTTCACATGAGGATAAAGTCAACTGGGACAAAGCTCAGTCATATTCTGAGCTGTCGTCATGACTTCATATTAATCCTTGTGAAAAGATCCTACTTCAATGTGCCTGTGTCTGTACGATTTCTGTTTGCTCTGCTTAAGGTTAACAGGGGTCATACCTTTTTTTTTTTTTTTTTTTTTACCCTCATTCAACTTCATTCAAATGTGATTACTTGTGGCAATAGTACAAGTGAAATCATTTCCATCTGAGTTATCCATAATAATGACATCCTGTCTTGTCTAGTATTATAACGGATGACATAGAAACAGCGCATGTTGTTTGCTTCGTGATGGGTAATTCTTTGCTTCTTGGGAATCAGGGAACATATAACTTGTCCAGGATCATACCTTGCTGATCTGCCTTTCACTCTGATTCTACATTAATCGTTGCTATATTTTCCTTTCATATTTACACCCTATATAACACACACTGCACACTTAACCTGCATTAGTCATCCATCAAAATTAGTTTATGGATCCCCCTGAAAAAAAAGAAACTGCATATATCAGCTTTTTAATGATGGTCTCTTTTTAATATATTATAAAATGTCCTACAGTGTTTTTGTGTACTATATAATCAGTATGTGTGATCTATTCTGGGACTTGGTATCCAGTCTGACCGTGGGTCACTATAACCTTTCTGACCTGCACAGAATAAGGGAAAATCAAAATAGAGTGAAAAGTAAAGTAGAATTTTCTTTCCATGGATATGATTCACCACGTAGATATTGTTAAAATAGACCCACAGATCTGCAGATTAGTTCAGGACATTCCATTAAATGGCATAATATTCCTCATCAGATAAATCTTGAGATTTACAAAACCCATCAGATCGAAGCTTTTCAGCTCCCAGTGACCCCCAGTAGCAGCAGTGCACTGAAGTTGGTGAGTGGGAAAGAAATTATGCTTCATCTTAGATTTTACATCGGCTCTGGCTGTTGTCATGAGCGTCACACACACGCCCCAACTATGACAGTCGTGGTTTTGTTACTTTACATGGCCTGATATTGATGAATAGCTGAGAAGTTCAAATTAAATAAATTGGTGCGTGAATTAACTCTACCCCAGGACCAGGATGTGACAGTTTTGTATGAGAGGTAGCAGTTTTTGTGGACAACATGCTGCTGGACAATTTCACATTCTTCTAGAAAAATGTTTATTTGTTTTAATTTTCTATAGCTCCACATTGCGTACTCTATGATATGCATGTGCTTGAAGACTGTAGAAACAGATATAATGGATGCGCTATCGATGTCAGGGACTGGTTGGTGATGAGCTCTCCTGTGGCCAAACTATCCCTGCAGGCTGCTGTGTGCTCACACTGGCTCCTCACTGTAAATCAATGAACTTTTTCAAGCACTAATGGGACTTCCCAGTGGGACTGAACAACTGGATTTAGTATGTGCAAGCAGGTTCGAGTAATTCAAGGTACTATATGTCTCACCTCTTCATGTTATTGTTTAAATGTTTCCCTTCTTATTTTCAAACTGCAGTGTGTTCCTCGACTGAAGGGGAAAATAAAATTGATTTGTGTTGTGATCTTGTAATTTCTCTGCAACAAATTCTTTCATTAAACTAGGACTTACAGTCCCCACAGCAATATACTGTGCATGGAAAAATGCTCTGACAAGACTAGAGCACAAAAAACCATTTCATACAGAGGTTAACAGATTTTATTAACATGTACTTACCGGAGTTGAATCACCAATTGAACACTGTCTGTTGCACATGATCAGACCTGGACCATGACTGCCCATCACAACACACCTCTGGCCAAACAGTAATTCTGGAAGTAACGTAAACCACTTCAACCAATTATGCAGCTGCACCTTCACCATCAAACTGTGCTTAATCATCATGTAAGGGAAGATATTCCAGCACATTACTGAATAAAGCTTTTCTAACATACAGTGGTTATAGCTGCATATTGTAGCTGTCCATAAATACATCCAACTTCAATGATTCATTATATCTTTCCAACCAAACATGTGAGCCAGAAAAGACTAAATTACAGTTGCTATCAGAACAGATGCTCCCTCATAGTTGTTTTGATTAGTCCTGTGGCTGAATGATGAAAACAACTAAACTCCACAGAAACTGGTGACACTTAGGACTCTATAATAACCATCTAAAGCACATTGTGTAAAGTGTGTGGCGTAAATGCATTTGGGACGTGTCTCACTTCTATTATTTTAAATATGGAGAAAACAGTTACTGTTCCAGGTGCATAGTTCAAAAGGGTTGCACTTAATCTCTAAACGATTCATGGGAGTGTTTTTGGCGCAAAACGTAATAAATTAACCAGTGTCATCGCCCATTTTCTTTAAAAGCCAGACACACTTTCGCCTTAGTGTAGTGCTGGTATCAGGGCACAGTGTTTTACACAGAATTAGGTTCTGTTTGTGGCAAGGTGATCAAATATTGTGACTGAGCCCCGAGCTGAGTCCTGACACACAGCAGCTCGAAATATCAGCACAAATCACAGAATTAGACAAATTTTTTATTGTATGACGACTGTAAATAGAACTTCTGGTGTGTGAATGGTGAAGTGTGAACAAATTTGAGTGAATCATTCTAGTCTTGAATTTTTTGTATTTCTTTGTATTTTAGCAAAGTGTTGACAGTGCTCACATTCTTGTTCTGAAATCATTTTCTGATGACAGCAAAAATATATAGTCAGATTAGTTAGGAGACATAATTATATGCCTTCTCCAAGTCTACAAAGCACTGACTGGTCAAACATGCCTAGTCCCCTGCCTTTTTCTGGTCCAGTCTCCACTGCACCCGACCTCAACAGCCATACCCCCAGGTGGTGGGTCCACATGGTGGTGGCTCCATGTAGCTCTTTCAGGCTGAGCCCAGCCAGGCCTCATGGGTCAAGGCCTGGTCAGCAGATGCTCACCAATGAGCTCCTAGGGTCCCCAGGACACATAAACCCCTCTACCAAATGAAGGTGGCAATTAAATTGATATTATAAATATGTGAAGACCAGTTAACTAATGGCTTGAACACTGCTACCAGTTGATTAAGAAAATCTTTGACTGAGGGCAGCTGTAGTTATCAGGGTGAAAAAATAATAAAGGTAATCCAACACAAAAAAATGTGGCATTTTTCCCTCATTCTTATAATTCTTCAAATCCCCCCACACCCTCTTACACTCTGCCATAATAATCAGTTCATTCACAAACATGAAGCCCAAACCACTCTTTGACTGAACCCAAGTATCCATCTTCTGGACTCTGGCTGTTTTTCATTTTCAAATCCGGATAGCCTGAATTGTGGGTCATTTTCTAAGCCAAAAGGTTTTCAGGGTCTGACACTGTGGGGACCCCATCAGAAACAAAATGAGACAATTGTGCCTTAAATTCAGAGGCCTACAGTTACCTAATAGCACAGAAGCAGGTCCATGAATCTAGGGCTTTAGGGAAGTAAACAGAAAGTATTACATTTCCATTGATTCATTTATGCTGTGGGCTTCACTTTAAGCCCTGTGATTTTGGCCCTGTATTGGTTTACATTAAAATATTTTTTTACTGAAGAAAACTTCAAAACATCCTCGGTCAAGTCTCAGTCTCAGTCATTTTTATTTGCCATGATTTGTCAATAATTATTTATTCACACTGATGCATATAAAAAAGTGTATCACATCTGTGTGTTCAGATTTGACTGAATTAGGATGCAGAGAAGGAGTATGATGATTTTTGACATTAATTGTAGCAGTTGGGGGCACTGAGGATTTTAAAGTGCTTTAATTGCCTCCATGAGGTGTGTGTCACAGCTGCTGCTCCAACTGTAGAACTCATTAATGAGCGGGCCAAATCGGCGGCCAAACTACAAAAAACGCCAACATGCACCTGTTTCTTTCACTTGACATGGTGCCCCAATACCACCGCCATGACCACCAAAGCCACAGGGGGTAACCAGTGTGTTACGAACCGACATCATGGGGTCCCCGACCAAAGCGTCCGAACGGCACGAGTCAGTAGCGGGAACGTGTTGCTTCAACAGATAAAATGGCCCCACACCAAGAAAAAACGTCACTGGGGTAATTAAATCTCTGGGTGAAAATATGCAGCTCTGCTTCAGCAGTAGCTCATAGAGTTCATCTCCATAGCACTCTGCAGCCAGGGCTGTGATATTGACTGGGTCATTGACCAATATTTCACACAAGATTGGATTTATGTTCATGATGTGAACTCAGGCAGATTCCCCAGTGGCGTGGACATGCTGAAAAAAATCTATAGAACGGAGCTACGAGTGCAGCAGAGCAGTGCTGCAGGAGGTAATTTGTACCTGATATGTTGTGCCTTTTACTAATAGTAATGGCGATTCTTTAAATTCGTCCTTTCTTTCTTTGCAAGTGCAAGTTTATTCACAATTTCTTACTTATTTTTCAGGCAAAAATTTGTGAGAGTGCAATAATCAAGCAGCTTTTATTTGAAGTTTAATAATAATAATAATAAAAAAAGAAACTGTCCTTGAATAGCAAAAGAAAACGCAAAAGTGGTATCTACTAAAGATCAACTCAACCCAGGTAGGCTATAAACAGGAGCAGACAGAAACATTCATCCAAGTCACAGGCCACCAGCAGAGCAAAGTGTCTGTCAGCGGCAGTGCTCACAAATGTATTCATATTATCATGACCTAAGTGATAAACGTAGCGATATAATCCTCATAAAATTGTGATTTATTGGTTGCCAACCAGATTCTGCAGCATTAAAAGCTGTCATTAAATTCTAATTAGTTCTACATGAAATAACAAAAGACCTGGTTACTTTAATCATGCATATTTATTAGGCTCGACTTGGAGAAACAGTGAGATAAATAAACACTGGAGAGATAACTGCCTGGGAAAAAAAATTGCTCCCACTGTTGAACATGGGCTCACACCAACAATACTACATAATAATTAAAGAGAACATGTCACTTCTGTGGTGATAAACAACTGAGATTGTATGTCTGAGTACAAAAAAAAAAAAAAAATCTAATTAACTTAAAGTGATGCGGTTTGTGGTTGCATGCGTCATAAGAAAGGTCAAAGTTTTTCTGGGCAGCACCTGCTAACCACATCAGAGCAGTCAGTGGGCTTTTTTGTTTTTACTGTCAGGCCACTTTGAGAGGATTTAGCTGACAGCCGCAGAATGATCGCTCAATGACCGGGTTACCAGTCAGAGATTTAGGGGCTTTCCACAAAAGTCCTTAGGGACAGAAAATGGCTTTAAAGCAATTCTGAGATGATCTATTGACTATCAGTTTATTAACCTAAGAGCGCTGGCAATTATAGACGATTTGTACAGACACGAAACAACAGGGCTTAGGACAGTTAACCTACTGTGACTCAGGTTTCCTAAGAATATGGATGCGGTTATGTAAATAGAAGCGTATTCTGGTCAGGTGAGTTGAATGTTTTTAAAGCCTGGTGTTCTCAGCGGCGGACCTTCCTCCACAACCATCCATTTGCCAATTGAGCGATCTCTGCAGTGACCATGCAGCACGAGTAGCACTAATAACAGTCATTTAAAAAAACTATGGATAAGGTTAACCATAGTTCATTGGAACATCACACGTCTGCTCTGTTGCATAATTTTTAAATATCCTTGTGTATTAAAATTAAAAATTCCATTTAAACCTAAAGTAAATATCCACAACATTGTAATTTAAACACACTAATTACTACTCTGATTCACTAATTATCAATGTAGCCCATGTGAAAATAATCACTCCACTGAATCATTTGAATTTGGGGTTTGTGGGGAATGTTATTTGGCTATTAGACCAGACCTGTTGACAATGTTTTTTTCAACTATTTTGTCACAACAATAACAATTTTGATCAGATTTCAGTGACAGTAACGAAACAATTTACCCACCAAATGTCATCTTTTTGATTCAGATGTTGCTGAATCACGATTTGTGCTCACCCGTGCCAACAACAGACATGACAGTTTCCAACTGAGGCCCGACCACTTTAAACCTTGCAGAAGGGCACAAAGAAAATGTAATTGCAAAAGGCTCAAAGTTCTGTGAAAAATTCCTAACAATTAAAAATAGGATTGCAGCTACTACTAAAGACCATGGTTTCAATAAGTGACAGAAAATGACCATATGCTCTACAATGACTGAAACGGTGTCATCACTCTCCACTAGAAAAAAGCAAAAGACCAGCTAGTTAAATGACTCTGCCATTGACTGTGCAGATATATTTCCTCCTCCTCATTAAACATGTTGTGAAAATGTGACACTGCATGCTGGACTAAAGGCCTGCCAATCCTATTGGTTGCTAAAAGAGCTCAATAAATGTAATAGGCCCATAAACTTCATATATTATGTAATGTCCCCTTTACAGGCATTGTGGCACTCAGCATTGTGAGACTTCATCCAGCCAAAGCAGCTAAGTAACTTCTATCATTACAGCCGCCTTTAGATTTGTTATCAAACGTTTCACGAGCCATACAATCATCTGTTAATGGCAAGCCTACGTGGGAAGAACAATGCAGAAGTCTTGTGGGATTGTGCTGATTGTCCTGCCTCTTGGTCTCCAGTTACATCTACAGGTTATTGACTACAGGCACAGACAAACTAGGATCAATACATGAGAGCACTACAGCCATCGCCACAGCCGTTGCAATTTCATTGATCCTTCACCGCATTCCACAAAAGGTTACAGAAATGGAGGGAACCGGCAAGGCTGTGGCAATTGCACTGAATGAGGTGAGGCTCTTCTGTGAGTGGTTGGGGCTCTTTGTTATTTTCACATTTCTCTGTGTCTTTTGAAAAGAACATCAAACGCAGCACTGCTGATTTGCTCTCTATCCTGAAAGAGTGCATCATAGGTAATCACTGGATACGCAGACAAAGTAATGTACCCTGAAAATGTTAACTCTTCTATAGGTTCCCTTCATACCTGACTGTCTTCTCACGAATGCTCCGCTGACAGAATCAAGTATGGGATACATGACGGTGGAACACCAACCAAAACGACGAACAATGTCCAATTCGGAGGTCAAGTATGACACGTTGCCTCGCCAGGACTTGTTCATGTCGTAGAGAGCATTGTATTCCTCAACAGCATAACGAGTGTGTTTCCCATTGTGTGCCACATGGCTGGAAACCTGCCTGTGATGTGAACTGTGGTGCTTGTCACTGGGCATCAGAAAATGGTCCACTCATTGGAAACAAAGAAGACACAGATGCTGCATCCACATAGTACATGCCCTCTTCTGCCTGATGCATATTCAGTATATGCAGATTGTGGAATGGCTCTAATGTAGTCTGGCACATTAGCCCAGCGATAAAGGGAACATGTCTATACTGTTCTGTCACAGCATAAAAGCATTTTGCTGTACCTGAAAGGCAAGATGTGTATTTATATCCTCTGCTGCAAGGGCTGCTGCATTTTGGTGACCATAACCACTGACAGCATTTTGATAGCTGCATCTATAGGTCATGCAACAATTATGAACTCAAGGACTACAGCTAGAGTGGTTCTCTTGGTGAGTGGGTGTATTTTGTGGCATTTCATTTAAGCCTTATTTTTGTCAGACTACATCGTTGTTTGCACCATTATTTAGTGCCATATATTACTTTTTTTTAACAAAGGAGGCCACTGAGTTGATAACAGGACTTTTATTAGTCAATATGTTAATATGTCGTGCTACCTTGCTTTACCACTCTCCATCTGTGCATGAACAAATATAAAGATACAAATGATAATATGTAAAGTATTTGTGTCTTCTTTTCTCTCTTAAGCCACTACTTTCCCACAAACTCTATTTTGAATGTAACAATAAGCTTAGATTTGAAGTTTATAAGCTAGCAGTCTTTAACATATATAAGTTAAGTATCTACGTATCTAAGTATCTTGAGTATCTACTCGTTGCAGAATCTGAATAATTTTAACAAAGCTCAACAACTATTTATTTGCTAGCATTCAGAAAGTATGGTTGCCAGTTCTCCCTTATCTGTAATAACCATGTGGATACCAAGCTCTTTTCTGATGTCATCTTTCCAGTCTTTTAGTCGTGTGTCTTAACATCAAAAGTAACATTAAATCCCCCTTTTTCCATTTTTTTATCTAATGAAACACACCAATTGAAAGTGAGTTAATGCTCTGAATTCACAGTTTAGATTCTAAATAGCAGAGCTGCAGAAAAACTGCAAATGAATGAATCGTCAGAGGCTTGCAGATTGGTGGTGCCATTGAATCATGCACAGCCAAGTAGAAGGCAAATCCAGTGCTAATCCACAGCTGACGGAGGGCAGGATGAGCTGTGTCTGCTTAGCCCATTGTGGACTCAGGTGTTTGAGGCCTGAGCAGCTGTTCCAGGGCCAGCTTCACGTTCAGCAGCGCTGCATGGCCGCCGCACTCCAGCTGAGCCGAGGCCTGTTGTCTGTGCTATATTTAATACCTCAGTGAGTAATTAATAAGGTTCTATTAATAACAATGGGATCTGTAAAAGATCCCCTTTCTTCACTGCTCCCTACTGCAGCTTTAGGCTCAGCCCAGCAGCCCTATTCACTGCTGTTATTAAGCCAATAGCTGTCATAGAACCGCTGGGATGAAGACTCGCATTCTTTTTCATGGACTGTGTTAATTCAGCCTTGTTATAAGATATATACTGTGCAAAAGTCTTCGGCCACCCTTAGATTTGTTGTTTTAGCAAGGCTATAATGGCCACATATAATTATATCTCAGTCTATTTATTAGAATTCAACCAGAAAATACAAGAAATGTATCAGGAAACAAACTGGATACAGACTTGGATTTGTCACTCTATAATACTCTTTTCCATTGATCCTGATTCCAGTCTTTGTGAGCTTAGCATATCTTAGATTTTCACACTGTTCCTCTAAAGAAAAAGTGGTTTCTTGGCTGCTGCCCTTCTACAAAGACCATTCTTGATAAAGCTTCTTCAGCCTTTAGAAGGTCAACTTGGCTTCATCCTGATGAAGCTGCCAGATGCTGAGCCAGGTCCTTGCTGGACTTCTTCCGATCTCTCAAAGAAGAGAAACTTCTCATCGAGTTTTCTTGGGCTTCCAGTCCTTTTTTTGTCCTTGATCTCTCCCGATTTTTCAAATTGCTTTATAACAGCTTGAATACTTGCTGAGGTCCCTTTCAGAGTGGCCTTGCTGATGCACAATTATGATTTTTTGTCTGTCAAATTCTGTGATATTTGGCATTTTGAATAAAATTATGTGATTGAAAGTTTGTTTTATACATATTAGCAGCTTCCAGTGAGTTAAACTCATACTACATGTGTATGTAATGATCAAGCATGTCTTGCACAAACCTGGTGTAATGGATCTTATTCACAGCATCATTTTGACATGAAATAGTCGACAAATACAGATGTTAGCGATGATATTAATTAGGGCTCCATTCCATTTAGGTTTAAGAGCCTGCTCCCTGCTATTGTTCAAGTGTAAAGGGAGGCCACAGTGAATACTTGCCACTTTAACCCATAGAAGCTGTTCATTTTTTCAGATTTTTTTCTGTTTTTTAATACTGCTGCACATTTCCTGCATTTTCTGGTTGTATTCTAAGAAAGAGACTAAAAAATAATTATTTTTGGTCATTGCAGCATTGCTAAAACAACAAATCTAAAGGTGGCCTAAGAGAATTGCGCAGTACTGTATATTCTTTTGAACTTGCTGAAAAGTTGTTTACAGTATACATTTTATTATTTTTTTGTATCATACAGATTAAGGTTCGATTTCAAACAAATGACCATTACAGTGGTTTATAAACATAAATATTGGATTCTGAGAAAGTACACATGGCAAGTACCAGGCCATTTATTTAAGGAAAGAAAGTGAAGATTTTATTTCTGATGAAACTGTACAGAACTCATATGTGGCTGCTGATTTCCACAAGGGTTTCCTTCTTCCAATCTTTGTTGGGAAAATGTGACTATAATAAAATGCTATGTATTATTCAGACCCATTGCACTGTATACTTTCACTATAGATATCAACATGATGGATAATAGTTTTCCCAGTTTGAATATATTAAAGAGACAGTAGATTAAATTTTAACATAATAATTCAGAACATTTTGATAGTCCAGCAGCAGAAAATCCCACACTACATTGCAGTGGAAGGTCTCCTCGGGGCAGGTAAAGACAAGGACATTAAATATTAAATGAAACGTTCTGGATTCCCCATGGGAGGTCAGATTCTTTGTTGTTGCTGTATTATCTCTTCCATTACTCCCTCAGATCTCCCAGTGTTCCCTACGCTCTGTACAAGTGGTAAATGTCAATGTTTAGGTTCAGGTGACTTGCTGCACTTGACCTTTAGTGACCCATTAAGGAACCCTTGAGATGGAGAGGAAGTCATCCAGGTTGCAGTTTTTAACTGAGTGAGCTTGACTGAGTCCTGAGATTCTCCAGCTTCATTTTGACAAGAATGTGATTCATCACCCAACATACCCAGAGGGCTAAATATTGGTCACCAAAAACCACAAAGGCAGGGATCACACAATTTAAAACTGGCAGCAGGGTTACAATGGAGATAGATTTAAAATTAAAAGTAGATCCATTAAAAGTAGATCCTAATCTGGTAGATGATTTACAGTATGTCATGTCATGACAGTGACTTGTTTTGATATGTCTTCATTTATTTTAAGTGGGCAGTGATCATGGAATTTAAATGCCATTGACAGCTGCCAAGTGCCAGTAAAACATTTAACAAATGTGAATAGCAGGAAATGAGTGTGGGTTGAGAGTGCTATTGAGTTGTGATGCTGCAGTGACAGTTATTTCTGCCCATGCAATGACTGGCTGCCCACTATACTGGCACTGTGAAGCCAAATCACTGAGCTGGCCTCAGGCTACACAGCACTGTTGTTGCCATGGTGAACAGATTATTTCTGTATGAAAAAAACGTCCTCTCCCCTGACTTTGTGCCCGCCTTGGTTACTCAGCATAGACAGTTGTTTTAGCCGGTAACCTTTAAGTGCATCACTTGTCCTTTTCTGCAGAAATTCTGAAAAGGCAGAGAAATATTTATTTGAAGTCCCTCCCAAATCCAGCAGCACAAACAATGAAGTTATTCGTAATCACAATTACAGATATCACAGAGAACTCTCTACCTCGGAGGTAAAAACAGAGAATTCTTGTCTCGGCTGGTAGGGATCTATTATTTTCTTGAGACATGCAGTATCCTCATTATTCCTAACCGCATTATACCTTGTGTGAAGCATTGGAACAGCCGGAAGTTGCACCAAAGATGTCACTGAGCCGACATATGTGTGAGCTAGTGCTATGTGACAGATGTCTTCACTTTTCTAAGAGGTTTTGGGAAATAAATTCTGTGGGAACACATCCTGTCTCACGTTGAACAGGATAGTATGATCACGACTTTATGACCTGAGGAAATGACAGATGTCCCAGTATCATATTAAGCCTCTACTGATTCTGTTGCTGCTGATATTGGGAGCCATGAATGATGTGAAAAGCTCTGGGGCCTTTCAGAAACTCCATAGAAATAAGGTTAGGTGTGTTTTCTTATAGTAGGTGGAATGAAACCTTGTCTATCTCAACGCAGATGTAGAGTTCAGTTTTTGTACCAATTAATGGTGCACAGCCAAGCAAATACATTATGAATTAGATACAATGCAAACAAGATATAACTCCTTACTTACCAATCTATCTGGTCGCAGGTGGAGTTTGTTACCTTTGGACAAGGCCAGGCTAGATAGGCTAGTTTCCCTGTGTCTCCAGATATGCCAATCTGACTTAGCCTACCAGGTAGAAGCATCATACATGTTTGGCGATTAGAATCAATCTTCTCATCTTGGGTAAGCATATTTTCACATAATAATGATAACTTTTCCAATAAATGGGATAATGTGATGCTTTGGGTTTGTTTGCAAATTATAATGTGTTAGTATTACAATTCAGCTAAAAAGTTAAAGACATGTAATGTAGACGACTATTTCTACCCTCATACAAACATAAAACACATCCTATAATGTAGATGGCTATTTCAACCCCACAAAAACATAAAACACTGTTTAATCAAACCAAAAATGAATCACTGCTAATGAGCAAGAAATGGAAAAATATTTCAAAGGATGAACAGCAAAAAAGATTTAAATGGAAGAGCTCAGAGGAGAGTAAACAGAAGACGAGCACCAAAAGAGGTTACACAAAGACAAAATTATTAATGGATTTTGTTTTACAAAACCCTGACCTGTAATTCTATGATGCCCTGGAACAAATCCACAGGGAATTTTGTTACTCCACCTCAACTTCAAAGCCAGGGACTGAGCGTAGTCTCTGAACACCTGTCTACCTTCATCTTTCAGCAACTCACACAAGCTTCAGCTCCTCTTGTTCAGAGTTCAAACCATCACATAATGCTGAAAAAATGTGCTTACGATCTTCACATTTTTTAAACTGACCTCAAACCGAGAAAAAGCTCTACAGCACTGTCTCTGAAAACAGCTGATGTACATATTTGGCATCTACATTAAGACTCACGTCACCAACCTCCACGAGTAAACACTGGGCTTTGTACAGCTGAGATTAGGAAGTGACAAAAGTAGCAATTACGTGTTTACGCCCAGCATACTATCCATCATACACACAGAATAAAACCCTTTGAGTTGTAAGTTTCATGGTGATAATAAAGGCCTCTAACTTACCAATTACAATTGTGGAGCATCCCTTTTGCGTGTTATCACCGATATGAACGCTAACAGAAAACAGCACAAGTATTTAAACTTATAAAGAACTGGCTGGAAAACACCCACAGGAAAACTGTGGCTTCAATCCATCAATCTAAAAGTCAATGGACCAACAATTACGAGAGGTGTTGGAAGTTGCCGCAGAGAAATGGCAGCTAAATGAATCGCAACTGAGTAGCTGCCAAGCTTATTTCTGCTCTTTCTGGTCCTATCTTTGTGATTTGTGCGCACAATATTCATGTATTTAATTAGCAGCCTCCCCTCAGCTGCTGTGATCTACTGCTGACCTTTAAGAAAGACCGTACAGTGTATTTTCCTGCTGTTCTCAACGTAACCTGCTGTGAGCAGCAGGTGTGGTGACCGGAGCAGCTAAAGCTATGTGTACAGAGTCACATTTATTTTAAAAAAACAGCTTGCAATTGCTTTTTGTAAAATATTGTTATTCATTCAGTGATCTTTCAAGTCACAATCAAGTTAGAGGAGGATTTCATACTGTCAAGTATATCAAACCTCTCAATACACAACTAGGCAATAACATTCTGGACTGGAAGCCGGTTACATTTCAACATCTTAAAGAAGTTGAATATTTCAACTTTTTTTTGAAGTCATTAAATTTGCAAACATTAAACTTATTTATAACGTTTTACGAGCCCATGCCGCCAAGACTCAGAAACATGATCAAACCTCTGAGGGCTTTTGGTTCAATTACTATGGATGCTTCTGTTGGGAATACAAAAGTGCTTGATCGCAAAACCTCCCTGACAGCCTTTCCTCACTTTCTTTCCCCTGTAACTCTGAAGTGATTACCCTTTTTCATATTTTAAGTACAGACTGATATCATTTCCTGGAAGTAATCAGTTAGGCAGCCACAAATGGCCTTGTCCCTCAACAATTAATTCTATTTTTTTTTTTTTTTTTAATATTACATAACACATTTAATGGCAATACCCCTTTGCTTGTTGTCTTTCCGATTGGAGGTGAAAAGTGTCCTCAGGGGTGTGTGTTGTCATTAAAGGATGGTTATGATGGTCAAAGGCAATTTCAGGAAGCATAATGAAGTTGTCTATTAAAACATGAAGTGTTCATTCATGTATTTCATAAGGTTAGATAACACAGGGTATCACTAAGGGCCCACAGTGCTGGTGATCCCCTCAGTGTTTTAATATAACAGGTCTGAGTGTCTAGTGTAGGTTCACTGATATAGCACTGATACTGTTGTTGGGGAAAGAAAGAAGGTAGGCTAAGTGAAAATGCTGGCTGACAGTCAGGTGTGGACGGGACTCCAGAACAGCACTTAATTGGTTTTCTGCAGCCATGGTTGACTCAGGAACGCAATGGAACACATGCCCAGGGAGAAAAAGCCTTTCTTAGGGATGGGATTACAACACACAAGGGAGTGGGGGCACACTAACAACACTGCATGGCAGAAATCCTTACAATTCCCCAAAAAATGTACAATCTCTCCAGTGGAGTCCCCCAGTGCCAGGGGATTTTTCAATATGGGTAGTCAGTATTTGTTTTTATTATTTGTCTCTGTTTTTGTTGGCTTGCAATGCAGTGTAGACGCTTTGTCACTGTTTCACTTATGCTAGCAGTGTGGCTCTTGGGACATCAGCATACTGCAGGTCTGTTGACTCACCACTTCGTTCCAAAGTAAAATCTCTCAAAAACTATTCATGGATTACCAGAAAATTTTGAAGAGACATTTCTGGCCCTCAGAGGCTCACATTGGCTCACATTGGTGACTTTTTCTGACTTTTATTTCTTAAGCTGCCACGGGGTTTACATTTTTGATCCAGAATGAAATTTCTTTGCAAATATCAGAAGTATTAGTGTAAAATTTGGTACTGAAATGAATGCTTTCCTCATCAGGCATCATTATCAAGTCTAATTTTCAATGTTTACGATACTTTGGTTTACCTACAAAATTAATTCCCATCAGCCGCAGGTCAAGCTAAGATGGTGACCATAATAAACTGCCTTCAGCACTTCAGCACTGGCACTGTGAGCATGTTAACATTGCCGACAATAGTGTCAGGCAGCTCAAAGTGCTGCTGGCTTACAAAGCAGCTATCTTGGCTGGTTTGGTATAATTTTCAACTGGATTTTTACTTATAATAGCTTATCCACAAATACACCATAATATTGAGAGGAAAAAAACAGAATTGAACCACTATGCAAGTGATTTTATAACAATTTTGATTTACTACGCAGTTTCTGCAAAGGCGACGACAACTGCAGAAACAGACACAGTACACTGTGAGCATTTTCAACATGACGTGAGGTAGTTATTTAAATCAGCTTGAAAACATCCTCCTTGTAAACATCTGCAGAGAGCACTCCCAATTGTAGATGTGAAAGAACATTGTAATTGATTATGTTTAAATGTGTGTGGATCTTGATTTGGAAAGCCACGTATGATTTTGAATGGCAGCCTCATCATAATCACCAATCTCATCTTCATAGTCTTTTTTTTTTGTGTGTGTGTGTGTGTGTGTGTGCTCATTAGGCACGCCTGATGAAGTTCCCAATCAATATGCAGATTAGGAGCACATCAATTTGTTTTGACTCCTCTGTCATCTTTTTTTTTTTTTCAGCACAGAGCGATCTTGCTGAAATGCTAGAGTGAAGATGTCAACACAACAAATGTCTATCTGCTCGGCAGTACACAGAGCGATGTGTGTTTGAGGTGCAGTTAAAGTTCATTTTACATTGGACATGGTGGGTCCAATATATATATACAGAGCTGTTGTTTTTGTGGAACAGTCTGGACTGTGCGTGAACCCTGAATTTCTCTGACTCTTGCTTGAGTTTCTGCTGAATTTGTCCACCTCCCATCCGTTGTTGTTGTCTGAGATCAGTGACCATTTGATGTCAAATGCAGTGTAACAGCCAGGAGCATCGTATGAGAGTTTGGGGCCCCTGAAACTAGCTGAACTATACCTCTGACACATAAATAACTACAATCACTGGAACATGTTTCAAGCCCCTTTTCCTGCTCTCAGCTTCATGAATCATTCAGACTCAAGTCCAGCAAGAAGTGGCTAAGAACAAAATATCTTGACAACCAGTCATATTGATGTTATACATTTATGGACCTCAAAGGATGATTGTTTAAGATATTTTCACTCCTGAACCCTTTGTCTATTACCAGCTTTTGGTTTCTTCCCTCTTGACTGTCTGCCCCACAATTTGCCCCAGCTTTGGAAAGTCAGTTCACAGGGCAAGGAGTCACTTCACTGAAGAGATTTGGTGGTTTTTGCCACTCCATGATTTCTCTCATCTCAGCCGCCCCCCACTTTCCCTCCCTGGCTCTCTGTAGTGTGGATGGAGTTGATCCCTGACAGGGAGGTCCAGTTCTTTGTACATGGGGGTTTGAGTTATTAAGGTAGAAACCACCAGCTCAGCAAACACGACGAAAGAGACGAATGAAGCCTCCTTCACACTCAGGGCTTCTCATCATCCTTAAACCACCGGAATTTACTTGCTGTCAAACGCCTTTCCCTGTGCAGCACAGACGTACTGTAGCAACAGTGTTCATAACACCTGAGCTAAAGAAGCAGTTCATGTAATCACAACGTTTATGCATCTAATGAAGAGGAAATTGGATCCTACAATAATCACTGCTTGACAAATTCCACAGCCTGAATTCCTCAGCCTGTGTGAAAACAATGCACCAATATTTCCCTGCCTGCTTGCACCCAACTTCTCTTTTTCTTCTTTTTTCCTTGAGCAGCCTCATCTTCTGTTTGGAGGATGGTACAGTAAACATGCCCACTGATGCACAGTAACTCTTTTGGTAAGCAGAAAGTTTGCATAAAGGCTGAGTCATGTAGAACATTATGTTGTGTGAGTGCAGCGTATTCCATTAGCAAGAGCTAATTCACTGATGTTGAGATTTTTTGAGGTCAGGCCCACTTGACACCAAGAAAAATAAGGAATGATAAATGAATCTGAATTGTTTAGGAAGAGATAAAACAATGCAGTCCTATCTGGAGACCAGGAATTGCCAGAAATACCAGAAAAAGACTTTCTAAACTGCTGAGCTAGAAACAAAGTCTGTCTGACTTTACACACAGTTAAAAAATGCACTGTTGCGATGTTAACATTTTTCCTACTGTAGAAGGTTAATAATATGTGGTCATTCTCTCAGTAGAATCAAAAAGAAGCATTATTGCCATCAGCTGGCTACAAAAATCATATCCAATGAGGCCATGCCATGAACCACTCTCAGCAGAGCTGTCAAACCACCTCTGAGATCTGCGCTTGAAGAAACCTGCGTCGAAAAAGCTCATGCATCTCCATTACACTCAAAATGTCAGTCTAAGATCAAGACTCTGCACTGGAGACAGATGTGAACAAGGCAGAGGCAAGGCTGAGGACAGGAGATGTTTTGGAAAATCTAATTATGTTTCAATTAAAGCCACAATTAAGTGATAAGGATTTGTTATCTCATTATTTATTTATTTATGAAAACTAATGAAAACAATTTAGTCCACATTCATTCAGCACAGGTTAACAAACAAGAACTATATTGGGTACTATGTTTGGGAACTGGCAATCAGAATCTGTCCCAAAATTGCGGCAGCATTGTCATTGATGTGAATCTTTAAAGCTTTATGAAGAAAGATAGTGTTATTATGTGCAGAAATTAGGGCCAGGTAATCAGAGGGTGAGTGTGGGTCTGTTTTCATTTTGGCACCTGATTTAGATTAGATAGAGGTTTTCGTCCATCCATACACTATCAATATCATTTATCCTTACGAGGTCACAGGGGACCAGGAGCCAATCCCAGCCGACATTGGGTGTTCACCCTGGACAGGTCGATCAGTCGACAGTCTATCACAGGGGTGACATATAGAGACAAACAACCATTTATACTCACATTCACACCTGGGGGCAATTTTAGAGTCACCACCCAGTGTGCATGTCTTTGGGATCTGGGAGGAAGCCAGAGCACCCAGAGGAACCCAAATAGGGAGAACATGCAAACTCCACATAGAAAGGCCCTGAGCAAGGGGTTCAAACCCAGAACCTTCTTCAGTTTCAATCTTTTGACAAAAATATACTGTATATCAGTCTAAAGCTTTGTAAGATTTGTTATTACCAAATAGACAGTGTTTCTCACCAGTCAAGAAGAAATGTGAGTTCAGCATAAAACTTTGTTCCCTTCCTCACTAAAAAACTCTCTCCAAAGGTGGAAACCAACACCAAATGTCTATCACTTCTTTTCTTCCACTGAAGTTAGCGCGCTAACCAGCTAGTCGCAGCCTGTCTCCTCACTTTCCCACAGGGGCTCACTGCAGCCTCCAGTCTGCCCTGAAGTCAAATTCTAGTCTCCTGATATTTGATAGATTTAGTCAACAAAAACTGAAGATATTTTAGTCTAGTTTGCATCAGTGAAATTTAATTTTTGTTCTGTACAGTTAACTTTATGACTATGCAGGATTAGTGGAAAAGACACTGTCCACGTCAGTTTGCTGCACAGTAGCACAACAGACCCACTCTCCCCAACTCACTCATACTGCTTGAACACAACTCATTCCTGTCATTCCTGCTCACCTAACATTTCCACAGCTCCCTATTCTCTCCACTACATAGCAGCGCATGAGTGAAAAGCTAGATTATTTGTTCACTAAAATGCTGTCCACTGTCTGGGTTCAGCTTGAGAGGAGAATCTGAAATGTTCAGTAACTTTGTGATATTTCTTTAGAAAAAATCTAGAGGACATTAATCCTGGAACTCATCTTTAGCCATATCCGATAGCCACACAATAGATAGCTGCCTGATGTTACGCAGCACTTTAAATTTGTTACGCTAGCATAATATTATAGACAGAAACAGGATGTTACTGAGGACAAGATGCTTCATATCATCAATAGTAACAAGTTAAACAGCTCTTCTTATCAATCAGAGGTATTTTGGTCAACAGAGGAAACTGTTTATAGGCTCCAGCGTGTGATCCCACAGGAACAAGCAGGTTATAAAGTAGTTCACTTGTCCATCTCATAATCCAGTTTCTCTTCACTGAAGTTAAATGTAATACTTTTTGTCATTATTTTGGTTTTCAAAGGTAATTTTATATTTAGCTTGAGTGTTGTTTTCATGTGACAAAATTGCTGTGAAGTAACATTTTTCATCTTGACAAAATGTCCACTGGTGGGTGAGGATGGATGAAGGACGAGGAGGTCAAGGACAGAGACTGGCTTGAACAAGAGGGATGACCAGAGGCTTGCATATGGTTGTGTCATGGCAAGGAACATAACACCAGGTCCAGGTCCATGTTTGTAGGTCAGAAGCCATTTGGTCTAGTTGGAGCACTAGTGAGGAATAATGACTTGGACACTGCATATGTTTAGGTGGAACTAGTGTGGACCACCTCCACGCTACACCCTTCTGAAGACAATCACTAATAATGAAAAGAAGTGGCTGGACAGCTGTTATGGAAGTTGAACATCTGTCTGTTGGCTTTAGCATTGAATCTTCTCTATCGTTGCAAATTAGGAGAAAAGTGTAATTTGAATTTCAAGCGTAATGTAAAACTTTGCGCTTTCGTCCAATGTTTAGAAGTATTGATCAGACGTGTCTCAGGTTGTCAATAGTCCTCACTGCTCTACAAATCCTCATTTTGGCTTTTCCTCACAGACAATAACAGCACCATTTTTCCTGTGTTGCTGACACAGAGTGAAAGCTGTAAAGCAAAGCCAGCTTCAGAACGACTTCCACCAGGAAAAACTGTCAGTGAGACATACTGGTGTGTCTCGTTTTACATGTGAAATGGTGCAAAAGAAGAGTTGGCACATAGATTCAAGACTTTGTGCTGATTTTGTCAGAGTTCCACTCAGCCTATGTAGATCAGACATTTTGTAAAAAATGCTCTTAGTTGGAGAGAGCTTGTTCTTAACATTACTAACATTAAATACATATAGCTCTGTGCTTAGCTGAAGTCCATTAAGTGCACTACCTCAGCATCATTCAAGCTAATTTAGTATCTTGCTTGTCTAAATATGCAGAGTGGATAATAGAAATATAAACTACAAGAGGAACAGCAGAGTATGGGAGTAATGCAGAGTTCAGATCTGCTGAAGGAAAATTGAGAAAGACCATTAAGATCAAGGAGGTGTTACACACCTGTATGGAAATTTTAATGACAAAACTATCTGAGTGAGCACATATAATGTGTGTTATTATCAGTCCATAAATGAATAATAAATCGTTGCAAAGTTAAATACATTGTAAATACAAGATTTCACGAACATTTGGCTAGTAAATGGACAGAGTCGATTAGGAGGGGAGTGTTGCCATTTACACTGAAATGAAGTTATCTCTCACTATGTCCTGTGGTTGATTGGAAAATAATTTGCACATTTATGAAAAACGCCACTGTTAAGAGATCGCTTAACAATATCGGCAGACATGTTGTCTCCTTATTAATGTTAAACATCAAGAAGTGCCACAAGATGAAAACCCCCGTTAAGCCTCAAAATAGTGGAAAAAGGAACATGTGGAGAAAAAAAGGAAAAGCTTTCCACAATACAGGAGGACAACGATCCTAAGTATATGATGAACGCAAACAAAGAGCTTTACTGGGTAAAGAGGTGGAATACCCTGGACTGAGTGAGTCAGTCACTTGATCTCAGTCCAAGATGAACTGCATTTGACTTGCTGAAGATCAGACTAAAGGCTGAGACCCTACAACAAGCAAGAGCTGAAGTAGGCTGCAGTGAAGGCCTGGGAGCGCGTCATCAAGGAAGATACAGAGCGTCTGTTGATGTCTTATGGGTTAATGACTACATGCAGATATTCATTGCAAAGGATTTTCCTTAAAATATAATGAACTTGCTTTTCTTCATGTATCTGTCCAATTACTTTTGAACCTTTAAACCTCGGGTGCTATGTGTTAAAAGGGTTATATCTCCTGAGATCTAGCATTTTGATTAAGTATCCATTATTTTATTTCAGATTTAATTTGCTGAAGCATAGAGCCTGTGTCTCTCTTTAAATAATTAAATGACATCTACAGCAATTGCTTGGGTTCTGGGCTCGGATTGGGTTACTGTTTCACAATCAAAATTAATGGAGCATCTTGCAGCTAAGGAGCCAGATGGTGGAGACCAAAACAGTGCTAAACAGTAATTACACATCAGAAATACAACCCTAAATAGACGGTCCTATTGCTCTGTCTCTGCTGGAAAACCGTCCACTAACAATATTAAATATGTAGTATTTTTAGCTTTTGCATAGCCCTCTGGTGGTTGTAAAAAAAATTTGTGTGTGCATGTCTGACTGTCACAGTCAAATTTAAAAGCTGCAGAAACACACTGGGAGGTTGTTTTACTGAGAGAAAACTGACACTGACACTCAAATTGAATGCATTTGACACTGCTATCAATTTGCATGCAAGCAAAAACAATTAGAGGGAAAAACTCAATACCATGCAAAGGAAGCCCAGTGGCTCCCTCCGATCTTGTAACACTAGTCCTCATTTGACTTATTAGACTTTCAGTTTTTCCACTTTTATTTTCTGCACTAGCAAAACAGTCTGCATTCACTGTGCATCAACAGCTATACCTCAGATTTCTGAATGTAGGCTTTCCAGTGGTTAGCTGTCTCAAGCCCAGTCCCTCCAGTGACTGTAGAGAAAAACATCTCCTCAAGCCTCCCATCAAACTGCCAGTGGAAAATAAGCCAACCCCCAAAATGTCAAAGTAATGGAGCGTTACTGGGGTTAGTAACAGAAATGTAATTATTGAATCCCTTGCAGTACTGGTAAATAAAAGATGTAATCATAAGCCTGTAATGCATTACTGCCCTGCTCAGTTAATTAACTTTAATATAGCAGAACCTGTTTTGCTGGGGGAAGGTTTTTTTTCTTCCCAGCCAACAATTTGGTATCACAAACACACACACAAACAGAGGCTCACTTTTCCCCTCACTTGTTTATTATTAACATACAGATGTTTGGTTCATTTTTCAGATTTAATTCACGATACTGAATTTATCCACCATTTAGTCTGGAGGGACAGCTTTTGGTATCAGCTTTGACACATTGATGTAGTGTGTCGCATTTCACTGAGTTTCTATTTATTTGTGATCCAAAAGGCTGCTTATGTGGTCCACTCTCCGGCCCACTCACCAAAAGAATGAATCATAATTCTTCTAGTAAACTATGACAAAGACTTTCTGTACATTCATCCAGCATGGAAACAACATGCATCAACAAATCTGTCGGCTCTCATTATGAATCGACCACTTTGAGCATTTACCATTCGATATTCACTGATAGGGATCTGGCAAGCATGAATGTTTACATTGCTCCGCCCCCCCCCCATGCTTCTTCTTTTGGTGAGACACAGATGGAGTGTCCTGCAAAGCTCTGTATGAAACAAAAATCCACTTGCATTGTATTTATCACCTGAAATTGTGTGAAAAAAATGACATTACCAGCTTAATGGTGACACAGAAACGCCTATAGTGCGGAGCCAATTTATTTCACAAATTAGTTTCTTTTCGGGGCATATAATTATAGATTTGAAAGGAACAGAAGGAGAGAGGTCAGAGGTTGCTGACAGATGGTCACTTGGTGGCTTTTCATCTATAAGCCTCTTTCAATACTTTGGTAAAGACTGTTACCTCCTCATGACCCCGGTACTGTAAAGGTTGATTAATTATGCTGTGAGCCCACATAAAGAGTTCACACCATAATTGCAGCCTAGTTGCTTTTCTCACCTTTTTGTGCTAGGGGCAAAATGGCACCATTGTTTAGAATGACATGTGTGATGTTCTATGTATCAGTGCAAACACAGACCAATTAAGCATTTATTGCATTGCAGCTACCTTGCAATTACTGTACTTTGCTGCGCTTGCACTTTATGCACAAAGTGTTAAAGTGTGAGGAGCACACCCAATCATCACTCTGGGATCAATTAAGTTTTTTAACCTGGGTAATGAATCCCTTGGTTATACATATTTTGCTGTGTGTTCAAAATGTCAACATTTGTTTGTTTTATAATGAGAGGTTTGGGCCAGTGCAGGGGAATCCTTTGCAGATTGTTTAATCCATTGCAGATTGAATATGGCAACACACCACAGACTGTACGTTCTACAGAGGCTTAACAGCTTGTGCATTAAAATTACTCTGCACTGAGTTCAGTCATTCTTTTTAACCCTAAAGTAGCCCATGGGCTTAAATGAATGCTGCTCTGTTATAACAGTCTTTATCTTAACAAGGACATTTAAATTTACTCTGAGCTTTCCAGTTATGTAACTGAATCCTCAGTATGCAAACCGCTTCATGTTAAATCTTGTGAAAGTTCAGAGCATTTTTCCAACATGGTTATAGTTCAGTTTTACTTGTTTTGTCTCTGGTTTCAAAAAGGTTCAAAAAGGTTCATTGTGCTCCCTCTTTTAGTTCTTGGGTAATGGAGAAGTGTTTGAGAAGGTTGATAATTTACTTGTGATGGATAGATGATAAGTAAGACTTCTGCCTCTTATAGAGGGGGTGTGCAACCCAGGTTATTTTCTGTAGCTACAAATCACAGATATGCCCTGAAAACTTTAAATGTAGACTATTGGCGTGCTACAAATTATTGATATTCCTTAAACACCTCACATGCAGGCTGTTGGTACATACTAGCTGGGTGATGCAAACCGAGCAGCCTCTAGTCCCACTCGGTTACTTCACCGTATGCACCGTAGTGTGTGGCCAAATAATAAGTGAAATAAGAGCAGAGTGAAATAAGGTATTACCTATCTATCATAAGATTGACCTAAGGTCAATCCCAGTGATGTTTATCTGTGTGGGTGGGTAATAGAGGCATTTCAGAAACTTGATGGATGTCGATTTTGTGTTGTTGTTCTTTTGCTATTTTGCTTTCTCACAGTTTTCAATGTCTTGGTCTCGCTTTTTCTCTTTATTGCAATACAATCAGATCCATATACAACATCATCTAAAAAAAATTGTTAAAATTCTTTTAATTTAACTCAAAATGACATTATAATATAAGATATTAGGCTTTTGATTTGCATTACTGTAAGCCCTTATCATCCAAATTAAAACAAAAAGGCTTGAAATAGTTCACTCTACATGCAGTGAATCCAGAAGATATTAAAGTTTCCCTTTTAAATTTTTAAATCACAAAAAAAGTTTTCTGTGATGTTCAAATTTTTTGAGATGCACCTCGTAGTGCTGAATATGTTATTGTGTCATGCCTCTAGTGGCAGACAAACACTTAAATGCTAACAAAAATGTAATGCTTAATTCTCAGTATGTGTCGAATCAACTCACTATGGGTTTGTTTGGAGACAGAGAAAATATCAGCATATGCTGCTGCCACATCCTGTTCTAGCATAGAGATTTGTGATATTTGAAGGCAAATATTTGTAACTAATAAATGAAGAATGATGAAGAGAGTTATCCAATTTTTTTTACTTTAAATGAGTCCCTCAGAAGGACTTCTAAGATCCACGACTTAAAGACAAGACACTAAATGCTGGTTGCTCATCACCTAATCTGCCCCACCAGGTTCAAACACAACAAGAAACTCTGTGGAAAATCAATAACCCTGCCGGATGCAAGTGGAGGGTCAAGACATCACCACTGGCTTGCTCAGTCATTCAGATCCTTCTCCAACAACAAAAGCCTATGAGCGGATGACCTTTGTGCAGCATCTCACACTCTATTTTACAACACCATCAACAAAAGTGGTGTAATGAATTCGCTTGTCACCAGCTCTTTTTTCTCATCCCTTAGGCCACTGCATGCTACCTTGCAGCAGCACTGCCTGTGTGACTGCACTTTAATAAGGCGATGGAGTCTTTGGCAGGATTAGTACATTTGGGAAATCCACAGAGGCACCAGTGATTGAGTGCCAGTGCCAACACTAAAAACCCCTGGATAAGAGTGATGGCTGATGGGTAACCGATTTGATAGAGGGCAGTGTTGCTGCATTGTTTGTTAATATCATTATGAATCACTGTGTGTGCGTGTGTGTGTGTGTGTGTGTGTGTGTGTGTGTGTGTGTGTGGTGGTGGGGAACTCAAGGAAACTCAAATCAATAAATTTTCCTACCCCTTACTGGTGGAAAGGGCAACTCAACTTTTGCTTTGCATTGCTTCTCCATCAAGGTCTTGAATCTAAAACAAGTCGTGGAAGGGAGGTGGGGTTAGCAATGGTTCCTAAAAGCTTATCTTCATCTTCACTACAGTGCATCAGTGCATGGGTCAATTAATAATTAACAAATTGCCCCTATAAGGGCTTTTTCCTCTAAAATGGCATTGGGAATGACGATGAAGTGGGAAGTGGTCCCTGCATATGGTTAAAGGGCTGTCATGAATATACAATGAAGGATGAAGGGGAATGCTCATTTCTAAGTGAATGAGGAAGTGACTTTGAAGGAACAGGACTGACCCTCTCTCGATTTGTGCTCTTAAGGCATCAACACATGATGAGTTGACTGTCCTGCTCTGACCACTAAGGTCTGTCAATAAAGCATCACGGAAATGCACACTGCAGCAAAAGAAGAAAAAAAAAAAAGCAAACAAAGTGGCATTTGGTGAAATGATCACTTCTCTACTCCAGTATAATCTAGGGCTGTGTGTCCACACACAAAACGGTAAGTTCATTTCATTTATATATATATACATATATACTATTGGATAATTTGACTTGTTGAAGAATAAAAGCTCACATGGGCAGCGGGGGGTAACTTTCTTACCAGTCCCCAAGCAGTATGTGTTTTATTCTGAAATGCTACGTTTGACTGTATTGTTAATGTAGATTTACGTACATTGTCAGTAACCAATGTAGTTCAGTCTCTGTCTTAAGGCCAGACAGAGTTTGGGTCCAGTGTGCTTTGAAAGTAGCATTAGCTGCTAACTCCAGCGTCACTCAGTCAGTAACTTTACTGTGTCATGAATCAGTTCAAATTCACCACAAACAAGGGAGACCACACAAAAATAAGGCTTAAAAGTTAATGGAGTTTATTGTAACCAATAGTAAGCGACACTCAAATTTAAGGCAAAGCATGTAGGTCTGAAGAATCAGTGGTGTGATGAGTGTTTGGATGCGTGAAAGTGTGAAGTGTGTAAAAATTTATGTTAATGTAACCCAAAACCTAACACACAACCAAACCCTGCCTGCTTGGGTAGAGAGAGAGAGAAGTGATTTTTCCAGTCCTCTCAGAACTGAAATCAGGGGTGGCACTACTCCCTGACACACCTCTTCTTCTCTGCCAGCCTCCCAAACAGGAAGCAAAGACAGGCAAAAGAAAAGCCCCAGCAGCGGTCTTACATTAGCAGCAAGGTGTGCAGTGCACCGGCAGACTTCATTTTATCATTTTTAGATACCAAATTCTAAGTACTTCTATAAAAACTCTTCAAAATATGTTCCATCAATTATACACTGTAACTAGCAAATAATCCCATTGAACGTTTTGTAGAATACCTTTTAACATGAGGTTGTGTTATGATTGGAAGAGATTCAAAAGGTTACAGGCATACTCAATCAAATAAATTGATCTTTGCAGAAAGGTTTTGAATAGCATCGGTTGTTTTGTTTCCTTGACGAAAACCTCTTTGTTGTGAACAAATGTTGACTGTCATGAACATTTGAGCTGCATCAAATGGTTTACAGAAATGAAAACCATTAAATGACACTATGGGGTTTTCTCATTGATTCTAACAATCAATAGTGTAGCTGACCTAGAACTTATGAGGGCAGAAGCATTCATTTGCATTAGTACATGTTGACCCTGCTGACTGTGACCACAAAACTGGAGCCAGATGTTCCCGTAGAATACAGAAATATTTCTGGACCCAATCACAGACATATTGCCATTATGGCTTCAGTCCCGGTTAATGTTGCTCTATAATGGCCAAATACAAATGACTTCTCATTTCCCAGTTGTTAATAAAAAGTCCCAAGGACTAACTATTTGAACAATTCAGTTAGCTGCTGTCAAACGTCTGCTGCCATAACGATGAAGTCAATATATACTCACACAGGGAAAATAGTGAATCAGGTCATGGAGGTGGACACATTAGGTGAGGGTCATATTTGTAGGATGAACTTAAATGCAACTGTAGAGGTAGAATTTATTTGAACAAAATCTGGCATTAAATTTTCGGCTGTGCTGTGACTCTTGACTCTGAACTGGGCGGGAAAAATTAGACTTACAGGTACACAATAACACAAAACATTTACACATGTGCCGAAACTAAATCATATTAATAAAAAAGACACGGGACATGAAATGGTAAAACAATTTCATTAGTGAGTGGATCACCAAAGTAATTCACATTTATCCTCTGGGTAACGTGAATGTCTGTAGTTAAGAGATATTTCCGTCTGGACCTAAGTGGTGGACTATCAGACCAACAGACCAAGAGAATGACATTGTCATCCCCTTGCCAAGCCAGATGATCTGATGTTCAGTGCTCTGTTTGTCTAGCAGGTTATTTTTGTCTGCACCCAGAAAGCAAAGCAAAGCAAACATTGAATCAAAAATTGCTGTGTTGTTTCAAACACACATAACTACTGTAGATATCAGAAGGAAAATCAAATATTCTTGTCTTTAGTTGCTATGCTGGATGGTACCTATACAGTTCTCTTGGTTTGACGCAGACCATGTATGTTGAATACATTACAGTACATCCTCTGCACTAGACTATATTCTTTTTTTGCCAGGAAAGACACTAAATGTTTAGAAAAACAAATGCAAAAGCTTCCATGAGCTGAAAATAGGTTGGATCACTGTTGCATAGCAATCGGTGGTAGTTGCATAACATGTTTGTGTAGATAAAAATGTTGCAGATTTTTAAAGAGCTAACTGGCATCTCTGGGTTTACAGCAGCCTTGGTGTTAGGCTAGACTAGTGACAATGACAGGCTGTGCTGACTCATTTTTCTTCTCCTCTCAGTTCACCAGCTTAATTCTGCAGTAATTCCACTGAAAGCTGGGGTGTCAGACGCTTGTGTCTATCTTGTTCTTTGACACTGTAACCTGGCTGCCTTGAAGTTACATGCTGTTTCTGTCTCTCTGTGGTGAGTGTGTGCGTGTGTGGCAGGACATGAGGGGGGGTGATTCATGAGCCTGATTGAAATGGAGCATCACAACCCCCCAGGAGGTCTTTGTAAGCCCCCTGTCTTGCGTGTGGAAGCCACAATCGGGGGGCTGTAGATCATAACAGTGATGATAGTGGTTTTTCTATGATAGCACAGGGGGGACATTGAAAGCCTGACTATAAAGGCTTCATTCAAGCTCCTGGCAGAGACCCGCGTTAGCCCCACAAGTGCACCTGCCGCTGTCTAGGGGACCCATGGAGAACCAGAGAGGGAGGCATGTAGAGGGAAAGAGGACAAAATCCCTTTAAAAAGCCAAGAGAGATGCATGGGGGCTTAGCGTGTGGCAGGCATTGCCAGCAGAAGGGACCGTCCTTTGGGTTTTCCAGTAAGCCATAGAGGGATGTGGACAGTAATTCAAGCACAGTGAGTTATCATACCACAGTGTGCCTGCCCTCATGTGCATGAGGGGAATATGTTGAAGGCAACAATGACCTGAAATGGCACGCTCATCGTCCTCCAGATGCCAAGGACCATATGCACAGAGTCAAGAATTATTCATATGTGGCCTACAACTTAAACAAATGTCTATTTCACCTCCACTACTGACCTTCACTGTTTTTCCTCAAAGCTTTAAAACAGATAAAGTTTTTCCAACAACTGAAAGAAGTGGAGAGGATAGAAAGGAATTTGTGTGAAGATAAAAATACTCATACTTTACTGCAGGGAAACTGTGGGGCTCCAGTCAGTTACAACAAGGCATTCACAAACCTTATTCATGCTCAGCTGACTGTAAAACGATAAAGGGGAAAGTCCAAAACAATATATCTTGGCAATGTTAAAACATCTACAGCATTTGTCCCCATCAGTAACTGGACAAACAAAACATATTTCACAAAGGCTGCTGTACAACTGAGTTTGATAGACGAATAGAATAAAAGGTCAGCTTACCCATCATGGTACCACTTTATACTACTACACATGTGAAAACGACTAATGTCATGTGGGGCTCTGGAGGAGCTTTGTCAAGTCTGAGCACACTCCTAATGATGTGATATGTCATATGGGTTATCTTAGTTAGCATTTGGACACTCTCAAAAGGGCTAATAAAAACTACATGGCCTTGGAGCAGCACTCTAAAAGAGTCCTGGAAATCAAAGGTTTATACTAAGATACATAGGATATAACATACATAGATGGCTTTAGTAATTGTTCTGACAATTTGATTTGATTATGTCTTTTTTATGTTGGTTGCATGTTTCCTGTACTGTATATGGGACCACAAGAAGACCAGTTCATTCTCTGCTTCTGCTTGGTGTTCAAGGCTCTTCATGATGCTGACCAGATCCCACTGGAGTAATGGCCCAAATGTCTGTTCTCTTTTGAAAGCATAAGCATTTCATTTAAATTTATAAAAGCAATTCAATTTTGGTCACACAAATGAAGTGTTACAGCGGTGGTTCTCAACCTTTTTGAGCTGTGACCCCCCCCCCCCTTAATTAAAAAATTAAGTAATGACCCCCCCTCCCTCTCGAGTAACACCTGAAATGCACTGCACTGCTCCACTTCAGCACCCTCCTCTGTTGGTTCTGCTGTTTACACAGTTACGCACTCATGGGACAGAGCAGAGGAAGGCTGAATGACCCTCATCTAGAAACATACACTTCTCTGCTCCTTTTATCCCAGGCGTTACTACAAAACATGACAGCTCCCAGGCATACATATACATTCCATTACTGACCAAGGAAATGTACAAAACAACCAAATAAATCAATCAATTTGGCTTTGATTACAAATTCACATTCTATTGAAGATTTGATTGCATGACTTACTGTGATGAATTATTCATAAATTTGCTACCAATCTTAGTGAGACGACTGTTTCTTTGAATAAAGCAGCTGTATTCTTGGTTTTATGCTTGGAACTGCAACATGCAGATCGTCTTCAGCTATGATCAACAGCGATCAGCATTTATTCTTCTTGATAAATATCAGTTCCTCTTACGTAGATATGTAGATCCAAGGTATATATATTTTAGCAGCCTTCCATAGTCCAGGGTTTTCTGCAGCTACTGACTACTGCCTCCAGTATGCATGATGCAAAAGTGGCATGGATGGTGTGGTCAGAGGTGAGATCAAAGAGCACATCCTGAAGCTCAGATGGCAGGTGTTGGGCGATGGAGGTGGTGAAAGGCTGGCATATCCTGTCGTTTCTCTCTGGATTGTCATTTTTTGGGAATCACCTGTTGAAGCAGCCAGGCCGGCTTCTGAGGTGAGAAGCAATAATTTCTCTCAACGTTTGGATGCCTAGGTCACATTTGCTCATAATGATCTCAAGGAAAATTTCCACGCTGCCCTCCTCCACCTGCGCTGCCCACCACTCCAGCTTCATAGTAATTGTTGTAACCTTTTCAGAAAGCATGAGAATATTGGTGTTTGGGCCTTGGAGAGACACGTGTAGAGAGCTTCATTTCATAAATATGTCTGGCCAAATATGCAAGGCTAGCAACCAACCTGAAAACAGTCAGGTGGTCAGTAAGAGTTGAACCACAATCTCAGAGGAACATACAAACTTCTTTACATAGTTCAAACAGTCTGGTGAAAACCATCTGACCTCTGTGTGAAGTGGTAGTGATGGCATGGCACCAGAAGAAAGAGCTGCAAGATTCCCAACTTATCCCGCCCATGCATTTTACTATCCGGTTTGTCAAAAATTATAAGACCTGTGCACGTTCCCTATCAAGTATTGAACATATCCTTGTACATTTTCCCCTTATAGCTGTAGCTCACTAAAGCAAGCAACTTTGTAGAATTGGATGCATCTGTTGTTTGGTCAATTTCATGAGCTGGTCTTTAATGTCGTCAACCAATTTGCCTCGCTATCGTGTCATTTGACACTTGTCTTTCAATTTGAGTGGACCTATGAATACCTTAAATCTGACATATTCACCATTTTAGTTTTTAACATATTAGCATGCTAACATTTTCCCATTAGCTCTAAAGACAAAGAAAAACTTATTGATGGGAAGCTGAAATAAAGCTTAGTGATGGGAATGATATTAGTTATGCAAGTATTTTGAGTTTATGGTCCTTAGATGAAAACATAAGGCATCACCAAGATTATTACAATTAATCCTAACAGGATCTTGAATGTTTGTACCTAAATGTATTACAGTGCACACATGTCAACCTGCTGATAATGTGAGGGGATGACCAAAATCAGTGGGATACAACACATAGGAACCATGAATATTTGTTCCTACATATGGTAGAATTTGCCCCCTTTTTATGGTAATCCACGATGAGATATGTCAGTGGTGGACAAATTTACTGACATTACCATCCCTTGAGGCACATATTTAATATTTAACACTCACACATAATGGAACATTTAAACACAATATACCTGCTTCCCGAACAACAATAGCGAAATGACCAGAATGCAATGTAGCATAATGACAAGTTGGATTTTTAGCGGGAAGGGTGATTCCTGCTTTTTCATATGGAAAAACTCCAACAGCACTGTGGCATCTTCCACCTACATTAAAAATTATTCACTCTGGCACACTCTCTGGGGTTTGCCAAAGGGCATTCTGAGGAATGTAGGTCAGTGTAAGTTAAAGTTGACTGAAAGTTCACAAAAAACAACTTGTGTTGAAACATCATAACTAAGAAACCGCACACTATAGCCTTTAATATATGTTGCTTACAATTAGAAAAAATTTGACTTTGCTTTCAACATATTATTTTGTTATTCAATCAATATACTTTGTTTTTGTTTGTTTTTTTTAATACACTGGAGAGATGACAGCACATCTCCAAAACATGAGCATTTTCAAACTTTAAACCTCACTCACTTGGAGCCTGTAAACGATAAGAATGTTTGAAATGTTCCCGTTTCTTTAAAGCTGAAGGAGTGGACCGTTGCTATGCAGATTGGTACCATATTTAGGAGAACTTGTGAATAATTGACTGAATACAAAGTGAGGAGCAATAAAAGCACCCTGAGCTTTAGTCAGAGGTTCCATGGTCAAATTAGCATGCAAATTAAAACTAAACTCAGTTCAATAAATTGAGTTGGCTAACAGCAGTGCATCAGATCTGAATGACATATGCTGTCCAACTCTGCGTGTATTTGTGCCTCTTTGCACATTTAATGAAATTACCGAGCGCTTATTCCCTTGACATTTTATAGACATTCCTCAGGTATTAAAAGAGTTAGCTCACAGCTTTTACATTTTTATGAGTTAACCAACATCTTTGGCAAATGAATGAACCTGATCAGACAAACACTGACTGGCCATTTTGCAATTATGTCCCATTTGTTTGGCTTTCTAATATATATTACATGACTAAATGTAGGTGAGCACCCAAACATTACTCCCTTATGTGATATGATGTTTTTATTGTTTATGTTGGCTCAGCAGAGCAGTGTACATGTACTGAATGAAGACTGCTGGTGTTGTTTCAAATTATGGCCATAATAACATTTGATATTTTTTTTACTTTGCCAGTTGTGGGCAGCAGAGCCAGCTTTAAGCATGACATTGATGTATTGTTACTTATAGGTGTTATGTAAACACCTAAACAGAGTAAACAGATGTAGTTTTACATACATACAATACATCAGATATAATGCAACATTCTTATGCATTTGAAATTTGCACCTACGAATTCTTCACCATGCTCAAAATGTGGTCAAGAAATTTGTTTTCCAAACTTTTGGTCCTGGGTGAGTATCACAAAGGGTTTATTTGAGCTTTTTTACAAACTGACTGGACAGTTGATGAGAGCTGTGAGAATGAATCACATAACAGTAATCCTAACATTATTAAAAAGTGCAGCTTTAATGAAACAGTGGGATTTTGAATCCATTGCCTACCTTGTGTGGTAGCATGGAATGTCATAAGAAATGGAAAATCAGAACAAACTGGCTTTGACTTTAACCACCATCATTTATTCTTTTCAAGGTGATTAGTTAAGTTTATTAAATTCATAAAATCTCATGAACCATTTATAAAATCTATAATTCTTACTAAATGTTGGGAGAGATCATGTCTCTGTAATTGTTATACTGCTATTTAGAGGTGCGTTTCAGGCCAAGATAAGAAAGTGAATTTGGCCTTGATTACTGATGTGCCTATTAGTTTTCTTCATAATGACAACCCTGAGGATTAGCGGACCGAGTGTCAGCCTGTATTTAACTGTAATAACCCTTCATTTTCGCTCTGTGGATGAGACTCCTGCTCCCTATCATCCACATATGGTCTTTATCTATTCTATTATAATGAAAACGAAAGAGCTAGAGGGCACAGCTCTGCTCAAAGCAGACAAAGGACAATGTGTCAGCATCAAACAAAGGGCAATGTCAAGGATTTGATTAAATCTTACACCTTGATTCTATCTATCTATCTATCTATCTATCTATCTATCTATCTATCTATCTATCAATCTATCTATCTATCTATCTACATTAAAACTGTCACTTAAAATGTGATGTTGTGAAAGCGGACACATGTTTGTGAACAATTTAATGCATGAATTGTTTTTGAATATGGGAAGTTCTGTAAGTAGGAGTAAGAAGATTTTTTTTCCTTTTATGAAAAGTGAAGAGTTGAAGTTTAAAGTAAAAAGAAAAAAAAGTAAAAGCACTTGTTTTTACAAATCAGTTTGGCTAATCTATTGAGACACCACCTGTTTATTATAAGATTCAGAATTTAGACTTAATTTTAATGTTAGAAGGAAAATGGCTTTTTGTGGACTAACTTGTGTCTGGCAAACATAACTTTGTTGGCTGGTTTTGTATGAAGGTGAACCTCCCCAAATCCAATATAGAGCATGACAGTGTTTCCGAAAACTCTGGTTTCCATTCAAGACCAGTGGGATAAATACATTGTAGAGGATGTGCTAGTTCCTTTTTAACGTAACATTTTCTCTGCACAAATTAATGTAGTCACTCCTAGTTAAAAATGAGTTCCTTGGAATCATAAAAAACATAATTTAATTGTTAATTTTGTTCTTGTAATATTGGCTTCAGAAAAACTTTTCCTTTAAGTGGCATCATCAGACTAGACACTGAGCAGATTTGTGCCATACTGACCTAAGGACTCATATTATGGGGCACTGTATAATAACACCATGGAAGGTGTTTACATCAACGTTGACCTAAATAATGCAGATGATTAATAGGTGGACATGCAGGTTCAGTATAATCACACCACACAGCTGACATCTCTGACCACCTGGGTTCAAAAGTTCTCCCCCTGTGTGTGTATGTCCAGCCAGCGACCTAAACACATCCACCCCCCCAACCCTCACCTCTGCATTTGCTATACTCACACACACACACACCCACACACACACACACGTGGACACACCCCATCCACCCCTTCTCATCCTTCCTGCTTGCATTCCCTGGCTCTTGCTCCTAAAAGTAAACCGCTATTCTAGGAGTAAGGTAACAATCAACACGGCCAAGATCGTTAGCCTTAGTTTTCCCCGTGGGCCAGACACAGAAAATAACTTTCCCTTTTCTCTGGCATCTGCAGATACTGGGGTAAATGAAGACATACAGCCTCCGGGTCCAGCGGCCTGCTCAAGGTAACCTCTGCTGTCAGCACACATTTACTAATGCCGCCTATCGAGGGGAGGGGGCATTGGGAGAATAGAAAATAATATGCCACCGAGGTAATGCCCCTCGCTTGATATAATAATAAATAAATACCTCTGCCCAATCCCATTTCATTTCCATGAGTAAATTCACAAAGGAGAAATCCACCTTGAATTCTTCCGTACGATCACAGATTTTTCCTGCAGGAAGCCCCAGTACAGCTCTTCCACAAATCTAAATCTCTGGCTGAATTTCAAAAAGAAGGTATTTCAGATGTTACAGTATATTTGGTTTCAGGTCTGTGAGGAGAGCATAGACAAGTTCGTGGCTTTGAGGCAGTGTTCAGAATTGTACCTTGTCTTTATCCAGGTATGCAATGAACAAACTAGTGTGTACGTTTTTTCAAATGCTTGACTAGGTACCTATAGCTATTTGCACTGCTTATACCAGGTAGTAATGCATTGTTTGTAATGGTGCCCTTTAATTTTAATTTTAACATTTGAAACAGTATTTGCTTTTGCACTGATCAGAATAAAACCAAGTCTTAATTCATTTATAAGAAGATGGTCAAGTCAACAGTATAACAGTATTGACATCTTTATTCTAATCAATTTGCTTAAATTAGGAAGGGCAGTGATTTAGTGCACAGACACACCACAGCACAACACAAGCACAGATGTGTTGACACCACATTACCCTAAGATTCAATACACATTAATGCATTTATGCCCATGTATAATAAGCTAAAGATATTTTAAAATAACAATGAAATCAGCGCAGTGAAGCCCAAATGACACTTTCCATGTTTTTCTAGCCTTGAGGTTCGATGCAAATTTTGGTTTTAAGCTCTTGCCAACAATGGTTCATGTGGAGGCCTGACAAAAAATGTAACAACACATGGAGTCTAACAGGGTGTTAGTTGTTTTGTTACTTGTGATGGTGGTGATGTTTGGGTATACCTGTGGTTGATTTTTATACAGCAATTTACAGATCCACACCTGGATTAAGTAAAGGGTATGAACATCTATAGGCATTTCCACAAAAGACATTTTGTCACAGAGGGAGAAGCACTGGTGTAAATAATATGATGATGGCCAAATGCCATTTAACGGCTTCAGTTTCAGGCTCCTGGTACGCTGCGTGCTGTGGCTAATATCATTTCATCAATTAGCAACACTTGGCATTTTCCTACAATATTAGGTCTAAGCTCCCGCTGTGAAAAGGGTTCCTTGTTGAAACAAGCGAGAAAAAGTTGTTGTTGTTTAATTAATCATCAATTAACAAAAACATATCTTTTTTATTTGTCAGTTTCCTTACTTTTTCCTTCTTTGTTTTGGCCTGTGTAAGCACTTTATTTTCTCTCTGGCTCCCCACAGAGGCTTTATATGGAAGTGTTAATTTGATGACAAAGTGACAATGCAGGCATTCACTGACAATACGTCTCCTTGGGGAAGTTTATAAGAACCATCTCAACTAGATTTAACAACATTATATATTGTACACAAAGGCAGTTAGCTGGAGGATCTGACTGTAGACTATATTTTCAGCATGTACTCAGTGTGATGATTAATCTGATACAATGCTCCACAATGATTTCTTATATACAGTGTTTAGCTTTTTCAGCACCATTGATAGCTTCTTTAAAATGGCTTAACAGCAGTGGCTTTTGGGAAATGTAACTTTAACGTGCACCTTTTTGCCTTGTCAATATATTCAGGCAGGTGATAGAAACTGAAGTATTTTGGTCTCAGTCAGCAAAAATCATCCTCTCTGACTTTTGAGCAATCATTCCCAAAACATAATTTAGACTTCATTCCCTTTTGTCCCAGTACTTCACTTTCACAGCCTTCATATTAAGCCTATCACAGTGAAAATGTGTTTTAATATAACCCTCTGAGGCCCTGTTTTTACTGGGCTGATTTGTGATAACTGGAGATGTCATTTTAGTCCTTTGTGAGTCTACAATATACCAAACTCAAGGACCAAATCTTGGTTTGTTTTCTAGAAGGAAAAACTTAGGCTGAATGGTGAATAGAAATGTGTTAATTTCGGTATCTAAATTTTAGGGTGTTGTTTTGATGCCACTTGTTTTAACCCACACAATCATGTAAACAGAGGCAGGAGGCAATTCATTTAAGTGAAATGGAACGTGTGTCTACATTGCCTACCCCAAATACAACTCTTTGTTGGTGGCATGGTCTTCTTTAGTGACCTCGTTTCCATTCACAGAGAACTACATTCTTGACCTGGTTACTCCAGTAACCTGGTTTTGGTTGAGTACATGAAAGAATAAGTGAGTTAGAAAAACCTGGGTAAAGTCATCTGCTCATCATGAAAAAAAATGGCATCTTCCATATTAAATTTGCTACTGTGAAACACAGAAACAGTGTTTATTTTTCTTTGGTCTCACATGTTCTCACAATATTATTAGTGCCAGGTCAAAATAGAAAATAATATACTAGACTTCAAATCTTCCTCTTCCTCCCTGATTAGAATCATATGAGAATCCTCTGTTCATATATTGTAAGAGAAAGACTTCACATTTGGTCCACGTCAACTTCAAACGCTAACCAGAATGTGGACAATAAACAGATTACTTGTAGAGTCTTTGCTTTTTGTCACTAATCTCAAAAGGTTCAAGATCCTTGTAATACCATAATTTCCCTCATAATTGCTTTGGTGACATTGTCAAGTTAAAGTAGTGTGCAGAATGCATCCGTGAAAAGTGAGAATATGTAACTTTCAGAGGAAGACATGGGACAATCCCCTCCTTTCAAAATAAAAGTAGAATTAATTAGTCACATCCTTCCTCAATTCAATACACTCAGGGATTTTGTGGCCACAGCTTCACTTTGTCTGGAATTGAGTAGCTTATGGTGGCTAACAATAATAACTAACATCATAAACTTGATTCATAGAGCACTTCTCATCCAAAAATAAATAAAAAAAAAAAGTGCAATAAAATAAGGATGGATTAAAGGACAATAAAAATGCATAGAGAGACAGTAGTTGATAAAATATGGAAATGAAAATAAGAACAAAAAAAAACAGATATAGTGCTAATGCTAGCTAATGTTAGTTTACTTTAGATATGATTTGCTTTGTAACTTAGTAAAATCATTCAGTATCAGTTTTCTGGCTTTAAGGCTCATACAGTGCTATGGTTCCACTACACTTTAGTGTGTTACAGAAAGATTTGACTTCACAGCTTTTACCACAAAAACAACATGAACAAAACGCTAAGTAACCAAACCCTAGCTCTGAAGTGCTAGCTGCTGTTCCACTAGCTTCTGTGACTCCATGTAAATTCTCCACGAGGGCTTCTCTGTTTAGTTTAGATTTTTAATTACTAATATTAATAAGGTTTTCTGACACATTAAGATATCACTGCGCTTGCCCTCACGTCACCTAACTGTGTTCAAACAGGACGTGATTTGACAAAGTTGGCGCAATTACATTTAGCATAAAGATGCAAATTGGTATCTTCTCAGAGTGGCATGAACTGACACAAAGACGTCATTGTGAATTGCCAATGTTTTGGTTTGAGAAAGAACTCTACGCTTAACTCAGGGGTATCATGCAATGTTTTGTCCGCACCATGAATGTTCTGGGACTGGGATTTCCGAGACGAAAATTCACATTCCTGTCTATGATGATATCTTTACAGCGACCAACTCAAGTAGAATTTTGAAAAATGTGCCATAAAACTATAGTTTCCACTTGTGGCCACAGCAGCAGCTGTTGAGAAAAAATTACATTTACTTAAAGTGAGTGTTCAGTAAATAGGATGTGCAAGCACCATGTCATTGCCGATCAAGGCCTCATGAAGTCCTTTCTACAGCTCTTTAGTGTTTAGCCTCTGGATATGTAAGGTTTAATACGACCAAGATAGGCATGGGTGGTGCTACTCCTATGCTATTAACTTGCCATTATCTATATCACACCAGACCATCACTGTCGTGGACTGCTGCACAACACTTGATAAAACACTTACTCTACATGTATGTTATAACCCAATAAATATATTTTAAGAGAGACAGCGGCTCCATGCATTTTTAAAAATCCCATACGAGAGATAGAGGCATTTTCCATGTTTTCCAAAGCCGAAGTGACACTCGACATGGCAGAGTTAGGCTAAATGGAAGATTGCATGCAAGCTTCTTCTCTTTGCCCTTACTTTATTTCCCTTCACTTGCTCTGTTTTCACTTTGTATTGCTGTCTTCCTGTTCCCGTCGACATTTTGTCTTTCTTCCCATCCTATACCCTACGTCGCCTCCCCTCTTCTATCTTGCTCCTTCTCACCCTCCTCTCTTTCAGTCTGACAGCAGTAAGGCTCCTTTGGGAGGTAATTAGGAAAAACTCAACAGAGACACACACACCAGCTGCTGAAAACAAAGCTTTCGATACTTTCTATTCTGCCTCCGTGCGTTACAATAGCAATAGGCTGGGAGTCAGGGGAAGATGAGGATAAGGGAGGGTATGCAGGAACTATCAGGACATCTTTCGGGAATGATGTCAGGAGGAAAATGCTTTTTTGGTAAGGCCAAACGTTCATGCACAGAGCTACCTGATGCAAGTTTCAAATTGCTTCTACCTGCTTGTGACTCTCAGAGGCGAAAGGTCTTGTCTGGTATTGTCTAGCAAATTGCAACACTGCTAAAATAGAACTCAAAGAGAAGATGACATAAAAAAAAAACTGAGAATGAGGCTACTCAAAGGAGAAAGATTCCAGTAATCTAGGTCAAAGACAAAGTTGCTTTTCATCCTTCAAGCAATTTGTTCACTTCGTTGATGCACAAAACTGCATGTTACTGGCTCCTTGCCTATTGCTCTTGAGGCTAGTAAACAAAACCGTAGGATAAATTCTCAGTAAATGCACCTGACGGTTCTCTTCTTTTCAATGAACCTACCTCCTTCCCTCTGGAGTGATTTAAAGTGTTCTTCATCAAGCTGCATGGTCATTTGGTGCCTGCTTTGCACACTATGAGTGACCTAGTTCAGATATTTCACTTCAGAGGAAAAAGTAGAGGCTTTTCATTTAGCACTGTTGTTAGCGTTAACCAAACTTTCAATCGTGCCACTCATAATTTTTATCTTTCATAAGTGAAACTCAGATAATATAATAAGAAATGTTGTGGAGGACGTGCCATCAAATCTTCTAAAATCTTATCTATGCATATATGGTTTTAGTGTGAGATAGTGCAGCATAATACTGTATATTGACACATTAAGGTTTTCATTTTAGGAGAGGAAATAATTGTGATCTCTAAGACCCAAATAGATTCAAAACAAATGATTAGGAGAAATATTACCTTTATACAGTATTAATTTTAGTGGCTCTATTAAACAACTTTCCATCACTCCTTGCCCTGATCAAGGACCATGATATGGTGGTCATTTCAAGGGACCTGCACACTCACAAAAGAACATTAAAGTATGAATTCACTGCATTGAATGCATATTTCATAGCTGCCCTCCAAACCACAAAACTAGACAGAGTCTGTGGCCAGAACCAGCATGTAATACTCACAATGTCAGTGCCAACATGCATATTTGTAGCAGCTATAAGTGTTGAGCGTGTTAGCAAGGTGTCCAAAGTATTGGACAAAATAAATGTTTCAATTCACACAATTCACACATTCAATTCATTCTTAGGTGGGATGGATGTTCTGAGTTTAAGTGGTAATCAGTCCAACAGTTTTTGAGACTTTTCAGTCAAAACCACAAATGAGAACCTCATGATGGCGCAAAGGTATTAGGTCATCATCTGGACACTATAACTGTTATTTTCACATTTCATGGAGATCCATCCAACAGTTGTAAAGATATTTGGCTAAAAACCAAAAATGGCAATGTGCTGGTTGTTTTAGAGGTTAAGGTTTAGGGCATCACGATCGCAATTATGGTTCAATCTGTGTAAAACTTTAGGGCAATCTTTCAAATGAGATATTTCAGTCTGGACCAAACAACAGACTGACATTGACATTCACTGGGCCATGCTACCAGTATGACTAAAACAGCTTTAGGTAAGTGTAAAGTAACAAGGAACATGGTTCACTCTGACTGAGAAATCCATGTAATCCATACAAACCACGTAAAATCAAAGATGGCAAAGGATTACTTCTTCTCTCACTGATTGAGAGTTGTTCAGATGGAGTGCACTCAGTGCTGCCATTGCTGATGATACTGGTTTTGATTTAAAAATGGCTTAAATGTCATTAAATGGTATTTATTCTGTCTGGAAGTATTCCTGCTACTTTTATTTTAGCAGAAAGCCGACAAGAAGTACACTACACATCACCGGCGACGCAGCTACTATTTTTGGGTGGTGGAGTGTCAGAGTTCTGTTTACATGTGTAACATGTTATTACACTTGGCAATATCAATAAGGAATGATTCTGCTGAGAGCCCCAACATTTCATGAGATGTTTAATTTTCTTCCTCTTAGTTTCTTAGTGGTATTTCTCTTGCACAAAAATACCTAAAATTGTATGTGTGTGGGTAATTTCTACATCTGCACCATCCTCCATTCATCTGCAGATGCACTTAGAAAGCTGCAGTTTGGGTTAATTATAGGAGGATGAGCCACTGTATATACAGTACACACTGTACACTGTATATACAGCCATATGTAATATGAATGTAGACAAACAGACCATTCACACACAGCTGCAGTTGTCTCTCTGCTACCTAAACATTCTCCAATAGTCTGGTAGTTCAAAGAGCATTAGAAGAGTAAGTCTTCTAAACAAACCTGGAAACTATACACCTCACTTTGTATTCTGAACCCATCAAAGATGTATGGTGCATTATTGCTAATGGTTTGTTGCAACCTGCTGAAGATGGATGGATGGTCATGCTGAAGCATAGTGAGGATGAATGGATAGCTTTTCTGCGGTGCAGAGAGAAGGGATAGATGGTCAGACTATGCCACAGCATCAAGGAAAGGGGTGAGGATGGATGACTCACCTTCTCTGTCTCTGGGGACATAAGGACAGAGAGGATAAACATATTTGGATAGTTTCCAAAAGACTGGCACCTATTGCCTTTAGACTCAAAGGCAAGTGACAACAACTACTGTGTTTTAAACCATCTTTGCAATCTGTGGCCATCTTTCAGACTCTGTTGCCAGTCAGCTCCACAAACATGATGTTCTGTACTTTGTTTGGTTTCAGATTGTTTGTCATAAAAGCTATAGTCAACAGTTTAATAAAATCATAGAGATGTGCTGTGATGACTACTATGATTAGAATATGTGGGATATGCGTCAGAGAGATTATAAAAAGGAAGAAAAGGTAGTGAGAGAAGTGACAGAAAGAAAACCCTCTTTACTCATGTTTAACTTTTAAACTCTGAGTATATTAGCAGGTTTCATTAACTGGGTTTTATTTCCAGTGATTTCTTTTATCTCGAGCTTCTGTCAGAGCAACAAGTCCTTAAGTCCAAACCTGCTAAAATGCAGCTTATTGAGTTGGATCATTATCAAGATTTTTCAGCATGTTCTAATCTCAGATATGACACCTTCAGAGGCATCGATAGAGAAATGTTGATATAATTATGATAGTAGTAGAAGTATGATGATGTAGAAATCACCAAATCACCACTTTCACTGGAATTATCTCAATCATATTTTTATGTTTGAGAGCTGAGTATAAAAAAATAATAATAAAATAAAGTCAAATTTGTACTTTTTGAAAATAAAAATATTATACATGTTGAATATGAATCTAAGTTAGTTTAGCATCAAGTAGTCTACACTATACACTAGTCTAAACTTTACAACAACCAGTATAGTGTAAAAACAACTGTGTATTTTCATGGACTTGCATTATTGGTCTTCATTATATTTACTCTGATTGAAGCGATAAATTAGTTTTAGTTAAATTTGGGAAGTGTTATGTTATGTTAAAAACAATGCTGAAACATGGGGGAGGGAAAATCCAGTATTGTCCTTTAAGGTTGTACATTCAGTGTTCCCTTTCAGTCCAGACGAAGATCAGAGAGATGTTTGAATGTTTTATGGTGAGATGTTCATACATTTGCATTGAGTGACTGTTAGTGGTGATGCAGGCAGGCAGTGCAGCAGGTGTACTGTATACGGTGTGAGCGCTCTTTAGTAAGATGAAAGAGATGAAAGCTGCCTTCGGCCACCATGTGGATCAATGTGACATCCCTCCAGTGGCATTTACTACAGCAGCCTCTTAGATGTCTTTAATAATCCACAACTTTCTGTTTTCCACTTAAACTGTTAGAAAAAGCAGGTGGCAGCAGCATTAAACAGTAGCTGCGAGTCCTGCTGGAAGTGTTGACACAGAGGGTCACGGCAGGCTCAGCGCCAAGTCGTCTAATCACCAATCCACAAAGCCTGCAACGTTCGTGTTCAATTTGGTGATACAGCACCTCTGGGTGGGTGGGTGGCAGGCTGGGGCAGAGGGGGGTTTAGCAGTGCAATGCAGGTGAATTTGAAAGGCTCAGATTGTTACAAGCTCAGGGCATGGCGTCCACATTGAAGAAATAAATGACTCATATGTGTTTTTAAAGCCCTTTAAAGAGCAAATCTTGGATAACAATTTCTCCACGAGTGTTTATGATCTCCAAGGTGCTTACGTGGCCTCTGAGGTTCATGGCAACAAGAATTACAATGTGTTTGGTGTGAGAACAGGAGCGCGAGGCTGATACACCTCCGCCGGTAGCCATTTGTATAATATCTGCAGGGAGCCGCTTCACTGGATCTGAGCTACTAGGGGGAAAGTGCCAAATCATTAAGTTATTTAATAGTTCATTGAGTCTCTACAGTTGGGTGGTAATTAAACAACATTCGATCAATGTGAGGAGGGAGAGGCAGTGGATGACATTAAGTAGATGAGATGGTCTTAACCCCTGCAAACTGCGAGGATCAACTGATTGGCAATTAATGTTCTCACCAGCTGCCAGTGATGAAAGCTGCTGAAATGACTTTGAAATACTGACACTGGTGTTTTTCTACTGCGGGGACGGCACTGCTCTGTGCGTGTGCACTCGCTTCCTGCCTAAATGCTCTTCACGTTCTTCCTTTGTTGCACTCACAATGACAACACAATACATTCACTCTTTATATGATGGCCCCGACAGTTCAACGCAGTGCAACTTAGGAAAACACATGCAAATAAACATAACACAAACAAATTAAGAAAACTTTTTCTTTCTTTTTTCAATTTGACGCTTGTGCCGCAAATGCCAGCATGAATGCATTACTATTCACGTACCATAAAACATATATAGTGGTTGCTCAATCCTTTTAACTTGTTGCAAATATTTGTAGCGTCTTTGTGTATTTGCTTGTGTTGTGAGCGGTTACGGCCCGTAAATTGTGATATTTTCTGAATTTGCTTGTGTTTTCTTAAGTTGCAGTGCATTGAGGCCTCAGGGACGCCATATATTAATTACTTAAAGAAGTGATCATTTTTTTGAGCAGTGATTAATTGCATCTTGTCACACCCCTGAAAATCTACCTGAACACTTGGCCTCTCACTTGTTGTGAGGATCTAGGGTTTTTGCAGCTCCTAAACTGTATAAATGGCTCAAAATCATAATTGAATACATGAGTTTGTACTCGTGTTTACATGGACACAACAAACAAAGTTGGTTGGAGAATTCAGACAGAGCCAGCACATTTGGTATGGTGTTGGCATCTTGCCATGATCTGATACTTAAATCTTTCTTTTTTTCTTTTTTTTATCAAACACACTTCAAAGATGAATTTCAAGCCAAGGTCAACTGCCTCCGACTGGAGATGTGTGTTGTGGCCATGTTGAGTCTGAGATTTTTTTATATAAACATGCCGTTAACTAATCTTCTGTAAGATAAGAGCAGGCACAATGCAATGCAAAACAATCGCTCTCATAATATTGAAGTTGAAGCGTGTTAGAAACCCTGATCTGACAGTTATTCAGCCGTCTGACACTCACTAAACCTACAGTAACTGCAAGAGCCAGTCTCACTGTAATTATGATGCTGCAGGAAACTGTGAAAGACATAAAGGATTCTGAGCACAGGGTTCGATCCTCAGAGGGCCAGCTGCTGTATTGATCATAAACAGGGCAGTCCCATGAAAACAGCTGAAAGGTCAAGCCGGCGGGACAGTGTCTGCAAAATATGAAAATCTCCCAACTTATCTGTGATTATAATCACAGTGTGCCACCTCATCTGTTTCCTGCAGGCAATTAGCATCTGGATGGGAATATGTCAGATGGAGCAAATTAATTTCATAATGAAACATGATACGCAGTGAAATAATTGCTCTCAGAGACATGCAGAAGAGACAGAAAAAAATTGTGTATCTTGTTTGACTATTTACTGCATAGTCATTAGAGGCCCACTGTCAGGAGAGGCAAACCAGGCAAATGTTTGGGCCCCTGATGGCCCCCTGTAATGGCAGATTTTGCCATGACAACTGTAAACTACAGACTGGATGTGACAAACTCACACAACTCAGACAATTAAGAAAAGGTTCCCTGTCCAAAACAGACTCACATCTTCTTAAGACAGAATGTTTTCAGCTCATACACAGGGTACATTTAAGCATCAATCACTCATAGCAAATTATTAGTTATTGCTGAAAGTAAAAAATAAAAGAAATCAGGATAGCATGGTAAAGGAGTTAACAATTAAACAAAAATAAAGATTGAGTAAGGGGCTAGAATAAGTCAAGTTCCCTGGCATTGTTTTGTTTTGTTTTTAGCAAAGGAAGGATTTACTACATTTACTACAGGATTTACATTTCTGCATATACTACTTTTTTTATGATAATGATATTGTAAATTAGACGTTTTGGAAACATAAAATAGGTGCTGTTTTATTTGTTTCTACATTTACGTGGGGCTGCTGTGGCAAAACTACAATCGCAGGCAAAAAGACGTTCAGCATTCATAAACAGTGTCTCAAATCAGAGGCCGATGGGCTGAAGGCACTGGAACCCTTCATTACATGGGAAAGGAACGACGCATTTTCTGCTGCAGCCTTCAAAACACAGCCATGTCACGCTGCTGTGACACCATCAGCCTTCAAATGCATCCATGGAAGGATACGGCCCCTGAATTGAGACACAGCTATAGGCTCCATTTGGACAGCCCACACAGGCAGATAAGCCACTCCGTTTTATTTTCTTAAAACAGACTAGATACTCAGTGGGGACTAGAGTGGTCAGCCAACTAGCTAGCATCTACCAAAGAGACATATATTGAACATCGGTAAAGTGTGGTATCTGCTGACAGTCTGAATGTGACCTGTTCAGGGAACATCTAAATCCAAGATATAACCAGAGTCTAAAATCCAATAAATTAAAAAAGTATGAAACGTCAGCGTTATTGAGCATAAGAACTCTCTGATTTTCTGTACACGCAGAATAAGCATCTTCACATGACTTCCTCTTTCGCTCCCCTCATCCACTTATTTCCTTCCATAGTCTTAAAATGCTGACACACGCATGCAATGTTAAAAATTTGTTGCATCAAAGTGTATAAGTTCCGTTTGCTTAATTCCATCATCCCCCAGTGGCTGTGTTTCTCATCAGGAGCAAACGTTACAATGAACAAAACCGACATGAAAGCTCTCAGCTCATAGCAAAATGCAATTTCTCCTCCCCGCTCCATGTAAAATATTAACACCAGAACCAGCTTTGATCTCATTTAACCCCTCAAGTTGAAACTAAGGTTAAATATGTTCCAAAAAAAAAAAAGGGTGGTTGAGGTTTGAGTCTAAACATTGATCATTTTAAGAGGGCACTTACATTTCTCTAAAATAATAAAATTTACAGATATGCAGTTGGTTCATCTGCTGTGGGGCATGATTGAAGATCCATTTTCATTGAAACAGGAGACACAATCAGATAGCTGGCAGATCTGCTGTCCTAACCTGTCTGCTGAAATAATAACAGATAAACTTAAATAATTAAACAAGAGACATGTATAAAGAATGTTCTGTATTGCCTCTTAAGTCAAATCCAAGAATGAGTTTCACTCTCGCTGTCACTTCTGTCTGTTTGATCTTCTCCCGCCTGGTTGAAAGAGAACAGTCAGCCAGTGAGAAAGGAGTCATCTTCTATGAGCTGAAAGAAAACAACTCACAGATGGCGGACAGTGACTCTAGCTGGAGCTCAGTCAGGCTCCCTGTATTGTTAGTTGGACTCCTGACCTGCTGGTCTGTCTGTTCAGAGCCACTGGGTTGAGAGAAGGTAATCAAGGTCCTGTGTGGAGAAAAGGGACATCAGAGCGATGCGGAAAGCAAGCCGAACCCCAGAGATAGATGGGAAAAGGCGGATCCTGGCAATCGTAAAGTCAATCTGTGTTCGCTCAAAGGGAGAGAATGAAGTGAGGGTGGGGGGAGGGATGGGGCGGCGGCGGCGGCGATGGTGGCAGTGGGGCCCTCAGTGAAAGAAGAGGATATCACCTCAGGACACTTCTCCTCTCCTGCCGCTGCTCGACTCTTTTAATAAACATTTAACATTCACAGGGAGAAGAATCAATATCCACAGGAGGTGACTTCCCTGTGTTCCCATGAGTTGCTGCTAACTGCTACGAACATGACAGCGTGTGTGTGAGCAGGAGGCCGTGTGGAAATGTCAGACTGACAACAGAATCACGCACCACAGAGTTATTACAACACAATATTCGTCGTCTGCCTTTTAGGTGCCGAAGAAGGAAAAACTCTTGTTTATGTTATGTTGATGTTTTATGAAAGAAAAAAAAAAAAAAAAAAGCGGAGCCTCTATGTTTAGGTGACATTACACAGCTTCGGCCTTGGGCGTCAACAGAACTGGCATTTCTATACCTCTCACCATGATGAACAAAACACTGTTCATTTCTGAGGGCCTGAGGATAATGATGCCATCACATGATAATAACTACTGACTGGGAAGATATTTGGTTTCCAACACACAAGTTAATATATAGCATATCTATATGATGGGCAGGCATTGTGTGACTGCAAAAGTTTGCAAGGAGAGGAAAGTTTTCACATGAATTCTATTTTTATTTTTTCACTTCCCCATGTCATTAACAAAATTTAGTGAAGACATTATACATTTTTACTGTGCTATACATAATATATATATTTTGAGACATTTTTGTAAAGATGTTTTCTTCTTAAAATCATTGATTTGATTCTTAAAATCACTGTAGTGTTATTTTACCTCATCTTAACCCTCTCAGATTTATCCTGCCACCAACAGGTGGAGTCCAGGCCCCCAGGTTGAAATACTGTGATATAAGACAATGACAAGAAGTGAAACTAGAACTAGAATAATTGAATACAGAATGATCTATAACATTCAGTATGGATAACATCAACAGCGCATCTGTTAAAGTTGAACATTTTTGAGTTAACAGATCTTCCTATCATCTTCATATCTTCCTGCTTTCCTTTCTTCCTTCCTTCCTTCCTTCCTCCTTCCTTCCTGACTCACTGATCATCTCAAACAAACATATCTGACTCAGTTGGTGTAATGACAGGAGTGCATGATGTATAAATGTCAACTGAACCCTTTGTTTCTCACACATGGGTGACTCATCATGAACGTGAAGGAACCTGACTAAGGTGGGACAACAGGCTGAGTGGGGGGTGGGTGTCAAATGGCCTGTGAAAATTTGAGTCAAGCTGCTGCTCTTCCTCTCTGTAGAAAATAAAGATTTAACTTTTTGAAAGAAAAACAGCAGGAATGGTGAAAAGATGTATTCACAAAGAGAAGCATATTTTCTATTAGCAGCTAAACACTGAAGATGATAATTCTATGTCCCTTTCACATCAAGTGGTGCAGGCCCACTGTGGAGCATCGTATATCCTGTCAGAGACAAGCTTAATATCCAGATGTCTTTTCAGCACCATGCCTGATTGTTCATGGCCATTCAAAACAGTTATGACCACATTTAAATTGTTCAGAGTAAGGTCACATTTTTGAGAGCACTATTAAATTTCTGTGGGCGCAGACACAGGCTCAGTATTAGATGAGCTGCTTAGACCACTTCGAAGGGGAACTTGAGAGCAGAGATAAAATATGGACGTAGTCACAAAACTCAGACTAATTGACTGAAATGGCACATTACCCAATAAAATCACTGCCAAACACTGTGCGCAATTGCCCCAATCTAATTTAATTTACTTTACTCCTTGCACTATTGTTTGATGTTTAATATCACTCAAAACATCCAAAGCCAAAGGGTCAACCGGGCCCCTTCTTTTAGTTTAAGCCTTCACTTAGTTTCTCAGAAACTTAATGGAGGAAAATCGCATTCAGTGTCATTTACTTTATTTACTTTTTACTTACTTTTATAATTTTACTTATCCCTGGAGGCAAAGTTGTCAAGCAGCTCAGGTAAAATAACAAATAACAATAATAATAATAAAATATTGTATGTATATATATTAATAAAAGTTCATTAAAAAACGGAGAAGAGGTTAGAAGGACCCCTGATGGTAAGACTCTTCTGTATAAAAAAGACCTTTCAGCACATTAAATGGCCTAAATTTATGGTCATAGATACATGAGTGTTTTATGCATTCTCACACAGGGGATGGGAAAAAAAATAACAGGACCATCTTGCAACATAATGCTTTACGACAACATCATAAATCATGACCCCAAGATAAAACTGGAGAAATATCAAACGCGGTGGTTATTCATATCTCAGTTTGCAGGTGTGTCATAATAACTCAACCGCTGAGCCTTAAGTTCTGGACTGACTGAGTCACCTTAACAGTTGAGGATGGACCGTGTTTGGTTTCTGGCTGTGTGTGAGCTGCATTTACTTCTCTGCTGGATTTAGCTTCTCCGTACCATCACCTGTAATGGGACCACTCGTGCTACTGGTGTCAGAGCTTTGATTGCAGCTTGCTAATGGTGAGGTTTGAACCACAGTATCTCCAGCTAAGCTCTTCAGGAATATTCATGTTGTTTATGTGCACATAACAACATTTAATTGGGACACTACCAATAAAACCCTGACATTGACCTGGATATTATTGAGCACGCAAATGTATGTAAGTGAGCAAAACTATTATTCTGGACTGCATCAGATTTGCAGCAGTTCATGTTACTTTGTTCACACCCAGTATGTTTAACCACTATTTTTGTAACATGTCTACAAACAAAGCATTGATACCTACATCCATTGGTTTCTACCAACATGTGATTTTATTTACTTCTGCCACAGCGTTGGCCTCGTTCTCAAGCCACGAGCCAAGGCACCTTCAGATACGAGGCTCTGCCAAACAGGAAGGCTGGGCAGCAGCTGGGACGTGTTCACTGTCAGCTACGATTACCACACACACACACACACACACACACACACACAGAGTGAGAGAGAGAGAGAGAGATAGAGCGCGAGAGAGAGAGAGAGAGCGAGAGCGAGAGAGAGAGAGAGAGCGAGAGCGAGAGCGAGAGAGAGAGAGAGTGAGCGAGAGAGAGAGAGAGAGAGAGAGAGAGCTCTATTCTTGCTTAATTACATATAAATTACTATATTTTGACGGTGTGTAAGATGGCTGCTTCAAAGCTAACAGCATTTTCCTTTTTCGTGTATATCACTGTCTCTATTTTCAGCATTTTTGTGTGTGAATATTTCTCTCTCTCTCTCTCTTTCTCTCTCTCTATGTGTGTGTGTGCGTGTGTGTGAAAATACCAGTAAGATAGAATACCCCAGCTCAACAGCGCAAGTAGTGTGTGATAAAGCTATTCTATCAGCCAGCGAGTCGGCGGTTATTGCATCCGTTCCGCATCTGTGAGCTCTCTCCTTAAACTCAGCAAAGGAGCTCTTGGAGAGGCCCATTTGCACAGAATTGAATCACTCTTTGGAACACAGAGTGGCCCGGCCCGACCAGGATAAAAAACAAAAATCTGAAGTTGTTTCGCTTAAGTTGGGAACTTGTGCACATACCGTCTCGCTGTATCATATACAGGTAGCATTTGAGAGGCTGCTGCAGAGACAAAGAAGGAGAGAGCTCATGAATGTTTAATCAACACTTTCAACGTGCAGTCAAAACAAGCCTTTCTATTCCTCGAGTCGATATCCAGTGCGGATGTGTGGAGGCTGATCTATGTTTAGCCATGCAAATGTGGGGATTAAAACTTCAGGCTAGGCTGGAGAGCGGAGAAGCGCTTGCTGCTAAATTAGTCATTCCCAGAGAAATGCATTCACAGGCACAAGTGTGCACGCACACTCACAAATGCAATCCAACTGAGTCCCAATTTTTGGTTTGCTGGTCTCTGACAGAATGTAATGTGAAATCACTTCAACAAAATGTCTGATGTCAAGAATAAACCGCAAATCTACTGACTTGCCATGTTTTGATGACAAGCCACCCAGCGGGCTGAGTGATGGCCTGTGGATCTGACAAACATCCGCCATCCTGGAGACATTGCCCATCCGCTTCAGCATCAATCAGCCGGAGGCACGAAAACTGCCCCAAAAAAGCCCATTTGGGTCTGTTCGTTGATGTGTTTCCCTCAAAGGTGAGTCATTTGTTCCACACCCAGACACTCTCTAATTGGATTGTAAATCTTTGGTGACGATTAATCATACGACCTGCTTCAGAGGTGCTAATGAGGAGCTATTTTAGCGGGATTACATCACCACAAATCACCTCTGGCAACTCCAAGCTCTGGGTTTTAACCTTTTTGGAGCCTTTTTCCCCCCCTGTTTCAAGAGGAATTAAATTGTCATTTGCTGGTTGAAGGAAACGGTGAAAGGCCTTTTTCCCAAATCTGTGCCAGGCTCTTTGTCTCTCTCTCTCTCTCTCTCTCTCTCTCTCTCTCTCTCTCTCTTTCTCTCTCTGGGTTCCCTCGCCCTTTGGTGTCTCACAGCTCCTCTAAGTGACAGACATTAAGTAAGTCTGTCACCAGAAAATGTTTTGCCATTTGCAGACTCAACAATGCATTACTGGGGGCGCCAAGGATGAGTGTGTTTTTACAGCATGGCATTTGACTATAAGCACTGTGTAATATTGTGCTGCTCCTTGTCCTTTTTTTTTTAGCTCATTACCAGGGTTGTGAAATATCTTTTTGGTCTCAGTCGGAGGATTAAGTTCTAATCACAGATTGTGGAAAAAGATGGAGTTAGTGTCTGAGAAGTCACCTCTAGGTTTTTCAAGGGGCATTTTGAGGCTTTGATTTGGATTTACCAGCTGGCATTTCTTAAAGGCAGAAAATCCAAAAACCGGCCGAGGAGAGGAGGCTGGATGGTGCTGAGACGTGATGCGAAAGTAGTAAAAAGCACCAACCATCCAACTGACTGTGAAAGTGTCTGACACATGTCAGTCATAAATAAATACAGGCCTATAATATTAGGTTACAGCCTCTGAATACATCCAAGTTGGTTTAACAGTTGTGCTCTTAATAGCACAGTTTATAACCAGTGTCATCAGAATTAATTTGCATTATAAAACATATTTTGTAATCAAAGTAATGCTGCTCACATTCAAATTTGTATTCATTATTTCATTTGTAGTATTTCTATCAAACAATAGTGTTGAAAATACTGAAGATTCACTTTTACTGCAGTAATTGAAATATTGAAAACACAGTCTTGAAGTACAAAAATTAAACACACTGATTTAGAGCCTATTGTAGGATTTATTCAACCTCAACCAAGAGTCCTTCCCTAATCTGAAGTGTTTTTGTAGGGGCCGTAATCCAGCAACACATAGCAGACTGCGTGTGTACCCAGCAGCGAAGTCTTGTATTATGTGTGCCCACCATCCACCCTCATGATATTCCTATGACGTCTGTGCAACTGCAAAGACTCCCTGGGTTGGAAAGTGTGTATTTATTCACATATTCAGCCAACAAGTCCTTCAAATTATACATCAGAATGTGTTGTTGGTCAGTGATCTTCACAGCACATGTAAGTGCTTTGTGATCTGAGGCCACTATCAGAAGGACAAATATATATCCTTTACTAAATGAAACCCCCTTTATGAATAGAGAAATCCTTGCTTTAATAACTACAGGGTTAAGGATAGGGCGATTTTGTTGTCATGGTTACAATAATAACCACTTGGATGGGATGATTGGGTTGAAATAAACCAACCCTGACAATTGGAAAAAGGAAACGGTGGTCTGTCATGTTAAATTCCAGTGTTCAATGTTGTCCATCCACCCCAGCTTCCTCCCTACGCAGACTGTGATGAAACCTGATCACCTGGTGGAAACCAAGGCAGACACAGGTAAAATGGCTCTCAGAAAGATCCCACACTACTGTTGGGTTTGAATTATTATCTTTACTAATGCGGCTTCTAAACTTTTACAATGTGTATGTGAAACCATGTCAAACTCAGCAGGACAGCCAGAGGTTATAACTGATGTTTAATCTTCCTTTTAATTTTTCTACACTGGCTAGTGGCAAAACAGTGAGCTATTGCCCATTTCCTTGTGCCTGCAAGTTTGTCCTCCTTGAGGAAGACACAAAGCAGCTGTTCAGTGTGTCTGGGTGTATAGCATGCTAAATCTGCACTTGCCAGAATCAGGACAGGATCTGTCTGTTGATTAGGTATTGGTTTCTCCTTTGAATGTCTTCTTGGAGAATGATACCGCGGTGATGTGAAAAGAAAAAGATCCTTAGCATCGTGGTCCTGTGTATTTACCAGCTGAGGCAAACACTCCCCTGTGTTGGGATGTGATCGGCCTGCAACATGGCTAGAGCTCAAGATGAAACTAGCAAGAAATGATCCCCTTCTGCAATCACACAAACATAGGAACTGAAAAAGACAAAATGCTGCACTTTAGATTTTTTGATTTTTCAGTTTATTTCCATTTATGATACAAAACAGGTAAAGTGTGGTAAATGTTCCTGCACAAATGGGCTAAAGAAGAACTGGCGTTTTTGCTCAGGAAGCAGCAAGGTTTACGTGAGCTTAATCTGGAGAGGCACTAACACAAAAACTTCCTGGACCTGATAGAGACTACAAATCGCCTCCATCATGGCTGTACAATTTCATAAGAAATAGATCTTTGAGTAGGATAGTTTGGTAGTCTTCTTAGCCCTGCTCACTCCACACCGGACAACCCAGGAGCTAATCAGCTTCGACTGCGCTGTCTGGGCTTGGTGGTAGCAGAGTCTTTGACAGGTGTAGGTCTGCAGCAGGGATTAATCTCAACACACTAAAGTATCTCCCTGGCAGCTGTTGGCAGGTGCCGTCCACCCCATTGATCGGGCCCGTCTGTGTAGGCAGGGCTGGATAATTCTATTTAATGTATGAGGAGCGAGGGGAGCTCCAGGCCTGTCACAGTCAGTATGGACCAATCCAACCAGTCTCATGCTAATGCGGCCTGGCAGGCCTCCCAGAGGACAGAGCTGGGCTTTAGGGAGCACAGTGGAGGACTCATTCTGCCTATGCCGATTCGTCAAAAAGGAGAGGAGAACTGTATCTCCAGGTGATCCCAAAAAAAAACACCCAGGGAGCGTGAGAGGGAAAGCACAGGAGAGACAGAGAGGAAACCACAAACCCAGAGAGATGCCTCTGATCAGAAGAAGAAGGCTGTTAAATGGAAAAAACATTAACTGGCTGCTTGGGGAAATTAACATTTATTGTCTCATCAATGGAATCAGCTGTGTGTGTGTGTGTGTGTGTGTGTGTGTTAGGAACTGTCTGCATCCATTTGTTTGTTTGTCCCTGTGTCAGACACTGCTGATTGCATCTTGCTAAGAGATGGAGAAATAGTGAATCCCACGCCTGTCTTCCAGCATTCAGCAGTCAAAATTCCTTCAAGTTGTAAATATAGTGAAATTACTGTAAAACGCGTGATGCTATAACTCCAGTTCCAAACAAAAGTGACACGGCATCATTCATACTGAGCAAGAATTACTGTTGACTTGAATGTCTTCTATGAAATATTAATCCCTCACAACACTGAGGCAGTCTGCTAGAAAACCATTCAATCTTTTTAACACGGTACTTTCACATGAAACTGAAGAGACTGAACTGAGTTCTTGTTAGAGCTGACCGCAGGTTACATTTGCCATCAAACTATGGTTATAATTGCTGGAACATTCTTTTATACTTTCAGCAGTTCGATGGCAAAACTTATAGTCAACAGTATTAGATGTCTCACATTGAAAAAGCATAATTGTGGCTTATTCCATCTTGGATCTTAATTTTTTTTTTCATTTTTACATCCTCTGATTGTCTGAGTTTCTTCATCTGTTTAGCATTATTTATATGTTTTTTTCAGATGTCATCACCAATCATCTGTCATCTTTTAAACACCAACCAAAATGACTGAAGAGCCATTGTACAAGATACTTCACAGTTTAGCAAATGAGAAATTTACACTTTAAATGTGTAAGTGCAATATAATCTGTGTAAATGTACCATTTCTATGGATCACGAGAGAAATGCTATATAACGTTATAATGTGCTCTCTGATAGGATCCACAGTAAGATAGATGCTTTAGCAGGTCATATCTACCAGATTCATCATTTTAGATTGGTGTGTTATCCTAACATGCTAACATTTTCTAATTAGCACTAAACACAATAGCTGAGTCTTTTGGAGGAAAGTCATTAGAGTTGTTGCTATTTAGTCATATGGGACAAAACTTTGCAGCAAAATTATTGTAATTAATCACGTAGATTCTCAGTTGATGTCAAGGCAGCCCTGGAGGAAAAGTCTAACACAACAGCCACAGCACTAGAAGTTAAAAACGTTTCACAAATACGACAAATAACAATGAAATTCAACATGAAATGAATACGGCTGTAGGTCCAAGTCACGAGTGTCTTTTTCACGTGAGCTGCTCAAGTGAGGTTGAAACTTTGGATGAATGTTATACAGGATTCTTCACCCAGGTTGCAAAACCATGGCGAAGGGAATAATAAACAGGGGCTCTGCTCACAAAGCTTTAATCAATGCTATTATTAATGGCTGACTGCTCTAGATAGGAAGAAAAGCCAGCTGAGAAGACATTTCACACCTTAATCAGGTAGAAAAATAGCTATTGCAGCACGTATGGCTCTCCCTACAAATATGTCACTGCTCATTTTGGAGCATTTTATCCAGACAAACCATGTTGCCAGACTTATTTTTGTCGGTTAAGAAGCAATGGGGCTTTGGAGCACAATTATTTCCTCATATCACCTCATCAAATGTTTTGCACACATTTATTCAAGCAGCAGAGCTTCTGTATTTACTGTAGCGGTCCCTTATTGCACTAGAATTTTATGTGCTCACACATTCATGTTTACCTACAGATGAACTCGTTTACATATTGTGGCTTAACTCTTGGCTTGTATACAACTTTCTGATTGTGGTTTTAAAGGTCCCATATTTTACACTTTACCAGTGTTTTATTTCAAGTTTTGGTATCCGTAAATGTTTTACATCTCACACTTCTCTCTGGAGCTCCAGCAACAACAGGTCATTAAGTCATGGCTTCTAAATACATGTTGTGTTCATTTCCTTGTGGACTGAGCACTTTGATACATTATTAATATGTATTAATACAAAACCTAGACCTGCTTTTTCATTTCATTCAGACTTAGAATGATTTAGCCTTTAATGTATGCTATTTTCTGAAAATGGTGACCCAAACTACCAAAATAATAACATAGTGGTAATAACTCAGATATGTAGGAAAACGTGCATTTCTGTTGGGAATCTGAGTGGGAATGCAGTAAATGCAATAATAATAATAAATTGCTTATTTTGTTGTTTTTTTTAGAGAATAATAATATTCAGAAAAATCCAAATGTTTTTTTATGACCAATAAACTGAGATAAATTTGTGATACTAACTTTATTATCCAAAAAACAAATTATTTTTTCCACTCTAATATTAGGTTTTATGTATATCACCCATTTATTCAAAGCTATAGAAATACGTAGGTCCTTTTTCCACTGAACAGCATCTACATCCAGTACCACACAATAGCCGTGTCTCAATTCAGATGCCACATCTTTCAGACGTGGTCAAAGAAGGCATTTGTAACCGTCGTCGACTGTGAAGGCTAAACTGAAAAGAGACGGTCTAGTCTGTGGAGGCGTTTCCATTTATTCATGACTGCTGTTTTACATGTGGAGTCAACGGCATCCTCTTTTTGAAAGGTTATTCTACCTTGATTCTCAAATGAGAATGAATCTTGGGAATGGTTGCGCCGTCGTAGGAATCACCTGTTGGATAACTTGTTGCCTCAGAAACAAAGGATGCATTTCTCTGCTGCATTTGAAGGAGCTTTTGTAATGAATTGAGATACAGCAAGCGTAAATCCCACTCTCCCTTTAGTGCTGGTCTCATATGTTAATTTGAATAATACTTGCGTATCAGATTTAACAATATAATTATTTATTGATCAAAATACTTACAAAACAGAACAGCTTTAAAATGAGTTCAAACAAACGCACACAGCTTGAATTCATATTCAAATCTTTTATTTTGTGCTGTTTGCCCTGATCACTTGCCCTCCCCCGGACTCATTTCAACAAACCCTCTAGAGCACAAGCCCATGTTGTTTTACATTTTATTAATAGCAACATCAGAGTACTAAATGTACAGAGGACGAATCCAATGAGAATCGCATTTACAGTGCTTGCAAATACAGAGCTTAGTAGTACAAGAGTAACCAAATCAAAGTCACCTGGAAATCGAAACGTTTACCAATAACTACAAAAGGAAGAGATGTGGTTCATAAGACACGAAATAAAAGTTATACAACATTTAGCCGTCACAGAGACAGACTGGAGTCCCTTTTGTGGAGGTGTGTGTGTGTGTGTGTGTGGGTGTGTGTAATGAGTGTGTATGTTTGTATATACTATAGTCATAGGTCTTATACAAAAGTTAACAGAGGTACTCATTGATATATTAAACACAAATATAAAAAGTTTAAGAGTCACAAAGTACAAACTCTTCATTTTTATGGCGACAACACAACTCGAGTCAGGTTCTTTCATGGTAGGTATGAATTGTGATTGTAAGTCAGCTTCAATGAACAGACCATTGTGTCCCCATGTGAAAAGCCCTCCCCTCCCAAGAAAATGAATCGAAAAAAAAAAAAAAAAAATCCTATACTAGTTCCTCACCCCAAATTTGACAGTACATGTATGATAAATATGTTTTTGTTGTTGTTGTTGCTTTTTTTGACCTCCGTTCACTAATTATTTTGATTTTAGGGGACAACCAGCCATGGGTCGATATTTACCTGTAATCTCAAATTTCCTTGAAGTGTCACTCATATCAGCCCTACGTTTTATTCTGAAGGCATCACACAGAGTCAGAGGTTCTCTATGCAAATCTAATGCCACTATGGCAGATTTGGGTCACACAGCTAGTCTCTATCTAGCAGAGGGATTATGGGAGATTTCGGATGTTGCAAAGTGTTGTTTTTCCTTTTTTTTTTTTTTGTTTCAAGTCTTTGACTGTATTGATAAGCACTGACAGTGCCTTAGCTCTTGTGAATAGAAAAGTAAAAACATGACCCGAGAGGAGAGTCGGAGCCCTCCGCTTTAGATACAGTAAGCGCACAGTACGTGATTTTTTTTCTGAAAGGATGAGGAGAAGCAGAGTGAGGAGCTACAGTTTTCTGATGGCTAAAAAATGGATTCAGTACGATACAAGTCAGTCTGTAAAGATTTGTCTTTGTCCTTTCCGCTTAACGTAACTTTTCATTTGCAAATCAAAAATTTTCTTCTTCCTGCTGGGTCTCACCTTGTTGTTTGAGTAACCTGCTGTAGAGTTTGTTTTTTTTTTCTTTTTCATATTAATATGATTACCACGTTACCATCTACGTCAGCTGTGAAACGTGTTTCTAGGCTAATCAAACACCCTAAGGCCATGATTAAATAGAGTTGATACATTGATTCCTCTCCTCTCACGTAAATGCTTCTGATGATATGGAGAAAAAAAAAGAAAAAGCAAAAACCTTGGCCTTGGAGATGTTCAGCCAGCATCTAATTCAAACAGCACATATGTCAATAAGGTCCACTCTGACATGCAAACAGGAATCCCATTCCCTGCAAACGAGTGTGCAGTGCATCCTTCATCTTGACAGGAAAAGCCTTACTGATTGATAGCTTGTTTGTGCTGAAGGGAGCATAGGTTTGGTGGGTTGCAGAAGAGACAGAAACAGTAACCGCAAAATATTCATTCGTTGTGAAAAAGGCGTGTCAAGTCTTTGGTGCAAGCCCCCCCACCCTCCCCGCACTTACCGTCAAAATATTCCCTGCGCCTTTTTCCTGTGCTGCTCTCAGATAATGTTTCCTGAATCAAATCTGACCATTGGAGTGGAATCATTTTCCTCCCTCTTAGCTATAATACGGCACACTCCTCAGCTATCTTGAAATATAAACTGAAAAGGCAAGAAAGCAGTAACGCATTTCTTTACATATCAGTTTGATTTCAGACAGAGGTAAAAGGAAGAAGGCTGATGTATGCCAATGTCTCCGAATATATATCATATCCGCAAGTTACATTTTTCCTTGTCTAAATGTCCTTCAGGAATGCAAAGTGTATTGCTTTTAGCAAGCAGCGCCCTGTGGTTTTTATTGAGGGCTGCTAACAAACGCAAACAGGCATTTCAAGGCTAATTGGAGTAAAAGCCTCAAGACCTTTTTTTCCCCCAACAGTATAAAACAGGGCAAAATATCCCTTAGTGTGAGTTTGTTGGTTTCTAAGAATCAGAAATTCAGTCATTATCAGCATGGTGGTAAATGTTCAATACGGTCATACTGATATCAGGTACATTGTTATAAGTGTGGAAAATGGTATCTTCTTCGATGAAACACTTTACAGAAATTCAAAGACTAACATGGTCACAAATTGTCAACGGCCTAAATTTCTAAAAGTCTGGGGTGTAATAGGGAACTACCTCATGATACCTCAGCACAGACCCCTCACAGTTTTCACTATGGAAGCTTCAAGGATAAATGAGGTTCAGCTCAACTTTGGGTCTTGTTTTAAAATGATTCACGATCGTTCCTTCAGTATTTTCTAGCATTGTACGCATAGAGTTCACTGAGGCTGTACTGTATGTGCTCACGATTGCAATGCTAATGTTGAGCAGGTACACTCCAGCCTACAGCAGACTGCACAGAGTATTGCGGCTGACTGTTGCTAGCATGGATAAGAATAAGGCCAAAGTCAAAATAAACCAAAATTATCACCTAAAACCTTTGACTAATGTAAAAGTGATTGGCCTCCCACATCACTGCGATGTCTGATCTTGGGATTTTTTTAGGCTGATCTAACCAATACATTAAAAAGGCAGACAAAGAGTACTTCACATAGCGTCTTCCCTTCACAGTTCTTTTTTTAAGATGTCATGCCCTGGTTATACCATATGCTCATAATTGCTAATATTATTTTTCGCAGTCGTTACAGTTAAGTAAGTGGAAAATGAAACATTTTCTGGGGCAGTTGTAGCAAAAATGTGAAACATAACAGATGAATGCAACCCAGTGTAGATCAAGTTTAGTTGGTTTCTTGGCAGCTACTGTTGGTGATGAAACACTGTAGATTAGAGTTCACATAGAAATAATGTTTAAGAACTGCAAGTCGTTGGTTTCCCAGCCAACCATGAATACAGAAGAGCCCACGATATGATCACAAATCTTCCTCCAACCACTCAGCACAGTTTCTTTCAGACATAGCGCCTGGAAATCACCCTCCAATCTCTGAACTATTGCAGCGTCTACTGAAGTATTATACTGGTTAGCTAAAGATATAATACAAGTACTGCTTGAAAGTGCAGGTAGGAAGCTTGGCACAAGGTTAGTTTTGTGTATTGAAAGAAATACCGTAGTTACACATGTAAACAAAGACACTATCCCCGACCTAGCTGAAACCTTCCCAAAAATGGGAGAGGTCTTGTAAAATAGAACACACCTGTACACAAATAGAAGCAAATATATAGAAAATACATTTACACGTGTATAATATACAGTAAGTTTTTGTAACCCTCTGACTAATAAGATAACACTCTTCATTCAAAAAAATATATGTTATGTCAAAGAAGTAACTCCATAGCCTAACACACACGTGAGGCTGAACTGGTATGGGTCATTCGTGAGAGTGGTTTTCATGTTGTGAATGGGCAAAAGCAGGAGTTTTGCACCACAGTGTTTATCCTAGGCCGTCTTGGCACCTCCTGAATGGCTCACATTTATAGATGTGGATTTCAGTGGGACAAAATGTTTTCTTGAATCCTTCAAGGAAGCGAGCTCAAGCCTAAAAAACCACCTTAGCGAATTACTGGAGATCCACTGTCGACACGCAATAAAAACTCCACCTTTTTAATCTGTACATATTGCTGTCTGCGGCCAGAAACATTTACAATTACAGAATTGTATTTGTGCTTTGTACAAACCCACAGCACAATAGAAGGTAGATTCAGAGACGGCTTCCTCAAAAGCTTCATAGCACAAAGGTAATCTGTCTTTCAGAGCTTGAGGTTGATAATAAAATTATTGGTGCAAGAAAAAGCTCTTAGGAGAGCTTTACCTTCCTCCCTGACCAAGGAGGTCCCTCACCTTGACTTAAGAGATAGTTTAAACCAATTTGGCAGCGGCTGACTGGCTTATCATAATCCCTTTACTTCAACAATACACTGACAGAGTGTCTTCGGTTTTTGAAAGAACAAAATTAAAGTTCCTCATAGGTATGTTTCGTCTTTTCACTTGGCTTCCTTTGGCACAAATTGTGATTTGCGCACAATCCCCCCAGCACACTGGCTGTGATAGCTGAAATTCTGTTACGCTAGAAGTATTGAGTGGATCTGGCTCTGGGGAGCGCAGCTAACCCTTATCACGCATTGAGTGAGGGAATTCCTTCCTGCTTACCTCCTGCATTTAAAACACATGATGCCAATCGTTCCGAGCCTGAGGGGAAACCCTCTGCAGCACCTCTGTCACAGTTTGTTTCCCTTCACTATCAGCTGAAAAACTTTTATGCTCCTTCTTTGACGTATTTGGTTCATGTTCTTCTCGACTTTCTAGCAATAATTCAGACTTTTAGATTTCAAAAATAATTGTGTCTCAAATGAAGCAATCTGGGAGTTGGGAGGGGATATTCATTTACTATCTGTGGAGGGATTAATTTTTCAATCTCTTTCCTATTTATGCAAATTATCACATGAATTATTTGAACGCAAAACTCAAATTTAATCTATTCCACCCTGTGTGTTGCAGCTCAGATGTGAATCACAATAACCACTCATTAGAATTCATTCCAAACAGCTGCTCAGACTAAGACCAACGTATAGTGTGCAAAAGAGCTCGACAGACCTGAGACAGTATGAATGTCCTGTCCAGCTCCATGCAGTTTGTTGTCGCTGTCTTTATCCAGTCAGTGTGTGAATCTGCTGCCACGGGATTCAATGACGCTAAGAACCTGCACCACAGAAATCTTTTGTGTATTTTTCTAATAAACCAAATCAGCTTTGAATCTTACATAATAAGCAGTTGGAGCAGGCATTGGTTTGTCTTGCACCAGGTGTATTCAGATTTCCCTTTTCTTTGTTATAATCTCAGCTCAGGTGGGAGTATTTAATTAACAGTGGTGAATCCCAAGTGGTGAATCCACTGTTAGGGCTGTGGCAGACTCTACTGTGTAAAAAAATAGACCTAAGTATTCTGTTTTTAAAACGGGACTTGTAGAAACGATGTTTTAAAATCAACTGTTCAATAAAGCATATACCGTTTCTTTTTTTTTTTCCCTCCACAGCTTCTCTCTTCTCCGACTAATAGAATAGTGCTTCATATAAATATCTTGAAGACTCTTTTGCAACACATTTCTTAAAACTATTTCAAAACATATTCAAATACATTTGTATCATTTTTAACTTTCACATTTCTTTTAAAAAAACAAAAACAAAACAAAAAAAAAAAAAGATTAAACAATGCAGTTGGAGTCAATACAGGGTTAATATAGCGCTCTTGGTTAAGTCCATCAGTTGTTGTTGAAATGTCCTTCTATCCAGGTTGTGGCACATAGTGGCATTATTGGCACATAGTTCATAAATACAGTTCATCTTCCACCCACAGCAGCTCCTTGGGTTCCTTTTTCAAATGTCAAATGTTTTTCCTTGAGACATCTGTGATGACCACAGTCTTGTCCCACACATCCTGTAAATATACTTATATATAATCTATATCTAAATGACTGTATGTTCCTGGAAATATGGAGTGGCAGCACTGTGGCTGCTCTGCTTGTCATCTCTAGAAAAATAAATATCTTCACCAGTGTCCAAAGAGGGATCACACTACTTTACAAAAGAAGCTGTTTTGTGTGTTTCTCGTTTCCAACTGGATCCTGTGGAGATGCGGAGAACAAAATCACAATTATCCCTCATTGTGAGCCCAGCGCAAAGGAAAACAATCACTGTAACACAGATGGGATTTTCAAAGCTAGCCTACTTTCCACTGATTTTTTTTTTTTTTTTTGGGTGTGTGTGGGGGGGGGTGGCTGTCATCCAGCTCTGGCCTGAAAAAGATGCAACTCAGTGCCTTTCTCAAACCAAATGAAAGGCTGTGTTCAGAATGTGTATTTCTAAAGTTCATGTAACATAGGCCTATATGTAAAACACAGTAAAACAATAGGTCTGATGAGATAATAAGGAATCTTATGTCTTTTAAAACAACAGCAAAGGGAGCACTCTGTGGAGCGCCGTGCTGACTGAGACTAATGTGTGTCCAGACAACGGAGAGGCGCTGTCCTCTCAGTACACTACCTGCAGGCAATCTATTCCTTTTAAAATCTGGGTCAATAGCAGACGATACACCTCCCCCCGGGCTTCCAGCAACACTGTGGGACCAGAGCATGTGCTTAACTTTCACGCTTTGAATTTCAAATGCAGACCATTCTGGCATACATGAGCCATGCATAAAAGTGTGTCACAAGTCAAGTGAAAGTGTTTCTATACTGTGAGAAATGTTCAAAACAATATGCTCCTGGTGTAAGAATGAGAGGGGCCACATAAATATTCATGTAAATGTTTCAGAGATGAAATCATTACCTGTGAGCGTATAGTTTATTAATACAGATATATACATAATTAGTCTCTTATTTCAACTACAGGCCTCTGATACTGCACTGAACTGAGTTTCTAAACCCTTTTTCATCACTGCATAGAAGATGGAAAGGAGCATAATCATGTCACAAATAACAAACATATGCCAAGTTCCCCTCTATTCCCAAAGTGGGGCAGCATCACTACAGGGATGGAGGTGGTTACAGCTCAGATGATGATTTGCAAAGGGACAAAGTGGCACAGTACCCACCAGAGCGTGATTTTCAGGGAGTCTCTTCCACCCACAGGAAGTGAACAAGGCCTTCAGCTCGTCAACAGGAGATCTCGAACCATTTCTCTGACACAAAGGCCACAGGAATGAGTTGTCTTTCAGTGGGGGAGGGCCTGCAGAATGACATGCGAGACTTTAGGACATAAAGTAGGCTCATTTCAATGGATACGATGCAGTTTGATCAAATTGCATCAAAATCTTTTCAGTAGACTTTATATGTATGGTCCCAAAGGTCTAATAATCTCCTTAGTAAGCCTTTGGTGCCACAGTCAGCACTGTACCATTGGTCACAGAGGTAATCACATACTGAGACCTCCACTTCCTTAGGTCTTTCCATCTCTCCATGACTTTAAATCAATGAATCCTGACTCAATTTACACCAGATGAATTATCCTACCATTACTGCCGTCACTTACAAGGTTTGGATACAGACAGAGAGAGTGACCGTGTTGGCCTGCAGCGTAAATGACTGTTGTTGTTATCTACTCAGACAATAAAGAGTTTACGAAGCTTATTGTCACAAATACCAGTTAAACCAGACAGTTGGCAAGATACGTATATAAAACACACCTGCTTTGTGAGTTTAAAAGATTAGGAGGGCACATCTTCATGCTCAGACAGAAACTGAAGTAAAATGCAAACACACCATTGACCCACTTATCTTTAGCCTCTTCCCTGGTAGAAAGAAGCACAGATTGACTGGGCTGGTAAACATGGACATGTACAATTTACTGACATCATACTACACGTCTACGGGCTATATGAAGTTCAGTTTTCTAAAGGTATACAGCATGCTGTATGTACATTATGTCTGGCATTTGAAATTCAGTCAGAAGGATCATTTGGACAGAAAATGGCACAGTAAAGACTTCACATCTCATTGCCCTAGATCTATAAACTGAATCATTACACAACAACCAAAATTACTGGTAGCCTGAACGTGAAGAGGAACAGCGTTCAGGCAGCTCTCCAGGTGTCAGGCAGATGGACGAGGAATGAGGCGATGGACAACAGCGCTGCAGGCAACCAATTTACGTGTTGACTTGCTCGCATAAACCTTCATACTGAAGCTGATTGTGGTTCACATAGCATTCAGTTCAATGCGCTCTTGTGTATTTGTTTGCTCTTGTCATCTTTTTTTATTCCTTTATAATTTCACGCTCAAATTATTGGAAGGAAAAACGGTCGATATGGATTCGTTAGTACAACCTGAATTGATCAAGCACTGCTGTTCAGCATGGTGTTCAATAACATGTGGGCCATTAGACACTAAAGACTTGATAATAACAGTTATGAGAATATCTTTAGTGGACACCAGCATCATTAAAGAATGCAGCAGTAGCCTATGGATTTCCACTGCTGCCTGGCTGAAGCTATTTTGTTGCATCCACCTATGTTGGCCAGTGTACCTGTTTCCATTGTAAGCAGTCTTGTAGACAGGCGTCTGCTGAATCATCTCATCGGTGTAGATGGGCACAGCAGTCCGAACGCACTCATGTGAGCACTGCAGGCTGTCATTGTAGGCAGTGAATATGTCCACCTTGCTGGGCACCCGGGCTGGGGTGAAGTCTGTCAGGTTTTGGCAGCTTTCTTCCTGCTGGTGGATCTTGCGCTGATGGCTATTGTGGCGACCATTTCCCGACTGTGCACAGCTACAAAAACACGCACCAAAGACAAGAAACAAACATAAAATCATACCTTGTACCTTTGATCGTCTATGATGATTTCTGATAGACAATAAAGTTTGTCTATATGAGTAAAAAGTAAAGGAATCTTTCCTACCAGTTTTTAAGGACGAGTGTTGTGATCAAGGCTGCGATAACCATAATGAGAGACACAGTGATTGTAATTATCTGGTGAACTGCCAAACCTGCGCAAAGACAGAAAGAAACACATAAGCAGAGAATTACAACAAGTTTGTAAAGGGCATTTTTTCCTGTTGTTCACAGCAGACGTACACGTCATTTCTTTTATTTTGGATGTGTGCAAACCCACCTCATTCCACAAAAGTGTCACGGGCAACTCAATTAAAAAGTACAGGATGACAACCCAGAAAAAATTTGCTCTACAGTAAGTATTGATGACATTGTCATCCACTGCTGTTCATAATTTAAGAGTGATATGAATTATTCCATTACAGTACAGCCAACCGTAATGGATGACTAAGCTCCAAGTCCAAGTTTCTCTAAGTACTTATAAGTTATGATTCTTGTGTCATTAAAAGAACAAAATAACCTAAATTAATTTTTATGTATTACTTCTAGGTTCACTAAGCTGTAACTTAGCAATACCATAGACTGTCACTGTTGGCATCCCAAATCTCTTTTTGTCAAACTGAATGAATCCTCCACCAGCAGCCCCACACACTAAGTGCCAGTATGCTTTTTATAACCTTTACTCACCTCAGTGGTCTTCACTGTATCTCTGTAAATTTTGCCCAAAGGCTTTCATTGAAACATTAAATGAGAGTAAATTATGTCTCAAATAAAATTATAATATAAATATAAATAAATTTAATCAAAAGATTATAGGAAGTCTGACTGCTTCGGAAAAGTGAGGCATGTAAACGTAAATGAAGGAAGATACACAGACGTGCCAGAAATAGACATGGGCAATAACACAATCAATATCAAATTTATGTGAGTAACTTAATTTGACCAACCTATAGTGCATAATTGTAAACAAGAAAACAAATGCAACACCCCTAGCACAATTAACACACACAATTCACAAACCTTTTAAACAGATCTTAGGACCCTTATTTAAAGCTGCGCTAGTTGAGTATTTGGCTACTTGGGGGCAGTGGAAACAGCTGAAAACACATCTGTACTATTATCTTAAAGGTGGCACATTGTTGTAACTAACATGTTCAAAAACCTATTTACATATTCAGCAACATTGGCAGTTATATAGAATTGTTTCACCTATGAAGACTGAACTGTATGTAAGTCATTCCCTTTTGGCACTCTTTTGGTCTCCCCCACCCCCAGAGAAAATTGTCTGGATCTGATAAATGCTGCACTTCATCAGAGCTTTTTGCTGAAAAAGGCTGATGTGTCTGGAAATAAGGTTGATAATGGTGGAGTTTGTGCCACTGAAAACCAAAATAATGAGCTAAAGGATGATAAAATTCTCTGTAGAGTTGAAGAGAAGTAGTGTGTCACTAAAAGCCACTTTTTACATCACACATTCATCATCGTCATGTATTTATTGTAAATATAAATAATATTGAAGGGTGTGGCTTGAAGTAGCTATAAATGGTATATAGCTACAAAGGCTTATTCATTCCATCAAAAAATAATGGAATTAATAAATTATTCTAAACTAGGGATCTGAATAACAATAAACAGTAAACAACTCCAGCCAGAGCCTCCCCACAGGTCTCAAGCTCCCTTCTCTTCAAGCACATACCTACTCACTGTTAATATTCATGCAACGCTGGGCTGAAGATCAGTCATCTGCCCACTCTTGGAAATGATTCATTATGGGATTTATTATTGGAAAAAATTAAAACCCAGTTATCATGCTATCAAAAGGACAGCAGGGACACTAGTTAAGAAACAGAATACTCCTGCAGACTCGATACTCTGCATTTTATTAACACAGAGTAGAGAGGAAACTCTTGTAAGGTTTGGTGCATTTGAGTAATTGTTGTTATATAAACTCTGTGTACAGTCACAAGTCAAACCAGAGAATTGAAAACCAAGTATGCATAATACTACACACTTTTGTCACATCTTCCAGGTATCATGTTTAAAGACTTGTTTTGCAGCAGTGCAAAGCCATAAAATTTTGAGTAAACTTTGAACGCAGCCTTTTGCTTACACACTGCATCTTAACCAGATTACAGATATATGAATGTGGACCAAATGTTCTCTGCCTTCGCCCTTTGTTCTGTATGACTAAAATACAAAAGCATTGTTCTTATTTAAACTCTTAAGACTCCCATGTTTGCTGATCTCTCACTTTTGCCAGAGGACACTAATCCACAAACAAAACTGTGCTGTACATGTCTAAATTGGGGATTAGTGCAAGTCTATTGCGCTGTACCCTATGGTTAATGTGTTGCATATGTGTGTGGGTGAGTGATAGAGCATGAGAGCGACTAGGATACAATGACACACTGCAGCAGGTGACATGCTGCAGGAGTAAAAAAAAAGAAAAAAAAAGAAAAGCCTTCATGATGAAAATGCCCACGTGGGCCTTATACATCTCACCTCTTCATCAGCCAGCTGCCTAGCTGCTGATCCGAGCCAATTTGTCTTCAGGAAGACTCAAAAGGAAGTGCTGCTCAGTCATTTTGGAAAAGCACATGCTCTCTCCACTGCCTTCCTGCTGCCTGGACAGCCTCCTCTTGGATAATAAAGTTCTGTGGCCAGGGCCGTGCAAAAAGGCACGCTAGGTCAACCCTGGATTAATAATATCTTTGGCTGGCTCAGGGAAGCCTTACCTTACCAATGCAATCACTGCCCCTTGCCACGGCAAAGGCACATTAACTTATCTAGCAAGTCATTTGCATTTCTCTCATATCCCCTCTCTATCCTCCGTCTCCCCCTCTGCCTGTCTGCGGCTGACGTCAGGGCTGTTAAGTCGAAAGTGTTCAGTTATAAATTAACATCTGTCCAGGTTCAGGCATAATACAGCTTGCCACTGACCTTGATCAATAGCTAAGTCGCTGCAGAGAATTGTTTCATTTTATATTAATGTCAGAATTAAATTGGGGGGGGGGGATACATTCCTAGTCAGTACATTTCAAATCCAATCGCATTAAGAGGCTGAATTAGGTTGTGTCCCTGTCCCTCCTTTGCCCAGACAAGGGAAACAAGTGAAAGTTATGAGTAGATTGTTAACTGTCATAAAGTGCATTCGACATTCAATTGGTGTGCTGTGAGTGAACACACCACGCGTGTTTAGCAGCAGTGCCATCTTTTACCAGGATAATCCAAGTGCTCAATTGGTAAACATGGGCATGCTGTGTGTAGTTTACTGATGGCTTGTTTCACGTTTTCATGGTGTTTAAGTCTAAATAGCTCATTAAGATGTCGGAGCCCAAAATATGCATACTTTCCTGGTACAGCTATTTAATGAAACAAATTAACCCAAGAACGTGAGGTCCTGAAACACAAACACCAACATTAAGTCTATTATAACCTCATTTTCAGGGAAGTACGATTAAGGTTATGGGGATAATAGAGCAGATAATGACATGGGTGACAAATTTGAGTGCAGAGGCCAGTTCTATTTTCATCCACAAATGCCAGTTGGAGGGAGGGAAATTTGGCCTGGCTATCTAAAACTCATTGTATCCTGGCACTCAGGTTGAAAAATCACCTTTGGCAGTCACCTTGCTTTAGAGATACCCAGTTAGGTTTTGTTTGGTCAAATCACTGCCAAACAAAAAGAGGCTGAAAGCGAGATAGAGCGAGAGAGAGAACGAGACAGAAAAAAGGAAGGGTTAGAAAGGGATACGGAGCGGAGGGGACAGCTAGCTTGTGACCTCTGTGGCAGCAGGATTAGAGCCCCCATCAGTGCTCCCAGCAAGGAATAAATGAGATTTTTTTTTTCTTTTTTTCTTTTTTTGCCTTTTTGGCCATGACAGTTTGATGAACATGCCAAATAAAAGCATAGCAGCTAGATAAAATCTCCACTTGCTACCTGCTTTTAATAAAAGATTTAATACATAGACACAAAAACACAGCAGGTATTAAATGGATGTGTGTGGCAGGTAATGCCTGGTTTGTGGCACCTTAAAAAATTGTCAGTATGTTTTTTAAACATTGTCATCTCAAATTATATTCGTATTTTTCGGCTATATGAAGTAAAAATTGGATTTGCAGATAATTCCTCTGTGTGCAACCCGCTCAGCACCAAACAGCAGACAGACAAAGTTAGTGACTAGCTGTTGAAGATAGTAAAGAGTCAGACATTTCCTTTAAGAGCCGATGGACACAAAAACTAATGGCTAAAACATTGTGAATATTGGACTTAAAATTAAATTGAAAAAGGGTAAATTGAATGTGTAAAAAGAAAACATCCTCTGCTAAAAACTTAACACGGTGATAAAATGTCATTGTTGTGTTTACAGCTTGTTCTGCTGCCCCCAAGTGGCAAAAAAAATCTAGGAACGCTGCTTTGAACTCAAACCTGAACGTTCATAGCTACAGTCAGAGAAATGTGGACTATACAACACATTTCTTGAGCTGTCAAGGGATAATCAGTGTTGTGTTTATGAAACACATCACACTGCTGCTGTATTTTAGTTCAGTACCCGCTTTATTCAATTTGTCCTTAATCAGCCAGGTGTTTTCCTAATGGTTGGTGTTGGTTGGAAAAAGGATGCAGGTGCCTGCAGGTCTCTTAACCAAAGGTGGTTTTTGAAATTCCAAAATTGCTGGACTTAAACTGACAAGAATTTATTGCATTTCCTTATTTTCAGAGAGACTCTCCAGCTGATCCAAAATGTTGCAGCACCACTACAGGCAGGGACTAGTGTTATCCAGAAATTTTAAATCCTTCTCTTCACCTACAAAACCCCTGATGGTGAGGCCCCATCATATCTTGAAGAGCTCATTGTCTCCCATTACCCCACTGGAACACTGTGCTCCCAGAATGCACGCTTATTTGCGATTCCCAATGAGAAACAGAGCCTTCAGCAATCAGGCTCTTCTGCTGTGGAACCATCTTTTAGTTTGGGTCCTGGAGCAAGACACCCTCTATACATTTAGCAGTAGGCGTTCCTCTTTGATAAAGTGCACAGTTAGGCCTGGTTTAGTTTAGTCTTGCCTTGAACAATCCCCCAGTTATGCTGATATAGGCCTAGACTGCCGGGGGACTTCCCATGATGCACAGAGCTCTTCTCCTCCCCATCTGTACTCCTTCATATCCCATTAATGCATGTTACTAACTTGACATCTTCTCTCTCCTCTAGTTTTATTCTTTCTGGTCTCTCTTCTCTCCTCCTGTCACTGTTGGCAAGTGTTTCTGCCTCTGGAGCTGTAGAGTCTAGATCTGTGACTCCAATCCCCCATGATCCTGCTCAACACCTACTGCTACAACGATTAGTCTATTTATCATTATTATTATAATGATGATGATACTATTATTATTAGTCCTATTATTGTTGATAATATACTAACACATCGGTTTTGTTATTAGTATTATTCATATTACCGTGTCATTATTAGTCCTAATACTGAGTCTCTCAGTCTTGTCTATCTACCATTATTCTTCTTATATGTCTTTTTATTATTAAATATCTGCATGGAACCTGCATTGCGTTCTGTTCTCTTTCTTACCTGCACTCTGTCTCGCTTTCTCTCTCTCCCTCCCTTGCACCCTCTCGAGCTCTCTCTCTTTTCTTCCTCCTCAACACAACCGGTCGAGGCATCATAAGCTGGGTTTGTCCTCACCACTGCTGCAACGGGTTTGGTCTTAGGAGGTTGTTGGACCTCTGTAATCAATGTTCTATATGAAAAGTGCACTGAGATAACTTCGGCACTATATAGATTGGATAATCTCTGAGAGCCAATTAAATGTGAGGAATGCAGACATCTATCAGAGTCTACGGCAGTAGCGCTTACGAGTTATGCTTATTAGCCTAAAAACAGCTCTTATTTTAATACCGTATTATACCAGTAATATATGAATGCCCTCAACAATTAAGGACAATAGACTTTCTTCTCAGCAGACATTTTGACTTCTCACTGCTCAAGTTACTGAAAACAAGATGGCTATGTTACGTTCAAGTGTCCCAGTGAGCCATGACAGTGTGATGTGAGTAACAATGTAAAAATTGGCCAAAAATGATTCATTGAAACAAAGAGAAAAACCCACACAGCTTTGAACCATTCAGATGTTTTGAACATTACAGGAAAACCAAAACAAGGGACATGACTTCTTTTCTTTCTTCTTCATTAATGCTAGGCTAACTGTAGCTTACACAGTTTGCAGACAACTTAAGAGCATCGAGCGTCCTGAATTCTGCCAAAGGGTTTTCAAACTTAGCTTTTTAGATTGAGCGTAAATCACTCTCTCTGAAGCTGAGTTGGGTTGTGAACTCTCTGCGATCATTACTACACGGTTGCTGAATTATTCACTTGTTTCTGCTTGACCTACATTTCATTTTCAATCAATGAAAATGACGTCGTGTGACTCTTATCCGTCATGCAGTTCATCCACTGCAGCGACCCAGGCACATGCGAGAACTTGCGTGGCACACAGCAGCGGCGGTGCTGTTTTTTTTTTTTGTTCGTTTTTTTCATAATCAAATATTAATTTTCAGAATATCAAGTTCCTTTCTTACAATTTGTTTATGTAATCAAATTTACTAAATTGCTTGACAGCCCCAATGCGCTTTACCAGGACCACGAAGCAGCTAAATGTAACTCAGCCATCATTCATTTCATTATTTACACCTGCGCTTTTACTACTGTGCCTCCTCGAAGGAAATAAATATATCCTTTTAATATTTGTCAATACACTGATAATATTTAACATTCTATATCTAAGTTGTTATGACAGGAAGCATTTTCATTCTGAAAATAATGTCCTTGAGGTCATTTGCCCACGTTCAAATAACAAATGAACACGTTGTTCCGGCCAGTTATAACATTTAGTAGCCAAAGACAACACATCCTTGACGTGCAGTCATTGATAATTTGTTTTCCCGTTTTTGAACTGGATTCTTGAATTGTCTGTGTTCGCAAATTACATGGTGAATCATGAAACTGCAGGCGGTTTGTGTTCTGAAAAAAATGCCCAATGCAACAATACCTCGAAGAGGCAATGCTGGACAAATGAGAATGACTCATTCTTAAGCATGTACACGAGTTATTGTCTGTGGCACAAGTCTTTAGATGTGTGTGTGTGTGTGTGTGCGCGTGTGTGTACACTGGGCCATCTGTATGTAGTGGGAAGCCCTATCACATTTCCGTTGCAAAGAGCCATTTAGGGCTGATGGCGCCTACACCCACTCTGCGTTGGTTTAAAAGCTCCTGAAAATGAGGGAAAGGCCCCTCATTTGTGAAACAGAGTTGCAGCTTACAAAGGTTGAGCCACTTCACTCCCACACAGCACGAAGTACATTTGTACAGGCATATTAATACATGCTAATACGCTGTGTGGCCCTTCCAAGATGGCCTCTCCCACGTCCGGACACCTGAGCAGGACAGGTTGGGGAAAGACTTCTGTCAAAGGCGGCCTGCTTATAGTTAGGAATTGCCAATTAAGGACGGTGTCAAAGTGTCAATCTGGGCTGATTTCCACTGAGTCACCAAGCAATCTAAAACACTTATTGAAGAAGAGGGTGCTGAGAGAGGGAGAGAGAAGAGGAGAACGGAGAAAGAGAGAGAGAGAGGAGGGGGAAGTTGAAGAGGGAGAGATCAGAGACAATTACTCTACATGCCGTTTCTCTCAATGTCAAAGGCACCGCTGCATAATTCAGTCAGGCTGGATGGCAAATGGTAGAAAGGCCAAAAACGAGGTGGTGGCCAGAGAATTCTACCTCAATGATGGCATCCCTTTCAGGAGGATACACTTGTCTTGTGTGTCACCCTCTGGTAGGAACAGTGGGGGCACAAACAGTAACTCATCCTGTTAACAACAGAAAAATAAAAATCACTGCAATTTTCAGGTGGGTGTAAAATGGCATCACTACTGAAGCAGCTTCAATCAGCCATGCTGAAATCTGTGAACTGTCCTGTTGCTGACAGGAGGGCTTTTTCTTTGATTTTTACTATATAAAAGCTCAGCTGCACTGTTTAGTAGGCAAATGGGCTCTGAAAAGCAAAGCATCATGCACCTGGAACAAGTCCTACTCGTCTGAACAGTATATTAATCTCGATCTTTCCTGTCAACATAACTGGAAATCTCTCAAAAGCTAAAAAATGAGCTCTAATTAGTTTTAAAAGGGGATCATATTTAAATTCTGCCCTATCACTTCCGACACAGAACACAGAACAGAACGATCTCCTGTATCCAAAATAGTGTCTCAGTCAACATCTGCACTTCTCTTGCTTTAGGCAGATGTGTCAAGCCATGAAGAAAGAGCTGAGCAGCAGAGAAACAGAAAGTGAAGGGGCATCTGCTCAGTCTGGCCCTTTCATCTCCTCTTGGCTGAGTTTTCTGTAAATCAGGGAAAGAGGGTTTGACTCTGCACGCCTGTCACCAGGCATCAGCATTTAAGTCCAGATTTAACGCTTGAGAAAAGGAGATTCATTTTTACCCACTTTATTGAGAGTCAATACAGAGAGTAATGGCAAATTTATTGGATTGCCATGGTAACCGTTGGGAAAAGTGGTTTCTCTCTGTCTCTCTCTGTGTCTCTCTCTGCTGAAGAGGCTGTATTGTACGCCTCTACAGGTCCACCACAGGTCAACATGCTGCATTACAATGTTCACTGAGCTCACTTCTTTAAAAATAGATTCCCGAGACACTTAACATACATTTTACATGTGCTCACTTTGCTCTACTGTGGATGTAGACTTACTTATTTACTCCATTCATTTAACCCTCCACTCCCTTCACAAACTTCAAGCTGCGATGTGAATTGTTGCCAGATGGATCTATTTCTTTTAAATACCTGCTGACTGGATGTCATCTCTTATTCTGAATATCCACTAATCGTGTTTGCTTCAGGAGGCCACTGGAGAAATCTGCAGGGCTGTACTGCATCTTTGGTGCCTTTTTCTTACTCCAGACAAACATTTAACCCTGTAATCCTCAGACTGTTGAAAAAGACCTAAGTCATCAGTAGTGGCTTTACTGACTGCAGTTTTAATCATCTCATATCCATAATGGACCTGACAGCTCCATCTGTGTAGAGTACAGTGGGGTTGCAGTTACTAGCAGCACAATCACTGGGAACAATCAGTGAGCATCTGGAGGCACCACGGCTATAACCCCCCACCCCACCCCCGCCTACCCACCTCCTACTGCTCCTCCTCCTCCTCCTCTGTCACCTCCTGTATGATGGCCCGAGAGTTGTGAGAGCAGGATCAACAGAAGTCGCCCACAGAGAGCTGCAGCATCCACACAAACTCTTATCCAAACTGACTGAGGTATGTACAGGATAAAGCCTGATGTTGTGTCTCTGCAGATGTTTATAGCTTTGCGGCCACAGCAGGTTCTATGGATTTCTTCCAGAGTAGGGGGCCGTGATCCTTTGAGCCGTTTTAATGATTCGCTGGAGGATTGTCTATGGCTACAACTGTGGCCAGAGAACCAGAGCCACCTCTGGCTGCAACTCATTAAACTTAACGTGAGACCCATGTGTGGATACAGCTGACACTGATGAATGGAAAACTGCACATGAAACAGAGAGGGCTGGTTCGTAGAAACAAAGGCGATGGCTCCTCCATTAATTTTAAGAGACACGAGGAAGATTAAAATATATAAAAGAGTAATTGGTTGATATAAAACTGTTACCAAATCTCAGTATCATTTATGAAATGATTTTTCTCTCGTCTTTGGAAGAAATCCACTCTTGAATTTCTCAACAGCGACATCTTCAGGCCAGGCGAGAGGGGAAAGGGCAGTCTGTTTGAAGAAGTGGTCACTGCTGTCCTCTCTCTTGTATATCAATATAAAAGTTCTGTAATTGAGATTTCATATAATAATATAGGCTAAAACTCTCATCATATTTAGCATGTATTTTCATTTCATCAAGAACTGGCTATAGTAGCATGATAACATTATGAAATATGAAATTGTTTGACAAATGCCATTGTCAGGATTGCCATGGAGCATAATATGATAATGCTAACATTAGCTAATGGTTATGGCTAGATTGTTTTTTGGGTTTGTTTGTTTTTTTTGTTTTTTTTTGCCGAATCTTATGTACACATACATTCAATTTCACTTTCATTCACTACATTCACTTGTGTGTCTTGTTGAGCATTTAGCGGCCACTTTGACTGGGCTTCGTACACCTTGCTGATTGAAGCCGATGAAACATTTGTTTTGATCTGAGATGTGTCTAGTACGACATCCAGTGGCGGCGACGATGTTTACAGAACCTTTCGACCACAACACGTAAAATGACTCTCCGACAAAGAACATCCTCCCTAACCAATCAACAACCAGAATACAATATTGACATCATGTTGATCCAGTGATAATTTACAGATTTCATCTTCAGTTTTCTATCACAGCACCTTATTTGAGTGTAATATTAAAAAATGAATTATAATATGCAGTTTGCAAACTACTTTAAACACATCGCTTAACAGTACATTTAAATTAGGCCCTTTCAACAGAATCCAAAATTGCTTTTTTCAGATTAATGATTTCCTTATTGTGTGGAGCAGGAACTAGCTGTTTGTATTTCGTAGCATGGCTGGAGGAACATTAAGCTAGGAGTGAGAACGGATGTGGTCTGGGGGCGTAGCAGCAGCAGGATGGAGCTGAGGAGCGGATAGAAAGCTCAGCTCTGCTGGAGCAGCGTTGGGCCTCGCTGCCTCAGCTGTAGGCTGCAACCACACCATAACTACGGTGGTTTTGCAGCAGCCCAGCGTGCAGCTACACTCCCCTCACTGACAACGAACTTCTGCACAGGAAGCACAGCACGGAGGATGTTCAAGTAAGCACAGCGAGCCTTCCAGGAGCCAAAGAAGAGAGCAGGCCTGTACTTCTCTCCTACTCTTGATAGCCTAGATGCAACAACAATCCTCAGAGCAGCTATGAAGATAATCTCCATCATGTGAAGTGAATGGATCCTCCCACAGACAGGAGAACTCATAAAACATAATAATGCTAGATTATTTTCATTTTTCTTTTTAAACAAGAGGGTGTTGTGTAAAATTCTCTCTGTATGAAGCACTGGGTGCTGCATCACCCCTCACCGGTCTGACTCATCGGATGAAGGCTCTGGGAATAAGCCTGCCGCCTATTTCAGGTGGCATTCTCCTCCCTTTCCATGTCCCCTGCCTGCTACTGTTTTCAAAATCCTTTGCTACGGTAAAAAAGACACAACCCCCGAGCTACGTACCAAACCACATGCTGAAAATTGAACATTTAAATGAAGATTTAGATCACATGGTCAACACGTGCCTTTGCTGGTTTTGTGTATTTTTCTTTGCAGCGAATCAGCTATTTTAATGAGAGTGCAAATGTTTTTCCCCAGTAGTGCAATGATAAGGGGTGCAGCCAGACAATTCTCCAATGCTGACACAGCACTGCAGTCTGGCTTTGCTATCCTTCTTTGGACTGACAGGCTTCTAGTGACACATTTCACACACACACACACACACACACACACACACACACACACACACACACACACACACACACACACACACACGGTTCATTCACATCCAGAGGCTGCAGTTACTGTTCTTCTTAAATGCAATTGTTTTTCTTAATTTTTCATTGAGCATAAGAAACCACAGATCAGTAGCCAACACGTTTAAAATAACATGATGTATTATATGACATGAGGGATTGGTTTTCCTCCTACACAATGTTTTGCATCACCAAAACTGCAAAAAGGAAAAAATATCTAAAGGCTTTTTAACTGATTATATCCACCCATTTTTTTTCTTGCTGTTAAAGGTGTTGGATTTTCAACAATAACCCAAAGAGTTGTTCCTTTTGTTGTCCTGCACTCTCACTGTCAACAGTGAGTGGGAGGTAAGACACAGAGGATACAGTCAACAAATGCAACACAGACAAGCTGTGGCGAGCTGTCATGTACTTTCTCTGTGTCACTATGTATCTGGTTTCCAACCAGACCCAAGTGGTCGTCAAAATGTCACAGTACAAGACTAGAATCACCACCTCGCACTTGTACGCCTCCACCAAGCAGTCGAGTCACAGTTAACATCTATGTCTGTGTATAGTGAATTTTTGAAAAAAGTGTTAAAGGTGTTAAGCTATCCTTATAATGGCTTAATCAAATGAACTCCAATTTTAAGTGCGAAACAGTTTCAAACTCATCCTAGCACAGAAGATCTGGACAATCAACTCAGTATCTGACCAAAGAAATATTTCTCTTAGTTATATATATATATATTAAAAATATTTTTATGTTGTCACAGTGCAGTTGACCTCACTGACTATCAGTTCATTATTTTATCCTACTGAACACTCATGTGAAATTTTGTTGCAATTAGTATATTAACTCTTATGTTATGGGCAAAAACTTTATTTTGAGGTCACAGTGACCTTTGACCTTTCCCCACCAATGTCTAATCAGCTAGTCCTTGAGTCCAAGAGAACGTTTGTGCCAAATTTGTAGAGATTCCCTTTGGGCGTTCTGGAGATATCACGTTCATGAGAATGGGATACACTGACATGTGGACAGATGGACAGACAGTCAGAAAGCAAAGCCTCCGGCCACGGCGTAAAAAACTAATGAGACAGGGCAAAGGCAGGCAAAGTCAACCATTTCTGCACACTGACTGCACCACACATTTATTTAGACATTTATTTGATCTTTTGATCCTAGCTGGATCACCATTCAGTCGTTTTTACCTTCCGTTTGAAATAACTACATTATCAGTGTCCAACTTCTAATCTTGACTACAGTACACATACAATAATACTTTCTGTATCACATTACTGTGACAATTCAAAGTGCAATGTGCAACAGATTCTGTGAAATTGTTCTCATACTCCCCTCTCCCCACTTTCTGACACAAACAAAACAATCTGAGTGACACTTGACAGTCAAATCACACTGCAGGTTTTCCATTTAAACCGAGATAAGCTGTCATGACGTCTGCCAGAGGAAAAGTAGTAGTTTATCTGCAAAGGAAGAGAAAATAAATGGGCATTGAAAGCCCTGAATCATAGCTATAATGATTAAACTCCTGCGTGCACTGTATATTGGCTGGTATCACTCAGGTGGCGATATTGTGAATACAAAGAATGAATAATGGGTAATTTAAGGGGGAGACTCAGATGTGATCACATTCGGACTATAAAGTATCTGTGTGTGTGCCTGTGTGCGTGCGTGTTTACTGCGTAGCAAGAACATCTGACTTAATGTGAGGAGACACTTCATTTTAGCAGGCTGGGAACTTTGACAACTTTTGGAGTGTGCTCTGAAGCTTGCATTTCCACGTTTCTTTTCTATCTTCGTGGTAACACGAGCGCAACAGGCTGTCACAGACCATCATTAGATGCATTAATGATAATGTTGGATCACAGTCTACCTAGAAGTTTGAAGAGTCACAATACAGTCCACTATCAGCATCCCCTACCACACACACACACACACACACACACACACACACACACACACACAGCATGATATGATTACGGTCCTGATATACACATGCCATGTGGGGCTGAGATAAAGAACACTAATGACCTGCATTTGTGCTGGTTGCCTACAGTGTTCATGAGTCATAGTGAATTTGTTCATACAGGCTACATAAAGCATGATCTCATAGTTACTGAGAGCCTGACGCTGACCCACAGTGGCTGGAGAATTAATGTGAAATAATGAGCGTTCTTTTCTGAAAACATATATTCTCATTTAGATGCGTAAAGGAGCACAAATTTGTCATATTGAGCTCAGATGCCACATTTGGCTCAATGCACGGCTCAGTGCCATAGGCCCCATCCTCACAGTCCAAAACTGGATAAGCAGATACAGGAAATCAGCAGAAGGATGGATGAAACAAACAGCTGAATATTGTATTAGTTGATAATTGGTTTAGTAATTTATCAGATACAAATTCAAATTTGTCAGTTGTCAACTAAACTGAGTGAACAACTTTAGAATATTAATTTGGGCTTTGCTAACTTGTGATGTGCATTTTTGACACTTTAGAGATCAATCAAATGAATCTGTTGCAAAAACAATCAAAAGCTTTTTGCTTCTTTCTCTCTTTTTCCTTCATTTATTATCACTGTTTGGCACCAATATACCAAGTCGAATTCCTTGTGTGTGTAAAACTTACTTGGCAATAAAGACGATTCTGATTCTGATGCTGAAATCTTAGTCACTGGCCTGTATTTAATACAGACATGTTACGAGCCAACTGTCATTTCGACATCAGCGCTAGTTTACAATTAGCCTTGAGAGCTGTGGATCTCAGGGTGGCTGGGTTCGTCTCTCCCAGAGGTTTATTCTAGCATGAGACTGCATCAGAGAAACAGAGAGACGAATGTTGTGAGACACAGATGCACAAAGATACTCTGATTACTGGGGATTATTAAATAGAGAGAGATTACCATAGCAGTTGTTGTGGATGTTAGCTGGTTAACATAAGTTGTGTAAAGCTCAATAACTTTGCAACTCAAGGTGCTACACTGGGGTCAGACCGTGCAGGGGTCATAGAGTTGCATGTTTTGCACCCTGCACAGTGTGTATTTGACTGCTCAAAATGGAATCTGTCAAGACTGCCATTAAAATAAGATCTTACATCATTTACCTGAGATAGGCCTAACTTGTGAGTCTTTGTAACTTGTAAGTGTAACCCTGGAGGCTGACAAGATGCGATGGAAAAAAAAACAAAAAAAAAAAAAAACACGTTACTCAGGAGTCACCAAACAGCTGGGTGCCAGATGCACAGAATGTATATCTTAACATCCTGAAGATTCAGGGCATTTGTGTGCGCACGAGTGTGTGTGTGTGTGTGTGTCTGTGTGTGTGTGTGTGTGTGTGTGTGCGTGTGTCTGTGCGTGTGCGTGTGCAAAGTCAAACATACATAATGCATACACAGTCTTTGCAGCAGTTATGCATTTTTCAGTGTAATACATCTCAATTATCCTGGCATTGTGTGCACCAGCGTTCTGGTGGTCAAGTACAAAAAAAGGAACATAATTCAGCAGTGCCAAAGCAGCGCCTTTGTGTTCAGCACTGACATATTTTGTTACATATTTATTGTAGAATTGGGATGTCAACTTGTTTGGCTGCTGAAATTAAAACTGTGGCTTAGTACAAGGAAGTTTCTCCAAATAATACTTCTCTTTGATGCAAGTGACACTTAGTCACTTCACGTTCTGCGGTTGGATCAGAACACCAATCCAATATAAGTAAGTTAAGTACAAATGCAACAAACAAGCATTTAAAACTGACAAATCTCGATGTAGTCATATTCCCAGATCTCAAAATGACTTTGGTGATGCAATGTTTTCTTCACTGAAAAAAAGGCCTAAAATAAATCCTTGTACGGGAAAAAAATGCTCAGATCTACATGTGTGGTGACAATAAATTTGTTGTTTTATATGCATGAGTTGTGTACTGTGACCTCTATCCTCAGCTGTTTGTAAAACCACTTTTCTTAAATTCCCCCTTCAGGGATAGAATATTTCTTTTGAACTGAACTGAATACAGGTAATAGATCACAGGACACAAACAGAAATCTAACTGAGTTCAAATCTTAAATTGTTACGTAACCTCTGATTAACACCTCTCTTTATAATCAGTTTAAGGTGTTTCTTCCAATCTAAATTTGAATTAATCGGACTAAGATTGAATGTAATTTATCGATAAACATCCTCAAAGACAAAGAAGGGGAGATGAGAGGAAGAGACAGAGACAAAGTGACGCACCGCTCTCCTCAGTAATAGTTTCATTTCATCAGCAATCCAATGCTGTGCCGTCGGTGTGGTAATTGCATCTCGCCTTGGGGCCAATATGAGACAGACACGGGTTAATGTGTTGTGAAGGCAAAGGAAAGTTTTCTACAGCAGCTAAGCAGCACAGCTTTGCTTTGAAAAGTGATTCTGTTCCTCTGCCCTGATGGGACACAGTCTGCTTATTGGTATAACAATGTGCATCCAGTCAGAAAAATCAAGACCCCCCCCCCCCATCAGCTTTCAGTTAGGATTGGTGACTGATTTCCTCCAGGATCCAATATCAAGCCATCATTTTGACTCACAGGTGGTCTCACACTCACCTCCCAATCAAGAGAAAATGAAGAGATCACAACAACGCTGACAAGACAATTACATCCTGCCATTTAATTTCACTTTGAGTATGTACCCGTCAGTCACCAAAGTGTACTGTATATTTACACTACTAATATTAACCTCAGCTTATAATCATTTTTGTTGCCCTCTTGAGAGCTGAGGTTTCTCTTTTCGAATGTGAAAAGGACCGAGAGGATGCAGTGATATCAGCAAGAGATCCTTGTTTGCTCATTGTTCCTAATGGTGCTTATATTATTTAACTGAGTGGTGGAGTTGGGGTATTACACAATTATTAGGGAAATTATATCAGTTGAATTCCAAGTTAAAATGTATGTATTCGGGGCCACCAAACATAAACAGACTATTACAGCTCCACAAAAACAGCACCATTCAACTGTTTGGAGTGATATGATCAAAAAGTCCTAAACCAGCACATATGAATCGTTTTGTCTTCATAATTCAGCTAAAATATAAATTCTCCTCGGGATCTCTTCTGTACACCCTTTTATTTTCACACTCCTCTATGCTTTTAGCCATTTTTTACCATAATTGAATAGGAGGTGGCCAAGGACTTTTGATCACCCTTCGTGTTCACTGCCTAATTTTATGACATTTATATTAATGCACCAAATGGGAAACCTTTCAATTAGCATAGTGCTTGTTCAGAAGTTGTTAACATGACTTATATTTTATGGCTACCTGTATGGTCCATTTAAGGAGACATGTTCCTCATGGACTTAATGAAATGGTAAATCTAATATGCCTAGCTGGGAGGTTGCGTGTCCCCAGCACAGAGGGACTGTCCATAAAAATCCCATATGTCCACATATAGTATTTCAGCCACAAGAGCCACAGTGCGGTCAAGGACATCCATCACATTAGCACATGGAGGGCATTAGTCATTTGCTACAGTGAATAGTAAATTGTTATTATTATTAATACTTATTATTACTACTCCTTAATTATTGCTTGATTGTTTTTTATTATTATATTATTATTAGCAATTTACCCTAATATGAGATTGGCGTTTATTGTGCTACCTCCATGACGCGTAATGTGCTTTCCCACCTGTAAGAATAAATGATAAAATGGGATCCAGCCTCCCACATGTGAACACACACCAGCTGTGTTTTTTTGGAACAAGTAACCAAGCTAGTCAGCACCATTATTGGCAATTAAACCATGGCTCTCTCTCTCGTGACGGGGGGCGAGAATTGTGGTGCCATGTGCCCAGTGGATCCTATATAAATCAAAATTATTTTCGTCAACATCCAAGTTTCTACTTACGTCTAGACTTTTCAGAACATTAGTTGATGCTTTTTTTGGTATTAATTGGCAAAACCCGGCATTTAGTCTTCTTGTTTTGAGATTATAATTGTTTTTGTATATTACTCTGTGGGCCTATATGGGTCATTGACATACATAGATTGAAGGCCCATCTTTGTTTGTTTTAGTCTTTTTATTCAGACCTCTCAAAGTTTCACAGGCACTAAAGAAGTGTTAGCATAGTCTTGGATAGCTCTTACAAACTGATGCCACGTTTGTCAATCTAGATACTAAACACTTGGTTTTCTTTCTGTGTCATGCAGGTGATTTTTTTTTTTTTTGAGTCTTCAGAACAGATTTGTTTGTCTCTGGTTAAAGGTAACCTGTTGCTTGTAGCTGTTTTGTTAAAATTATCAATCTGCAGAACTAAAGCGAATGCTTGGACACTGTTGGCTCTGAGAGAACATCTTCACAGCGCTGTATTGTTTTTTTTCAAGGCATCGGTTAAGTCAATAAAGTGTGCCTGGGGGAAAAAAATCTATAGCTGTAGCCGTTTTATATGCCTTACCTGGTGTTTCCCCATATGGCTTTTGTGGTTTGACAGTCTGCGAGCTGACAGGGGCCTTGGTGGTGCTTGGCCTCTTGGGCTCTGGTGTGGTCACTACAGTGAACGTCCTTTGGGAGGGCCTGGTTGTAGTGCTAGTGGTCGTGGCCACTGTGGTAGTGGAGACCTTGGTGAACAGCGTTACATTCGGCTCCAGTTTGTCATCCCCATCGATGCTGTCTGTCCCTGTGGGCCCCCAGTCGATAAATCCGGCCACCGTGGTAGTCCGGCCCTCCTGAGACTTGTCATAGCTGTCCCATTTGAGCTGCCTCCTGGCTCTAAGTAACAACCTCACTGTGTCTCCTCTGCTCCCACTGGATAAAGCTGCTGGAGCTTCTGCTATTACAGCCAAAGGATCACCTGTCTCCATTTGAGAGTATCGCAACTGGCACTCCTTACATGCTGGTTGTCCTTTATGTGCTGGCTTCCGGTGCTTTTGACCCTTGACTTTTGGCCCTACCCCTGCCCTGTTGTCTTGGGGTGGAGGGACAGGGTTGAGGAGCCGGCGGGCCAATGGGCTCACTGTTCTCCAGTGAAGCTTGTTGGGCGTGTCCCAGAGGGGCTGCATGCGAGGCCGTGAGCGAGGCACCGATTTGGGCATGAGTTTGATCCCCAGACCCTGACTCAGGGGGCTGCACACAGAGAAGTCCAAGGTGAGGTGGGTCATGGCAAGAAGGATCCACACCCGGTGCCCCACACAGCTGCCTGGCCGCAAAGCAGACGGACTGCAGAGGAAAGGAAGAGTAAATGAGAGAAAGTATTTTAGATTCAAACACATTGAAGTAGACATTTAACCATAACTATACACGTTTAACCACCCAAATCAAGTTCCCTCTGTCTCCCACCTTCAAGTACATGACCTATTGTGAAGACTCACATTTGAATTCACTCTCCATTTGCACTCTTTGCAAAGTTCTATTCCACAACTTCTTAAACTCCTACTCAATTAACCTTCGATAATAATTAGCTTCTCAGAGCACCTCTTGAATTTCAGTGTAAAGGTCAAACACAAAGTAAATGTTGTAAAACACGTGAAAGATTATGGATTTGCACTCTTTGCTCTCAGCTGTCAAAAGCACTAAGGTCTTATCCTTGATGTTACAGATTCATATCAATCCAGGGATGATTACACTGACACACAAGGTCAGGACTGGTTTAGCTGATCATCATATTCCGCATTATCTGCCGCAGACACAAAAGTCATCTGATTCTCAAAGGGCAATTTGATTATGCAGTGCAATGATCGGGGAGGTAACACGCTATGCCAGAACAAAACACAGCATGACAAGTATATCACAGAAATCTTCGCCTATATGTCTGGCATGGCATTAATTTATTCAATACCACAGTGTGTCCCAAAATATCCTTTGTTACTGCATAAACCTCACTTGTGCTCGTCAACAAGATGGCAAGGTGATAGATAGGCTGGCTGTTCGGGCTAAGACCCTGCAGTAGAGTGATTTTTACAGACAACCTTCAGTGGCCCCTGGGACAAAGCTACACATTGATTCCTAAGGGAGAAAGCTCATTACGGGCTATCTTTCATCTCTGCTGTCCTTGGCCAATTTAAGCCCTACACGGAGGACTCATTTCAGAGGCATCACAGAGGTGATGATAGATGGAAAAGTGTGAATGGGTTCATCGACTGTCAGAGGCAACACCAATATGTCTGTCGATCATATAATCACCAAGTTGTGTTTTTACAAGTCTCTTAACTATCGTCTGGCTTTGGTGAGGTGACACTTGACAAGACAAACTGGACGTTAGCTGGTAATGTAGGTATTTAAAATTACTAGTCATCAAAACATGAATGTTCAGGAAATGGCTCAACGGCTGGACTATACCCAGTAAGTTCATAACAAGTGATCTGATGAATTGTAATGGCACTGCTGTGGATTTTAAATCACTTTTGTCATTTCTACTTAATGGAAATGTCAATTTTGATCAGGAAGTCAATCTATCTTCCAAGCAGGCTATGCCATGTACTGCAGTATATCCGAATCCAAATCAAACCTGTGATGTAATATATGAATAAGTATAAAGGTATGGCTGTTTGCAGAGTTCATAAAATTCCACTGCCTGACAGTAATGTTAGCTTGTCACTTCAGTGAAGTGACAGACCCTAGTTCTGCTATGTAGTATAGGATTTGTGGGTTGCATTTTAATTAATTCAGGCAAATTAGTTCTCATTTATTCAAACTTGATTTTTCTGAAAAAGTGACAGCGCTCTGCTGTCTCATGCTACTGCCACAGCACTGAGTGACAAATCAGTCAGTTCATCTGACAAATGAAATAAATTCAATTTGGTGGTAATCCAGGATGTTTGTAAAAGAACTGGACTTTAGACTTCACTCAACATCTTTGTTGACACCTCCACTGGATATGAGGAGTGAATCTGAACCATGTTTTTATCATTCATCACACCTTTTCTTTAAGGTCCAAGCGACCAGCAGACCACTAACTGAGAAATAATTTAGAATGGCATTTTAATTGAGCAATAAATGGTGACTGATGTGGTCATGAAAGAGCAGTGACAAGGTCAGTGTATTATTGACAGTTAAAAATATGGGTAATAATTTGTCTTGTGAGTGTTTTGTCCCTGACCTCCCACTGACCTCCTGGCACTTCCCCAATCAGCTCACTTGAGGTAACTCAATTTTAACTCCCGGGGACAAATTAATGTAACATCCGATAAGAAAAGTGGTTATTCATCATGAACATTATAATTGGGAGCAGGAAGAAAAACGACCTGTAAAATGTCTAATGACTTTGTTTGTGAAGCACCTTGCTTTTAACACGTGATCTCCAGTGGTCAAGTCTGTCATAAGGTTTAAAACAGGTGGCAGACCTGCTTTGTGCAGTGAGTGGCAGACCAGTGAATGAATGACACGCAGACCACTGACATTGAAATCAACCTGGGTAGTGGGTATTTTTTCACAAGTCATAATTTATTACTGTCAAATACATTAACGTAACACTGTACACTTAGGTCATCTTTCGTCAAGAGAACATTTTGCAACTGTGTCTATTTAAGGCACACATCAGTGAGAGGAGGGATTCCAAATAAAAAGTGAACATTTATATTTTGTCCAGTAAGCAGAGACATAATTAGTTTTATGGTAGCTACTGCACCTACTAATTTTTTATTATCCCAATCAGGAGCAGAGCTCTAGTCTATCATTAAAAGACGGATAACGTGTCCAAAAATGTTCCAGCTACCTGACGACACTGACCAAGTATTCACATCTAACGGCTGCTGGTTTGCTTTTCAGACTAAACACCATCAGTTTTATAAACATCTTCACTATTTACTGTATAGTAATTAGCTTTCACATTCACCTTTTAGTTAATCTTCTCTGAACAAATCCTGCCCCCTAACTGTTAGAGATTTCTCTTTCAGTCATCTGTTTATTGCTGAGCATAAAAACAGTTTGAGGTTACTAGTTAATATAATAATATTTAAATTACACAATTCATATATCTTCATAAACTAGGTCTTGGTATGTGCATTAACATGTCATTAATACCATTTCAGGATGAGCACCCCATTTATGTATAAAGTATAAATTTGCCAACATTTAGGCAAAAGAAAAACAAAAGTCCAACTCAGAGATGAGCTTTAAATGTCCATCTCTTCAGTGTAATGACAGTGGTACTGGTACCTTAAAGATAAAAAAAAAAACAAAAAAAAAAAAACAGATTAAAGGACCAGGAAGCAACTCATTGCATGTGTTTGGAATTCTAAAATGTTAATAAAGTAAGTCAAGTAATATATAATTACTTTATTAATTTATTAAAAGGCTTTTTTGAATAGATCCTTCACCAATCAGTCATCAATTATCCTTTTTTGGTTTAAATTTGTTATACATATCTGTAACAATTGTTGAATTACTTCTATTGTTCTCCAAAAGCCATTTCAAAATAAGGCAGAACAGGCACTACAACATATTTTTATTTTTAATGGCCAGTCAACAAAGTAAAGTGCATGTAGCATAAGTAAAAACACCAGGAAACTCATATAATCTGAGCAGGAACAGCACATGATACAGATAAGATGCACTGCAAATAATATTTTCTAAGAACTGTGGTTTCATAATTTATGAACTACTCTCTAATACAGGTTGACATTCCACATAATGAAAGCATAATTTGGAAGTATACTGCACAGATGGCAGATAAAATGCAGTATTCACAGCGTGAATGTACCAGATTGCTTTCTGGTGGGAAAGTGTATCTGGTGTCCTATTTTATGAGCATCATACCGTCATTACTAACTTCAGAATATAGTTAAGCCCTGACAATATGGCAGGAAATCCCTTTAGTGGAGATAGTGACGTCCCCTCGTTCTGAGCTCGAACTGTCCCCACCTCCCATTTTTATCATCCCAAAGCATTGTGACTGTACATGAAGTCCCTGCCAGGCACACGGGCAGATGGATTTTCATCGAAAAACCACATTTAGCTGAAAAACTGAAAAACTGGCAAGTGGGTGGAGGAGAGCAAACCCTGTGCAAATGTTTATCGGAGGACGGGGGAAAGTTAAAGTTGACTGTAAGCTATTTTATATGCATTATTCAGGCGGTATTTGGTGACCCAACAGGCTGCTTTCAAGTCCCGGATCTCAGTATGCCAAACCCATTCTAGAGCCAGGCATACAGGGAATTCAATTACTTTGTGAAGTTATGGAGCAAACCGTTAATTAGCGTGTCTGTTGGCCTGGAGGATTCAGGTTTGAAGGTCAAGACTCGCTGGAATGATGATTTTTACCAGGGGTTGACAGACAGCAGATGAAAGAGGAAGCCTGGGTTTCGAAACACCAGACAAATCAAAATCTAAGCACATCGCACGCACACACTCCTGGAGTCTCTACCATCAAAATCCACGCACATACACAAACACAACTTTAGAATATGTCATGTCTGCTGTTATCCCTCATTGTTTCCTGTACCAATTGATCCAGTGACCTTGATGGTTGCCATATGTTCAATTACACTGAACAGACGGACATGAGAGGAACATTTCAATGTGTGTGTATATGTGTGTGTTTGTGTGTGTGTGAGTGAGTGAAAGAGAGAGCCAGTGTGTGATCCCAACCTTTGCTGTCCTTCATCAAACTGAAGCAATGTAGAATTTCAACAGAAACCCAGTGATGTAACAGTGTATGTAAGATGTGATATTTCTGAGCAATATATTTGGATTATGGTTCTCAGCCCAAATACGAAAATGCACTGGAGGAGGGTTCACCAAGCTTGACTTCTCTCTCTCTCTCTCTCTCTCTCTCTTTCTCTCTCTCTCCTCGGTGCCAGTTTAAGCTGTACTATATTCAGTAAATCTACTTCCAACTTATTCTGCAGCTTCCTACAAATGCCACTGTCAGGGGGGTTAGGATTAGTCCTTGACAGGCACTCCACATTAAACACATGGGTTTCATGGTTGAGAACCACAGTCTGCAGCACATAATTAGGGTTTCCTATTTTATTAAAGTATCATTTTGCATATGACTCAAGCTCTGATTTATACAGCTAAATTGCATTTTAGAGTTACTCATAAATAAATAAGTTTCTCCAACTATGTTTACAACATGCCTATGGCCAAAAAGGCTGTCCAGAAAGTGCTGACTTGCTAAAGACAAAAAGTTTTAAACTAAACTTTTGAAATATGGTTTAAAAAGTAGAACTGAGGACTTTGCCAGCTGAGCTACAGCGCGCAGTGTCTGTAATGCTGGAAACAAGTGAACATTTTTCTGATCTCCTGTCACTTTCCTCTTCAAAACCCACGCTGCACTGCTGAGCAAACAGGGAAAACATTAGACTGACTAATCCATTGCACACAGTACTTAATACCATTTACCTGTCCTTGAAACTGGAAACCTCACATAACCAACTTAAAGCCATCAAAAGACCAAAATGAATGGTAAGTAGCCTTTGAAGTCTGTGAAAAAGATCCACAGCATAATCCTGAATCAAATGCTTGAGCAAAGGGGGAGAGCGTTTAATAAAAAAAAGGCCATTCATGCAGACTCTTATGCCTTGAAGATAGGGTTAGGTTACTGTCATAAGAGGATGTTGTCTACATCCCACATGTCAGATTGTTGACATGTGGAGTGCTCTACTGTGGATTGCACCGGTGTATGATTGCTGGATTCAAACCTATAGTCTTTCACTCGTTTATGGTCAGTGGATTCAGACAGACTAGCGTTGGAGGGTTCTTGTTCCCAGCAGCAGTGACTAAGGCACTCTAGATGAAATAATTACATCTCCCTCCCTCTGCGGAGTACGCAGCATCAGCTCATATGGATGTTGAAACTGATTTTAATATCACCTCGGTGACAGCAAAAGGCTGTCTATAACGTGCCATTGGAGCATCGCTGGGTCTGTGCAAAAAGAAATTAATGTGAAATTTGTCAGGGTCTGATTAAAACTCTTCTACACTCCCAACACAGATAGTCTGCAATGATCACGGCCAAGAGTCGCAGCCCAGCTGTCATGAAAATCACATGAGGACCCAAACCTTGCCCGTCATAAGTATGTATGCATGAACTGGCGAATCTTTATATGTGCAAAGGCTAATTTAAGCAGAGTCATACATGTAGAGGAATCACTGTATCATATAGACCTATATCCAGGACAGTATCTCTACAACCATGCACACAAACACTGGCAAATAGCAACGTAACTAACAACACTGTGGATACTGTACGTATGCATTGCCGGTATTGGCGTGTAGTTTGTGCCAATTGCTGCGATCTAACAATTTTCAGAAGAATTTTATCTACTGATTATTTTCTTGACTATTCTTTCAGTCAGAAAATAAAAATATCACATTGTCTGTGAGCCCACATGCCTGATGACCTTTTTTTGTCCGACCAAAGATATTCTGTTTACTAATACATAAGCCAGGGAAAAGCAAGTGATTATCAAAGCTGTTTTTTTTTTCTGTCAACTGACTAATCTCAGCTTTAATAAGATTTAATATTCAACAAAACATATTTTACAGTGGAGAGAGCATGGAAACAATAATGACGAAATAATCCTCACTCAAAATCCCACCGGATAGCTTTTTCAGAGCTTTCAGTCATATCTCGAAGACTTCATCAACAAATGAAACTGGCTCGTGTTTTATTACTTGACCTAAGTGCAGAAATGTCAGTGTCAGACGTGAGCGGCCATTTCAGTCTGCAGCCACTGACTCCCAGTAGATATCGTGACCGGACTGGTGTTCTCAGAGTCAATTCCAAAAATATCCAACAACATGGATTTTAGAGCAGTAAAACAAATCAAGATTATCTAAATGTACAGCCTAATCAGACAGCGTGTAGACAGGTTTTGGCCAATTACAGTCACTATTTTATTTGCTGCAAGAGGAAAATCATCACATGCTCTATTTAAGGCTTTCAAACATGTCAAGGCAACACCCGGTTCCTGATGATTCTGCTCTTCGCCCATGAAAAGATCAAAGTGCTTGAGTGCTGTGTAGGATATTATGCGCAGCATTTCTGCAAACCATGCGCCAGTGGGGTACAGAGAAGCAAAGAAACAAAGGGCAGGATGTAGTCTCTCTGAATGAAGCCAACTTTAAAGGCTCTTCTGAAACCTTTTCAAAATGCTTCACAGAGCCTCAATGTTTCAGTAATCATCAGAGTCTAGCCTATAAAAAGGTGGCAAAACTTTTCAGAATACATTAAAGCAGGACTACACATTGGGACTATTAAAAATGTCTAAATTTAGATGCAAATTCCTGCCTTATAGTGTATATAAATTATTGTCATGAGAGTACAAGCGGCTAATGAAGGATTATCTGACTCTTTGAACTCATCCTTTGCATCATGTTAGACCCAGTAGAACAAAACCATTATCTCTGCAGCTAATCAGATATTGCACCTAATTATTGTCTTCTGCACTGTATCTCCTGGCCCACTTCTTGTGTCATCATCACACTGTGATCACTTGTGCGAAGTAGGTCTTAATTAGAACTTCTTGGGAGTTTGCAGAAGTGACGCCTCAGCAGATGGGCTTCCCACCTGAGGGAGGTGAAAAAGGCATGCCTTCCTCAATCCCCTCGCCCCTGCGTCCCCCCGGGCTGCCATCAACAGAAATTTTATCAGCATGGTCTTGACTGCCCTGCCTCTGAGTACACATAATTTTCCAGCCGACGCAGCCACTGAGAGGTGCCTCGTTGAAGGTGACTCCACCTCTGCTGAAAAGCTGGATGTGAAGGCAGACGTTATCGGCCAGGCAGGATTCAGACTGAATCAGTGGTTTGCTGTTTTTTAACCTCTCAGTGGGGTTTTTCCTGCCCTGTGAAAGGTGTTGCTATTCAGCCTTATGTTAACAATTTCAGAGTACAAAAAATAACCAGTGTTTTTATTCAGGGTAGCACTAGCAATTGATAGAACATTTATACGGTGAACTATGGTTTCTATGTCTCTCCTACACACCTCTAAAAACGGCAGTTGGAAAAAAAAGAAAAAAAAGAAAAAGCATCCACTGGGGAAAAGGTTCACCAACTGTAGTTCATGAAGTTTCAAGCTGTGGTGGGTGGTTTTCTCTGGTGGGTCCAAACACACAGCTAGAGGTTAAAAATGAGACCTCGTGAGGCAGATTGCATCTCAACAACTAACTTGTTTTCACCGACTTGTTTTCTTTCTTATATTTAATTTGTTTTTTTGGTGTATGAACTGCAAGAAGAAGATGGCATTCTGGAATTCTATAAATATTCAATGATATTCAATTTGTTACAAAATAAAACTATCTATAATAAGCAGAGCTGACCTGTTTTTATTCTTAATTACAGTCAATATTATGCTTTCACTGACACTGATTTGGGCATTTTGTAGGTACTATTCAGCTGTAAGCATACAACCTTATTCCTGCTTCATACTAACCCATGACATCTGATTTCAAAGGAGATGTTTGGAAGTCAAGAACAACAAAATGTCAGTACGGTCTGATGAATTGTTCTCCCCGAACACCTTGCTTTACTTCACACAGGAGAAAGTAATGGGAAATATCTATTTGTAAAAAGAAAATCACGAGTAAATTATTCTTTTTCAGGAAGGAGCAGAAGGGAATAATTTTGCAACAGAGCACTTTTGTAAACATTATCTGGTTATCCATTTTATATAAAACAAATCTGCTAAAAAATCTAGTTATTGAAAAAAAAAAACAAAGGTTCAATGAATATCTTGGGAATGCAGAAATCTCATAATGAGCCAACAACTTTGAAAATCTTTTTACTGCTGCAGTACCGTGCCACTGGTAGAGCCACTACAGAATTCAATAACTGTGTGTGTGCTATAGTGATACTGCAGTTGTGTTGTAGTACGTATCTGCCGTGATGGTCAGCTGCCGATTACCATACTGAATATTTTCCTACATGTGATTTACTTTTGTGTTGAACTACTGTATTATAACCACTGTCAGATACTGAAGCCTCTTTACTTTTAATTTAATAAATAAAGATAAAGATATAAAAATATAAGTATATCTTTATCTAGCTGTCTAAACAAACTGGTTTCGGCACAATTAGAATGACCTCATCGGCATCTCCAGTATTTAGATGTTATGTTTACATAAGTGATAGTTTTGCAAAAGGAGCTATATGTAGGTTTTCTGCCTATGAACACAGTTGGGAGGATGCAACACAAGAAGTTCCACGGCAGCCTGGACACTTCAGTGCCACTGGGCTGTGGCTATCTGGTTAGCATGCTAGCTTCAATGAAAAGAAAAAAAAGCTGGCACGAGCAGTAGCCGGAGACAGCTATAGCAGGTAAAGGGAATGAAGTTTGATGTGCCACGTTTCTAGAAGCAGTAACAGCTGTTAATGCTATGGTTTCATTATATATTAAATATCAACCAATGAAAGAAGATTCTTGTTCTTTCAACAATCATAAACAAATATGTATATACATACATACACACCCACCCACACAAATAAAGAAAGAAAGAAAAGAAGCAGAATCAGTCATGATCTTAAACCGTTATCCACACTGTTATGATGCTTATGTATATATAATATTGTCATTGAATGAATCTACTTATTCATCAGGCAGCTTTTCACCGCATCACCATAAACTGTATATATACTACAGAGAAAGATCTTTGACAGTGTCTGCACAATCAGATTCGTTTTCACTTGGAAACATTCATTCCGGCAATCAGTGCCTGTGTGGGTCATTGTATTCGATGTTATTTATAGCCAAGTTGTCTTTAAAACATGACAATGTCATTGCTTTTGTCAAAAGCCCCCAGGGCATGTGTGGGTTGGTTATGTTTTCCTTTAAAATCATCTATACACTTTGAGGCCTACGATTAAGTAGCTCAAATAGCTATGTTGCTAGACTGAACATCTTTAAAGGATTATGTATTGAGAGTACACTAAAGACAGTTCGATGCTGGTGAGAGCTCTTATAATGTGTTTTCATTCATTCCACCTTCCCTGATTCTGCCAGCCCTAAGCACAGCCCGTTCACACTGGGGAGAAGACTCTTAAAATAGAGATAGGGGGATATGGAGTATGAATTTGCATTACCCTAAGAGAGCGACAGAGATGGAGAAAGAAAAGAGAGAACAGGGAAGGAGTTGTGTGGCAGTCTTACCCCTCTGGGGCATAAAAACTCTCTGATAACATCCAGGCCATAGAACAAGGACACTTCTCCTTTCAGATTACTCACTGTGAGGGCAATGCACACAGGAGTGCACATTGGACCCCACTGGCAAAGCAAGCTACAATTGACAGCTTCATCAAATTACACATATATACAGTATATCAGAGTATTCAGAAAGTATTCAGACCCCTTCACTTTTATCACATTTTGTTATGCCACAGCCTTACACTAAAAGTTTTTAATTTTTTCCCTCATCAGTCAACACTCAATACCCTCAAAAGAAGAAAAAAATTACCCATGTACTTTATTCAGACCATTTACTCAGTGCTTAGTTGAGGCACCTCTGGCAGTAGTTACAGCCTTAAGTCTTTGTGGGTGTGAGGCAACCAGCTTTCCACACTTGGTTTTGGGGATTTTCTGTCATTCTTCTCTGCAGATCCTCTCTGGTTCTGTCAAGTTGGATGGGGACTGTTGGCGGAGAGGCATTTTCAGGTCTCTCCAGAGATATTTGATTGGGTTCAAGTCATTGCTCTGGTTGGGTATTTAGAGTTGTCCCTAAGCCACCCCTGCATTGTCTTGGCTGTATGCTTAGGGTTTTTGTCCTTATGGAAGACAAACCTTCAGCCCAGCCTGAGGTCCTGAGTGCTCAGGGCCAGGTTTTAATTTGGGATATCTCTCTACTCTGTTCCAATCAACTTTCCCTAAGCCCTGCCCAGCCTCCCAGTCCTCACCACTAAAAACACCCCTACAATACACAATGCTGCCACTGCCATGCTTCACTGTCGGGATAGTACTGGGCAGGTGATTAGCAGTGCCTGGTTTCCTCCTGCCATGACACTTAGACCTGAGGCCAGACAGTTTAATCTTGGTTTCATCAGACCAGAGAATATTGTTTTTCACAGACAGAGTCCTTTAGTTGCTTTTGAAACTCCAAACAACTTTCATGTGTCTGTCACTGAGGAGAAGCTTCCAACGAGCCACTCTGCCATGAAGCCCAGATCAGTGGAGTCCTGCAGTCAAGGGCGACTTTCTGGACGTTTCTCCCTTTTCTACACAGGGTCTCTGGAGCTCAGCCAGAAAGACAATTGTATTCTTGGTCACCTCACTTACCAAAGACCTCCTTCCCTGAATACTCAGTTTGGATGGGCAACCAGCTCCAGGAAGAGTCCTGGTTGCTCCAAACCTCTTCCATTTAATATTCTATCAATGTGTTTTTGAGAACATTCAACACAAACCTGTCTTTAAGCCCTGCAAGCAGTTCCTTATTCCTCGTAGCTTGATTTCTTTTCTCAGCTGCACTGTCAGTTGTGAGACTTTATATTAGCAGGTGTGTCTTTCCATATCATGTTCAATCAACTGAATTTGAACAGAGTGGACTCCAATCAAGATGTGACCATGCTCAAAGAGGTCCAGTGAAATGAGAGGCACCTGAGCTAAATTTCAAGTTCCATAACAGAGGGTCTACTTATGTCGATGTGATATTTCAAGTTTTCCTTTTTGATACATTTAATACAGATTTTTTTTTTTTTTTTTCATTTTATCATTAGAAGTTATTGAATTGACTTAAATGATGGAATATGTCTGTAGCATAACAACATGTGAAATGTGTATCAATAGGCTATAGCAAACAGAAAAAGCATAGCAAACCTACAAAATAGTTTCAGGTTCAAGGAAAATTTACCAGCACAACAACAAATTAACTTAGATTAGGCCTATTTCATACCTATGATAACCAAGATTTAACTCAACTAATGTCAGTTTTCCATCTCATTGTCATTTCCTCAGCTATAAAACTGTCATTATAGACAACAAACCAAAACAAAAATACTTAACCCATGATGGTATTGAGGTTGTGGGAAATTGTGTTTGTTAAATGCCACTAAAAGCTTTAACACTGAAAAAACAAAAACATTAAGCCACTTTTAGGAGTTTGCACTCCCTTTCTAGTCAAACTTGGATGGATGAGCTGCACAACATGCTAGTGACTAATATGTTACAGTGCTGGATTATTTAAGTTACAACAAATGTTAATGTGCTTTTGAATGCAGTTTGCTTACTTTTCAAACATAACCCTCCTGTTCTGGTTTTGCTTTGGCTCTCTGTACAATCATTTTGGGGTCAATTGCAGTGACCTGTGTTTCACTTGTACACAAATCAACAGACGAAGCTTTTCACACATCTAAAGCAAAAATATTATTAGTTTAAAACCAGTAAATTGGATGATAACTTAAAATTATAACATGTCCCTGTGTCTTCACGTGATTTCACAGTTCAAAGGTGTTATCTATTGATAGTATAATAGAATATGACAAAAAAAGACTGTGCTTTTACTTTGGTGCACCAACAGCTCATGCGGGTTTTACAACCAGACATGTTATTGCTAATCCCAGAAATAATATCCATGTCTCAGTGAACTCCCCATGTCTGCAGTAAGTGCACCTCATCTCTGTCCAGGAAACACCCGCATCTTCTGCTCCACAGATCACTGCTTGGTCAGCTGACACTGATGAATACACAGCACATAAATGACATCATGCACTTGTCACACTGTGATAAAAGACCTAAGCCTTCAATAATAGAGGAGGGTTCATGCCTTGTTAACATCACAGTAAAATCACAAGTGCATGAAGTCTCAGGGAGCTGAAAATGTTGTCCAAAGACTAAACAGACCTCTAAAAACCGTGAGCCACAACGCTGATACAGAGAACCTAATTTCATCACTCTCATTTAATGGCAACACCTTTAAAATACTGGTAATTGCCTTGCTTTCTTATATGAAACATAAACTCACATCTTATGGAAATCACTCTGACCCCTCTGGGATGAGTGAGGGAAAACAAATTTTTTCTCATCTGCAGCATATTGAGAAAATTAGGGCATGATAACAGTCCTTCTCTGCCCTTCCCAGTTCCATTAATTCCAGCATGTAGCTTTAAAGGAGTCTGACCCAGAATAATCACTGTTTTCAAGAGGAGGTCAGCAGAGATGTACTGTAAAGCCGAGACAGCCTCAAGTAGGGATGCTCTAAACAATTGAACTTAACTACAGCTCTCTTCGTAAAGGAGAAGCACTACAACCAAAGGTACTATGCTTTTAAAGCGCCCAGCCTGGGTGATATTCTTCATGATGCAACACTTTGGTTTACACATAGATAGAGAAAAAAAAAGTAATTTAGCCAGGAATGTACCTTTCCTGTACATTTCTTATTGATTTAAATGTCAAAAACTGTTTCGGTAAAATCAGGTTTCCCCTGCTGAAAGAGTTTGCTACCAGATACACTGGTCGGGAATTTCAAGGACTGAGTTGGACCGAAGGTTGTCACAATGGTCTGGGAGATGGGGGCTCTGGCTGCAACCTGGGTGCCGAATCAGACTGCCAATCCTTCACTCAAATGTTAGCCCCAAACATCAAATACAGTCGGAGAGGCAGGCGCACCATGAGGTTATACCATCATCATCTGTCCCTGGAGGAAAACCCAGCCGCAAAGTCACAGTCAGAGAGGAGCTTTAAACAGCTGTTTAACACTGGAATATCCACCATGTCCATTTACAGGATCAAATCAGTGCATCAAAATTATAGCACTGTTAACAACAGCAGCTGCTGTCATGGCTGACCTGTGAATAAGGTGGAGCAAAGCAGCTGCACATATCTGAGATCTATGACACATGATGTGAATTATTCATTAATATCTAATTTTGCCATGATGTTAGGAAGTGTCCGTGCCTGTTAGAACCACGCTCTGTTTTGTGCTGTCAGTGTATGAAAAACACAATGGACCTCCGGTGCCTTTCAAAAAGATTATTGAGATGTGAGGTAAAAGAATTCCAACCTTTAAATATCTAGGGAATGACTCTGAAACCAATCCTACATTAAATGACGTTGCAGCCTCGTGAGCAAAACACAAATTTTTTTTTCCTCCAACAGTTTTTCTATGTTAGAATGTCAGCCGTTTCCTTGAACAAGAGAGTGAAATAGGCATCAGTAACACAACTTTACACTGGTCTTATTGTAACTATAGCACAAACTAGACTCCCCTTATAGCACACAACAGACATTTGAGCTGTATCACAGGGAAATACTGCATAAAAAAACAAAACAATATATAAGATTATTTGGACTGCACTTCTATGTACTGCATATTGCGTGTATGTGGACTGGAGAACTACCGGGGCTCAAGTTTTTTTTTATTGTACACTTGTGGGCTTTTAATAAATGTGAAAATAAATTTGTCTGACAGAATTTACTCATATGTTACAGCCTTACTCTTTCACAGCTGCTTCATCTTTTCTGTGCCTCCGTGGGGTAAGGCAGATGATGGGGCTGGGAACTTTTGCAATGTTTAAGATTATGAAGAGCGAGGCTCTTGTATTGTACGATTCGTGCACAGTGTAAAAACCTCCAGGGGAATGAGGGAGCGTGGAGGAACTTCAATTCAACCAGCTCCAGAAGCACAGTTCCTCAAACACCCTCCCTGACCGTTCTGCTCCCCTTAATACACCTGATTCTCATGTGGGCCAGCAAACAAATAAAAGAGACAAATAAAAAAAAAAAAAAACAACACTCATTATTTATAGCACAGAATCCCAAGACCTATAGTATAAGAGAATGTTCTAACATCGCTCACAGATTCAAACTGAATCTACGTCTGATATTTCACTAGTAAGATCTGGTGCTGGTCCTAGAGGATGAACCAGCTGGTAGTCACTTGACCTTTCATCCGGTTGCCATCAGCAGCTCAAACCCAAAGCTGTTTTTCTGCAAGAGAGTGAACAGCACTTCAGAATTAATCATTGAAATTATATCTTAGTTCAACATAAAGCAAATGAAATAATGTGCTGCCATATGGTTATTCATAAACTCTTGGGTTATGGTGACATTGTCAATGATTGTGTCATGCTATACAAAATGTTCAGCTCAAGATCACGAACACTTGAATTTCTACATTACAACCGTTATAAGTAGTGGTCCAAGTAATTATTGTGCCATATGAAGTCGTCCTGATCTCACTTGAATACCCCACCATACAATGATGCATTGATCACTGAAACCTTACAAGATCAGCGCTACAGTCGAGCAGTGAAGAGTAGGTCACTCTTGAGAGATAATGCCTAAATTGACTGGAATAATCTCTGCTTGCACAAGGAAACAAACTCCACATAGGGAAGAGTACTCATGCAGATATTTTTTGAAAGAAACGCACAACTGTCATTTAAGAAAATATACAGCCATTACAAAGGCTGCACCTCTCAGACAAATGTGATTTTCATACAAAAAATATGGCAGGGCTGCCTTTCCAGTTCAATAAACTCAATAAACTGTTAATGATAAAGTAAATTGAAAATGTCAGAGGGTATACAAAATGCTGAAAGGAATTCCCCGCAACCTTGATGAATGGTGCTGCATATTGGATATTTATGAATTATGAGCCTACATGGCTTGTTCCATTATTCCATTTAAAACTCATTTTAACTGGCACCTGGCCCACAGTCCTGGACACAATAGAATCTGTTATGACAATGAAAGCAAACTTTAGCATATTGTTGAAGCAGTGCTTCACATTTTGTCAGACTCTAAAGTTAATTCTTCACCAAAGGAAAGCAAGGCCCAATTCATCACAATTATCTGGAGGCCTTAATGTGTGTTAACAAGGTAACATTTCTGAGAGAAAGACTGACAGTCAGCATACTTCTGTTATCAAATACTAACAGTCTCTCACAGCATGCAAAGCATTAGGACTTCTCCAGAGACATCAGCACCTTCCTTATCCACCATAATTCTCACAGACAGTATCATATTGTGGCAGCTGCTCAAAATGGACCATTAGCAAAATGTTCTATTGTTATTTTAATCCAGTTCTGTTCAGTCTTTCCATTGCTTGGCATTTTTCTCCTTTCGTCTCTTCCCATTGTGCACAGTACTTTTCGAGGATGAGGCTCCAGCAGCCCTTTTTATTTCTGAGGAGGGAACTCATGAAGATGAAGATTATGGAGTTTAAGGTCCTGACGTCTGAAAACTACACTGAGTGTTGATCCTCACCACTAATGAACATAATGTGTGTCTGTTTTTCAGAACCAGATGTTACTTTAACAGCACTTCAGGTGTGGCTTATAATGGACTGCATCGTCATCATAATTCAAACACACACACACACACACACACACACACTTTAATATTATATCATTATCAAGAACTACAGTGAAAAACTAAACTGGTAATAAGTTAGTCCATCTCTCAGTACTTTCCAACTTCCCCAGTGTGTCTGTGATTATGAGCCTCAGGCACATTTGTTCCAAATGAATATGTTAATCTTTACAAATTTGCATAAATATATAGTTAATTAAAAAAAACAATTGTACTGATTCAAATTTGGACCTGACTATTCCAATTTCATTTTTAAGAACTATATTTGACAACTTTTCTTTCATGGATGCATGTTCATAAAGAAACACGATCTATGAACTGACACAATGCAGTTAAAAGAGTTATTATGTCAGTTACTATAAGTCACTTGACTTACGTAAATATGTAGTGAGCTCATACATTTCTTGCAAGCATTGTGAATTCTAGAGCTCACAAAATTCACTTAAACAATATTTAAGAGCTGCCTACAGTATTTTCTAATCACAGCCACTCGCTCACACATACATGCACTGGATATCAAGCAATTGAGTTTACCTCATGTTTGTTGTGTTTGCACTTTAGTTGTGGATGTGTTTGCGTGTCACAGAGTATAGCTGAGGGGGTTCATCTTCCACTCGTCCACTAAAAGGACGAGCTCTGATACCTCTGAGGCTCTATTTGCAGCCTTTTGAATAAGCAATCATGCCTTTGTTGGCGCTGAAGAGGGCTGTGTGCTCAAAGATCTCAGACTAAGCGACAGGGCAAATATATCCCAGCATGCATACACATTCATGCACACATATTCACACACACACACACACACACACACATGCAAACGTCTCTGTGGTGGCAAGCTCTATTGCCAAGATAGACAGGGATCAAATCGCTTATTCCCAGTATGTCGTGTTTCTAATTTGTTGATTGTAATGACTAAATCCTTCTCGATCCTGATCCAACAAAGTTACTTGCTGCCGCTATCAACTGGCTGTGATACACACTGAAACAGGCCAGGTGGTCATAATCTCTGCTCTCACTGATCAACAACAAAACACCAAGGATTTGGCGAATCTGCTTCTTTGACCAATGCCCCATTTGCAATTACACATTTCAACTCTTATTTTGAGTCTGAGAAGTCAAAATTCAACATTTAGGATTTATGTCTATCCCTGGGACAAAGGCAAACTATCACATTCAAACAGTGAGTTGCTAGATTTTATCCAAACTACTTTACACATAACATAGAAACAAAGTATCTTCAGGAGCTCAAAAGCTTTTTGTTGGTTTCTATAGATACACAATCTTCAGTTTTGACCTTTTACTGTGTGCTGCACAATACAGTATCTGTGTTCCACTGGACATCTATAATAAATGTTCCCTTGAAACATCTCATCATAAATCGAATTGCATGGGATCATATCTATGCGTTGGTGGTTGTTTTAATTTTTAATTTTTTTTTTTTTTTTTTTAGAATATCATGTGGCATGTGGTTGTGTTGCTTTGAAAAATACCGGCTCTGAGGTGTAGGAGTTAAGCTCTCCTCAGTAGATATCCAGTATTAGGGAGATAAATACCACAGTTGGCTCTCCAAAGAGTTCCAGAGATTTATGGATTGCTTCTGTGCAGCAGGCCTCTGGGAGGCAAATATTCTATGAAATCTTCCAAATGTTTTGGTAGTGTGCAACACACAGACACACACACGCACAGATGCACACATAGAAACAGACTTTGGCCCTGCCTTTAAGGCTGAGCTGCAGCAGCTGCTACAACGGTTCTAGTGTAAAAAATATTGTTGCATTGCTGAGGTCGGAAAATAATTCATAGAGCAAAACAAACAGACGCGAAAAAGCGTAGAGTGCGTAGATGGTTTAAGGGTCCATGTTGAAACAGCCAAGGGTGTTGCATCATCCCATTAATTACTCCCACTGCACAATGTCCTCCGCCATAGTGTGCATGACCCACATGCTCAGAAAGATAAGCTGGGTTGTAAAGAGCATGGGAATGTGGTGAAAATAAAAAATTTAAAAAAAAGGATCAGACAAACAAGACAATGCTCCAATCAACTCAGCCCCTCGCTCTCAACATTTTTATTTTGCCTTATGCCATCAATTACTTTTCCGTCTTTTCTTCATTTATGAAGTGTTTTAGCGGAAAGTGGCCCGCTGAGAGACGCCCCCTACGCCTAGAGAAGACCAGTTAGTGAGAAGGGCCATGACGGATAAATCTGATCCTTTGTAGAGGCAGTATTGATCCAGCAAAAGCTCACTACATGAATCAAGTATGAGCTCTGTGCTGTTAGTTCCTTTACGCTGTGGGATGGATGTGCTTCAGTGCAATAGAAACACACACTTTCTCATGTTGCCCAAACTGGACAAGATTGTCATGAAATCCAATCAGGCTGCTGGCACTATGGTGGGAACTCGGACTTGAATTTCATGAGATCTGATGTTTAGGAAGATTTAGGTTTAGGAAGGTTCAGGTTTCGGTTTAGGGAAGTTTAGGAGGGAGGGAAGCAGTGTCATTGTTAGCCCACTTTCCATTCAAGTTTTCTAGGATTATTAGATTTCCAAAATATGAGTTCAATTCTAGTCCTCTCATTACAAGCATCCTTTATGCAGTTATGTGTGATGGTGGGAAATGAACTGGAAGCAGTTATGATGCAGTTCTGCCCATGTCTCCTCTCCATTAATGACTATACCAGTCAATGACGAGTCACTTATAGTTCATCCCTGTACTTAGCGACAGCTATTTCTCTCTTCTTCTCTTGTTCGCCTTCTCTTAGTGGTTGCTCCAGAATGGTCAGAAGAACCAGCATCCATGTCTGTTTAGTCTCTTTTGCGCTGTTTCGCAGGGACAACCTGTTCTGCTCCTTCTGGATTTAACAGACTGCTGAGCACAGGGTGTTTACGACATGCACACAGACACACACACACAGACACACACACACACACACACACACACACACACACACACACACACACATATCTCCAGAGGATAGGATCTCAGAGAAGCAACACAGCCTATTTCACTGCAAATTAGGTTAATCACGCTCCAGAGAGGCCCAGTTAATAACCCTCACAGAGGCTATTAAGATGGCACCTAAATCACAGGAATATCTGAATATCTGATGGCCCCTTACACAGTAGTGGCATGTCTAACTTAGGAGTTCTTGGTAGAGCTAGTTGGAAGAAAGACAACTGGTCATATACACCGTAGGCAACTCTAGACAAATGGTGCTGTGCACAACCAATTGTTTCTCACTGGAGAAAACACCTCAGAGTAGAGTATAATAAATTAGGAACCCTGGTTCATTAAGCCAGTGATATTAATCAGAATTAGACTAATAGTCAGTTTTCCCTTTTACATGGAGATAACACACAGAATACTAAGCGAATGATCACCAGGAATAGCAACATGAGAACGTAATTCCCAAGCTCTTGTAGCTCACGATTCATCAAAGCCAGCATCTGTCTTCATGTGGCAGTTTATTCTGTTTCCTTTAGAACTAACACGCCACCCACTTGACATATCACACTTACCCTATCCCCATTTATTACAGGAATATTTATCCATTTCCATCCAATTTACCCAGGCCAGAACAAACTAGACACGTGAACCAACAGGCACCCATCCTCAACAGTCTTGTTGTAGGCAAGTGGAAACTGACAAATGAAGCCCTCCTGAAAGGCAGCGGCTGTCTCTGTCACTAATATTTTGTAGCTGTAGTGGACCAGGGCCTGATAGTATCTTTAGCGCCTCAGCGGTATGAGAGCTCACCGTGGGGAACCTCAAACTGTGTGACGTCCATGAAAGATTGAGCCTGGAGATGCCAAGCCTGGGAGAGATGAATCCCTGCCGGTTAACACTCAACTGAGACACACCCTGGTCTCGGATCAAAACTAAATTTATCTTTATTGAGATACATATAGATGAAGATACATAGTCACAAGACTTGAGAAAACCATTACTTTGGAATAAATGTCATTTTTATTTGGAAGTTTAGTTGCTGTACAGCATCTCACTGTAAACAGCATCTTCTTCATTTTCAACCCAAGCTCAGTATCTTGGGCAGTCAATAGCGTACAGAGTATTTAACCTCTTGAAACACTGAGGCTTTTACCCAGAATGCTCCAATGGTTTTAAACAACCAACAGTGTTCAACAATGCCACATTAAACATTTAACTTAATGTTGAAACCATAAGTTGATAATTTCAATTAGTCAGATAGCTGTAAAGCAGTCAGCCACAATCTCTACCATTTATAGAAGCAATTCATAAAGCAGAGGTGCTCTACATCCATTTATTCCAGCTTAGCCAAAGTGAGAATTTGCACCTTTTTCCTTTTTTATATTATTACATAATGTCTATGGAGCATGGGCCAAAGACACAATTTGAAGACGTCAGCTTGGGTTGTGGGAAGTTGTAAAGGGATTATTTTACTACATTTTTGCATTACAGAAGAGGCTGGCTTCACCTTTATTCTACAGTAGACAGGGCCCGAATAGTTAAAGTAGGTACCAGACTATGGCATATATTGTTATAGCCATACATTTTTAATTATGATAAAGGTGTGAAGAATCACATATAAAACTAACATATTGATTCAGTTATCCGTGTTCCACTGTTCAGCATTAGCAAAAATCCATCACACTTTGTTGGTTTTTAATTACAATATGTTTGGAGTGGTTATATTTTGTGAAATGATAATAAGACGTGTTCATATCATCATCATAAAACTGAAAGCCAATGACTAGTCATACAGAATGACCACCCAGCCCTCGTCCTAGTTCGCTCAGAAAATATGAGTAACAACAGTGGTCAATGCCAAATCCTGGGTTTTAAATGCTTTAGTTACCCATCCATCAATCCTTCTCTCCTGTGTTGCTAAAGTCAGAGCTCTTGCATTTACGCCCACATATGCAGTTTCTGTAGGTGGTCTGTTCTTTGTCTGTTCCAACAGGAACAGGATCTTTCTCTGCACACGCTTCCTACCCATTACATCTATTTGTTTTTTCAAAAAAAGTACTAATGTTAAAGTAAAGACCTCCCCCAAAGTTTTGCCATCAATCTCTGGCAATAAGGGATAATAATAAACCTCACAAGTTTTTAGCCTGCACTGGAAAGCAGAATCTAAAACATGGGAAATTACAACTATGACTAAGAGACTTCAGTCCATAACGGCAGTTGCTGTTCATTCCACATCCCATTTTGACCTTCTACATCATGTCAGCAAGTGACATAAATTGGTTTCTCTGTGCCTGCATTTCATTTCATCATCTTGTACAACTGCCTTGTCTGTGCCATGTATTGGCATTTTCCTGCGAGGTCAGCCCAAAGTTGTACAGTGTGTGTCATGCATAATAAACATCCGACCACAAATGGGCAGGAATTAGAGCTACCAGTGGGAATGAGATCCAGCAGGTGGCATGAAGATCTCACCGTTGGCAGGTTCGGTCTCATTTTCGCAGCGTGTCATTCTCTTTAAATCTATTTCACACCAAATGAAAGAGCTCAAGTTTGGCTTTTGTTTGCAGACTTTCGAACTAAGTTGAAGTCAGGAGACTGGTCTCCTTGATGCTCCGATAAAAAAGAACTCAAATATCCATGTACTGTTTTGTTGTATGACTGATCCCTCTTTGAACAGTTGTCATTGTAGGGTCAGAGCAGGGGGGGAAAGGAGTGAGTGGATGCTGTTGAACGGGGTAAAGCTTACCTCTCCATCCAGCCAGTCTAGATGCCATCCTGCCTCTATTTTGGATAAGCACTGTTCAGTACATACACCCACTACTTCCATGTTTTAGAGGAGAAGGGGGGGGGGGGGGGGTAGACTTTCAAACCAACAAACTCTAAAATCGATTAAACCCATTTACAGTTCTATCATTTCTACAGTGTGTCATTTATATTCTGTATATCTTTCTGTAATTTCACCAACTAATTACCTTGGTAATTGCCTGTGTCTGTGAGAGCGCACACATGTGTTTGTTCTCACAGGTGGGGAGGAGCTGACAGACCTAACCTTGAGCCTATTTGTGCGCGTGCGTCCGTACACGTGTATTTTGAGCGCGAGCGCGCGTCTGGTGAGTGTATGTGTGTTGCTTGCGCCGTACTGTTGGCGACCCCCAGCGTACAGGATGCGAAATTTCCCATCATTTTCTTCCTTTAAAACATCACAAAACATATCCACATTAAAGCCCCCGCCTTAATATTCCCCAGTGTCGACACTATAACGCAAAACAGTCGGTGTATTTTAAGAACTTTGGTCCAGCTGCAGCTACATTTAAATGTCTTTTTTTTTTTTTTTTTTTTAATTCTTCTTCTTTTTTTCTTTTTTTTTTTACAGCCCCATGTAATCCAGTCACCAATTCCTGCAGACTCTCACAACTTGCAGTGGCGTAGATTAAAAAACTGGGACAACATGTTGTCGAACAGCGGCGTCAAATGTGAAACAACATTAAACAATGTCTGCGTTTTTCGGTTAAACCAAGCGTTGGTCATTTACAACGTAATTGCTATAACGTGAAATAAAATAGTTCCTGTCTTACCTGCGCGCAACGCTCCGTTTTATCCACATTTTTCTCGTCTGCCGAATCCGTCTCAGTCTTCCAGGTATCCTCCCATTTGGATGGATTTCCACCAAAGTCGACAATAGCTGGTAAAAAAGAAAAACACTCAAGTGACGGACCTTACTCCAGCTGTCATTATTTAAGCCATATCCTTCAACGTTGCGCACATCAAATTCCTCCAACGCCGCCGCCAAATCCCACTAAAAAAAAAAAAAAAAAAAAAAAAAAAAAAAAAAAAAAATGCCAAAGCAATAGTCAGGTCTCTTTGAAGTTGCTTGTCAATTGTTCTATTGACGACAGTCTTCCTCGTTATCAGTTAAAAGGAGAGCGCGTGCAGGCGGACAGGTGAGCGGGAAACCATAGGAGGTGCCCTCAAACTTTGCCTTCACGCATATCTTTCATCTTCCCTCCCCGGCTGGAATGACAAGGCTGCAAGAAGCGGAGAGAACAAAAACAAGACATGTAGTTGACATGCTCTCGCTGAAATGACAGCGCACCTTCTCCTACATTGTTAAAAGGCAGATGATCGTCCAAAAAAAAAAAAAAAAAAAACTGGGGGTGGAAGATGAGGATGTTCTGAAGCACGAAGGAGACAAGTCACCGATGGCAGGGGGTCCTCATTATCTACTCACGTTTCTGGAGGTGTTGAGGGGTGCGGAGGGGTTAGAGAAAGTAAAAAAAAAAAAAAAAAAGAAGAAAAAAAAAAGAAAATTAGGTGCAACTGAAAAGAGGAAGAGGGGAAGCGACGAAGGAGAATCCTGGAGGTTGAGAGTTGTTTCAGAGGAGTTGGAGAGAGGGGGAATGAGAGCTCGTCATTAGAGAGGGGAGAGGAGGCCGGTCCGTCTCCTCCTGCTGCTCCTCTTCTCTCAGACTGACGAACGACCTGCCTGCTGAGCCCCGCGCTGCCGTGACGTCATTTTAAAGCCAAACATGTCATGTGCCGGGGAGCCTCGCGTCATACGCGTGCACACTCACGACTGTCGGCGTGGACGTGACGAGAGGCCGCGCTGTCCGGCACAGTTCAGGGCTGCAGAGCGGTGCACGACTGACACACAAGTACAGTGAAGAGTGTGTAGGTGCTGCAAAGAAACTGCTGAGGAAAGGAAAAAAAAAAAGAAAAGAAATGCACGCAACATTGTGTCAGATGCATGTAGTCACATCAGCTGACAACATCATCAGCTGTCTGATAATATATGATGTCATCTTTTGTTTAAGGCAGCTGATGATCTGGGCTGGATCTTTTCTCTTCCTTATACCTAAGGCCAGGGGCGGATTCACTGAACCTATGATAATGTTTAATTTGCAGAAAATGACTTTATGTGAGAATAGCTTAGGTTAATTATTAGGCTACTATAACTGATACTGACACATAGTACCTTTGGCTTGTTGACACAAAGATAAAAAAAAAAATAATAATAATAACTGGAAACATGCAACAAGAATCCATTAGAATTACTGACAAAAACATACATTTTTAAACATTGTTACGTTTTTTTAAATTATTAAATGATTATTAAAATTATTCTGATAACGATGCATTTCCGTTTCCAAACAAAGTTTGGCATTCCCACTGAAAATGGTCCAGTCCATGTGGCGCTCTCAGCTCATTTATCTCAGATTTCATGGATGGGACATGTGGTAGCATACAGCAATGCAAATTGGTTACCATGTATTTCTTATATGACCACTGAGTGGCCACCAAAGTCATATATTTTCACTAAAAGCAGTTTTAACCGTACAAAATGTCATTATTTTGCTTGTTTAGGTCCCTCTGGTGGCCATGTCGTGTGTTTATGCAAAGGCTCTACATACCATAAGCAAGGGAAATAATGCACTATATATACTGTATATATAGTGCAGTATTCTCCTTGCTTACTGATTGTATCAGTATAGTTTCAGCTTGCAAATAAAGCTATTATGAGAGTCAAGTCACATATTATCTCATTACACTGGCAGCAAATATTATAGATGCAACAGACACATATATGCTAAAAGTCATCTAGAGCAGCTGAATGAACTTTTTGTTGTTATTATTATTATTATTCATAATTAGTGTTACTTTGCCCACTCTTTTCCAGTTCCGAGTGTCTGCTTATCTTCAGTGGGCAGCAAAGAAGTTCACCATAATGGCCATCGTTCAGAGGTTAATGCTACCAGAAAACACAGCCACAGACAATTAAGTTGTTTAAGTAACTTATAACAATCTGTTCATTGAAGGTTTAATAAGGAGTTAGAACTCACTGAACACAAAAAATAATGTCTTACTATATTGTTTGGTACAGAAAAGGAATAGATTATTTATTTCACGTGTCGACTATCTAAATATTACAAGATCAAATATTTCTGTCTTTGGTATAATAAAAGTGCTTTGCAGCCATTTCTATATTTCGTCACATCCTTTAGAATGAGCAGACTTTAGTCTTTAGAGAGAAAGAGAAGATGTAGTTCCCGGTATATTTATAGATGGATTTGTCGTGACGTCAGAATTCAAGAAAACATCAGGACATCAGGATCTATCACCCTGAGCCTCAGAGTAGTGATAAGTCCCTAAGCTGAGGTTAACACTGTTTTCTCGTAATATTTACCAGCTGAAAGCTGAAGTGAAAGGTACTTAGTGAGGGGTGTGTATATCTACCATCTTTCCCATATGACATGAATGTAGCATTAAACTGTCATCCTGGAGGCTTTTTGCACACCTGTACTACAAGATGTCAGTGGTGGGTAAAATCCTATTACATTAAAATCAATGTGCTGATGTGACTGCACAGCAAGGTAGGTGAAAATATTACCTGTGACAACATCAACTCTTGCGTGAGAAAAACAGAGAGTGTAGCGGCCTTTCCTCTACACCTCAGGGTCAAAGTGTCAAACCAATGACCACATCGCACCTGTTTTAGCCTTTGCAACTGTTCTAGCCTTTCCTGAAAAAATATTCAGCAGGCCCAACTGTTTTGTTCCTGCTTGCTGTATTTGAATATCTTTTGTGCGCAAATTCTCATATTTCAAGGCTTCTCACCTGAGGTGTTGTTGTTTAGCTCAGGCTTTGGTTCACACTCTTCAGGACCACCTTGATCAGCGTGGAGTTATGAACACAGCCCCTCTTCTCCCAATCAGATGAACTGCAGCTGTTTATAAAATTGATTGCTCTATACACGATGAAGCAACTTTCCTCCCCCACTAATTGTTGCCATGGAGCACACTTCTGTCAAATACCATCATTACTGCATCAGTGTGTATACATACATACGGATCCAAGTGGATACCTCTGTCTGAGGAAACTGTGGGTAGCTCCCCAGCAGATGGAAGCTGTCATCGCTCTCTCTCTCTTTCTGTGTGTGTCACCCTCTTCCGTCTCTTTCCCTCTCATTCACACTTGTGCTCCCACACTCACTGTTTTGCATGTCTTCTTCCTGTGTTGCGTGTTTGTGTATGTACTCATATTCACGTGTGTTTTTTGTTTTTTTTGCTTCTTCTATTGCTTCATGCAAGCAACCTAAGTGTGATGCAGTGTGAACAGGTTTGTCTTTTCTCTCTTGCCTCAGAGACAGAGTCACAGGTTGTCATGCATGTCTAAGACTGCGGGTGATTTCAGCTCACATGGACCTAAACACAGCATACTAAACATCTGTTGTGTAAGCTATTAACACCCTGCTACGAGAGTGCGAATTAAAAGGAAGAGGGATTTGAGTATTGCTGTTTATCAGCTAAGCTGGACTGAGTCACTCTGAAAAGAAGTTGTGGATACACTTTACATGTATGGGGTGACAGAGTGTACAATAACTTCACATGGTTCTCATGGGCAGGAGTTCAGTCTGTCATGAAACTATCCCTCCTTTTATTCTTTAAAAAAACATTTATCTTTCTCTGGTAAACAGTTGAAGTGCTTGTTGCAGCTGTCTGAAGCTTTATTCTGTGCTGTAATCTTAAGTACTTAGAGGGCAGCTGCCCACAGTATTAGTTTGATCATACATGTTTCATTTTTCAATCTCTTCATCTAATAATAACAAGAATAACAGCCATAATAATAAAAATTAATCAACAATGTTATGTACAGATGCCAGATTCATCCAAAAGATTAATTCCAAAGACAGGTATATATATATATTTTTTTTACCATTATTTAATATTTTAATTTCTAAATCTTAATTGAGAATTATCTTATTTCATCAGTTACTGGGGCTTTGGTGTCTTAAAGGCTCTTATCAGAAATTAACAGAAATACTGCGGCAGCTTAACAACATATGTTCACAATATGTTTTATGGTAAATTCCATCAGGTAATAATTCTCTGACTTCTCTCACACTACACATGGTCATTTAATCCATTGTTTATATGCAAATATTCATTACTGCAACTTTACTGATAGTTGTCTTTCCAGCTGTTAGATAAACTGGTAAACAAACTTTTCCTGCTCTTGCTGTTTCATTTATCTTTTGACCTACAACCAAGGCGAAGACGAAAAAACAACCTTTTATTTATTTAGTCAATGGTAACTTTAATAAATTCAAATTTAATTACACAACTTGATTTTATTACTATCGATGTTGGAAGTACTTTTCTTTAAATCTAATATTGCCAAGTCTATGACAATATGAAATAAGAAGAGAAACCTCAGGGAACAGTGGGATACAATAATGTATTCTCAAGCTGACTGACAAACACATAACAAACACAACATCCTAAAAGGAGACAGTGTGTACCATTACACATAGACATATATTAACAGCAAATGGACATTGTTTTTGAAAATTTACCAAACAGCTACATAATTAACAGATAAATGAAGGGGCGTTGTCTAAAATATAATTACACAGCCGTGCTCATTTTTCTAAACTGAAGTTATGAAGCTGCATCAGCATTATTATACTTTGTGATTTTATTAGACTGTGAACGTGCAGTCCAAGTGTGACTAAAATATGATTGGATGTTTAAACCTAAAGGTAAAGATTGTGACTAACAACTGTTGCATATTTACCACAGTTATTTCTAATCTGTTGATAATGGGGATGTTTTCACGGGTATATTAGATAATTATCTCACTGTAAGATTGGTTTCACCAAGACTGAGTGTGAGTAACCAAGGAGCTTTTCAAATTTCATGCTAGACTATGCCGTCTGCTCTTTCATCAGTGGATTAACTGAGCATAGTCACAAAATAAAAATTTATGGTAACTGAGCTAATTCTTGTTAAACGATAGCACTACAACAGCTCTGTCCATATGCTTCCATTATGTTCTGGCAGCTTTTCAGGTTTGCCTTTGCTTGATTACACAGGAGCTATCCACACAGTATATGCAAAGAACCATTTAATCAGCCATTAGTACATGGTTTGGTCCGACATTTAGACAGTTTTACTTGGTACAGCGCTCACGCTTTAGAGGGGAAAACCATATCCGTCTGTCTGTATTCCTGAACAACCAAAAAATTGCTGTGTTGGATATAAAATGGAAGACCTAATGTTCTAAAACAAAAAACAACTGGATATGAATTATAAAACACTAAAAGGCACTGGAATGTGAAATGAAGCAGCTCTGGTTTGAGTCATAGATTAGAGAAGTGGGACTTAATCTTTTTGACTTTCAACTCACAAAGCAAAGCAATCCCTATTCCCCTAACCCCTAACCCTGCCTCATACTGTAAGCAATGACTGTCCCATGTCGCATTATTTATTTGATTCATCATCAGCAGGTTGAAAACTATTTGATAGTTTACAAGAAAAAAAACAGCAATATTTCCCACAATACCCCTTGCAACACACCATAATTTTTCTGCATCCCTGTGATGGGTCTCTTGCCAAAAGTTGTGAAGCACTGACTCAGAGAATTTATTCTCAGGTTTCCAACTTTCAAAGTCATTGCTAGTGGGAATTTCAAACCGAAATCACAAGTGCGGATGAAATATATTGCAAAGGCAGCAATATGGGCAGTTAGTTTCCTCTTCATGCTACTGGTGTGTAAAGTAGTGCCAATCAGGCTGGTAGACATGTCTCCCTCAAGCCCTAAAATACTGTGAAGTAAAGTGTTACTATCATGAGGGACTGTGCGTTTCTGCAAGCAATGTATTATATGACATCAATATCATATTCAGATGGATGTGCAGCTTCTTTGCAAAATATTTCCATAACATTAATTTATCCTTGTAGGACAATATGCAGACAATTTAGCAATTTAAATAATAGCCACTAATACACTAAAAGGATTCGGTAATGACAGTTACATTTTAATATATAACAAAAATAATCTAATTAACAGCTGTTTGGGTTAACATACAGTATAAACAGCTCAACATATTATAGCTCAAATCAATTTATGACAGTCAACCCTGTCCCAAAGTCCAGTGATGATGTCAATAGATTCATATGCATATTCATTCTGTTTAAGTGTGCAGTCTATTGTTAGTCTATATTTATATTTGTTAAAACAGGTGAGCCAAAAAGTTTTTGTCCGTCTTTTGTGTGTTATTATGTTTCTAGTGGAGCCTGACTTGTGTAATTCCTTAGCAATTTGTGCTTACCACCCAATTTCTCCAAAGTGCTGATGAAAACAAATACATCAAGAAAAAAACACTGGTGCATGTAACAGATGACCTTTCTAGGTTTTCACTTAAATTGATTTACCGTGTTATTTTTGTAGGTGGTGGCCACTTTTCACACTTGTGTTGTACACCTTTAGTGATAGCAGGACTGCAGCCATAATTTACAGTCCTAAACTGATACATTAATCATTTAGACCCACATCTACATCACCTGATACAGTCACTTACCATGGTAACCGTACAGCATGTCATGGAAATCTGACATAATCACCACATCTCATGAGCCAAAAATGTGGAGCATGAGACAGAGAAAACTGATGTGTTACTATGGCAACATCATTTGGATGAACATTTCAGAGGCAGCTGGGCTGAACAGTCTAACTTTCTAGGGATCTTGTTTTTTTTTTCGTTCCGCACATGTAATTTGAAGAGAAAAAACAAGTTTCAGAAAGTGTGCAGAGGCAAAAGTCATGAGAAACTACATGTCCTTTCTACTCATTCAGGTCTGTGATCTGTGAACGCTCCTTCTTTAACACTGAGTCACCAATGTATAAATGCTTAGATAAATGGTTGAGGTATTTATAGAGGCAATCATACTGTCCTTAAGTTCTTCAGCTCTGGGTATTAATGGGAAGGTTGAGCAATATAAAGTGGAGAGCTTGAGCCCACAGAGGGGTCAGGGCTGTCTCTGAGCTAATGACTGAGGGAATTCAGCTGAACAAAGTGGACTTGAGGGATCTGTGCACACCATTTTTTCATCCAATCAGTTGTCTGTCTGTGCACATAAAACAGCTAATAGGTAAATAAGATGAAAGGGAGCCTTCTACCTTTACTTCAAATAACAGAGGGCATTACCTGTATTGTCTAGTGCCCATTCACTGGTCTAAAAGAAAGAACAAATGGAGCGTGCTGACAGTCTAGTCACGGAGAATACTTCATGTTAAATTTTTTTACATACTCATACTCCCTCTAAGCATTGCCTCTTGACTCCTATTTATTCATATATTTTCATTTATTTTTACAGTGCTGTCAGTGCCGTCAGTGCCACTCCCTCTTGGATAAAACCATCAAATCAAATATACTTAACTGCTTCTGCCTTTACTTACATGTGAGCCACAGTTTCCCTACCCAGTGCACTTCTTGTACAGAAGAGTCGAATGCACAACCAGAACAATGAAATACATTGAAATGCAATGCATGTTGTTATAACATCAACATCACTGTGGAAAAAAAATAAATCATGGTATGGAATAACAAAAGCACTGTGTTAAGGTTAGAGAAACTATAACAATCTATTTGAAATGGGAACAAACAACAGCCTCCCATCATAATTACTACAGCCACAAGAGGGCTTGGTCACTTGAATGAAGACATGTTATCTTGGGGCATTTGTTGAAAAGGCTACCTTGTCTACTACATGGAGAGTATACTGTCTCACACAATTGGTAGCATTCACATAACAATAAAACATGGCTGTGCCCGAAATCCTTCACTACTCCAGTATAGATGGAGTTTGACATTGTGTTGTGCTGTCCAAATGTATAATTAGAATTATTATACCCTATATAGTGGAGTCAAAGTACCCCACAATACATCAAAATGGAAAATAGTGTACAACTGATGGTCACTTACCAAGCAATATATACCACCATGCATTGTACTCACAGTGAAAGACAGAAAAACGGTGCAGAGAAAATTACCTCAGTAGTGTCTGAAAGTGTTTTTCAATTTTACTGATGAGCCCACTATATACTCCCCTACAGGAGTCACTGGATAGTGAGTAGGGAGGAGTGAATGAGTGAGTGACTTTGGACACAACCCATAACTATGGGTCATAACCTACCAGCACTAACGACAGATGAAATCGCTTACAGTCTCTTGTTTATGTATGTATTCAGTGCGTCATAATTCACTCAAATTTTTATTTATTTTTTGGGTAGGCCGCGGACATAAAATGAGTAAATAGCAATTTTACTAATATGATATATTTAGATTTATTTCTTAGCTTGATTTTAGTTCAGGACCTTTTAAATTTTCCATATGTATGAATGCACTGTGTTTGTGGAGGAAGCCAGATGTATACCTTACAATTTAATACGATCAATTACAAAACCACTAAGTTAAGCAATTCCTCTGTGCTGGAGAGCTGTTTACTTGATTGTATATCATTGGAGGCTGTTTAAAATCATGCGCACCACTCTGTATGTATTAAAGGAACAAAAATACATTTAAAGTCAAGACCACGTCTGCTGCCTGCTGAGTGAATCAGACATGATTTCAGCAATCTAACTTCCTATATTACATGATTGATGTTGATTACAGTGGCTCCCACGGTTATAAATTTAGAGGTTGTGCACTACTGCTTTTGGCCACAGTGGATGTACACAGCTGATTGTGATTGTAAATACATCAATGGGCCTTCAAGAGAATGAAGTAGACTGGTATAATGCTGACATACAGTGTGTCTGCATGAATGGTTACAGTTGTGTTCCTTTGAGGCCATTTAATGCTGTTTGGCCCCAAAGCGCACTCAACGGACAGGGCAGGTAAAGTTAAATAAAAGGCTCTTTACTCATTGGTCTTCCATGGCTCTCTCTGGAGAGCTAAGCCAGGCTGATGCAGCAGGCAGTGAGCGTGACGTGACAAACAGGAACAGCCGAAGCACCGCGTCGGTTGCACGGTATAAACAGTCGGCTGATGACTAGTGCAGTCAGGTGGATCTGTAGTGGACAGGTGTGGCACAGCAGCGTCTGGAAAGACAGGAAGCGCACGCACGCACGAGGACAAGAGAGAGGATGTGAGACAGAAGAGGGAGAGCAGGGAGAAGATACAGGCCTCATCATGAAGGGCTGACGATCCGCAGTGACGATCCATTTGCCAGTCACAAGGAGCAATTCTCTGCCTCTGAAAGCAGTTGTAAAACGTCTTACGAGGCTCTGGAGGAGCTTTTAACAAAAAGCTTGTGTTGCACAATGTGGCTAATGAAAACACATGGGGTGGTGCCACGTTAGAAATTACTCACTGGGTGTGTGACCCAGATCTAGCACAACCACCCCAATCCCACCGCATTTTTTAATCTGTTGTGCTTGTGCAGGAAAAAGTCAGAGGTAGGTTCTGTTTTTGTTCATCATCAGTTCAATTAACGTTAAGTAAGTAACAGGTTTCAGTTAGAAGTTTAATTCCATATATCGACACTGTTTAGGAAATGATAAAAAAAAAAAAAAGTGGTGACTGTATTTTCTGTTAATTTATATATGATATTCACTGGCACTAGATGTTGCCCTGGACCTCCAGCATACCAGAGCAGAACAAGCACTTTGTCAACCACACCTCTGGCCTCCCTCCTTGTTCCCAGCAAGAGCAGCAAACACACAACAAGAAGCACAACTGAATAAAGTTACGCTGTGTCACATGAGAACCCACAAAAAATGAGCATGTGCGTTCCAACCACAAACCGTTTGAAGAAGTTTGAATCACAATACACAAAAACAGGGTGTGGCTTCTTTGTTCAAGGCAACATTACTCTACTATGTCCTGTTTGTTGCCATTATTGTTTAAAATCTCAGCCTCTATAACCGAGGATATATAACACAACAGAAACAATAAATTTCATAATTTTCTTTGTATTTTATTTATATATTTCAGCAGTATTATATAAAACAAAGATAATACGTTTATTTGTCTGGTTACTTTTATTCAGAATTGGATGAAATTGATTAGATCAGGTCATACCGAACTCTGAACGGAGACAGTAGAAAATCTAGCAATAAGAAGTAACAAACATCAAAGCAAAAACTAATCTGCAAAGCTCAGAAATTTGTCAGTGATGACGAAAGTAACCCAAACAATCCATGAACCTGTGAAATGGGTATTTTCAGAACTAGAGAACTGAGTTAAAAGTAAAGACACAAAGGAAAACTTGAACTTTTCATTGTAATATCTGAATTGAACACCTGCATTTAGGACTGCAATTACAAATGTTCAAATGTGCCAAATTGAATTAAAGAGTCTGTCTCTCGCTTATAAGAGAAAGGTAAAAGGAAATAGGAAGTAGTCTGATAACATACATTAAACATGAAAACGTGTTTTCTGAGAAATTGATGAAAGCATTGAAAAATGCTTTATCTCCCAACATCAAGGAAAGTTACCCCTTTAACTGGATCAGCAGAGGAATTTCACATGACCTTGGCAGATATAAGGAAAAAAGGGTGGCTGATTTTTTTTATAAACTGTAATAATATCCAATGACATCAGACTAAATTTTAAGATGAAAATTAGGCACCCTTCTTGCATTAATCCTTCATTTGAAATATTATTCATTGCATCTACCTGAAAGAAAATTCCTCATGCTTTAGTTGACATCGTCGCTAACATTTTCTATGCATTTTTAACCCTGTTCCCAGGGTTCATGAGTGAAGCTATAAGAAAAACATGCGGGGCAACAGTAAGGGTCTGTGGATTAGCCACCTTCACTGATCTTCTGCCATCCGGAGATTTGATACTCTCTAGCAGGACTCTGGAGTCAAGCTGGTCAACTACTACATGCACTTCAGTCTCTTCTTATAGATACGAGCCTCCTCACACACACATGCACACAGAAACAGACAGTTGCCCTGTCAGCACACTGGGCTGGTGGCCAGCGCCTTTCAACAGTTTTCAAGGAAATGTCATATCTTCTCAATTCAGAAATGAGAAAAAAATGTATTATTATTATTTACTGATGTTTCATCTTACATTCACTTTAGTTCACATACAGTTTTTGATGTGGAGAGGAAAACGACATGTGTTCATGTTGGGCTGCACAAGAGTGCAGAAGGAGATGTCTGAAAGAGAAATGGCAGTTTTGTCTTGACAGATAGCTTGAAGATGAATGTTGAAGGAGGAGGGAAAGAACTGCACACTTACAAATGTACCTATTCACCTGCTCTGCCTGTCTGTAACAACCAGTATCTATTTGATGCAGTACTTCCAACTCTCTCCTTTGCTTTTGTGCAGCTGTAGTGAAGTCACACACATTTTCCAAATATGAGCCTGAAAGGGAAACAAGTTTAGACTGACACCCTCGAGTTGCAACTTTGATGCTGCCAGAAAACTTTTTAGCAGCGTTGTTCCTTAGATGGAATTAAACAAATTTTAATGAATGCCAAAAAGGTGAGAAATGGAAAAGGGAAGGAAAGGGAAGAAAAAGGGAAAAGTTGAGAAACTGAGAATACACTGTTGAACAATTGTTGCCTTTGAAACACCAGCATATGTTTTGCAAAGAAAACAGACTGGGGTTCTTTTATTTGGCATCAATGTATGACCACAGACATATGCCTGGAATAAGTGGAAAAAAAAACAAAAAAAAACAACAACAACAAAGTGACTCAATCCATTTCACACACTGTGCGGTGTTCGCCAGAAGTCGGAAAGATTGGCACGTGATAAATCACCACAGTACTTGAGTGTTTTACATGATTAGATGGTGGCAGGAGCATTAAATCAAGCTCGATTTACTAATTGACTTGCTGCAAGACCTTTATTTCTGTGCATTCTGGCTGCAAGCAGTCTCCATACACAAAGAAAAGTGATTGTCCAAAAAAAAGGGGAAAAAAATGAGGCACATTGCAAAAAACTGCACCTTTGATCACACAGGCCCTATCAATAGCTCATTGTTTTAATGCACAGCTTTACTTTTAAGGCTGTTCTGTTTTTCGGAGCATGTCTCTCCTCCTCCAGTTCTCTGCTGCTTCTTCCATTTTGTCATTTTGTTGAATCATACAAAGGCAGCCAGATAAATCAGTATGAATTTGAGCAACGTCAGCGGAGACAGGGGAAGGGGGGAGGGGGAGGGAGGGCGGTGCAGTGATGTGAAATGTGGGGAGCTGACCTTGAAGAAATGTTCAATTTGTGTTAGCGGTGGGGGCTTAATTCTGGTTAAGCAGCGTGTTGTCTAAGCCCGGAGGATGCACAAAATATCATAGTGATGAACAAAATAAATCAGAAGCAAAAGCATCACCATGTGTAGAAATGCAATTCTGTGCTTGGACAGATCTTTCTTATTTCCCCTTGATATATATCATGTGTATAGCCAAGTCTGTTTTCCTCTACTTTCCCCCTTTTTGCTCAGCTTAACACAGAGAAGCCCCTCCAGTATGTCAAACACTAATGCCTGCGCCTCTCAACAAGATATCAATGGAAATTTATTGGAGCACACTCAAGGACAACTGACTTGCTGCTAGAATATTTCTCTTTAGCCTAGCAAAGGATCTGTAATGATGAGAAATTCTTCAGTGAAGCATTGTCACCCCGGCAGTGCCTACCTGGAAGTCAAGAGTGTGGGAGCACGGGAGTCATTGCTATGGAAACAAGCATAACACTAACAGGAAAGAGGCATACACGGAGTGTAACTTAAAGCAGAAACTGCACCGTGGAGAAAAGAGTGCTCTAATTGATTGGTCGATAGCGCTGACGGAAGTGTAGAGAAATACCTTGTTCCATTTTCCCAGGTCACAGGAGTTGCACATTTTCCCCCATATCTAGGAGGGAAAGAAAGGTATTGTAATAAATGGTAACACCGCTGTGCAGTGACAATGGATAAAAGCCTGAAGGGAAAAGCATAATCTATGCAGTGGCTTCAAGGTGAGGTCTGGATGTCCACAGCGAATTCTTTTTGGACAGAAGGGTTTTTCTTGTTTGTAACCATGTTATTTTACCAAGAGGAATATGAGACAGTTCCATGCATTTAACATCAGCCTTTACAGGGAGTTTAAACTTGAATTACTTGTCACACCTTGCTTAGCAAGACAAAAGAAAATATTACATGACCATAGGTATGTTTTTTTTTTCTAGTAGATTTGGATGAGGTAGGTCACAGGTCAGAGAAACAAGCTCCTCGCCTCCATCTTGAGAAAGAGAGCATGATGACCAGCATGACCACAAGGGTAATTTGATTTATTTCAAGTCACTTCTGTGTGCCTGTCACCTAGAAAAATGCTGTCCTTTTGTGAGAAAATTTGAGCCAGAATAGCCACGGTTTCCTGACTATTGGTGAAGCAAATACAGCTGGAGTGCAGTGGGTGGATTGTGACCATTGGACAGCCAGCACAGCCAATATCACACATGGTTGGCTTTGGTATTAAGTAGGATGAGATATCTATGGAGAGGGAGAGGGAGAGAGCATAAGTGTACAGACCACAGAGTATGAGTTGTTGGCATTCTGGAAGGAAAGCCGATAAAGGACTGGCTTTAACTCACAGAAGATGGTCCAGACTATAAGGCGATATCACTAACATTAAGAACAATGCATTTGTCCTAAAAATGTATTTGTTCAACATCCAGGTGGACCAGCAGTCTAAGATCATCCCTGGTTCTGAGTTTCTCTTTTGCTTAAATTCTGTTGTTGCATATGGTCGCTGCTCAACCAGCATTGATTAATCTCTGTGTCATTGATAAAACCAGGTACATTCGAATAGAAATTTCACTGTATAAGTTGCTATTCTGAGCTTTTGCTCATATCAGATGATCTTCATCAGCAGATGCATTTTACCTGTTTTCTTCTGGGATTATAAATTTCCTTTTTAAGGTGTTTTTAGAAGTTTTGCTCTTGCTACATTGCCAAAATTAGCATTAACAGCTGATCATTTATCCACCTAGAAGAAACAGGAAAACAAGAAAAGTTCAGCATCAAACTACATTCTTTTACTTGCCACAAGGTGCTTCCAGCAGTGGAAAGCAATGCCTTTCTCATCATGACTCTACCACGTGTTTCCTGTGTTGAAGATAGCATGTTAACTAGCTAGCCCCGGCCAGTCTGGCCACACACTGTAGCCTTCAATCTGCCTTGTAGATGTAACACTGCCTATAGGACGTATTTTTGTATGATAAAGACAATGATCAAAGTTCACCACCAGCTACTGACGAGAAACCACATTCACTGGCAAAGCTTCCCAATAGCTACTCATAGACTTCTCATCAGTGTTCATGGATTGGTCAGTGGCGAGTAACATCACTTTGGAGAGTGCATCAAACTTCATGCTGCTCTCTCTCAAGCTCCAAATGGCCATGTGCAACTACAACAAGGCGTGTAGAGTTGCTTTGATGTGTGAATTCAGTGGACTTTCCCATTAAGTCAACATAGACAGTACAGTTAGATTTTGTTGTCCTATAGACTGAAGCCACTAAAACAACAAATGTTGTCTGACCTGCTTGTTGTTAGAACAGTTCAGGTTTCTGACTTCAAAAATTGCTGCCCCGTTGACACTTTGGGACAGTGGGCTTTGTGCTACACACTCCCACTCCTTAATGCTGGCCACTTAAGCGGTGAGGTGATCAGAGGGAATAGGTTTACCCAGCGTGAGAGGTTTGTCACTGAAACTGAATTAGGGCAAACTGATGGTATTACTCCTCAGGCTGCACTACTGGGATGGTGTAAATCACTTTGCTGCTGAGCAATAAAAAAATGTCAGCACATGGATTAAAGACAGTCTGGCAATGAACTTTTCTCTTCTCAAGCTACACAAATATGACATTTGGAAAGAACAAGACCCTTGAAGCAAAAGCCACAATCATCCTTGTAACATATCCGGCCATACCATACTACTACTATTGTCTGCCAGAGGCTGAATAATAGTGTGTTTTGATAAGAGCTTGTATGCCACCAGCATATTATGAGGCAGTTAATAGGTTTTACTTGCTTTCATCTGCAATTCAAAGGATTTTGCTGTACAAACATAATAATTTGCTTTTTCTGTCCTAATGCCCCCATTATGTCTCGTGGGTAAATGCAGATTTAGCACATATTTATTCTGGATTTCGAGGCGGGCATTTAAGGTTGTGTGATTTGTTTGATCTCATCTTGCCCCTCATCTCCACACCTATTTTCTTCTTTATTAGTCCTCTGGCTCTGAGGGTTATGCCACTGCAAATGAAATGAGGGTCAAAAATCCAATAAGATTCATCTCGGGCTAAAATCTGATTAATCTAATCCAGTGGAAAGAGGGAGCCAAATCTACTTCCTCTCTATGTGGATCATCAGAATCCAGATGTTGTAACATCAAAACAGTTATGGTTTTGACTATATACTATTGGCATTTTACATAGATTGGAATTTATCACTAAGCCCTGTGTGCTATTTGTCAAGGGGTGGGAAAATGTGGATAAACACCTAAAAAGTACTCGAGTCTTATTTTCAAAGGAAGTAGTTAGTGTGGTGATGGCTGAGTAGAACACTTTATACCAAATGCTTTGCCAACTTTAAAATGTAAAACTTGAAATCTGCACGTTCAGAATAAAAATAGTCTGCTTGCTCAACAATTCAGGGCTAAAAGATAGCCTTCCACCGTTTCCTTCACATCTATGTTCCTTGTTGTGCCCCAGCCTCCCAGCGAAGCAATTCACGGAGACACTGTTTTAATCACCTTGTAATATTGCCTCAGTTCAGTTCCTTCTTTCTTCACTCACCCAGCTCCCTCTCCGTGGCATTTAATTTAGACTCAATTCATCGATTTAAGATCAAGAATGCGGGCTGCTCCTAACGACATTCTCAAAATTATTCACATGTTTATTGAAAGGCTTGTAAAGCCCACTCAGACACAACCACTGCCACCACCTACCCATTCCACATTCTCAGCAATAAATTCCTGTGAGGTTTCAAGAGAGGTGGTTTGAATGATTTATATCTCTCTTTACTTACACATTGCTTTAGTTTCCTTGTTAATGTAAACACTGTGGTGTAGCCCGGCACTTTGCTGATTGGAGATTCGCTTCTGCTGAATATCATTCCTGTGGCAAGTGTGAGCATTATATTTTACCATTTGCCAGTTGCAATCTGAATATTTGCAAACCTTAAGGAGGTTGCATGACTGCTGGTGTTCTGTTTACATGATCATTTTATTTCCACACAAACAAAAAGACATGGATGTATGAAAAGACACTGGGGTGATGTAAATGTCACACTGTATGTACCGATGCTGTTATGGCATGTCAAGACAGTTTCATCACTGCAGCAGAACGGTAGCAGCGAGTGTGGCACAGTAACATGACAGGACAGTTTTGTCCTTTTCCTCTGTGGTACTTCCACTCGTGGATGACCTGAAGACTTCCTTTGCATCTGTCTCACATAGGGTCCACTTGTCAGAAGGACGGTGAACATAAAATAATGATGCCTCGACAGGGTTTGGTAAGTGGTCAGACAGCTGTGAACCGCAAAGCAGATGGACTGATGTACCCTTTACTGGGCTGAATGTCATTGGCTGGCATTTCCCCCAATGCCTCATGGATAAGCCAGCTGAAAATGGCCTAGAGCAAGAAGGAATTGCTCACCTCAGTCTCACAATGTACAGAGAAAGAAGTGCTTGGAGTTGTGATCATATGGTTGGAATTAATAATAATCACATTAGGCACTGATCCTGCTTTCCTGTGAAGGAATTTCGGAATAAAACTGTTGGGCATGTTGTTATGCTTGTTATGAACATAGTACTGACAGTGATTGCAAGAACAGTTGTTATTTTCAGGCTTCAGTGGATGTATGTTTGGTGCTGGTTTGTTTATTTGATCACAGTCGGCCATGATTGTTGTTGCTACCCCAAAATTCACAGGTTCCTTGGCTGAATCCAGATGTCCAGTCTTGTCTTGTACCTGCAGATTCTTACAGGGATCTCAATGTCTAAATTCTACACTGTAAAACTTCTCATTGTATATTTACAGTAATTAACTGGCAGCAGCTTCACCAGCTAAGTGCTGTATTTTTTTCACAGTTTCTTACTGTAATTTAGAATTACAGTCAATTACTGGAAATACTTATGCAGTTCTTTACTGTACTCGTGTAAATTCACAGCACAATACTCTTCAGTTTTGCCAGTAAATGACTGAATATTTAACTGCATTTCAATCTACAGTATGTGTTTTGTATTTGATAATGAGTAAAAAATGTTATAGTATAGCATAACAACTAGTACTACTAGTAAAAATAGTAATAACAAACAATTCAATGAAAAGGACAACATTCTTTATGCAGTTCCTTTTTAAGTATTTATTCAAATAAAAACAAGACGATTTTGAATTTAAATAGCTGTGCATACTGTATTTGGTGTGTCAGTGAGTGAGTGTTTGCATCTGTGCATGTGTGTGAAAGATCAATCAAGGTCCCATTTGAAGTTGCTGAGCTCCTCGATGAGTGCGGACATGTGGATTCGCTGATGTTCTCTTCTCTTTGTCCATCTTCTCACTCTTCTTGGTCTGAACCTCCTCTTTTGTACCAATCAAGATTACTATCAATGTAGGTTCTGTAAAACAATGTAGGTCAAAATAAATATTTATCTCAGGTGAATGTGACATATCAAACAAAGATGTTTAAAAAAACACAAAAGACAAAAAAAGCAGACATGCTTAACATTCTATAGATGAAGCTTTTTGTTGACTTTGTTACAGACTGTCCTAAATGACATTTGCAAAGTTTACAAGCAAATTACTGTGGATAATGGCATTCTGTGAAAATGCTGAAATCAAGGGTTTTTTTCTCCCAGAATGCATTGCAGTTTACAGTATGGCACTGTGTAACATTTTACAGTTTTAGGTGTAGGTGGCTTCAAAATCAACATTCATCGAGTGTGTGAGGGGCCACATGGATTTTCTGCAAACATTTTAGTTTCTCTCTTGACCACATTTGTCTGACAGGTCAACATAATTCAGAATAAAGTTACGTCCATTGTCATATTGCGCCAAATCACAACAGACAGTTTTCAAATAGAGGACATGGCAACAGTTGCTAAGAAAAGCTTAATTTTAAGAGGCAGAAACCCAGAACCAGCCTCAGGGTGGGCGGTCTGCCTTGACTGGTCGGGATAATAGTAACATATTTGTGAAGTGGGAGGAACTTGCAGAAGTGTTTTCTCCATTTATATTTCCAGCATTCCAGCATTTAGCATCTCAACACTTTTGGTTTAATATGTTAGCATGCTAGCATTTGTTAATTAGCACTAAATACAAAGTGTGGCTGATGGGAAATCATTATCTTTTCAGGTACTTGATCTTAAACCAAACTTTTAGAGAAAATTGCATTGGCGCTGATGATTGTGTATAAGGAAAAGTCAGAAGATCGACAAAGTGATTGCAACCTCATCCAGACATGAATGTGTATGAAGACCTACCAGATTTTACTGCCATAGTTGCAGAGACATTTCATCCAAAACCACAAATGTGCATTATTAATGTCTGAACAAATTATTTTGCAACTGCATGTCATAGATGCTAAAATTAAAAGGAATCGGGAAAACTGTTACATAGGTTGAAAGCCCTCAGACAAAGTAAGCAAACTGATCTTGAAGTTTAGGATATGTTTTTTGTTAAACTCAAATACATATAACACAAATCTAGCTTATTTATTTCTGAATTTATTTTCTTTTTGTTTTCATGTTTATTTCTTTAGTGAGGCAAATTTCTACTGTGCCAATTTCAATTCAGAACAATTTAAAAAATCCCCTGAGATGGATTACTGGGTCAAAGTCTTGACATTGGTTATATCCCTGGGAACAATTGAGGTCTTCATTATACATTCAATCCCCTCAAGGCTCAGTAGCAGACTTCAGGCACATTGTAGTTTTATGACCAAACCCTGCATGTGCCAAGTCTGCAGGTCCAGCAGCTGGATGTCCAAGCCTTAGACTGTATAAAAAAAAAAAAAAAAATTCCAACTTTAAATCTGAATCAATGAGATTTTTCTTTTCTAGCTTTTTCCAATTCAGAAATGTTAAGCAAAACACTGGCTGTATATGCCACCTGCAAGGTCTCTCCAAAAAACAGAAAACAAAAAGTGTTTATAACAACAAGTAGTGGAGAGACGATAAGGTCTAAGTGTTTTTTATCTCCCTCCCTTCTTTAATTTGGAGACTGCCGTTGGCAGTAGCAATAACTGTAGATTAGCAATAGGGGGATTTCTCTGGGGAGTGAGGCTACAGAGGAAATCGTTCCAGGCCGCTCCTCGGCAAATGTTTTTCTTTCCAAAGGCCAGACCTCTCTGCTTCATTGTCTTTGCAGCCCCCGTATTTCCCCCAGTTTTACGGCTCTTCTGAGGGACAATTTGTGTGTTGGGCCCTGGTTTTATTTGTTGGTGCTTGGCGAAGGGTAGGAGAGGACGTCAAATGAAACCCATTAATCACCTCACAGGCTATAAGAGATAATTGTGAAGGGAGAGCGAGAAAGACATTGAGCGAAGGAGAATGAGTGAGCAGGAAAGGAGAGGTAAGCGAGAGAAAAGAGTCAGGGGAGAGCAAACAAAATAAATCAGGAATTGTGGTGTGGGGATTCTTACATATAACAGCCTTTGCCTTCAATTTCCTCACTAACTCTTTCTCCCACAGCTCTGGGAGAGGGTTGACTGAGTACACCAGAAAAGTGAAATATTAGAGTAAATCATGACTTTTCAAGCCCCCATGATGCTCAATTGAAGGTGCCTTGTACCATTTGTTTAAATTACACAGACATATTGAACCCAAATTTAGAGTCACCTGACACAGTACAGACATGTACTTTATAAATGAAATGTGACTCTCTGGACTCCCCCTAAAACAAAGCAACAATAAACATGTCACCCACCGCGAATGACACTGTTACTCTTTGGGACGATTGATCACATTCATGGTCAGGAAACAATATCTCCCTAGGACAGCTCCCAACCTCTGGGCCATGAAGGCATTGCAAGTGTGAACAAATTATTTGCAAAATGTACACTTTGATGAAAAGATGTACTAAAAAAAAAAAACATACATAATAATACTAATCCTAATTGTAGTGTTGTTGTATTGTATTTTTTTTTTTTTTTTTATGTTAATGTTGTTTCTTCTCTCATAGTGTCACTGTGATAATGATATGAACTCTTACATTATGTTGCCATTGGACCACAGTGAATACTAGTTTTCTGTCTCAGTCTGGGTGCAGAAAAATCACATCCATTGCAGTGGCTGTACCTCAGCACCTGGAGAATCAAAATGGAAAGATGGATAACAGGAAAAATTTAAAGGAAAAGTGAAAGAAGTGAAACAGAAAAAGAAAACTGAGTTCCCCCTACTTTCTGTTCAGTCCGGAATGTTTGACCATTATCATTAAAATGAAAAGTGCCCTAAAAATGCATTGTTTGGCCTAGAATGTGGTTTACTGACTTTTTCAAGTGAGCCATGAGTTGGTAAATGTTGGGACTGGCCTAAAGCATAATCTGTAAACTGTTAGTACATGTGATATATGGACCTTCGTACTGGTGGCAACTAGGCTTGAGTTTGGTGAAATAGTTGCAGATTCCCCAATAATACCTATATCTGTGTTAGAGTAAAAAGATAAACATGACCATTAATCCACTACTAGTTAAGCATATTTACACAATAGCAGATATAGATTATTTTGCCTGTAACATAGGCACTGACAAACCAACGTTAAACAAACAAGAAAATGAATGAATATGAGACTGATCTGCAAACAGGGGAATTCATCCTGGAATCATGAATGAATCATGATTTATCCCAGTGACAGGGAAGTGAATGGGTCATGTTGGAGACCTTAAATGAAATGCAAATGGATGATAAAATGAATGATTTCTCAAATTATCTCTTCCTCCCTTGCCAACCCTCTGTGAACTTCTGATGAACCAAATATTTAATTTGCATAATTAGTCAACACAGGCACATCCTATTCAAGTCCACCCTAGATCAGATGCAAAAACATTTCAATACGTGCCACAAAAACATTTTTTAATCATTTTTTCCAATACAAATAAGATACATTTTTAGTAGACTGTGATTATCTGAAGGCATTAAAATTTAAGTGATGCAATGCAGACCATCGATTTGTTCAATTGAATTCTGGAAACTTTAATGACCCCCTGGGGACATGAAATTGCTTGAAATGGCACCATACATACAGTTAATCAGCTTTTAGTGTCCCCCAGAAACTTGCAGTGTGTTGGTTGGGCCTCATATGATTTCTTCGCTTGCTTATTTGCATAGGATTGCTGTAAACTCTGGTGTGTTTGTCAGTTTAGTGCGCTTTATTCAGGCTTGCTTGAAAACTGTCAATCAGATCTGGGCTACCTAAAAAAGCATGACCACAATAGCAACCGCATTGTAACTATCCTGTAATTTTCAGTATTCATACAAAGTAGTTGTTTTAATTTTTCCTGTTTCTGTCTATTCATCACTATTTATGATCCTATGCAGGGGTCGAGAAGCATTTTGGATAAATAATGTTCACTTTACTTGGTGATGTCTGTGACAGCAAATACAAAACACACATTGGTGGCTGCAAAGGTCATATTGTAATGCATGATTCATATTATTTTCACACTAATTAAACAATTCAGTGACCTCTTGTGCCCCACGTGGGAAAAAAATGGTTACATCTCTATAAGCTAAAAATTCAAACCTTTTACACTGGCAAGTATCCTCAGCTCCACCAAACACAAAATGACAAAAGTGAGGAGGTCCCACACCACCTGAACTCAGTGTCAGGACTAAAATTAGCTTGCTAGCATAGACAGTTTCATTTTTATATATCAACAACATAACAAAGCAACACTGCCATGCCAAAAGTAAAAGGTAAATGCACTGCATGTGCTTTTCAATGCATGTCTCTTTAATCCATTCACTCACAAATTACTGATGGCAGTGAATGGCATAGCATCAGGGGCAGTGCCTTGTTCTTAGGTATTATTTTTATTGTCACCACTCTTTAACGGCCTTTTGTTGTGGTTTTGTTGACAACAAAGCTTCAGTATACTCCTACAACCATGCAACCATGTAGGATGGAGGACTTGCTGAATACACCGCATACAGACTGCAATGATGTTCGCGGTGGCTTTTGGAACTAAAACTAAAACCTGAGCATAGTGCACAGTGGATAGTTCAGGGAGAGTATGGACCATTTCCCAAAAAGGTCGGACCGGCACTGCACAATTAGAAGGTTTTAAATGCAATAATTTGAGGTAGTCAGTAACAATTAATTAGCAGCACTTGCAGGAAGAGCCAATAAAATATTGCTAATTGCACCTTTAGTAATTGTACTGAATTCACTGGGTTGGTCTTTTCAAGTGTCAGAACTGAAAGTGCAGCCTCTTCTTTCTAATCTGCTCTCTTAATGAGGAAGTCATTTTATTGACTACTTGCGCACTGTACTACTTTTTCTTTGTCTTCTGTTTTACATCTTCAGAATGGTTGACCAGTTCTGATAATTCTGAATATGAGTCAATAGCAGTGTTTTTTGGTGATATAAGAGTCAGTCTCCCACTTACTGTGCATTGTGCCAGGGCTCAGCTTGGAGAAAACACACATTTGATTCAGACAGCGATGTTTCACAACAGAATTAGAAGGCTGTCAGTAGCTGCCAAACTTTTGCGATAGGATGTGCAAATGTGTTGATGAGCTGAAGAGAGAAAGATATATATATAGAGAGAGAGAGAGAGGTGGAAATTATCTTGAAATGCAACACACAAAGGAAAATAAGTGTGAGCTGTCGTGGCTCACTCAGAGACTCCCTGTTCTCATGTTACTCCCATCATTCAAATTGGCTAAAGCCGTGTGGTTTCCTGCCACTTTTATGTTGTCTATTTATTGTTGGCTGTTGAATCATTTTAGTTATCCACTCTCTAGATATGTAGCTTTATTCACTGTAAGGCCTTTGATTTAAAGTCCAATTAACAGAAAAGCTCCAGCAGTTGCTTGTTTATAACTCTCTGCATCAATGATGCATTGACTTCAGCCTCCATTGGATTTTTACTTTCCTCATAAGACACAGTGCATAGAATGCGACTGCACGTTGCATGAGACCTTATCTTACATTTACAACTTCTTTATCACATAATTTTTACTTCTATCTCATAAATAAATCTAAAAATATGAAAAGAATGAAAAAGGATGTCATAGTCCTGAAATCCTGTCATATTATTGTGTAAAATATGTTTTCATTTTGATCATTTAAACAATTAATCAAGATTGCTGCTAGGAATGCCAGCCAAAACTATGGAAATAAAACCTAAGGTCTTACCTCAGGTTAGGTCGACTTCCTTCCTGCTGTAGGTTGAGTTTGAACAGTTTGAGTGTAAAACAAGTCTGGAGTGAACCATAGCAATGTGCCCTGTGTTAGAGAGTCTTGTTATGTTGGTGAGTTCCCAAAGTGAATCTGTTGCCTCAGCCTTAGATATAGGGTAAAGAGCTGTGACATCCAGAGGAAGCTCACAGAAGAGCATTGAAAGGAGACCGTTGAGGTGGCTCGGACATGTGGTTAGAATACCTCCTGGGAGCCTTCCATTGGAGGTCTTCCAGGGATGTCCAAATGGTAGAAGACCTTGGGTCAGCGCCAGAGAACGCTGGAGAGATTATATATATCATCTGGCCTAGGAACACCTCTTTATTTCCCAGGAGCTGGAAAATGTTGCTTGGATATAGGACGTTTGGACTACTTTTATTGACCTGCTGCCACCTTCACCTGACCCTGGATAAGTGGCAGAAGATGGATGGATCGAAGAGATGGATAGAATCCATCGCCCATTTATTACCCACAGCCCAAAGTGACATAGGGGTTACATTTGCATAAACAGGTAACTTTAACCAAAAAATTGGTTTAAAGACTTCTGGTTAAAAGAATATTTTCTACTACTAGGCAAGTTGTTAGAGTCATGCTTACAAATAATGAGGAATGCTGGGAATCCGGCAGCCATGAGAAGATGATTTCTGTTTACTTCAGTTTTGTGGTATTCCACTTAAAGTCCTCATGCCTTCTCCAAGGCTATGGCTATGGCTCATTTAAAAATTTACATCACTTGTTTTGCGAAGGGCCGAAAGCTGTGATTAAATGTGCTCATTACCATCGCTCTATGACTGAGTACCACTGCGTTATTTTACACAGGTCAGGCAGCCTGAGAGCAACATTCAAAAGAGAATAATGTCAGTGGTGCGCTCATTAAGAGGAGGACAGACATCACCATTTGCCCACTTTTAAAATTGTAAAGACTTTCTTGAGGGCCACAGGATCAAAAGCATATTAAAAGAACACTCTGCCAGGGCCAACCTTTTAAGTAATGGCCAGGATTTTTAAGGAAGTCAGCCGCAAGGCTCAACAGAGACAATACAGGACTGTGGTGAGACTTAGCAGCTGCTTTTTATGGATGTTAGTTGATTTAGTTTCACTGGGGCACACTGATGCACTTGTCATTTATGTTTCGCTTTAATTGGATATGCCTTCTTCCCTGCACCAAGAGATGAACATAGAATATAGAAATTAGTTTTTCACGTTGTTAGCTTTGGGTATAGCTCAAATTCCAAACAAGAGAAGACGTGATTATCATCTACAGCTGGAACCTGCTTTAATTGTGAAACTAGGACAAAAACATCTTTGGGCTGTCAATTAACTGGACTACATGATAAAAATGCTGAGCTAATTGCAGTGGATATTTAATTTACACATCATGTAAACCAACATACTATGGGTTGGATTACAGTTTAAAAAAAACAAGTTTGTGCAAAAAGTTGTCCGACCCAGCCGGAATCATGAGTATATGTTTGTGTGTGTGGATGCTAGGGGATGTGATATCATTTAAATATGGGAATAAGAATGCACATTTTCAGACCGTCTTTCCTGAAAGGCAGTCAACATGCTCCTCTTGGTTTTTCATATGAAAAGGTGACAGATATTGCTATGTAATGAATGAAAAAGTAACCTGGAGAGAGAGGTTCAAAACCTGGCTGCTCTCGCTCCCTCGCACAGCTGCCCAAACACTGCATGAAGTGTGGGCGTGAATGTCAGATCGGCAGTTTCGGAAAGTTACCAACATCATCACATGCACAGTAGCCCTCCAAATTCTGATGTAGGAAAGGTTAGGGGGTTTCTGAAGCTGCTCGACCATCCACCAAACTGTTGTGATGAGATATACCGGCGGTTTAACAATGACTGCACAGAGCAGAAATGTTTCCTTTCCTGACACCAGTCTTTAAAAACAGTTCTGATTTGATTCAACTTCACTTTTTTTTTTTCGGTTTATTAAAAGCAGGGGTGAGATGCTAAACCAGGTTTAGCCAGACTGTGTTGTCCACTCACACATCAATACTGTACTAGTGGTCAATAATGCCACAGGGTACCTTTGACTTGTTTAGTGCAGGTATTACAGACAGGAATGATGACAAAAATAAGAATAAATTTGAATTAGTTGTTTAAGGAAAAAGTTAAGTTGACATTCAACTGAATGATCACAACAGATCAACATCTATTTGTGATTTGGCTTTTGTGAAGGAGGGCATCGTAGTTTGTATTTTATGCTCACATTTCAGAAAGCATCTGCCCCTCTTCAAACATCAGCTATATCGAAGTGGAGATCACTGTCATTTTGACCACAAAGATGGGGAACATTTATCATCCTATCTATCTTACCGCTGCTTTGCAGTTCCACCTCTGAATGATGCTGTGGACAAGAACCTGTTGGCAGTAAACAAGTGAAGCGGCCTGGCAGATTTATAACCACCATGACCTTGAGGTGCGGTAAATCATGGACACGGACAAGTAGTCATGAGATTTATCATGTCCCGTACGATTCAAACCTTGTCTCTCAGTGAGCAAAACCCCACTTTCACTGTTACTGGCTCCATGTGTCTCATCCATATACAGTAATCATTGGCCTCATTCCCCTTTCAATCCATGTCTCTATTTAACTCTCTCATTTTCCCGCTTCTCTGTTGACACTGAGGTTAAAGCCATCAGTTGAAAATGTATGACCTACCACTGCACGAGGCATGTGGCATGAGCTTGGTTCAATAATCAATCCCTCATATTATCGGAGTAAGGGTTGCATTGGTCTCAGGTGGTATTAGTTAGTGTGTGCTCTGAAAACTTGCTGTTAAGTGAGTGTGATACAGAGCTTAGCAGCTTGCAAGACAACATTCGGCCTCACTGGAATAACAGGTTTCTTGTTAGAGCAGCCAGATATTCTCACATGTAGAGTAACTGTTTTTCAGCCAATGCCACTTTCTGTTTTTCTCCACAGAATCATAAACAACTACCACCAAACTCTTCAGTCCATGAAATGGTTTTTGTTCAGTAATACCTCAGCTTTGATTCTTATGTGCACTTAAGGCCCAAAGTAAACACAACTTCACTACAACACTATCTCATAAAGCTTTACTGGATGTTCAATTTCTTCTTTCTTGAGGTGACAAGGTGACATTTTGTTTTTCCAACATATATTGATGCCCATCGGCTAAATAACAATGGAGATTAGGTTTATAGCAGCAAGGTCTCACAGCTTTGGGCAATTTAGAGGAAAATGCTGACTGAAAAGTCTCCTGAAAAGTCTCCTTGTGTCTCCTTTGACTTTTTAACAAAAAGTTTTACTAGTCATGTAATTGTATGAGCGTTTGTCAAAAATTTACTTTGAAACAGTGTATTCCACTGATTAAGCATAGTAGCCCCATCTAAAACCTCCCTTCCCCACTCATTAACAATCATCTGGTCAGGTTGCACTTATATACTTAATATTTTATATAGTTTGTAAATATTGGTTGTAATAAACGCGTGGGTCAATAATTTCATATGCTAATTGAATTAGCTAATTATGTGACATAAGGGAAGCATAGCAAATAGTATAGGACCAAAGACGAAACCCTGAGGTACACCACAAGAAAGAGCAGCAGCGACAGATCTGCAGTTACCAAACAACACAGACTCCTATCCGAGAAAGAGGAGCAAAAAGGCACTCCAAATGACACCCACCTATTATCAGAGCCTTTCAATCATAATTGGTTGATCCAGTGTTGAATCCAGCAGCACCACAATGAAATACTTATTGATGGCAAAATACATCATTATGTCATTTATGACCCAGAAGAGCAGTTTTTGATGCCTCTGATGAAATCAGATGAGAATTTATCTAAAATGTTGTGTGCAGTCATCACAGCAGTGAGCTCTTCAGCAGCTTCCTCTTAAACTTTTGATATAATAGCCAACTTGGATATGGGCATGTACTTACTTGGTGCAGATGGATCAAGGTTTATTTTTTTCAGACATAGCTACATGCTTAAAATAAGCTGTGACAGAGCCCGGTAGCAGGGTCTCGCAAGGAAATGCTAGCAACAGACTCTAAAATTGACAACTGAATTAGATATGTGAAGAAGAAAGTAGAAATGTTAGCCCTGCCATTCCTGATCTTAATTCACAAAGAATGAAGGAAAATTACTGCAGCCCATGTTTGACAAAACAGGCCAATCAGGACATGCTGTGACAATGTTATTAGTAGTGTCACACAGGACTCTGGGCTTGCCTTTACTAATGGAACTAAGATTGGCAAAATAAAATGCTTTCGCATCTTAAATTATGCTGTTTAGCTCAGTTAAGAGGTCTTTGTGACAAAGCCAGTGAACATGAAGCTCAGTGGATTTCCACAGTCACTCTGCCCCTTCAACATTTATGTCAGAAAGAACTAATAGCATCATTTAACTAGGAGGATGAATTAACAGAGGGGGTAGATTGTATTTTAATAGGAGCCACTTTATCCAAAACGGAGGAGCCAGGCGACTTAAAGGATTGAATTTAACAATCTACATGTGCATGATAAGACAACACTACTTTTGGGTCAAAATTTGCAACAGTAACAGTAAGGTGATTTAAGATGCAGAAGCACTTTACACTTTGACTAGGCATTGAATTTAAGTTAAAGGACAAGTTAAGTAAAACACTATTCTGGTAATTATTAGGCAGCTGAGTCAATATTTGCCCCGAGTGGGAAAAAAAAGCTCCAGACTTCACTGATTGCCAAGGACTTGGCTTTACACATATCAAGAGTGAAAGACACAGTGAAGTTGTGTGCTGGAAAACCAAAGCAATGGCCTGAAAAACATAAAAAAAAAAAAAAAAAAATGCCTCGCAGAGTTGAGGGGAATGACAGAGTTGAGTATTCATTTTCTGAAAGTCCTTCAACACTTTCACATTATTTGATCAACTGTTAATATGAAAATACTGATCATAGCAAATTTAAGGGTAATTATTTCACATAATTGTGTGTGATCCTAATGTGTTAGAAAAAGGTTTAAACCGTTTGTGTTTTGGGTCAAAATTGACCCATCCGAAAAGCATTGAAAAAAAGTCCAGTAAAATGTTGTATCTACTAAGTAACGTATTACCATTTACCATTACCATTATCATCCATAACCATAATATATATACTTATCACATATCACTTTTATTGCTTACGCTTTTATTTCTTTGCAAAAGATGATGCAAATATCAGGCCACAAAAAGCCGATGATCAAACAAAAAGACGTGTGTATTAAGTATTTTTTCATATGTTAAAATGAGCAGTTATCATTACATCTGTTATGCTGTGGGTCAGAACTAACCAAATACCTTCCTATGCAAAAAGTATACCTGTATATATTTGCTAATTCCTTCTGTTCTTTACGTCATTAACTGTCCAGATTTTCATGCCAGATTTTTAAAGATTCAGGGGACTATATTTTCTAAATGGACATTGACCTTTTAATGGTCATGTCCTCGGGTCCCTGATTGTAGGCCAGTGCCAATTTTTTTTCCTCACAACAAACCATGTCTCAGAACTGTAAATTTGAATAACTCTCAAATATGAAAGATCTAAAGTGACATTGCTGCATGGAAAATAGCCCGGCCTGTTGTAGCATCAACACGTCACGTGTCAATGTCCCTCCAATTATTCCCAACACAGGTCTCACTTCCATGGTGGTCGTGTCGTAATGACCTTTTCTATTGGCTGTGATATGAAAAGGTCAAAGGCAAATTTCTGGTCTGACTGCACCTCTGATGGGACCTGTGGTCATGTTATTATATGTTGTGACTGTTCCTAACACTTTATCAGTGAGAAAGAAGTAGTTAATAATAACATAAATCTAAACAAAGGTTAAAAGGTGGTGTGTATGTGCGTGTGAGAGAGAGAGAGAGAAAGTCCCACACTATATACTGCTACACAGCTGGGGGACAGCAAATACAATAATATCATGTGGTTATTATAGGATTGTATTACTATTATTTTTGTTATTTTTTTTTTGTTCTTCATGATGATTTGACACCATTTTAATTTTGCTGCATAAACAACCCAAAGCAATTTTATCTGATTGTTGTCAGAGCTCCAGTCCACTTTTCTCCAACTCTGTCTGACGTCACTTCTGCTTGTTTTGTGTTGCTAGAATGAAAGGACATCTATGCATTTAAGAATATCCTTGACTGACAGAAAAATATAACTATATCTTCGTCTTCTTTGCTCCAGTGCTGAGGTTATGAATAATCTTTGCAGTGGCTGATGGAAACACTGAGGAGGACCACAGCTCTAAAACCTCTATATAACCGTGCTTGAATATTCCTAAGTGTCAAGGTAATTTTTTCTGCAATGCACGCATGTAATATTAGCACTTCTTTAATAGCCTGAGATGAAGTAAAAGCTAAACAAAACCCTTGCGTAAAATACCTCAAAATAGCCTGTATGAATGAATAGCCTGATGAAAACTAACAAAGCCTTATGAGGGTGAACTGGTTATGAAATCACAGTAAAGCAGTTTGTCTATTCTCTTTCTCAGAGAATGTTTTGGTCTGCCTAACGGTGAAGATTCAGACATGTGACGTCTGTGTCTATGGTTAGCACTGTTGCCTCACAGCAGAAGGTCCTTTATGTGTGGAGTTTGCATGTTTTCCCTGTGCTCCAGTTACTCCGGCTTCCTCTCACAGTCCAAAGACATGCACGTTTAATTTGTGGTTGACTCTAAATTGCTCGTAGGTTGTCGGTTTTTAGGTTTTAGGTTGTCCAGGGTGTACCCCACAGGGATTGGCTCCAGCCACCCTGATGGATAAGCGGTATACATAACAGAGAGATGTCTTTTTCTCTCAGATCACTGTTAACTGTGCTGTGGATTTTTGTGTTCCCCAGAAGATGATCCAAAACATTTTTGCATCACTACAAGTAAAGGCTCCAAAATCATCAGCCTGTTGTGGGCTCCATCTGAGTTCAGTATGGTGTCGTTGTCACCATTGTAGTATCTTTATAACCTGCTTATATTTTCCAGGTTTGCCAGTCAGTGTCAATATGAGCTAATAAACAGAACATAAATAAGAGCAAACATATCCATGTCAGAAAAAAAAATTGGGCACACTGGTGGGAGTAATAAGGACTAAATCACCCAGTGTTTCAAAGCAGTTTTTTCACACATGTAAATGTCGCCACAATGGCTGACTCTATGTCTTTTGCGTGTAAGCTAGCACTTAGCAACATTTGTTTTTGTTGCTGTTGTGTTGCTGAATTGCTGAGAGAAACACATTCACCTGTGTCGCACCATCCAGTTTACTATTTCGCTGTTCAGTGTACCGTGTCCATTGTCACTGTCAATGTACAAACTGCTCCTGAATGTGACATGGATTTCATTGTTATCAAATGTCTGCTGAACAGAGGTAGTTTTTTTTTTTTATTCCAACATTACACACACGTTGTATAGAAAAGCTTAAGTTGAGTTTCTTCTCACGCAGCTTCTGTTTCATCAGAGCATAAAAGATTAAAGAAACCTATTGGTCGTCATTGTTCCGACAGTAGTCTCATACTTTAATATTACCTGCTCGTCAAAACTGTTCTGAATCCAACACTTAGTGTACTCTCTGTTCAAGATACATTTCTATTCCACCCTCACGACACATCACATAACTTGCACAGTAACAATTCCCCCGACTTATCGATGTTGGCTGGTCTGTCCACATTGATTTTGTCCTGTTTTCACATCAGAAAGATAAATTATTTGACTCTCAGGAATGGCACAAGGAAGGCCCGAGGTGTTGTAATGGAAACCTTCTTCATCCACAGTTTTGTCAATAGCGTATGTAAACACTCAGACAGCAAATCTCTGTGTACACTCTGTTTCCCCTGCCAGCTGAGCGCTGAAAACACACCAAACAGAACGTCATGGTAATACACCTCAAGTCTTATCCCTCATTTCCTGCTGACTTGATACTCTTTGTTGTTTGCAGCGATGTCTTGGGCAAGTCGGCTTGTTGACAGGCCCTGAAATTACTTTTATCAAGTTTGTGGTTGCTCTGTGCTTGTTTAGATTATTTCTCTTTTGTTATCAACAAAAACAGAAATCAGTAATAGAATTTTACAGGAGGGAGAGGACATGCTAACAGCTTCCCCGTGTTTTGGGGAGGAGGGGTGGGGGAAAGAATCTCATTAGCCAATACAAATCTATTGCAAGTGTATTCGCTGCAGTAGCGCTACCTGCCTCTGAGAGAACAAGAGTGATCAAACAAAGAAAGCCACAACACTGAAGCCCACACTACTTGTCTTGTTAATTAGGGAAATGTGTAATGTTCAAATAATCTCAACCACCAAGATCAGTTGACAGTGTAATACAGAGAGGCAAAGATTTCAGACAGGGGATTTTGCTTGAACAGTTATTGATGATTCCAGTTTGATTGACGATGAAATTGATGATTACTGTTCAAGCATGTTATTCATGAGTTAATGTAAATTAAAGAAAATGTTTAGTTTTTTTTAAACTTTGTTAATCTCATTGAGGGAACGAAAGTTTAAGGTTCATCCTGGTACATTTATTCAGGTACTGTGCTTAAATGCAGTTTGAACTTTGAACAGTTTTTACTACACTATAGTTCTATCTATCATCACTGCGCAGTTTTTAGTTAGTTAAAGTTATAACTGCCCATAAGTGAATGCATCAGCAATATTTCACATGTTAGGATACATAATGAAATCAACGCTGCCTGGTGCCAGTCAGCCAATCACCTTTTACTTAAGGCAATGGTAACGGTAAGGTAACGATTTATCAACAATACTGATTTTACTTAGTAGGAAGAGAATATACACATTTCAGCTACCCTGAATTTTGTCTCGCAAATGTGTTTGCTTTATGTTATTTTACAGGATTTACTTTAAATCCAGATGCTGTGTGTTGATGCTGTGCGCAACTGATGTATGTTAGGTGTTGTGAGTGAAGTCGGCGATGTATTTTCTGCATTAAATCCCATCAAAAAGACAGCTCACGGTTTATGCCAGTGCAAGGAACATATTTCAAAAGTATGTATTTAATAATGAGCAAATAAAACCATTGAGACAGAGGAATACAAATGCCCTTATTAGCTGGAGATAATCTTCAAGCAGACAACATTCAAATAGTTTCCCGGACTGTGCTCAAAGTGACGCAACAACAACCACAGGCAAGCTATTAAAACACTGATACAATTTTTAGCTGCACGAACGCTACGAGGCGAGGGACACAGGAAATTCATTTTCTTGTTATTGCAAAATTATTCAAATGAGAAAACCATCAATAATAAGATTCCCACAGAGAAAATCCCCCATAACCGGTCCAATGGGATGAGAGTTTTGATAGGAGGCTGGGTCCCGCTGGCACAACATAATAAAAGGATTTTTGGAGCCCAACGGGTTCAGTGTCACAGATGCTCGAGCCCGTGATGGATGCGGAGGAGCTAGCCTTTCTTTCTATGCACATGTTTTTTTCAATGATGGTTTTAATGACAACACAGCACCAATGAGGTGATTTGCTAACCCATGCTAATTCTTTCCTCACCTCTCCAGGCCGCAGTGACAACCCAATTTCCATTAAATATAATCTGGCACTTTAACACTGCCTATAAAACCCAATGGGGCAGAGACAGGTATTGTGCAGATTTTAATTATCTCATCGATAGCCTTCAACAGCTGCTGTGTTTATTTCTCTTCAAACTTAAAGAAATGCTGTGCGTTCTCCTCTGCCCGCCCCTTCTTTCTCTCTGCAATTTGTCCTTCCCCTATAGACGCCCTGCTGTCATGAAGTGTGGATTTTCTTAATACCATCATAATACTGTTTTGTTACCTTATCCTGTGAAAAAAATAGACATTATGATCCACATGCTCAGCTAGCGACTGACCTCATTGTATCACGTTGTCAGAACTGCAGACAGAATTGAAAGGGTTTTCAATACTGGATTGCAGATTCTGTTGTTGCAGCTGTTAATTGGTGTGAAATTACTTTTTTGGTGGAGGCATAAGTATCTGACGTTGCCGGGCATAATTGAGTTTGATATGGTTGACAGGCGCCCCCATGAAAGTTGGGTGCAGCTTGATAGCGACGTCTGCCCAACATAAACAAAGAAATGTTCGTGGGCTCCAGCTGGGGTGACATGAGGAAACAGGGAGGGAGGGCGACGTTCACCCAGATGGGCAGTCACAGCCCAGTGTGTCTGATTGCTTGTGTAGTTCACAGACCAGGCTGTCATAAATACTTTATACTATTACATGTTCACCTGTTGTATAGGGTATCATGTCTAACAGCGGGATGAGATAGGAGAGGATGCTTTGATTCATGTGTGAGTGTCCTTGAGTCAAGTAGAAATCCGGCCTTTCAGTAGTTAGATAATCAGTCAGGTGTCTGTAGATGACAATCTTCTGTTAGCATAGAATACACGAGAAAAAGGTCACATGCTGACCTTCGCTGCACATGTACTGAGCTGTTCATGTGCCCAGTTTGACTTGAATTGGTGCTTTAGCGCATGTCATCTTATTTTCAGTGGATTATGGGAGGTGCTTGACCTACAGTATTGAATCAGTCTGAACGCCTGTTTGACAGGGCACTGTCTGCACAGACTATCCTCTCAGAGAATACAAAATCCCACCTCTGTCAGGGGTTTGGAGGTTTAGTGGAAAAATTCACTCAATAGCAATAAAAGGAGAGATATAATGCCCTGCTTTTGAGCAAATATACTGTTTTTTTTTCTTGAAAAGAAGGAAGATGTGTAGATCAAATATTATTTTACCAGTGTTGACATTCCTGCCTGCTTGTATTGAACAGGTTCAAAGGATTGGTTTACGTTGCAGGAGCCGAGCCTGGAAAATCAAGTGATTTTTCACGGTGCACCTGCAACCTGGAATTACATGCAGAACAAACTAAGCTTCATTTTTAGCCTTAGGGCATTGTAAATATTTAATTTCTTTAACTTATTTCACATCCAGTTTTTCTTGTTTTAGTTGCTTTACATTTTCATTGATTAATTTATTCCTTATGTTTTGCTATTTTGCTAGGCTTTTTATTATTTTTACTTTTTCTTTTTACATTTTCATCTAAGTTTCTTTTATGCGTTGACTGGTGCCAAGGACATGTTATTTATTATTTATATTTTTTACTCAGCTGTATTGTAGATGAAGTATCTAAGTGTATAAGTGAGGTAAAATAAAGGTACAATGAATGCATAAATGAATGAATAGGATTGTAAATCTCTCATTTACTGGAAAAATAAGCCACAAGAAGTACCATGTGCTGAATCTTCTTCTTCAAATGGTTACAAATATCTTTTATGTTCAGTAGATTCGGAAAGTGAAGCTCATGTTGAATTTTTCTTTTCATTTAACTTTTTTTTAAAATGCTTGGAGCAAAAAAATTTAGATCTTGTCTTGTCACATCAGAAACAGAAAGTGAGGCAGCGTATCCCCTTGATGCCGTTAGCATAGATTTTCACTATCAGAATAATGGAGTCGCCTGTAGAGACTGAAATATTGAGGGAAGCCACCTGGAGGTCTGCTGGGCCAGTATGAAGAGAAACACTGCAGCTTCATATCACACCACAAACTGGAAGAGAAAACACCAAGCCGCTAATCCAGGTGGCCAAATGTAGGTTATATTCACAATCCTGTATGTCCTTTGTCAACTTTAAATAGCACTGAGTGTAGTGAGATGGAGTGTAATGTCAGACTGAGCCTTCTTGGGCATTCACTTGATCTTATTTTTACACGTTGTTTCCACAATGGGATTTTTTTTTTTTTTTTTTTTTTTTTTTTAATTAGAGTCTGTTTTCTATGTAAAACACAATAAAAAAAAACCCAGCAGTGCCCCCTAAAGACTGAAATATTCATTACAATACACAGGACAAAAATCTTCAAAGATGATGAAGATAATTTCTGATCCTGAACTCAACAAACAGGAGTCATTAAAATCAAAGTTGTTCTTCCCAAGTCTCTCAAATAATATAAATCTTTTTTCGTTGATCTCCAAAACAGTTTTTTGCTGTCAATTTGGGGAAGATTTGGTTAATTTTTGGTTCAAAAATGTGAAAAGAGAACAAAATTGTACACGTTAGTCGAGTGTTCTTACATGGCAGGCAGTAGGAATGAGCGTTAAGCACATTTATTGTGTTCAAATGGCAATTTCAGACTTGTATAGCAGCACAAGTGGAAAGCAGGATTCATTCATAGTAGTATCATGCCAATTTAAGTTAACAAGGTTTGAAATATGCTCCAAAATTTGTTTGGACAAACCATCCACTGAATGTAAAGATGGACATAGACTCTGGGGCTGAAAAGTGAAGCCAATGCTGAAGTGCCTTACACCTGCATTCTGTCTAATGAACATCAAGGGTCATCATGACTCCATTGGTTGTAAAACAAAGTCCAATTAAACTGTTAAATTAAAGTCTATGGGGAAAAGGCTCTACTTCTCACTTGATTTATTACCTCAGTAAATTTTTTACTCATGAGTCTTCTTCAGGACAACATGATGTTGATTTTCTTTCAAAATATGGTCCCATTAAGACAAAAAAAGGACCATAACGCAGGGTATGTATTAGGGCATGGATACCCCATGACTGACAGACTGCACCAGAAACAGCAACCCACTGGAAATAGAGTACAGAGCAGGTCAGATCCACCTCTGTTTTCTTCTGGTTTCAAAAAACCAAGGAGGTTTTCTGCCAAATTCACCCACTCGACTGTTGAGAAAATATGGACATAAATTTGTTTATGTGAGCCATATGGTTTGTAAATGATAAGCTGGGACACCTGTCCTTTGGGTAAATGCTCTAAAACAAGCCTGTGGGTGAGTTTTAATATCTTCATGAAGTTATGAATGTTCAAAAATGATACCAACACACACACAGACAGATACACACACACACACACACACACACACACACACACACACACACACACACCTCACCTTGATGCAGTGTGAGTTTTAGATGCCAGCATTCAGTGCATTCATTGGCCATTAGCAAGACTGCATTTGACCCATGGTGGTCGTCACTTGATTGAACCGTGCCACACATATTCAGGATATTCACACATTTATCACCGCTATAACTGGTCTGTTATCTTAAGTCCTGCTGTCATTTTAAACCAGTGTTGACGCCAATAAACCACCAGCTACAGTGTGTAATAGACCTGGCACATACCCATTTAGCAATGCCTTTTATCTGTGTCCAATCAAAAATAATTGCCTCCTCCTTCCAGATCAAGCCAACTAGAAGAGCCTCAAAACACCCCAGCGGTTGGAAACACATATCTGAATATGAATATATGGATGTTAAATAGCTGCCAGAGATTAAACACAAAGCACACACACACATAAACAAAGAGGTCCACCTCCTCACACCCACTGCCGCATGGATTCCTTTATAAACAACATGAGTCAGTCAGGTTGGCTTTTTATTGCCGCTGCAGCTCTCCACATCCCCGTCCTTGGACCAGACTCAGCCAATCACGCCTGCAGGAGGGAGGAAGATAGAGGCAAGTTGCAGTCATCAACAGCTGACCAGAAATGGGGCGAGGGCAGGCTGACCAGGGGCTGTGTTTCTCTCTGGTAATTGGCTCACTTTTAGATCTTAATACAGTCAACAGATGTTTGCCTGAGCCCTGAGCCGTGGAACAGCCAACTGTGGAGAAATTTGCCCTCTGTGCTGTGGTGTCCTTGTTCTCAGCTGCTCTGGCGCCTGACACTCTGCTCAACTTGATTGCAATGTACATACATCACGGTCCGATTCAGCTGCATGTAAGTTGGAGCAAAAGATACCACTTTGGCCTCATATGCTCTCAACAAACAGATTGTTCAAACTGGGACTTACCAGAGATTGCTCCTGCAGAACATTATATAGGTTTAATGTAGTGGAAATAATACCAGTTAAAAAACCGTGTAAGCACTAATATCTCTAATTCAGCTGCTGAAATGGCCCTTATTCACTGTGTTTGACCATGCATAACATTAAAATATTTTATAGAATATTTTCTAAAATAATGTTGTTTGTTTGATATCTGTTTTTGTTGTTGTTGTTGTTGTTTTTGGAGCTGGAAAGAGGCACTTTCAGAGCGCATCAAATATCTATCAGCATTAAAGTAACCTTGCACCAAAAATCTATTTAATACTCAGCTTCTGTGATCTTGAATGCTGACTTGCTCCCTCTTGGATTCGCATTAGTTACATTGGATTACAATAGAGGCCCACACTTACTGCCAGAAAGAAAAGTGAAAATATATAAAAAATTTAGCCAAAAGCATTATGCTCAATGTATCTTAGCTCTCAGTGCTTCAGCAATAAATTGCTAAACAGGCCAGTAGGCTATGTTTATGGAACCATCTTTTATTAGCTTTTTATTTGTTAGCTCTGATGTGGAGAAATCTTAATGCTTTGCTTGCAATGGCGTTTTAGACAGTGTGCTTACAACATCATTGGTTTGCGTTTGGCCCTTTTTGTTCAACACGGGCCCCTGACCACGAAGCCACATCCATGTAAGCATGTGGAGATGGTTTTCCCAGTTTGGTGTTGATGAACTGGACTGGTCTGGCCTTGACAGAGCCCTTACCTCAACCTCATTTAACACCTTTAAGATGAGCTAGGACATTTGGCCGTGATCCTGGTGTGGGTTGAAATGATAGTTAACTTCATTAAAGTAAGGACACCTTTGTCAGTAATGTTATAATAATAATAATAATGTGGTTAAAGTTGGGGACCATTCACAGTTGTACTTAAGATAAGTCAACCTTCAACCTCTATAGAACAGAAAGGGAAGAAGACAAACAACTACTCACCCCAGTTTTGTTACTACATGGAATCACTCTATCACTCCATTTCCTCCTTTGCTCCCAGTGGACAAGAATTATAATGTCTATGACTGCCTGAAGAGGTGTGCGGCTTGAATGTAAATGTGGCGTTTTTGGGCTCTTTTGAAAATGACTGATTCCTCGTTCTCTTCCAGGAGGGACAGCTCCAAACATATGGATTAACAGTGTAGATGTGGATTTTGCTGCAGGAGTTGTTTGAGAAGCCACTATGGACATTTTGATACGTTTTGACACTATTATGAGTCACTGTTATGACGCATTTTTCTGCCATGACTGATTCAAGCCGATGGCAGGTGCCATCAAGCAAACTGCAGACTCACATGCAGAAAGTGCTTTATACAGTGAGTGAAACGTTTGTTTGTTTTTTAAAACTATGATTCCGTTTCTTCTTAGAAATTGTCAAACTTCTTTGAATTATTGCTGCTCATTGTATTCCAGTGCTATAACTAAAGTATCCTTGAGGAACCTTTCTTACAAGGTTGCTGGTAATGAAGTGGCAAAGTATAGATAAGGCCAGCCACTGTTAAAAGTGCAACACTTTTAAAGCCATGTAAACACCCCAACCAACGAAAGACATAGTTGTTTGTTGTTTGTTTTTTTTTCCCAACATGGCCTTCTCAGCTGTGGGTGGTAATTAATTCTTCATGAACACCACACATTTTTATCAGTGCCACAAGATCCATTAAACAGGGCCACACAAATGGAGTTCAGTTATCAACTGTGCATGCTTATTTTTTGGCTGTAATGTGGATTTTAATGACAAGCAATTATACTGTGCTCCCTGCACAGAGACCCACCTTAATAATATTTGATTCCTTTGATGTCCACTTGGTACATTCTCCTTTCATTCTCTCCTCAGGCTTTTACCTCATGTCCTCTTGTAACCTTGAAAATGTATTTTCCATCATATCAGCATATTCCACATCTCCTTATCGCATTATGATGCTTAGGTATGACCATCGCAATTGTGTTACCTTTAATTGCTCCTAGAACGTTAACCTCCTCTATTAATGTTGACTCCTTTTTCACTGAGGCCAGTCTCCGAGGGTCAGTTTTATTGAATTGTCTTTTTAAATCTCTGTCTACTCTATATGGAAATGCATTCAGCTTATTTCATTTATCATAAGCCTATAGTCTCCAGGAATCTCTGCCCCCACCCCACCCCCACATCGCTTATAAAGAATTGAACAAATCATTTTATCCACAGTGAAGGGCTATGTTCGCTGGCACAAGAGTGGGTTTTTGTTTAACTGCATTATTTAAGACACAATTAAATAAACAAAGCAGGTACAGAAGTGATCACACAACAACATTTGGGATCCCCCACACCCCAAAATCCAAAAATGTGATAAATACAAAACCAAGCAGAAATAGGAAAACAGATGCAACAAGGATTACTAGACCATATACAGTCCAGATCACTGGGACTGGATTTGAATAAGGAGCAAGATCACAGATACTTTTAGATGTCCAGGTGTTATGTACCTGAACAAATCCCTTAATAAGTTTTGATATTTTTTCAGACAACAAAGTCACCATTTATATTGTGTGGTGAGTGGTCAGTCATACTTGTTGCATTTCTGTTTCCCTTAAAGTTGTAGTTCTGGTTATATGGGGTTGTGTGAGGTATTTATCTATAGTCAGTTGATCACCTGAAGTTTCTGATCACTGTGATCATGGAAGGCAGCCGGGAGCATCAGCACAGAAGCAGAGTGATGTGTTGCTGTGCAGAGGCCAGAAGAAAAGACATGTTTTCAGACACTTTTAAAAGATGCCCATCGAAACAATCCAATATCCGTTGAAATTTGCACTTCATGTAGAATGTTTTCAGTGCTTTCTCCTCTTGTCCAAACAGCGCTTGCCTTTGGGACTACATTTTTCTCCACCACTGAACTAGCATATTCTTACACACAAGTGCACCTACAGTGGTATCATGCCACGGCCATAGGTCAGATGAGTAAATCTGAAGGAGCTAAAACTTTTTGATGGGAAAATGAAGAGCTAAAAATGTTCCGAATGGAACATACCATTGGATATTGTCTACTGTCTACTGCTGGAAACACACTGACTATGCATGACAACTTCATACAACCCCATGTCAAATAATCTGGAATATCCCTTTAATGTCTGTGCTTTCACTTGTTAATGCCTTGTCATAAAGAAGCCACCATACTACTCTGTCCAGGGGTCTAGTGTTTTTACTACACACACAGACTAAACTGTCTGTACAAATGTGTCCACACATTACATGTCAAGAGGTTTCAACTCATAATTCTGCAGTGCAACTCAAAATGCGCTCATCCATTAAATATTCAAATAGCTCCTTTTGGGGGAATGCTAAACTTTTCATATTTTCACTCACTATATATTTCAACTAAACACTTTCACATTTTTTGTCGGATATTCATTTCTTCCACCAATGCCAATTTTATCATGGAGGCCCCTAAGGCTGCAACAGAAGTGAAATGAAACTGAGAGGGTCCCATTCTCCCAATTTAGATGTTGTAGATTTTTCCTCATTATTATTATGTTGGTATCAGATACGGTTACTGGCGGGGATTTTCCTGGCTCTGAGGAAGCCATGAGTTTAAACTCCAGTAAGGAATCCAAAAAAGACTTTCAGAAGTGTTTAGAGTCAGTCTTATCACCACTTCCACTACATCAGCCAATGAAGACATTAGATCTGAGAAGTGCACACTTCACTTATTTAACTTTTCTTGTTTTCTAGGTGCTGAAGTCACCAAAATTCAAATATTACAATTTGCTATGTTTGCTGTTGCCAAAATGGAAAATTCTCCCCCCAGCAGCTTTAGTGCCAGCTGAGCAACAATACTGCTGTGCACTTTGTGTGCTATATATATTTGGCTAATTAATACAAAGTACTGTTAAGGATTATGGGAAATTCATTAGTTTTGGATATTTGTAATGAGTTGCACCAAAAATGATTTTCTAGTTTTTCTGAACACTGAAAGCACTTTACAATACAAGCCACATTCACCTTTTCACACATATAGTCATACAGCTCTTTTAAGTTTATATCATTTTCAATACCACAGAAACACACCGATGGTACCGATCGGTTTGGGGTTCAGTATTTTGTGCACTGGAGGAGCCGGGAATTAAACCACCGACCTTCCGATTAGTGGACGACCCACTCGACCTGCTGTGCCACAGCCGCACCATGTCATGAATCAAACTGTTCAACACATTTTAATTTTGTAGTGATGATGGAGAAAGGGTGAAATTTTACAGGTAATCCATAGAATAGCTGTTGAGACATTTTGGTCAAATCACAAATGTCACTTGGTGGCATACACAAAAGGAATAATCAGGTGATCAAAGTATGATTTGGGTTGCGAGGAAAGTGCAAATTGTTGCATGGCCAATGCAGACAGCTGTGCTGATGGAAGAGTATCTGTTACATCAGACCACCTAGGTACATAGATGAAACAACTGTCTAGACCGTCTGTAAAATCATCTGTCATCTAGAGTATGACCTCCAGGTGGCCCTAGACAGAGCCTCGAGGAGTCATTGAAATCAGAGTTCATGCTCAGCATTTTATCTTGTCTAATATGGAACTAGATTATAATATTTGCTGCGTAGCCAAAATTTTGGCATGATCGGGCCATCTAACCTGACGTGCCAGATGGTTTGCTACACAGAACCATCTGGGAAGACTTCGTTTGGAAAAAGGGTAGACACTTTAAAAACAATACTTGGCAGGTGATTGGAGGAACCATCTGTCTATTGTATGATGTAGTAGATGAGCACCGGAGAGGAAGTACAACTCAACAACAAACTGCAGTCTGAGGAGCTTCAAACAGTAGTTAGCATGACTGTAAATGATTCTTACCATCTCTGTGAGGAAAATTTGCACATAAAAGGGGCTCACAACAGCTACTTCTCTGTAGATGCCAGTAGCTCCTTAGAATGATGATCAGTCCAAACAGCTGCAAGATGGCTTCTCACTTGCAAGAAATCCAGCTGCCTCATAAGGTAAAGGGCTAGAAGAAATGTACAAATGTACAAATCTGATACAAATCTAGCCATTATTTTTTAATATTAGTTTAAAGACTCTATCCGGATGGTTGAAGAAAGTCCATAAACAAGGGTCATCCTCTGAGGATTTAGAATATGCATATTAATTTTTGTGACAATTTTTTAATTTTTTTTTATGATTTTTTTGTGCACAATTGGATATTATGACAAACAAGTGACACAAAAATGTCAAAGGGTGACAGTAAAATTAGGATTCATCTTATGAGGACCATGAATATCAGTAAATTCTGTCACAATTGGTGCATTAGTTTTTAAGATACCTTGTCATAGTTAAATGTTAGTTAAGGAAAACAAAGCCAGGTAGTGATGTAAAATAAAAGGTGAAGAGGTCATTACAATTACTGAGACTCATCCCGTAGTGATCACGAATATCCATGCATTTTAAAAGAAGCTGAAGAGCAGAGGTCAGGATGTGAATGGACAGACTTGCATCCCCATCCATAGACCCTGCAACTAGCTGAGAAAGACAAATAAAAAGGCAATCCTTTTTCCTCCTTGAAATATAAAGAATACTGACTCTGTTAGACATCTGTGAGCGTGTCAAGTGAACCTGAAAAAACTCTCTTACACATGTTGCAGTCTGGACAGCGGGAAAAAAGACATGGAAAGAATATGTGATCCATTTTATAGCAAATCAATGTTCTCCACTTAGGTGCAGGTTACATAGAGGTGAAAGTTTCCCTACTGAATTGTGGCCCAGGATTTATCACACAACCTCTATAATCTGTATTTAACCATCCATTTTTCACTGTGGCCATTATGACATTAAGTTCAGAGAATGACTCTGCAAACCCCTTCACAAGGAAGAAACTTTGACATTATTAAAGAGTGGAGGCATTCAGCCATGATTTTGTGCATCTTCTAATAGCACCAAGACTTCTCCGGAGACCGATTTTCATTTTACATTTGAAGTCTTTCAAATCATTAAGTGATTGATAGTCAAGTTTTAAGTCCATTTTCAAATATTTCTCAGGGGCATGTAATTAGTGTTTCTGAATGTAGCAGAAATGATGTATTTGAAAACTCTCAACATCAGGCTTTTAGTTTAACTCTGTGCCAATCTGCCTGATTCCATGCTAGAAATTCTTCTCCTCCGGTATGTGTGAGCAAAAAAATAAAAAAAATAAAAAAAACACAAAAACTTAATTATCATGCATGGTGAACATGGAAAACTGTGGGTGTATTCAAATTTCAAACCTCTTGGGGTGAAGGTAAATGCCTGTAGCAGCTCAAATATGTCTGTGAAAGGAAGGAAACAGCCTGGTGGCTCACCCATGCGTCCGACACCACAGTTGGAAGGAAACTAAACATAAATCAGCCTACACAAGTACTTGCTTTAATTAATGTCAACCCTCCTGGGTATAAGTCCAGTCGTTTTAGCCTTGCCATGTTGTGTCTGTGTAGGCAAGTATTGGCTGTCCTAGGGTCAGTCCAGAGGCTGGATTGGATTAAATTGTTGTCCCTGTTATTTCAAGCATTGGTCAGTAACGAATAACCAGTGGGTTAGCCTTGGGTCACTCTACTTACCTGTGCATGACCTGGTTGAACTGCTGCAGCTAGCTCATGTCCAGCCTGCCAACATTGCTACTGCAGTGTCTTTCTACTCTGAGCCTTTGATAATGACCATCGATAAAAGAGTGATTTTATTTCATTATTTAATTTAGAGAAAGCGAGAGCAGATCATAATTATAGCTTACGTTGTGTTTCTGGAATGACCATTTCGTACATATACTTTAATAACGTGCAATTGCTAAAATAGTAAATAATAAAATAGTAAATTTATATTTTTTTCATGTCTGAAATACAAATATTAGACATTTAAACTATTGTGAATTTTAGTGATGCAATGTCATCATTGTTGTATCAGTGTGGTATCACAGGCTCATTCTTGATAAATGAGCTCCATGCAGAAACTGCAGCAAGGCTCAAGCCACAGCTCAAACGCGAGGTAAGGTGGTGAAGCCACAGTAACCTGGCAGTAATTAATTAATGGGATAGTTCACTACTAGAGGTGTTTCAACTCCATGCGAACAAATCTTTAACACAGAATCTTCAAGCTGAACCAATGAACCGACAATTGACTGAGGCTGAATACCTGAATTCATACCTTCCAGCAACTCCAAATTCGTCCCCAAATGTTAGCCTGTGTTCTCAGCAGCCTGGCTAGCGACTGGTAAGTCTACAATCAGGAATCACTGTGGCAAGAGTTTGAGGGTGCATGAACCCTGCGGCATTTAATGAGTAAATACTGCTACAACAGCTCTGTTTCCTCTTTCTAAACACAACTGACGGTTTATGATAACATGGGTTGTATTTTCACAGCTTTAGCTATGGTTGTCTCTGTTGTGTCCATATTTGGTTGTATTCATAATAATGCAGTTTTTGTTCACCAAAGTAATTGCTGAGGCTGGGGCAGGTTTAAAAACAACAGCCCCCAATGGGCAAGTAATAACTGGGGCAGTCAGACATTTATACAGGCTGAAAACAAGATAGCAATTTTGTCAGATTAGCTTCTGTGCCCCTTTTTTTTTTAATGTGCAGAATTTATGTTGGGCCAGGAAAGTCTGTCTGTACATGTAATGGAACAGATTGGATAATTAACAGTTGGGCTAAAAGTTATCTTCAAAATAATCCTGACTAACTGAGTTAATGTGGCTGAATAATCAATATGAACATGTGATTGAGCTTGGTTGAGTGGTCGAAAGTAATGTAACAAATAGCCTAATTATTTCTGCTAATGAGTAATTAACAAAGTGCATATTTTTTAAATGAGTAATATAAATAAACAATGAGTAATTAATAACATTTTAGGTCCATTTTACAGCTGCACATAGTTACAAGAGATATTACTGGATTATGGTATTCCTTTGGATGTGTTGACTAAATTTTCCTCATCAGATAAAATTGCCCTCCACCACAAATGAGAAAAACAAAGTCCATACTCAGGGAATCTGTGTAATATGTCTCTCTCCAGCTGAGCATTATGTAATGCCAGGTGTTGTTTTGGTAACAAAGCTGGAAAAAACAATTGATGTTCTGAGTGTCACTGTTTCCTACAATAGGTGCTTAGGTTTCACCCGCAGCGCTTTGCTAAATCCTAATCTGCAGCTGGAGGCTTGAAGATGTGTGTGTTCATCTGCTACATTGCCAGAAGGATAAATACAGTATCTTAGTACACATTAGAAAACAATTTGGTGTAAAATCAATTATAGGTCCCCACACTTTCAACACAAATTGTTTAATTTCGGTTTAAGGTTGGTATGTACCCATTTGTGCTTGATATGTGTGGGTCTTATCCTTTTCACAGTGTGTGGGTGGGTGGGAATTAAATGAGGGGAATAAATAACATCACTGCCAGCTGATAACAGAAAAAAGTCTGTCTGTCTCACTTCCTCCAGCTAAAACCCTAACAAGCAAGAGGAGCTCCAGCGGATGCAAAAAGCCATTCTGCTGGTGCTCTTGCTCCCCCTCAAGTGACAAGTGACAGATTCCGAATTTACATGAGCTTTACATATTAATAAAGCTGCTCTGGAGAAGAACATGCCTTCTCCATCAACGTGTTAGGTCTTGTCACAAGGCTTCATCGGGTGATTGTTTTCCTTCAAGTAGAAGATAGTTTCTAACCTAGTTTATTGCTCAAAAAGATTAGTGAGCAAACTTGAGAAATTGTGTTCATCTTATCAGCTGTGATAACTGCCGCAAAAATGAAATGGAACAGCAATAAAACACTATGCTAGACCTCACACAAAGGCGTTATCTTGTGTTGTTTGCAGTGTAGAACCTGGAGCTGCATTGCTTAGGGGACAATGACTGAGCTGTGTTGATTTATTGAACTTTTAGTTTAGTTTTTTTTTTTTTTTTGGTTGTTGTTTTCACTTGATTCTATTGAGATAACTGATCTGTTTTCCTATTCATACTCTTTGCACAGCGCTACAAGATTCACTCTTTCTCATCACTCAATGAACAGGAAAGGAGTAACTTCTTGCCAAAATAAATGGAGCAGTCTGAGGCCATTGGAAAGACTATCAAACATGGGTGATAAAATGCAACAGAGCCATATGTTAACTCTGATCTACTCCTCTGGACTCAGCTAGTAGAAGGGAGAAGATGGCCACTCTCATCTCAAATTGACCTCTGACATCCACAGCGGCATCAGACCTCCATTTGATCAGTTGGGCAACTTCCGCTGTATCAGTGATTTTGTATCTGCAGCTCTTAAGGCTGTGAATCCAATATTTTGTTCAGCGACTAAGACTGAGCGACTGAGACTGAGCTTCTGTAATACAACAGAACTTAGACGTTAACAGGTGGATGTCTGCATACTGAATGTACGTGTGAATGCATGATTTCAGTGATAAAACACAGTTACCCTCCTTCCTCCTCACATCTCCCCGAGCACTTAACAAGGTCAGGCACTCCTGTGTGAAAACAACAAGCTCTCATGAATAAGTGGCTGTTGAGGCCATTCCAAAATAAATTTGTTTTACAAGGCCAATCAACAGTCGCTCATTAAACTAGCTGTAGTTTGGATTGATCCTCCTTGCATAGTAATTAATGACTGGGATGTTTTTAATATGCAGGTTCACTGAACATCATTTTACCATTAAGAGAAACTTGACAGTGAAACTTGCAGCTGGGCAGAATAAGATAATAGCATAGGAAGTCTTCTGATTTGATTAAACTGTGGCTATTTGAATCAGAAAATCCAGATCAACTCTATTTTTAATACCACAAGGCCACATATGGGAATACACTGTACTATTTTGCAAAAGATTCCACAATAAATCTTCAGTTATTTTTACTGGCAGTTTGGTTTATAAGAGTTAAGATTAAACAGTTGTTTAATCTCAGATTTTACCTCAAAAGGCAGATGGTGACCACATTTGCTCTACACTTTAAAAGAAATACAAACTTCTGCCAACTACGAGCAAATGATAACAGCACTTGGCAAAAACTATTATTGTAATAATTTCTAAAAAACACACCATCTGCCTCTGGCTGCAGATTTGTGGTACAGTCTTTGCGGTTGTTGGTGACTAAAATACAGCCCACTGAGTCAAAGGACTATTGGTGTTTGTGTGAAACTGAGAGTTATGAATTGGGGGAATTGAAACAAGCTGTCTATCACACACGCTTGACTGACTGTCCATAACTGCTGTCTGCACCTCAGCAGTGTACAGTGATGGCAGACCATTTAGTGACACAGGATTTTGAAGCGGTATACAAGTCTAAGCTGTTATCCGCCAGCTGTCCAGTGGAACTGAACCACGTATTGCACCTCGGAGAGGAGGAGAGCAGAAACATAGCAACACATTTTGGCCTCCTCTCTATACTTGTTTGGGAAGGAAAAATTTTGGATCCAGGCCTATACTTAAAATAACTATGTGCATACTGTACCTACACTCTTTAGTCATTGAGAGTACAAAAGAAGCAGAGGTATGCAAGTGAACAAACATCAAAAGTCTATGTCATACTGGTGAACACAGGCCAACACAAACACCATCAGTCTTATTTACGTGTTATGCTGTTATGTAACTTTCATTTTAAAAAGAAAATCCCCATAAATAATACAGAGGAAATGTCTTTTGTGTCCTTAGGTGAAGCTCTAGCTCTGCTCCCATGTCATTCAGCTGTTTAGCTTCGCAACATTTTAAAGTGACACAAACTTCCTTATACCTCTAATAGTATAGTATAGTAAGTGTGTGTGTGTGTGTGTGTGTGTGTGTGTGTGTGTGTGTGTGTCACCACTAAGAAGTGCAATTTCTGATCATGCAAAGGCAACTGGTGAGATTCAGTAGACTTTCCCTTTTTTTGTTTTAATAAAATGCATTTTCAAAAGTCATCAAATAAATAAAGACATTAATTGATGTCGACCCAAAGGGAGAATAATTTTTGGGCAAAACAAATTTTGTCAAAACACTGTGAAACAAGCTATCAGACACCAAGTGCTCAGAACAGCAAGAGGAGAAACTTTTATTGACTGTGTGTGTTGCGTGTTGGTAGGTCAGACTTTTTCTTGGTTTGTACTTGAATGGTCTCCGGAGTGGAATAAGAAAGCAAAGCAGCTGAGCATTAAAGCTGCAGGCGGTGAGAATAAACAGTGTACAGAGTAGGACGGCATCTCAGCAGCCCCTTCAGTCCCACGCAGTCTACACAGGAGGGACGGCACTCAAGCAAAAAGCCATTTATCTGTTAAACACACCCTCTGGATTATTTATCGCTGTTGTACACGGTACCCATCCGCTGGAATCTCAATGTCCTCCCAGCTGCCTGCTCCGTTCAGGTAAATCAAAGTGACTGTTTCACTGAATGAGGTATGTAAAACCATTAGGGCAAATTGCAGGAGCCAATAGGGCCTGCTGCTTCCCCACACTCTGCTGAGAGGCTGTGGGCGTTGTGTATCACAAGAGACACATCAGCTTTGAAGGGGGAGTTCATGCCGTTGAGGTCACTTGTCACATACGTGGCTTTATATTTAGGTGAGAATTCTCAAGAGACACCTGACTAATGGCTCTATATCGATGCACATCCACATGCCCTGTCTCTCTGTGACCTTTCAGCGTTAATGCCGATCACCATGGGCTGGAGCACCATGCATATTTAACTGTGGATATTTAAAGAGCAGTACAGACGGTTCTTCTGTGGGTGGGGTTAAAGGAAACGATCATCATTACCAGTGACCCGAGCTTCACCTGACCGTGCTCATTTTGGAGTTAGTTTCCTGTTTTGAAGGCAAACATCTTCGATAGACAAACGCAAGAGTTAAACCCAGTCAACTGGCTCAACAGCTTTCATCTGACTGTCCTCCACAACTCTCTGCCAGACCAGGATTAGATGCTGTCCTGCTTTCGACGAGTGGGCAAGGCCCTCCCAAAACAAGGGGATCTGAGAGAAGACAGAAAAATAGAAAGCTTTACAGCATCAGACCATGTTTTTACGAACAGAAGCAGGCAGGTGAAACTGCAATCTACCATTTTATTTGGTAACTATTCGACACAATTACTTGATTTTAACAGTGAGATGTATTAAACTACACTGGAGACTGGAGTAGACTGGAGTCTGTGCGTGACAACTTTAAATAAATCCGTGGCATCTGTCTCTTATAAACTGGTCCAACACAGATGATAGACTCATCTGATGGCAAAGTGGCCATTGGCAGAACCGAAACTTTTCCTGGGCACAAAAAAAAAGAATGCATGTGAAATAGAATGAAGCATCAGCAAGAGAGCGATATAACGGTCCGCCCCACTGTGGTTCTGTGTGGCCACCATCTCCCTCACACCTGTCTCCTGTCGCAGCAGTAACTAAGTAAAGTAAAGTAACCATTTAGCTTGGTCTCACAGCTCCATCCCTCCGCCAACCATCAGAGCAGCTTGATCCACAGAGGCAGGCGAGGTTGCTCATGAGAAACGAGAGGGAGATCAAAATATATAAACAAGTAATTGGTTGAGTAGCTTTTTATATAAAATAATTTTTCTTCTTCTTTCATTTGAAAAAATCAATTGAAATTCTGATTAAAATGCTTCAACAGTGACACCTGCAGGCCTTTTTCCTTTTCATGCTAATCTGTTGTTTGCAGAAACACTTGAAAAGACACCCCACTGCCTCAGCAGTCAGGCTGGACCACAGAGAAATGTCAGTGTCTAGGACCTAGGATTGGATCCCAGTATGAACGACAGACTGCTGCATGGACTGCAGAAGAACTCATTAGGTTTTCAGGTTGTCTGTCCATACATTCCATTTTCGTGAATGTGATATCTCGAAAATGCTGTGAGGGAATTTCTTCAAATTTGCCACCATTCATCTAGATTGAAGAATGAACTGATTAGATTTTGGTGATCAAAGGTCAAGGTCACTTTATAACACGACTCAAACGTCGATAAGAATAAAATGAAGTGATGACATTTTACATCCAAATGGTCAAAGGTCAACTTCACCATGACATCTTAATGTTCTGCAAACCTCAGGCCATTATTGAATACAGTGGGGGGAGATTGTCACCACATATCCTACAACTTCACTGGGTGGCGGAGGCATCAAACAGGTGAGGCCTTAATTCTAGCATTTAATTATTATGGATTCAGTTTTTTATTTAGTGTGTTGTTTAAAATTCCCACTGTAATCATTACAAGGTTCATTCTCATCCAGAGCCTTTAGTTGATGTTTTTAAGAAATCTTTCAAGCCTTTGTTTTGCTGCTTAATTTTTCATTGCACACAAGAAAGTGCAGATAAGTAGCCAACAAGTGAAAAATAACATGATGCCGCCGTGGGTTGGCTTTCCTCCTGTCCTCCCCAATTTATTGAGTCACCAGCTGCCACTTACCATTTATGTGTTGGTATCATTATCATCTTTAAACACTGAGGCAGCCAGCAGTGGACTGTTGCTGACTCACTTTACATGAATAACAAAGTTAGGGGAAAAAAAAAAATCTGTATCTGAAAATCTTAAAAAAAAGAATTTAAAATCCAGAGAATTAGTTGTGCATCTAGCGGCAGTAACTGGAGGCAACAGACACCAGGAGCAGAGCAGCACAGTGGGTTCAGGACCACAGCTCCCAGTACAGCTTCCAACAAATCCAGTACAAACACCAGTCAAGGTTTTTGCAGCATAAGCAGTCGGCAAAAGACAGCAGGAAGCTTGTCTTGTGAGTTTATTTAGCAGGGTAATTTGTATAGCTTTGTTTTCTTCTCTGGTCTCATCAGAAATTCTAATATGCTCATTAAAGTACTTAAAGTCTGTGTGATTAGCTCAGATCTACTGAATTATATTTGACTTTGGAGCAGCCTCCTACAAAGCTTTTTAGTCTAAACGATGACAGACATATCTTTATGTCGCTTGACATTACAGATTTAGCAAGAAAGATATAACAACTTAACAAGTGAGAGTTTGAGTTGCTGGTGGTTTCATTAACATTTGTTACAGCAAGGCTACGATTTTCTAGTCTGTGTGCTAAGCTTAGCTAACTGGACCTTTAAGGCTTTTTATGAAATAAGCAAAATTAGCACAAACACAGTCACTTTTTTTGGTTCATTCATGTGTAAACTGTGTCAATTTCTTATATTTCTACACATGACCTGAAGGCTAGATGACAAGATTAAATCAGTCTTCAGCCAAAGAAGAGGTTGAAGAGGCTAAAGACTGTATATAACATGCTACTGTGGATCAATATGTGATTACTTGCAGTGAAACATTAATATCTTCATACCAATACAGAAAAACATGATTACCTCAGTCTATATTGATTCACATGGCCTTTCTCTCTTTCTGCAGGCTGATGCTTTAGCCTCTGTTTTGACATCTCACCAACAGTTGTCGCTGGATCTTAAAGAAATTCATTTTTTTCACCTCTCTGCAGCCCCCCTTTCATCCACTCTGTCTCTGTCGAGCAATTCAAAGCTTGTTCTGACAGACAGTGTCTCTGTCCTATAAATGACCTCTCATATGGGAATACTGTCTTCTTTTCACAGCAGTAGACCTGCCCCAGTAAGAAACCTACAGATACAGGCGCATTAGTGTGTTACGTTGTAAAAAAAAAAAAAAAAAAAAATGAAAAAAACACCTTGTGATCTTCTGCCGTGTTGGCAACTGGGATCATATCACTTGTAGGTATGAGGGCAGTCACTCCCCTGTTTGCTTTTCACCACCTGTCATTGGTAACAGAGCAATTGAAAAGTTAAAATATTAACACAATGTGCTTATTTCAGTCATGTCTCCAAGTGTCTGGCCTTAATTTCTTGCTTTATTCTTAGTTGAGCCTAATTTTGTCTAAACAGCAGAAGTAGGTTAATGAGCGAATGAAGTTGTCAATAATTTACCCCCAAGTTTCTCTCTGTTTGCCCATCACACCTCTTTGAAAAAGCAGTGAATCATACTATGATGAAACATGGATGGCCACATTTCATTTCATCTCTCCAATTTGATCTTTAGCACCATAACTTCAATTTGATTTTGAAGGTTGAGGTAAATTGAAATAAACAAGACGTTTCAAACTGGAACTGTTCCTATTACTTTTTTTTCTGGATGGGTGTGCTCAAAATACAGCACCATGTGCAGCGAAGACGGGGGAAAAAAACAGCTTGGACAGGCATAGGTTTTCATGTCAGTAATTTCAGTTGTGTCTTTGTTGCATTTCTTTCTCTTCTTTTTTTTCATGGCTCCCTGTCACATTCACTTAGACTGAGACGAGGTGGGGTGCTTTCTGAACCAAAGTGCCCTTCAGTCTGCTCAGGCAAGTACTCCCTGGGAATAAAACCAAAACCACAGGCTTCCACTCCATGAAACAATTCTCTCTGCCACTCCTCAGAGATCTGCCACTACAATCTATTGAATTTCAAAACACATTGGCGGGGAGACAAAAGCTCAGGGCCTGATGCAATGTGTTTATTCGCGGTAATGAAATCTAGATTGCAGCGAGGTCTTTGGCCATTTAATCAATCCCCCTGAGTGATTCTATGGGTCTGTCCGCACATTTAGGCTCACTTCACAGGGGCGCAAACCCACAAAGGCTACTGACAGTTGAAGGGAATTAGAGTAGGCACAAGTTGCCTTTTGGGCCATTTAGGGGCTTTAGGCCTTCTCACGCTGACCCAGAACACACCGCTTGCATTGGCAGACTAAAAATGAAGAGTTGTTCACAAGGTAGAGCATTCAAACACTGAGAAATATGTATTAATATGTGATGTAATCAGCAGCAAAATCTATTGAGCAGCATAGTAAATTGCATCTAATGATCACATCCTCAGCTCCTTTTAAACAAGTTCTTTTTTCTCAAATATTATTTGTTCATGCTTTATGAAGCATGAGGTTGTTGTAGGGTACAATTCCCATGCATCTCAGATCAGACTACTGCACAAGTAAGGAGACATGGAGCTCTCAAACGTACTATGTGCAGTGGCGGGCTGCAGAAACCAAATCCGACCAGAGGAGATGATGGGGTGAATCCACACTGTGGTTCTTTTCAGCACTGCAGTGTGTCTCTGACTGCCTAATGAGGCCTTATTAATTCAGATCAGGGTGAATGATTACCTCATCATTCCCCATTCTCCAGAGAGCTCCTTCTCCCTCTGTACTCTGCCTGGTAAATTTACAGCACAGTAATCCAGAGAGCGTCTCTCATCGTGAGACTTGAATACGCCGTGTAAGGAGTGAGCACTGAACAATACAAGCCAGGACAGACCTCTAATATGTACAAGTCATACATGTTCCTTTGGGGTTCAGCAATTACTTGGAATTGTTTTAAGTCTTCACAATCGACTGGAATCTGTTTTATCTATTTTTTATCTATTCTCTTTTGGAGAGCCTGCACTCCCACTAGCAGCAGATCTCTGACAGTAAACACAGAACACCCTCCCTATCTCAGTGCAGAGACTAGTTGCCTAGCAATGAAGTCTCTGATTTTATGGTCTGTGAGGCTTACATACGCAAGAAAAGGAACAAAATCCATCAAGATTAGATTTAGAGTAATGTAACAGCCAGGCTCTTACTCTGTTTTTGTATGCTTATGTGGACAATATCAAGCCCCCGGTCTTTGGATATTGACAACAAAAAGAGCATAGCAAACAATTTTGCATGACCAAAGTGGAAGCTTAATCCTCAGCGAGTGACACGTTGCTCATTGATCCGGCTCCATGGGTGATACTGCTCTCACCATCTTTTGACAGAGTTGATAAAATATTAAACAAAACTTTATCTCCATGGGCAACATGGGGTTTGTTATGAATCAAGTTTGGACCAAATTCAAAGCCTCAGTGAAGAAGCAATCGCTTGGTCTATGTCTATCCACAGCCAGGGATGTCATTTCCTACGTCATCTCATTTTCATAGTGGCACTTAATAATATAAGGGCTGAGTGTGTGATTTATTAGATGGTTGATTTGTTAGATATGCAAAAACAACCAACTACCCACCTCCATGGCAATTTTTTGAATATTTACCATTAACTGATAACAGCACACTGAAGTGACAATGCAGAGTCCTGTATTTTACAGCCTCACTGTTGTTAACCTTTCCTGGCTCATCATCTGGACTCAAAACTGGGAAGCACAGGCAGGATGAGGGAACTTCAGTCTTGAGGAGTCGTAATATTTATTTACTGATGAGCAGCCTGAAGTGCACAAAATCCACATGAAAGTTACCTCAGAACGGTAGAAGCCAAGTCAAGGACAGCTTGACAAATAGGATTATCCTCAATGTTCAAACCTCCAAAAAATGCTGCTCTCTTGACAAGCTCCAGCCTTTGATGGAATGACAGAAACAATAGATACATCTGCTCAAAGTCAAGCTAGCTTTCAGAGATTATACCTTGCTGCCACCACAAGTGGCCAGTAAATTACATAATGAAGACAAACAGGTCAAATCTGATCTTTTATGGGAAGTTATTCTAAGATGTAAGGAGAGATATCATTTCTATTTCAGTGTTGTTCAAAATCATGTTTTAAGCTCTAAGCTGGCTTGTTTGCCATGCCGCTGTTTATGCTTCTTTAAAGGGAAAACCATTAACAGAGTCTGCAACAGAGTACTCACAAGAAAACAGTTCTTGTCATTTGTCCAAATGCTTGAAACAGTCAGTCTCCAGGACCTGATGTTACAATTAGTTTTACTTTTCACCATGATGATGGTTGTAGATTTTTCACTAACACCAGCAGTGCAGTTTTTGTACCTGAACCTAAACAAACCAGAGAGAGTAGCTGTGGGCACACGATAGCACATTTCCAATCCAGCCCCTACAGTCTCCCCCTCCCCACTTACATTCCAAGCCATTTAACCTTAAGTGGGGTTGGGTTATAAAGCCCTCCTACACTGAGAATTTATCGATACAAGCTTACAAACCACACTCCCAGAGAAGTGTAGCACTGCTTTTGAGTCTCGGATGGAAGAAAAGCTCCATATCTACAAATGTTCTGTGCAGTTAAAATTTCAAAGGTTAAAGAATATGGTTCCTTACCTTTATGGAATACTTTTGGGCACAGATGACAAAATTTTGTACATGAAAAAGCATTTATTTTTTTTCTTTCTGGCTCGACTGCCTGTCTTAAAATTTCAAGCCATTAAATAAAAACAAGGACTTTATCAGATTAAAAATTTAGTTTCCTCTTTTAGTTGGAGAAACTCAAAGGCAAAGCAGTGTATCTACACCCTGTATATGTATCCACAGCCGTGAGTGTGGAGTGGGAAGGTAGATAGGCCAGACTGGAATTGGGCCCATGATACAGTATCATTGCTGGGTGCCGTGGCAAGGGAAACTTTTCAGCCCACTATTATGTTACTCTTTAACCTTTAAAACATCAGATCAGGAATGGCTTGTTTCGGAAGGCAAGTTTCTGTGAGATACAGGAGGCCAGACAGCTAAGTGTGCAAGCAAAAGATAAATGTAAACAACTTATGTTGGGGTCTTCTGTGTTTTAGATTAGAGGGACCAATGCTGCAAATAGTGGACGACCCTCTCTACCTCCTGTGGCACAGTAATGAGTCACTTATCAAACACGAACAGTGATCCAAATGAGAGTGTTAAATGTGTACGGGGTTGATCACAGTAACAAACCCATGGGGAAATTTCAGCCAACTCTGTTGCTTTTGAGAGTGTCTTAGCCTATTTTAGCTAATTGTTTTTGCTTTTACTGTGTATTTACTGTTTCAATTCAGGCTCACTGCTCTCATCAACCTCATTTTCAGTAGCAGCAGGAAGCTTTTCAGCCAAAAAGCTCTGATAAACCAAAGCTCTCCCCTGCAGTCTCCAGGGACTGGCGACTAGTTGCTGAAGGAAGTAAAATTTCTAGCAGTGGTGGAATCCAAAAAGAGAGATGCTGAAGTTTTATTCACTGGGTGGGCACAAACATAACTTCTAGATGAATGCTAATGGGCCTCTTTTTCCGCAGATGTGTATATAGGTAATTGTTTGCCAACATTTGCTGCAAAGACTGTACTTAAAGTTCTTTCCCTTGGGTTGCCAAAAAACAACCTAATAAAAGCTATTGCTTAGTTTTGTTTTGTTTTTTGTTTTTTTGGCATAAATTATTTATTGGATACATTTCTGTATTCGTCCACAAGCGTAGGTTCAGACATCAAAAAGGTTTTAAATACATAAGTATGTTTTACAAAGGGATTTTAGTAATCTTCCAAATTCTTATTTTGTCAAATTTTTGATGTATACCCACAAATAAAAGAACACTTACAGACACAGCAAATATTTTTATTTCACTGTATTTTATATCACTGTGTCTTTAAGACTGTGCAGATTAATTTGTGAGTCAATAAGGTTATTTTTGGATCTTGCTGGCATTCCTACAACTGACAAAAAAGACTACAAGAGTGAGGGGGAAAAAAAAGTCAAGATCACAAGTCAAGAAAGTCAAGAGAGGGTATTTCTCAGAAGCTCAATTTAAGAAGTTTAAGAGGAAAATAGATAAAAGCTTGCACTGATGTTAAAAGAAGCGCCGCTGTGTCTTTTGAATTTGCCGTTCCTTTGGGTGATTATTGAGTAATCCACAATAGAGCTCAGAGCTCACCAGAGGACTGAAGTTAAAAAAAGAAAAAGTTTAAGTTTTTGAGGTGCTCCTCCTCTTCACCTCCACGCTGCACCGTCAGACAGAGCAGACGAGAGCGCGTGTGGTCAGCTTGTAACGCCAGGACAGCGTTGATGTATTTGAAAATGCACTTTGTATGACACATACCAGAAGAGAGCGTGAGAGTGCCTGCTTTCAGAAAAGAGTCTGCTGATGTTCTCCTGCATTTTTAATTAATTTCATCCTTACACTTCACCCCCACCGCATCTCCCAGTTGCCAAAGCTCTTTAGGAAGAGAATTACTGGGAGAGACAGTCTGCATCACATGGTTCCTGAAAATGCTGCAGGACCCCTTTAACCTGAACCATATATAGTAAGTGGCATGTGTATAGTATATGGCTGTGTGTGTGTGTGTGTGTGTGTGTGTGTGTCTGTGTGTGTGTGTGTGTTTTTGCGTGTGCACGTGTGTGTGCGTGGGCCAAAATGAGTTCTTTTAAGAACAGAAAATGAAAGAATCCTTGGATGTTAGGGTACTCACATGTAAAATGATGTAAAAAAATTATTTTTGTTCAAGGTAGTATATAAAACAAAGGTTTTCTTTATAAAAACATGACATGGAGGGCATACAATTCTGAAGAGAAATACAGTCCTGTGACAACAGTCTCCACAAATGGAAGTGACTGTAGGTGAACATGTAGTCTTATCGGACTGTTTTAGTCACTATTTTTTACTCGTTACATTCTATGACAGTGGAGAGAGAAAAACATGTAAATTAAATCAGTTTTATTAGAAATTCAGTTGTCGGTTCAACGATCTATCAGACAAGCCCCCCTTCCCTTGACAGCCATTCAGACACTCTACATTAGAACATGATGAAACACAGACCTAACCCTTGTCCAGTGCATGGGATAAATAAACGTGCTACAAAAACAAGGAAGGAACTGAAAAGTTAAGAGAGAAAGAGAAGTCACTATAGGCAGTCACACCAAGGTGCCTCCAAATGACTGACTTTTTGTTTGGTGCTGCTGTTGGTTCCATCACCGCGGAGAATCCCGATGAGGCCAGTCTCAGTAGGAGCAGTGACATGAGAATAAGACCGACAGCAGAGATGAGGGTAAAGGCACGAGCAGAGTCAGATCCAGCACAGCCTCCAGAGTCAGAATCAGCACAGCCCCTAGAGTACAAGCCAGCACAGCCCCAGGTCAGATCCAGCACAGCCCTCAGAGCCCAGGCAATGCATCAGTAACATGGTAAGGATGATGGTAAGATGATGATGATGAGGTTTATTTGGCTAGTTTGCTTTTTAGTCACGAATGAGGTAAGTAACAGTTATACAAGTATCAATATGACGTCTTATCGTTTCTTGTTTTATTAGTTTAGAGATTAACCACAAGTCAGATCTTTTGCTGGGTTTAATGAAACATAAGCTACTGAAATGATAAATGATAATACATCTCAACTTGCTGTAGCTACTGTCAAGTTGAAATTAGCCAGTCATACAGTTTTTTATTTAAATGGCCTGTACTCCAGCAAATTGGTGGGTCCAGGTACCAATTGTTGGGCCACTTTTTTTGCCCCAGTCTGCCCCCTACTTTAAAATTAATTGGCAAACAAGCAAACATCCATCCATTATCTATACCACTTCTCCCTGCAAAGTCCCACAGGGACTTGAGCCAATTCCAGATGACATTCGGCGAGGGCAGAGTCCCCGCTGGACAGGTCGCTAGTCTATTGCAGGGCCGACATATAGAGACATGCAATCATTTACACTTACTGGCAATTAACCTAATTTGCATGTCTTTGGATTGTGGGATGAAGCCAGAGTTCTTGAAGAGAACCCACACAGGCACAGAGAGAACATGCAAACTCCACAGAAAGGGGTATAAACTTAGAAGCTACTTGCTGTGGCGCACTGGTGCTAACCATTGCATCACCACACCACCCAACAAGCAAATATCTTTAAGGTACAGTTGACATAAAGCATGACTTAGTGTCTCACAACTACTTGATTTTGAGAAGAAATTTCATGATCTTGACCTCCTCCTCCTCCTGTTCACTTCTATCAATCCGCCTCTGTGCAAGGGAAGAAGATGCTGCTGCTGCTGCACACTGTGTGTGTGCGTTATGATGGGGTGGATGATTACATTTGCCACAAAAGATTCAGAGTTTGTATGCATCCATAATTTATCTTCATTTCTTGGGAGCAAAAAAAGATGCAGTGCTGAGGAGAAGAGATCTCCCCCTGTCCTAGGCATTGCTGCATCTACGTGTAATGTTATAGCGAAATTCCTGTCATCTATGCTTATGTGAGCATTGACCATACACAGTCCAGCCATATACTAGGTTTTGTGCTTCACCTTTTGTGCTTCAGCACATTCAATTTGAAATAAAATAATTGATACTCTGTGGGAAATACAGACTTTTTAGAACATATTGCCCAAAGGTTAAGGCTTAAAAGTAATTAAACTGATACGCAGTAAGTTAAACTAATTCATCATATTTAATATTTTGTAAAAAAAAATAAAAAATAAAAAAATCCTTTGCAATGATGAAAGTCTTTGACCTACAGACATCAGCATACATTCTGCAAAAGTTCTTCTGTATGTTTATGTGACCTGCAACCCGGCTTTTGTATTTGAAAGGCTTACCAAGGATTTGTATCTTGTGTTAAATCCTCCAAGGTTATGGTCATGAAGTCTCTTGATTTTTAACAAGAAAACCTGTCTACATCCATGAGGGTATTCCTGACTTGCTGCACAGTCACAAAGGGGTTTTTCTTTTCCATGCAAATGGTTTTCATCCACTATACTTTGTTCTTTGGTTCTAGCAGCTCTTCTCCCAGATCAATTTTCTAACTTTCCTGTACACACTTTGGTACCCAAATGTTGATTTTGGAAAAACAACCACCTTTGACACATTTTGTTTTTAGTCACTTCCTTCTTCACTTGCATGGTCACCTCTTCACTCCTCATAGTGACAACCAGCTACACCTCATGATCTACATGGCCACCCTCAACTCTCAGTCAATGCCAAAACAGCTGCCCAAGAGACATTAAGTCACCAAGTGTCAAATTACTTTTGAACCCTGGCAATTATGGCCACTGTGTATTAAAAGGTCTTCTTTCACTATTGATATACACCTTCTCACATTAATGCTTAGACTTTAATGCCGTGTCCATTATTTTATTTCAGATTTAATGTGCTGGAGCACAGAGCATGAAGAACAATGACCATGACAAAATCCTTGGGCAGCCATTACATTAGGCTTTTGTATGTTTTAGCCTATTAAGTACAAAATGTGAATATGTTCCATTACCGCTGACCATTTTCCAAAGCATTGAGAAACCCCTTTGGAAAAATATCACTGTTTATTTAAGAGAAGGAGGCATATTTCTCAAAGAAAATCCTGTGCCTCCTCTTCTTCTTTTGTTCATTTTTTGTTGGCAGCAAGTCTCTGGATGTGGAAGTTTTTTAATTGATTTCCAACCTTCAGGTAGCCCCATGTGAAACCTCAGTACTTCGTATGTTACTCTGTGATGTGGTAGCACTGCCTCCGCCAACCTTGGGGGGGGGGGAATCAAAAGGGTATTTTTTACCTTTTTTCCAACAGTGGGGGTCTCATCTTCAAAGGTATGTCCACACAGTCCAGCTAAAATGTCAAAATGTTTACTCGGGTTGAACTAAATGTTTAAATCCAAGATTTTCGCAGTTCCTGCTGAGTTTTCTCATAATTTTTTGAGAAAATTAGATTCATGCTGCAAGACGACACCTGCCATTAAGCTTGACACAGTCTGTGTTTATGTTGCGTTTGAAAGTTTATTTCAACCCATGAGAGCTTTTATCATCTCAGCATCTCAACATTTGTGAGATTACATTTTTTGAAGAGCTGACCCACTGCTGAAAAGTATTTAAAAATAAACTTTCTTTTACAGTTGACACATGCACCACTGCAAATGGATCGTGCAGAAGAGTGCTGACACCACAGACCTTCCAGGTAGCTAATGGTTCCACAGTTCTTTCCACGCAGAATGTAAATGCAGCTGTTCTTCATACAGTGAGGAGTAGGTCAGGGTGGATAGTGAGTGCATGAAAAACCTTTGGTACCGGAGGCCAGGGTTCATGTGCCACACTGAAGGCACAGAGTAACAGCACCACCATGCTCCACATGTGTGTCTAGACACGATGCATTTACATAGTCAGGCTCAAGGACACTTACACTTTGGAAGTGCTCACACCCCAAGAAACATTATCACTGCAGTAATGGTAAATCTACTTTACGGGTCTCTAACGACTGATATCTGATTGATATCTGATGTCTTGAGCTTCAAGTTATTGCAGACTTTTTTGTATTAAGCCAAGGCTGCGCCACAGAATAAATACAACAATATTGTATTCACAATATTGTAGCTGTTGCCACTACAGTTTTCATATTGTATTGCAAGACAATGTGTTTTGTGGAGAAACAAATGAAATGTGTTGACAGTGATCATTATAAGAATGTGCTCTCTATTGACGTTTTGTTGCAATACATTAAACCACATTTCCTCATTGTGTTGATAAAGTGTTTATCACGTTGAAACCTTGGGTCACCATGTCTCTGGTGACCCAAGGTGTCTTTAGGAGCTTTTTTATTTGCTGTTGAAAGTTGGTTGTGCAATGTATTTTCTAGGTGATGAGATTTTCTTGCTTCAGCATTCATGGTTGCTCCAAAATCACCTGAACACCAGACTTCATTTTTTAATACATTTTATTCACAATTACCTCCTGTTCCTCAAATATATGGACACAAATAAGATTTCATTATAAAGAGAAAGGTGTGTGTCTAAAAGATTTGCTTTTTTTTGCCCCGATCCTGAGCTCAAGACAAAGTTGATGTTCCCTTAACTGTCAAATAAGAAAATAATTAACCTCATTGCAAAAGGAGCAGTTGAGAAATTTGTGTAAAAATCATATTTCTGAGGAATGAATTCACTGTTCATTCATCTTTCAAAGTCAATGAACATTTCATCCAATTTTACAAGACTTTATGATAAAATTAGCGTTATAAAAAATGTAGTGATAACAGTTTCAGCAAAAGATCTATAGAAATACCAGAATTCAAGGTCAACTCCATGTTGTATAAGTGTGTGTGTGTGTGTGTGTGTGTGTGTGTGTGTGTGTGTGTGTGTGCGCTGTGCCTTGAACAGACAATATCATGGCATGTGAGAGTGAGGGAGCGTGTATCTGGATCTTCACACTGCAGTAGATCCTCAAGTGAAGAAAGAATCTCATTTCCTCTTGGCCAGAAGGCTTGGGGTGAATTGATGCGCAGAGCTCACGGCCCGTGTAAAATTGACCATGAAAGTCGCTCAATTCAGATCAAAGTCAATACAGCCACTCTCGCCTGTTCAGTAGCTCCAGTGCATTAGAGGTTGCAAGAAAGCTTAGAGGTCTTTCTCCCCCTTCCAACTCCATCGAGTGACCAGGAACTCTGAGACGAGGGGTTCCAGTGTTTCTATGAAAATAGATGAGGTGGTGGATGGGTGGCAGATGGAGGTCCGGATATAAATACACATACAAGATTTATGGAACATGAACAGTCATTCAAAGCCATCAATTTGTGAAATCATTTATCATACAACTAACTCAGATTCTTCATGCCATGTCTTTTAAGACCGTCTTGGCTCAAGAGAGCCACATGTGGTCCACCTTACTTATCAAATAGAGAGGGATTCAGAGGGGATTTACAGGCAGCATTGTCAATGTCCTTTATGGGTGGTTTGTTCACTGTCAGAAGAAAATGCTAGTATTTGTCTTGATTTTTTCTGCTATTTTCCTCAACTGAGTTTTATTCAGTACAGAATGATAGTTCAACTTTAATTCAAAGCGGACAACACCATCCCTTTACTCATTCTATACTAATACATTTTAAAGTGCAGTGCTGAATCTACTGAACTGCAACAATAGTTAACTCTGAACTCACTGTTTGTGTTGGTCTGCCAACACATTCTGTCACCTGAAACTCACTCAGCACTTTTTTAAATGTGCAGTAATACAGACTATCAGTGAAGAAAATTAGATTGAACTCATGAATTTGTGAAACTGTGGCCACAGAAGGCAAAGGTATCAACATTTTCACATTTAATTTCTCTTCAATTGCCAGCATTTTTAATTTAATTTTATTTAATTTTCTTTTATTTTTTATTTGCCTAAATGATGTGATTTCAAAACAGATTTGCTGAGAGTGAATGAAACAAGAACAAAAACAGAAAACAGCAAAAGGGTACAATGTGTTTCACTCTTTTTACCTGTGATAAAAGATGGCAATGGCAGAAAAAACACTGCATTCCCAAGAAAAAAAAAACATTCAAGCTCAAGCTTTAACACAGACGAACGCTGCTCATTTCAAACTGACTCACTCAACACTGATTTCTTTTTTAACCACTACCACAGTCCCTAACCTTGAACTGAAGTGGTTAATAATGTAACCATAGTGATAATGTAACCTTAACAAAGTAGTTAACGCAAATCACGATCTTTCCCAGCAGTTTTGTGCCTAAAATAAGACACACCTCAATTGTAGAGGCATGAAAGAAAATGACATTTTTACAACGATTTAAAACACCTTTTGCAAAGCCAGGGACAAAAGGAGTAAGAAGGAATGGAAGTGGCAAATATTGTTCTCTACACCCATTCACTTACATACAATGGTCGTTTTACATGAACCCCACACTAATGTACTTCTGGAATAAGCAACTTGCTTGCCAGCAAACAAAGAAAATTTCAAGATGCAACAATAATGTTGACCCAAAAGATGATCATGGTAAAAATAGCTGCATGAACACAATTGGAAGATTGACTTCAGGTAAATACATGCACTGCAACACCTCCTGAAGCCTGAATTTAACTTAAATCTGTTTCTTCTTCTTCTGATTACATTTGCCACCTGCAGCTGTCGAAATCAGCCAGCAGCAAAAAGAACATCTTTATTGAATACACTCTGCTGTGATTTTCTGTGTGCCTCCAAATTTCTGAACTTAATAGATAAAAAATTCTACTACAGAGATTTCCTGCTGATAAAAAAAGGCATTGCCTAATGAAAAAATCTTTTTAAATTTAATTTGATGCTGAAAATGCCACCAAACTAGTCTACCCTACGGTAAAATGAACACGATGTAAAATGAATCATTCAAAAGTTAGAAATATTTATCTACAAAGCTACAAAGAAATTGGGATTATTAACACATATGATGATCCATTTTAGTCAGCTGAATTAAAAAAAAAAAAAAAGTTTTATTGCCACAGACAAAAATCACAGAATACTCCTCAGAGTAATATGATCACTTTAGAAAATGACATGAAAGCTGTTAAAATTCATTAATGTCTCAAACGCTGTGTGAGACTAAAGCAGTGTCATTCTGAAAACAGAAATGGCATGTTGAGCTCAGGATAGAGCACTGTGCCAAATGTGAAGTTGTCATAATATATTTGAGAGCACACAATGGTCTTAGACTCTTTATTGAACTGGAATCTCGCCAGGTTCCTGCCGCCAACTGTATTTGCCTTCCCTCCATATGATGAGCTGAGGCTTCTCCCAGCTCTTCTCAAGCAATTAAAACACAGAATAATATAAAGTATGTCCTCTTAATTGCCTGAAAGATTTTTGTTTGAGGGCAACGCTCCAAATATATGGAAAAATTTAAATTGCATTTGGCTCGCAAATTAAGTTTTGATGCAACAAATTAATATATGCTTGACTTCAGTAGACCTTAGAGAACTTTTCCACAAATGCATATCTGCAATGGCTGACTGATTTTGATAAATTTTTTCTATGCATTGCAAAAACTCAATTTCCGCATCACTGATTCAATCACCATTTTGTTTGTTTCAGCTGTCCAGGACATTAAACAGGAGGCCAGATTGATTAATGACATTTCATTTTACCAGCATGCAGTGTAGGAAACCCCAGAGTGTTCTGATATATGTCCCCTAATTAGAGCGAGCTAGCTAATGAGCCTCGTTTGGGCTTGGAAAACTAATAAAGGAAATCTAACGCAGAGGTGATGCCCTGTGGCAATTAGATAAGTTACCAGACAAGCAGTATTTTTCCACTTGCTTCTGGGGGCGCTTCAACATCAGAGAAACATTGTTAAGTGTCTTCATTACCTGAGATGAATTTGTCCGTTACAGTCCTCAATTGATCAAGATTGATCGGGCTAAAGACAATTGCACCAGCTGATGAGAGTCTGCCAGTGAATCTGGCTCATTAAGAGCAGACTTGTTACAAGGTAAAAAAATGACTTAATAGGACTGTTACTTTGCTGTGCATGTAAAATTCCTATGGGGGTAATGTCTTACTACATATAAAGGAAAAATGAAACAGAGAGAAAAAACCCATTCTACTCCCATCACCATTCTTTTCTTCACATAATTGAAATGGATTAACAATTAACCTGTCCATACAGGTATACTGTACCCTGCCATATTTTTGTTGTTGCCTCATGCATTAATATCTCTTCCACTTTTCATGACTGTCTTTCAGCAGCATGTGATAAAACGTGTGCTTTCCCTACGACTTACTGCAGGCTATCACTTTTTGCAGTTCATTTTATCATTTCACGTTATGAGAATCAACTCCCAGGCCCTAGAAACCTGCGAGAGATATGTAATTCATCCCATTGAATTGCCAGAATTACTTTTCAGTCAAGGTCACATTGTGTTCACCATTCATCATTTTGAACGAACCTCTATTTGAGAACACTTCAACATCCACTATGTGAGATACAGCTGCTAAGCAGCAATGACTTTGGTTATTGTTGTGCATTTAAAAGTGTTTGTCAGCTGGATTTAAGACAGAGAAGCATCCTTTAAGAGAATGAAAAGTGAAATGGTGCTCTTACACATTTAATGTGTTGTAATTCTTCAGAATTCCGCTAAAAAATGCCGTCTTGGCTTAATATGGAAGTATATTTAATATTCCTTACTTGTATTAACTTGGAAATAATGGTATATTACAGTTTGTATTTTCTCTGCCCGCAAGGACTTTCTTCAGGTTTTCTGGCTTCTTCCCACATGTGACTCTAAATTGCCTGTAGATTAAAAGGTGAGCATGAACAGTTGTTTATCTCTATATGTCAGCCTTGTGAGAGAATGGTGACCTGTCCAAGGTGTACCCCACCTCTCCCCCAATGTGGGATTGGCTCCAGCCCTCGCAACCCCTGAGACCATCAAAGGTTAAGTGGTATGGCTAATGGATGGATGTAACCTTGAGCATCTTGTCTGTTGTTTTGCAGTGATGTCTTCGACTCTTTCACAGCTGTGTGTGTCATTTAGACCTTATGTCCAACTTGGAAAGTTCCTGTCTACATAAGAGTTACATTGACAGTAAAACTAGGCTGGTAACTGTGAGCCACTGGAGTAGCTATTAGTGGTAGCTACATTCAAGAGGTTAACCAAGCTGATTTAGCTCTTCAGCAAAAGTATGGTTACAAAAGAAAATACATATTGTCAAATCCTGACACAAGTTATAAACAGGGCTTGTTATTTTCATATGTGTTAATGCAGCTGTCAGAGTCTCACAAGGAAATTACTCAATATAATCATCAAAGCAAGAATGGTGTTTAAGAATAGCAAAAGTATGAGGCAAGTATAAACGGACTACATCAGAGATTTAGTTTTACATGGGGATGATATGGAAACAAAAATAAGTGACACAGTCCACAGTCCTTGTCCAGCACAAAAAATGCTCCCTGAATTTCAGTCCCATATCGAGTAGGTTTCGTCCAAGTTATTGTCCGTTCAGTATAAAATTCTCTATTTGCGTGTCCACAGTGTCACTGTTTGCTGAGTGCCGAGATGCAGCGGAGGGATACATCCGGGCAGTTGCATGTAGGTTTGTTGCTGAGGCAAAACACCTCCAATCAACCCACATTGGACAACCAAGACTAAATAGCTTCTCAATTTCGCCAACCAGTACTGTGGAGACCATAATATAAAATGTTTTGATCTGCCACCTCTATAATTCAGGTTTAGGCCACTGAAACTACTTGATTAAGGTAAAGAAAAGATTGTGGTCATGGTTGAAAGAAACCAGCTGTCAGGCTGTTAGGTGACCAGTCTCCCATGTCAAAGTCTGGCACTTTGTACACCAACTGTACTCTCCAACTCTCCCTAAACTCTTGGTCACACAATCAGTTAAAACAGCAAAAGTCTGTGGCACAATTAATGAATTCTAATGAAATAGCTGTTTGCACCGCTGCACCAATTGCGGGCTATCGTGACAGTGTTGACCTTTGAGGGAGGCAGAGGCAGAGAGTGCAAAATGAGGGAAGCTGTCATTGCCTATTAGTTGTGTTGCATCAGATACTTTTGTTTAACCTCCCCGGTTATAAACTACTCCACAAAAGAGGAATGGTTTGTATGTGTGCATATATATTTCTATGTAGAATAAGTGTATATAGGTGACTGTACAATCAAAGTTTGTTTCAAGTGATTATTGAATCAGATTTGCTCGAACAGCTTTTTTACTCTTCAATAAAACACTATTGAATAAAGTCATGCACAAACACTAGAACAAAAAGCCTGGGGAGAGTATATGACAGTACAAGGGAAACAGAAAGAAGTGTTGTGACTGACTAACACAAGCATGTTCCCAGCAGGTTAGTCCGTTAGCAATTAGTTTTCCAGCTTGAGTGAGTAGTCTCAATGTCAGCAAGATTTAGGAACCAAATATTTAGCAAAAATATGCCGATGTATTTTGCGCTTTCTGGTATGACCAGACCCTACCAGTTTTGTAGTGCAATGTTATTACTTTTGCCTCTGATAGGCAACACCGTTATTATGTTAGTTAGTTATCACAACAGGAACTTCTCAGGAAAATGTAAACGCGTTGTTTTAAAAATGGAGTAAGCAATTGCAATCTAACACACTATTTATCAAATTGAGTAACTTCTTGTCATGGTCCACTAGCTGTCTGTTCTGTGTATGTCCTGAAAACAAATCTAGTGTCGCTACACCGCCTTGGTTCTGTAAATGGGAAATAATCATAGTGGCTCACGGGGCGCTGGTGCTTGTGCACAGGACAGGGGAAAGAAACGGAGGAGAGGGCAGAGACTGTAAATCTGGAACACATGGATATTGCAAATTTAAGGATACCAAGGGAAGGTGAAGGACCAGTTTCCCCTTCCAGACTGTGCTGAGTTATGAATGGGCTTGCCTGGGAGAGAGCAGTTGAGAGACCCATGCAGAGACCAGAGGTGAAGGCGAGTGCTTTGTTTCCACTTGACAGGTGGGAGACATTAGCTTTACCAATAGGTCAGTATTGTTTTGTCTCATTTGCTAATGTTTGTGAATGCTAATCCAAACTGATTACTTAACAAGCAGGTACTAGTGTCACATTTGTGTTTGGTCCTGTTAAATTACTATTATTATTATTATTTTTATTATGCTGTAGGGTTGATGTTCATAGAGTAGCAGGAGTATTGCTGTCTGCAGCTGGCTATACTCGAGTCTTGTCCTTTCTGAATGTTAGCTTTGCAGCAGCAGGTTTCTTGATTTTTCTGCATCATGTTATTTATCCATACAACATGCAAAAGGTTTTGTAGCCACAGAGACCAAAAAAGTTTTGCTAGCACAACGGATGGTTGGATGGTTAGATGCATGAATGAAATGCTACGCCAGGCACTGTTACCTTCCTTGTTGGCTTAGCTGAAAACCTACAGTCCTCTCTCTTGCCAGTGCAGCTTTGTAAAAGAAGAAAATCAAACTCTCTCTCTTGTGTATATGTCATTTGTTTGATGACTTTTATTATAAGGTTTGTTTTGCCTGTGTGTCTCCATCTTTGTGTTGGTGCTTTGGCAATAATATGTTCGTGAAGGCAGAGCCTCTGATGGAGCATTGAAATGTGGGGTGTACACCAACCAACTACGCTGGACATTTGTCCAGCGTACTTGGTTGGTGTGACACACCTACTGTTAAACCTTCACGAATTGACAATGGCACAGGCAGGTGTGATGTGTGTACACTGTGTGACACCAGCAGAAAAGTCCAGGAGGAGTGATGCTAAAGCGTCCTGAACTGATTGCTGCAGGGCTCACTGTGGCAGCAAGGGACAACATAATCCTCTCAGTATTGAATGACTCAGTACATACTTCTAAATGTGTTTGTGTCATGAAAAATAATAGATACATCGTACAGTCTTCTGCGTTGCTCAGTTTCTTTTGCTCAAGGGCACAATATGCTGGAGAACTGCTGGTTTCTCCCAGCACTGTTTTGTTTTGTTCATCCTCAGAGCAATCACAGTAGTACCATAATTTCTCAACATCTGTTGCTTGTGCCACAAAACAACATGAAAGGATGACTGGGTTTGAAAGAATAAGAGAAGTCATCGAAGGTCAGTGTTGTACTGGAATGTGAAAGGGAGTAAGAGAATGAGATCAAATTAGCCAACTTGTACATGATGTTTCTCTGGGGGAATCATTGTTTGCTAATTTAAGTTAATTTGTTTTCATACCATGGCTATATATACTGAGAACAGCATGGCATGTATAGATTTTCTTTATTTTTTGCGTAACGCCACCCTCAACTTTTCACAAGTGTGGATCCAGGTCTTGCTCACTTGCTCACTTGAGACTGAAGGTAAGTTGAAAAAGTGGCGTTAGAAAGAACTGAACACACAAGATCTCTGTAACCCACCTGAAACTATTCCTGAGGCTACATTCGCCACTACAAGCTTAGCACCACCAAATGTTCACAGTTGTGTGAACTGAGAAAAGATGATCACATGTGTGACAGTGTTATAGGAGTACAATGCTAAATCACTGTGGTGCTATTTTATTATAGAAAAATAACATTACTTCTTGAGTAGCAAGTATTGCAGCTTGTTTTATGTTCACAAAGCTTTAAAGACGTTGATAGTTTCAGCACTTGAAGCTGTATTTGAAGCTGATTTCAGAACGATAACAAGGTCCCCACCATGTCCAAGGCTTTAACATTGTCATGAATAACATAACAATTAATTTTTTGCTACTTTACTAGGGGAAACAAAACAGCAGCTATCATATTATTTCCTGTCCATGTACAGATTTAAGTTGTTAGTCTTGTTGTCTAACCCAACCCTGATCAGATCAACTGAAGGTCTCGTCATAACAGCTTTAGTTTCTCATCGTAAAGAACCTTGCAAGTGAGGGGTTGAATTATGAGTTCGGACCATGTGTTTCATGTGGACAGTTTAGCTGTAGTTTCCTTAGTGAGTTTGCTGAGTCGTCTGTCCAGAGAGTTATTTTAAAGTTATAAAGAGGCGACTCCATAAATAATTTATTCCATAATACAACAGTGTTAATATTTATGAACAGTTTGAGTCTGACTGACTAAAGCCCCATTTAGGCAGGATTAATGTTATGGGGGGAGGTGGAGAATAAAATGTGTAGTCCTCAATGATTTTACTCATTGTACCAGATCGGAAAATTGTCTGCAATAGGCTCACCAGCCAAAGCCAAAAGAGAAAGCAACAAGTCTGCCCATAGGGACACAGGAGATTTGGATGAGGACGTCACAGAGGGTCAATCAATGCAATCAAATCTAATTGCACATGAAACACATACTGATATCAGTGTGACTTACCCTAGATACCATTATCTCAGATGTCCACTGTAAAGAACCATGTCCATAAATCTGCTGAGAGATCATAGGAAAAAATGCTTGAGAATCTTCCAACCAAATCTTTTTATTTTTAGGTTCTCTTTAGTGTCAAAGTAATCCAATGGTTGAATTTTTTACATACAAGAACAGGATGACTTATGGGTACATGATCACGCCAAAATGTGAAAATGTCATTTTAAAAAAATAGCATTACCTACCTGTAGCTGACTTCACAGCACCAACTTTGATGAACTTTCATGGCTTTTGTTTCCTGTTGTCATACTGACTTCCTGACAGGCCCATATTTTCTGTTGCTGCAATGTTTTCATCTGTCTTGTTAATAACAACACTTTTGATCTACTTCATTTTCACACAAAAGTCAAAGCTTCTTGCTGACCTGATTGTCCTGGAAGGACAAGCAGCCGTTCACACAGAATAAACTTTATTCCTCTTTAAAGTAAAAGGATGTCACTCTGGATTGAGTTTAAATTACAGGGTGACCAGTGAGTTCACAGAAACACAGCATGTAAGTGCGGATGTGGAGGTGAAAAATTACTTAAGGCGAATGGGATTAAAATCACTGACCAAAACGGGTTATATTAAACACCCCCCGCCCCCCACCCTAACCCTCCCCAAACGTCCCTCAAAAAATAAATCCTGTCTGAATGTGGCTTAAGACAAGAAATCCTGTCAGTTTTGCTTCTTTTTTTTTTTTTTTAACACAATCATCTCTACTCTATTATTTTATGAAACACTTTTTGAACACGTGTGCTTAACATTACTACACTGTAATTAGATTGAGAACCGGCTACAATGACTCACACAACAACTTTATATATAATCTAAGTTAGAATAACACTGGTTTGAATGAATGAGACAATAATGCAACCACCAGACACCGAGTATATTCTAAGCTATCTTAAGAACACATTAATGAATTAAACAATTAAGAATGGACTACAACAGATGAAATGAATAATAACATGTAATGTATTCATGTTTAACTAATAAGGACTCTCGTCATAATTTAATAATGATGGTATTAGAGTAATTAAACCTTATTACTGTTAAAAGTAATCACAGAGAGTCTGGTGAATTCCTTTGTAATTAATTGTCCATGATGTTGCCACAGTGACATTCAAGTGTAAACAGAGTACCATCTCACAGATCAGCTTCTCAGAGGCTCACACACGGTACGGGCTGAAGGTTGAACGGTGAGCTGCGCTGCCTTTTAGTTAAAAGCACATAGTCAAAACAGATTAATGTTTCATATCTGTGGAAGGCACCTGCACATACAAAACCAAGCATCATGTTGTGTTTTTGTTTCGCTGTTGCCAGGCGACTGCAGAATAGCTGACAATCTGCTGTCAGTCACACGGCCAGCTGTTGTTTACAGTGCTGGGTTGGTGTGATTTGGCTATACAAGTATTATATAAAATAGGAGAGTGGTTACAAAACAGCTCTCATTTGCTTCCGACCCCCAGAGGGTCCATATCTGCATTAATACAACTGGTGAACACAGGAAAGAAAAACAAAAAACAATGAGCTGAAATTGTCTCAGCTCCGGGTGCATGAGGCACCCTTCCAAAAATTCAAGCTGCCTAAAGCAGAGTAATGCAAGATACAGCACAGCCGGCAGCAGACATAGATGAGGCCCTCCTTACCATCACCATCACCCTCACTTTACCTATCACAGCTTCTCAATTAAGATAACACACTGAAGGCTAATTCCACTGCCAATGACTGCAACTGATGGAGGTGTTCATCTTGTTTACCTTCAACTTTCCTCACTTAAAATGCTGAGTGGACTAGAGTGAGCACACTTTGTCTCCACCACAATCTCTAGGAAAAGAGCTGTTGCTATCATCATCATTACCATGATCATCAACAACCCTAATGTTACTGCGCTAACAACAAATCTTGTTGAAGCAGGTTGTTCTTTAGCAGCAATGTAACTAAAATAAAGTCATCTTACTTTTGAATATTTGCTTTCATTTGCTACCATTTTTGGTCTCACCCAGGGTGACCATGAGGTCTTTTGGTCTTTTCGTAGGTCTAGGACCAGTCTTAGACCACTTTCAGGCTTTTGGACTCACTGGTGTCAACATATGCAGGTCGGATTGATATAAAGTCAAGTGCAATAAACTTTTCTATTTTTCGATCTGAACACATATCTTTTGATAATAAGTGCATAGAGAAATTATGGTTGGATTTAAGTAATCTTTGTAAAAAAAACAAACACACAGCTTTTTGATGACAAAGTAACCTTTCCTCTGGTTGCCTTTCCATTTACTGAGCATATTCATGCTCTCCAGAAGATGAACCGTTTATAAAGACAAAATATCTCTGACTTTGAATCACAATAAACTGAGAACTTTCATTCTTTGAAGGGACCTAAAAACCAGTGTTTAACAGTGTTAAAGCTGAGAATTATCACCAAACCAGTTCCCCTCAGATTTATAGAGCATTTATTAACTTTATTATTAACTTTAACTTTATTAACTTTTAGCTTATTGTTTTGGTTGTGAGGCCCTTAAGTTTTACTGTTTTGTTTCACTCTCACCACTCTCTATTTCTCACAGCAGCATGCAGATGATTTCTGCAAAAATGCTGTTAAAATGATGAAACTACCTGTCTGTGTGTCACTCACATAATACACTAAAGCCTTACTCTCTCTTTTTAGCTTTTAGCAGCTTTGAGGCTGAGTCTCGTGTAATCACTCAGCGCTGCTTATGGCTGTGAACTAAAAGGCTCTAGACCATTAGTGACCAAAGAGGCATTAAAGTGCACCGTAGCCTATATGTAACTCACCCTGGGGGGGACTATGACCTCAGTTCCTTCAGCTAATCTGCAGCATGCTGTAGATGCTCACATTAAGCAATTTAAGTGGTTGTCAAAATGCACAGAAGGATGTAGAGGCATATCTAAACTGTCTTATATGAAACAAACCTATCACCATGAAACTCATGAAAAGATTCCTGCATTTAGGACCTTCTGTAAGTCAAAGTCAGTTTTATCTTGAAGCAGAGTGATTTATTCCACCACACTCAAAATTGTGATGATGGGAGTAGAGACCAGGTTGCTGAAATGATATTACAACCAGGTAGTTGTTTGCTCACTCAAATTGTCCTCCGTTTTACTCCCAGGTTTTAAGCCCAGGTTGTCAGCGGAAAAGTGCTGGAATATATCTGCTTTAGATATAACCGAATGAATAATTAAAAACCCGAAGCTTCACACGTCAGGAGAGGGTGATGTGTACATGGCTTTGAACAAGCTGCGGAGGAAATGAATAAATACATAAATTGTGTCCGTGTGTGTGCATCTGCGTGTGTGTTTGTGAAACACACAAGCAAGGAAGCCACAGAATTGAAATTACACGGGGGGATGAAAGCGAGAGGTAATTTTAACATAAAGCATGAACTGTCAGAAAAGCTTTTTAACTCTTCAACAGTGCGGCCTGTTTAGGAAGAGCATTTGCAAAATGACAGATTCGTAACAGGAAGCACCACAAACAAACTCTTGAATTTGGTAGGTTGCTTTGACAACTTCACAAATTGCATTTTAAAGTATGTTAACTTGTTAAATAGCAGAATATTCAAACATGATTGATACATTGATAACAAAGACATGTCAAGGTTTTTGTTTTTTTTTAACACAAAACCAGGGACAGAATTCAAAGTGGAATATTTTTTTATGAGGTTTTTAAAGCTTTGGATCTAAATAATCTATTTGCACCAACAAGAAGATGTTTAATGTCAGTGAAGTTAAGGACTGGCATTTACATCTCAGACTATTAATGCTGCATTTATTTGAAGGTAGCAGGAATTTTAAGAATTGAAGGAACTCCACATAAAAAACTGTTAAACTAAAAATGCTTCTGCTCTCAAACGTGAACACTCACAAAGATCAAGGTAACAAGAGTTGCTGTTTCAGTGTGTGCGCATTGATGCGTTTTGTTGCAGTCATTTAGCTCTACAGCAGCTCTGTGTTTACTGCTTCATAGCAACTTCCCCTCTCTAATTGGTCACAGTTCAGCTTTGTTGTAGAAAGCAGTCTGTTCTCTCTGTCTACAGGTCATAGTTTCCTCTAGAAAAACAAACTCAAAGTGAATGTTTTTTTTATTATTTTCCTTCAGAAAGAGAACAAATTACAATGCAATGACTTTCAATACACATATAAATCTTTTTAAAGTGTTTATGAGTTTGTCTGGAAACAGTGATCTCAAAAAAGGAGGAGCAAGTGGTAAACATTTGCTTAGCATCTCTAACAGCATCCATAAATCAAACACTCTCTGTGGTGAATATCAAGTTTTTAACCTTTTATATGTTTTTTTATATTTGATACAAAAATAAGACATATCACGAGAAAAATAAGCAGTCATTGGCAGCTAGGGATTCATATGCACTACATAAAGTAAACTTAAGATCTTAAGAGCTAGAGTTTGCACAACACAACTACTAACACTGTGTCAGCCACTGCCATTTAAAAACAACATAAACAAATAAAACATGCTAACTACGCTAACCATTCTGATACATCCCAACTGAGGCGCAAACATGTAGATGTTTCCTCACTGATCATTACTGACCATTTTGATGTACACTACCATCACATTATTCATCAGTCACCAAAACCCTGTGTCAGCCACTGCCAGTTACAAGCTAACAAACATAATCAATTTACTATACTTACTGTTCTGATACATCTTCTAGGCATTGATTTTGGTGCACAATAAACTCAAAACCTCTTCAGCTTGGATTTGACTGAAGCTCAAACATGTGGCTGAGTCTTTCCAATGTTTCTTCCACTAAACACAACAGTAGCAGTGGGTGGAACACAAGAACTGATCAAGATTTCTCAATAAGGAAGTAAATCTAGATCTGCTTACAGCTCAGTTTCCTTTCAGTATCACCTGTCATACTCAACCCACCCACCAGATGTCCCTAGACTTTCCTCCTGCTTTTCATTTACCAGTCACTGGAACTTCCCCACCTATCTACACACCCATTCATCATTTCCCACGTGTGCTCCCCGGTTTTATTAGCAGTTCTTTTTTCCCCAGTCTTCGGCTGTATCATATGCTAATGTCTCCATCTCCTTGTACTGCTCTTCTTTGGACTTCCTCTCCTGCTACCTGTGTGTGGTTACCTGTTGTCTGTACTTGCCTGCCTACCTGTTGGTCCATCTGTCTGTCTGTAAGCCAGACAATTCATCTGTTTCCTCACAGCACCATTATGTCAGTACACCTGGTAGCAATGCTAGTTACTAAATGTGGGATAAGTTAAACCCGTGATCGATAAATACTGCATTACTTTTATTATAAGTCTAAACCAGACCAAGAGAGACTGCAATTTGGCACATTGTTGCTTTGAGCTAAATGCTAACATCAGCATGCTGACATAACCACAATGACAATACTAGCAGGCATCACCAAAGAGATTACAATTCATCCTGAAGGTGACATGAATGTGTGTACCAGATTTCATGACAATCCATCCAAGAGCTGTCGAGACTCTAAAACACAAATATGAACATCATGTTGGCACTGGAGGAAAAGTCAGGGGATCAGTGAAGTTATTAGGAGTCATCCTCTGTGCACTATCGAAGTCTGTAACAAAGTTCAAGGCAATCCATACAAATGTTGTGATCTAAAATAATGCACTGGTGTTGCCCTCCCTGGAGTCATATGCCTAGCATGTAGCAGCCAATATTTATTGGCACAAAAAAAGCAATGTTCAACAATGTTCAATGTTCAGGTCATGCATTAGTCATACTCATATACTTGCTTTGCTTGTATCCATTGCTTGTTAACTATTATAGAATAAGAACAAACTGCTCCAAAGACAAATCAGCTATCTCTGAAGTGATACATGTAGAGGAAACACAAGGAAAATTCTATTTTATTACAACTTTATTACTTTATTGTTCTAAAAAAAAAAAAAAGCCATAATTTCTATGGGTTATGACTGACACAACACATTAAGGCCATTCTTAATTAGAGGGCAACCCTAACCTGGGGGTTAAAACCTGATGGTCAAATCTGAATCAATGTCTTTTTAAGGATGTCACCATGTTCCCAGGTCTCAGCGTGAGTACAGTGTTATTGCTACTAAAATAAGCCTCCAGTTGTAATAAACTGGAATTATCCCTTAATTGTGCTTACGGTGCACCAGTGCTTTGGGAAATGAAATTGTCACTGCAGTTTTAGTTGTAATGTGAAGTCATATTAAAACCTTAGTAGTTCATGTTATTAAAACCCAGCAATAGATGCAACAATAATCTCAGCATTATAGTAAGCAATGTATGCTGGAGCCCAAAGTATCTAGTTCATATATTTTTCTCCTGTGATACTTAAAGTTTAGAACTTTCCTCTCCTCCAGATAGATGCTAGGTTGGATGCTACACACTTTTTAATATTTCAGCTCACATCTTTAACAACTCCCAGTAGCTTTATTCAATATAACCTACTCTTTAACCCACTTTCAAAGAGCTGAGCGCTGGCAACAAAAGAAGGCCAACGTGACACCTCATATAAAGTATCTCCACCCAAATAAGAAGCTGTTAGTTCTGATACTTTTTTAATTCTGCCTTGTTGGACCAGGCATCTGTTGTACAACAAAGTCAGAGCCAGGAGGCTGTCTCTAACAATGTAGCGGGCCAGTCACTCACTCTATGTATCTGCATGGTTCCCTTCACCCAAGCGCCCACCTCCTTCCATTAGGCTGAATTAATGAGGTGCCAATCAGTCAGCTGAGGTGGTGACTTCACACAGAGCACAATAAGTGCCTCAGTATGCTATCTGGTTATGGTGAAATCTTGTTGAAAGCAGGCAAGGGGATTCACTTCACACTTAATGCATTGTGGGAGTAACAAATAGAGGCACTCACAGTTGTTGTAGGCAGGGATTTAGGTGTCTCTGGTTACTTTCAGGGTGAGAGGGCTGCAAAAGTGAGTGAGGCAAAGAATAGCAGAAAATGGCAAGCAAAACCCACAACTACTGGATGTAAGGGCCCTCCTTTGCGCCACTGGGCTGAAAAGTGTACTTTTGAGAAATATGAAATATGACATTCATTCTTTCAAATGTTGTTTCAAACCAATCAGATGTGTCTGACATACTGCTGGTGACGAGCAAGGTACAGCGCAACACACACCAGTTATATCACATGGCATCATGTCATTTGATGAGTGTTAGTTGACAACCGCACTGTTCAACACAAAGTCTATCGTACACACTGAAGAAGTAGTCAGGATGTATTATTCTAGAGAGTGAGTATGATAAAATTGCTGCTGTAATAGACTGTAAATAAAGATGGACACTGCTGTCGTGACCCATAGGTTTGTGAGAAGCAACCACGGTCAGCATTTTTCCAGTCCCGGTCTACATCAAACTCCCATCTAATCCAGAAATGGGCAAAGAAGTGGGGCATGTGTGGAGCCGAGACTTTGGTGCATACGGATTTGTGGCAAGCATACATTCACCCACCTATTACTCAAAGCAGCACACCTTCAATTATGCAGAACTTCTCAATAAAATTTAATGGGTGAGTTATTTAAAAACTTTTTTTTTTGTTCCATGCTGTAAACAAGTTAATATGTGCTGTAAAGTTGGGTCTATGGGGATTTTGTCACCTGTTGCTATTTTTTAGTGTTGTCAGTGGAGCAGAAGCTTCAGGGACAAATAAGTCATTTGGAGCATGTGGAAGGATTTATTTGTTAAGTCTATGTCCACTCAATATTGTTGAATTCTGTTTTTATAAATACACCAACTGTTCCACACCAGCCAAGTGTAAAATCCTTTTGTGATATTTTTAGACCTTTTTTTTTTTTTTTTTATTTCCAGTATTTTCCCTCAGTGTTTTTTTCATGTGTAAATTGAAAACTCTCATAAAAAGATGGAAACTAATTCTTCAGGAAGCATAACAGACATGGCAGAGACATACTGACTGTGAAGAAATTCCTCTATGGACAGACAGTGACTGATACAGGCAGTGTTTCGTGTTGTACAGTAGTCTACCAAGCTTTTTTAGACCATTGGACACTTAATATGAGGAATGGTGAGACAATCTCATGTTAGACTGCAAGGCAAAACTTTATAGCAAGGTGACAGTGGGAAATCATGCGAGTCAGTGTGATGGGCTATTGACTGGCTTCTGGTCTGCTTGGGTCTTAATTCACAAAAAGCCCAACTGAGCTCTTCCTTTCCACAAGTGGCTGAGGCTGCTCACAGAGTGTATGGGAGCAGCAATGATTAATGTGGTTATAAAAGCAGTCGGCCGACTTTTAAGTGTTACTCTAGATCATCTACTGAGGCAGCTCCACCATGTGCACTGGAGCAACATGAAACTGGGAGCTGTAAGAAGTGCATCAGAAACAAATCTCTCATCAAACTTTACTCTGCTCCAAAAACAAAAATAAAAACATCCTCTGTTGTCTGACCCAGCTCTGGAAATCCTTATTGCCTCTTAAGTGGCATGCTGCTGAAATAAGATTTTCTGTCAATCATTCTGAGAAAACTCTGTTGCTGGCTTCAAATTAAAGGTTTAATAGATATTTTAATTTAAAAGGGGCAATAAATAAGAACTTTACTGCCTCATGACACAAAATAGCTGTAATATATTTGTGGGGGGTTGATAGGGCTGTTGATCACTCACTCCTAAAGCCTCAGGGATTACTTGACTAGAAGTGAGATGTGTAGCTTTAAAACACACTTTACACTGTATTTTATAATGGAGTTGCTATATTTTTACTGCACTTATATTCTAATGGACTGTCAGTCATCAACTCCTGCAATGATGGTCACATGAGAATGATGTTCATGTAGTGGCCAACTGCATATATTACTTTAATACTTACTTTTTCTTTTATGCTTGTATGCATGATGGTGCAATGTCCATGTCTGGGCAAGACTCCCTGGCTTCTCCCTGCAAGAGCCTGGAGGGGGATGTCAGGTGGTCAGGGAGATTCAGTTCATCTGGACTGATTCCTCTAAATAACCTTGTGGCATTCAGCCAATCTTTTTCTCTTCCCTGGCTTCACCCCCTTTTGGTTTTGTAGCATTTGGTTTGTATTATCTTTATCTTCTTCTATCTTAGTTACTTTTCATTAAAGGTCCTTCATGCAAGTTTTGTGGCTTGTTGGCTGAAACTCTTGGCAAGAAACCATCACCACCACCACCACCACTAGCCACTCCCAGCAAGCAACCATATTTAGAAGCTGAGAAAACTTAAATATAAAACCTTTAAAAATTTTAGTTCTTGTGTGGGCTCCCACTGTTTGCTGGCTGGTGATAATGGATATCTTGCACATCCTGTGTTATTTGGTTGCACCTGTCCACCAAAATTAATGCTTTATGTCTCAGAAATGCAAATAGGCTAACAAATGGTAGGGGCAGTGAAAAAAAAAAACTACTACAATAATGGTAGAAAGTTTTTAAAGTTTGGGAGTTTTGTAATTTCACATAGTTTAAATTAGTATTAATAGCTGTTTTGGGTTTTTTTTTTACCAATCTAAAAGAAACCTTCAAACTTCAGCATCAAACTTTATTCTTTTACTCACCAAGAGATGTCTCCAGTGGTGGAAAGCAATCCTCTTGTTTTGCTTCTATTTCTATCACTTCTTTTCTTGTACTCAAGTTAGCATGCTAACCAGCAAGCTACGGGCCAGTCGGACTGTCACTTTCTGATTCGGAGTCACTGTAGCATCAGCGTTAGGGAAACAGTTCTGCTCAGAGGGATTACTATGACTTCTTGTGAACACAATGCAATAGCAAAACAGAAGTTTGACCTCTGTTGTAGGATGAAAGGATCCATGTGCATCAGGGTAAGACAGGTATTTACCCTATTAACAATGATAAATGAATTAAATACAGTACAATTACAGTATTTGTTATCAGGATGTTGTTTGAACTGATTGCTATTGACAGAAAAATACAATAGAAAACATCTTTCTCCTGTTTCAGTCTGTTTTAGTCTTTAAACGGTGGAGACAAAGCTACAGGGAGCTGCTGCACCTGGTCACGCCATTAGCAGCAGGTGCTCAGGGTCCAATTGGGAGCAATCACAAAATCAAAGGAGCCAGAAAAAAATATCATCAGGCACCAAGCTTTGCCTATCACAACGTGTAAAAAGTATGGTCAAAAGCAGTGTCATTGTATGGTGCATGAGTCAAATGGTCAAACCCACAACTCATACAGCTGAATCACGTGACCAGATCCTCTCACGGATGTAGCTCAGCATAAAGATTTCATATAGACCTGCACTATTTTAATATAACTTTTGCTGTTATTTGCTTATATAAACAAAATGGATGGAAGTTTCATGATAAATGTAGGGTGTTAGTTTCACTTCAACACGTCAGACAAAAAAGTCAACCGGATTATTGTAAATATGGCTTTATACTTTCAAAACAAAAACAAGCATTAGAAATGCAGTCTTTAGTCTGCGTCGAAATGCTCAATAATGCAAGTTTTCACAGGCCTGAAGGGTTTTTCCGGCTAATATCCAGACTCCTAGCTTGAACCCCTGCATTCCCAAAGAAGTTTTGTGTATTATACCATGATGTATGCCTGTATTAGTTTAGCCCTTAAGTGTTGGGGCAGTTTTTGTTTGCTTAAAGTGCTGACTTTCATCTTCAGCTAATTGAGGGTGTTTACAGCCACATGATGAACCATATAGAAGTTGCAGCCCCTACACGAATTCCACTCATCATATATCTTCCATTAAAGCTGAAGGTCAGTACTTTAAACCCATAGTTGTTGTTTCATTTCAAATTCAATCTTTTAAGCCAAAGCAATGAAAAACATACTGCATCACTGTCCTAATACTTGCATACTGCATTGTAGATATTGAATTTAGTTTGTGAGTGGAGATTCATATTGAAGTTCAGTGGGGTTCCTGATTTAGTTACAGCAATGGAAATGTTAATGCTAATCCCTGCTCTTTGCTTTTGTTTGTCTATGCCTGTGTATATGTGTCTGAATCAATGTCTGATTGGAACAAAACTAGCAATACTGGTGATTTTTAACACTCTGTTAATGCACCAATTATATTGATGTGTCTCCCCCTCTTTTCCATCTCCCTCTCTTCCTTCCATCCCTAAGGCGTTAGGTAAGTGAACACAATCATTTGTTCAAAAACAAAGGATCAGCAAAAAGGATTCTGCTCTGGATTAAGCAATCTCTTAGTTCGCTGTGGGGCGTATATAACAAAAACATTCTATAAGGAAACAACTCACTTTTCTAAGTAACGCTTAAATGCTTCCCTGCCTCTTGTTTGCGCAGGTTTGTGTATTCCCTCTGAATATATTGTGCTGTGCAGGTCTGTGCTCTGTGTGGCAGCGCAGTGACACTCATATCCACGTTCCTTGTTATCCAATGCCAAATAATCTGTTTGAACAAAGCTTCTCATTGCTGTACATATTGGATTCATGTGGGCCAGTACCGACAGTGACATATGAGGCCTGGTCGGTTTTTTTATTTTGTGGAGAGCCAGAGCAGGGATATATGCGAGGTGGGCCACATTAGTGAGTCTGTACTGTAGCTATACCACTCCCTCTCTCTGTGCTTTTCCTCTACATTGCTGGCAAGCTCACCGGGGGAATGTTGGAGAATCTGACTTCAAAGGATTTTTTTTTTAGTATGTACCTGTACTATGGTACATCAAAGTAAGTCTATCAATTATAATTTAAGTAACATGTATTAATAAGCATTAACCAAAGCAGAAAACTACACCACCATCCAAATGGTTTACCGTGGGATTTGTGTATGTCTCCACGTAATGTCATGTTAAAGAAATCTGGGCGTAGGACATGAGCCCCTCAACTCCATTAGCTTGTCAAATTGTTTTTGACTGGCTTTGATTTTGCTTTTATCCTCCTCTGTCGCTCGGTAAGAGTGAAGCGAGGCTGTTATCGTGTGATGGAAATGGAAATCAGGTCTTAGCACCACAGTACAATTGCATGGGAGGCTCTTTGAGTGAGGCATAAAAAAGAATACGCTTTATCAATTCACAGTAAGTGGGTTTCAAGGACAAGTCCAATAATACTTCAGCGGCACATTAAGAATGCTACAGCTGAATTAATGCATACAGATTATTTGGGTTTTACATCACAAGGACTTCAGTCTCAACATAATTTTAATTCATTTCGATGGTTACTTTGTTTCATTAAACTGTACTGCAAGTTTCTTGCAGGGGGGGG
>CM076651.1:20227728-20250027 GCA_038496675.1 Rachycentron canadum
GGGGGGGGGGGGTACATTTTCTCTCGGAAAAGAATATTTGCTTTTTCTCCAGAGTGGGATAAGAAGATGTGATAAGAAGATCACTATCAATGTTATTTCTGTGTATATGATGCTGGAGTTTGGACATGGTTATGTTATCTCAACATATTAAGACACAACCTGGCAGTCTAGAGTTAAAAACTTCCCACCTACACCTCTGGAGATCAGTGAAGGCATACACTGTGTATTTCGTTGTATATCAACAGAAAGGGACAAAAAAACTGTTTGTGATTACAGGCTCAGTTTCTGTTGGATCTGGTTCTTGTCAGAGAGCACAGGTTGTGGTTTGGCAACCATGAGACAAGACACTGGGAAACTGCCTGCAGTCACTTGGCCAAGCTGCTGTTCACCAATAAATCGCCCAAGCACGTAAAACCAAGAACTGAAGGTTTTACACGGTGGTGGAAAAGAAGGAAGTGCATTTACTCATTTACTATACTTAAGAGCAATTTAGTGGTCGCTGTACTTCGGTGGGGAATATTCTACTATTCACTGTTGTGCATTTATGTGAAGTTTCTAGCTATAGTTTAGATGAAGTCGTTACAGGAAAAAAAAGAGGAAAAGCTTATAAAGTAGAATCAACTGTCCCAGGCTTTAAGCCATTTGAGCCGTCACAAAACAAATGTCTCCAGCTCAAGCCTTTTGGCACAGTTGTTTGTAAGTTGTTATCAGTTGCACCAAAGCGACAAAAGTCTCTCTTGGTTTAATTTGAAGAAATGTTTGTAACCAAACAATGTCAAATTATTCAATAATTAACAAAAACAAAGATTAGAGAATTGTGTTGGTATAAATATTGGTTTGTGTATATGAAACCACATTAATCATCTGATGACCATCCAGATAGCAGGAGGCCTGGCCCCTAGGTTTGAGAACCTCTGGCCACCTTTCCAAGTGTATATAAAACAGTCAAAATTAGCTTGACCTGCTACAACAGCAAAATGCTATTTACGCAGTGATAAATCTCCTAATATATAGAATATATAATATGTGATATGTTAGTCATATGTTATATGAATGTGCACTTTAACTTCTGATACTTTAAGCATATTTTTTTATAATATTAATCCCCTTTTATATTTCAGAACTAGTACTTTTACTTAAGTAAAATACACTTTCAACACTTTGTTGCATTTAAACAAATGAAATACAAAATATCTCATGTCATAATATCAATACATTTCACATTGGTGTCAGCCAGGCTGGCTAATTATGTTAAACTCTTCCTTTTTCCTGTAATTTTCTTGAAAGTTTGTAAATGAGTACTCACTAACTATATTTCATAATATTGTTTAATTGAATTTAAAAGATGGAGCCATGTTCTAGTTAATCAAATTACTGCATCACTCCACATTGCTAAACCACCCACCACATGAGTCTGAATGCAATGTATGACATATACATTACATAGAGTTTAATGCGCCTATCCAAGCTCTGATGCGCCTGATGTGTTTTATCTCACCATCTACAGTGTCAGAAGACACCAGGGGCTGCATGGTGCAATAACAAATATCCTAATGTGTAAAATATGTGTTTATTCTCTGAATCAAGCCTCTTCCCCTCACCACTAACCCACTTCCTGAAATAGATCTGCTCCATTCACTCTCTGAAGTGTTCCAAAGAGAAAAAGCGCTTCTGGCTGCCCATGTCCTACATAATTTAATTATGTAAACCAAACCAAGAGAAAGAACCAGCACACCACACAATCTACCACGCAATCAATGGCAGATAATCACTGAGAGAGCTAGAAATGTTTGGAAACATACTGAAGCATACTACAGTTTTGGTTGAATATGATGACGCTGTTCTTATCCTGAGGGTATTGTGAGTGTATTGTCTGAGTCAGTTGTTTTAACATAATTTCAGTATTGATCAAAATTTACTTCTAAAAGTACTTTGCTCTTTAAGAATGGTGCAAGAAACCCTTCTGCTTTGACTTCTCTGACAGCTGATGGCTTTCTAGAGGCCAAAATGACTATACCACTATTTTCTGTCCGTTCAACAAAACCATTTGGTGCTTCACTCTTCACAAAATGCCCCTTGAAAGCCTTGCTCATCATTGTGTGGTAGGCAATGGGCTGGTGCCATCATAGTCTCACTCATACACACACTCAAAGGCTCCACATGTATACCACTGATATTCTGTGTATCGCAGGACAAGTATTACACTTGTCACATATATGTTTCATAGAAGGGAGTGAAGAGCTAAACAGGGAGAGATGATGAGAGGAGATCAGAGGAGATGAGAGGAACAGAGCTTAGGTTTGAAAAGAGAAGGCATAATAGGAGTTTAGGGCGGAAGAACAGCTTTGCATGTCTCATCTATATTGCAGCATGTCTGTAACACAGCTCATTGGTCCTGCCATTAAAAGAAAAAGGCTTTCCTCTTTCACATCTGTGATGCCTCCATTGATTATACTGACTCACTTGGGGAATACTCGTTCCATTAGAGAGTGGTTCAAACTGCAAGTGGGTATTCATTTGCCTACTCCATTTTTTTTTTTTTTTTCTTAAAGAAGTGCTAGGTTACACAGACGCACATGCACACACCATAGCCTATTTGGTGCCATTAAAGCCAGGGGCGTTTTCCTCGGCTAAGCCTGTCAGGTCAGTGAAGACACACATAAAGTGAAGTGAAAGCATTTCCTCACTACTGAACCCTCTTTTTGACACATTACATGTTCACATAACAGATCATGTCAGAGCTTCACCTCCTGTAGAGATACACCATGTAATTCCCTTTGGGATTTTTTCACATGGCATCTTAACTGTTATGTCGGACTTAGGAAGGGACCCCAAAATGTTAATCTTTACTGTACATACGCTTAACTGTGCACAAGTACTTAAGAGTCATGGACAACCATTTTATAAAGTTTAGTTAGTCCCTCAAGCATTCCCCAAAGTTCCTCTGGTGCTACAATGAATAAAACTGACTTTATTTAAGCGACAGGGAAAACATAGCTGATGATTTCAATAGCTAAATGGCACAAAATGTCACATGTATCTTGCGGTCAATTTTACAACCTTTATGTCGTTCAGAAGATATTAAAGCCTCCATGTGCTTTGACTATTTAACAGGAATGTTTAATTTTTCTACAAACAAAAGTCACATGAATTACAAAAATTTGACAGATGTCCATACCTGTGTTCTTTTTTCTCTGCAATTCAAATTGGTATCATGCTCATTCACAGTCGTTTTCCAGCAGTTGAGGAGAATTAGAGGATCGCATGCTTTTCTAAGCACGAGGACTGGGGCAAGTCAATAGGCTGCGTATGTTTATTTACAAAAATAACTCTTAAATCGGCATATTTCTTTTATGTCAACTGAAAATAACATTGACAGGACATAAATGAATTCCTAGTAGCTCAGCATTCACAAGCAGAGATCAGTTATCATAACGAGAGGAAACAAAGTGACATGATGCAGCATTATCTCACTCTGTTCAGTAAGAAGCAAAGTGGGTACTATTCTCAGGGCTCTCACTCCAGTGTGCCAAAGCATTCACTTCTGTTTTAAATCCACTAAATTAAAATTTGAAATACAATATGCAGTGAAAAGCCCTGCATGGTACACCCACACAAGGGATTTCAGTCATTCAGGCAGAGAAGACCTTCTCTCAGAGACCAGTTGAGTGACATCGGCCAGACTCTCCTGTTAGCCTTAATTGTTGTAAGCACTTCAGTTCAACGCTTGCTTTTACTAAATTCAGTCTCTGAAAATAATTCATAAAATAATTCTACCTTCATTCTGTCCTTCATTCTTATGTAAGTCAACCTATTTCCCCACTTAATAAGTAAGTGGTACATATAGGCGCTTTAATATTGAAATAAATTGCGTTATGAGGTGTGGTTGTTAACAGGTCTTTCAGCCTGTCACAGTCAGGTATGCTGGTACACTGCAGATTTATTCTGTCCTTTCCAAAATTGATGGTCACCAGTGCTATCTCCATGTTTTCAGTCTTGTAAACTCTATAAGATTTTTACACATGGAAAAACCTTTGTTGTTGTTGATCAAATTCTTTGTATGCAAAGTGAATCCACTAAAGTGCAGAATAATAGCAACGACAGTGGTCAGAGTCGAGCAGTAGCTACATTCTGTTTAAATACAGTGGTCCTCTCTACTGTGGTCTGAAAAAAAATTAAAGGAATTGGATCCCACGCTATCTCTTTAATAATGACACAACAGAGGTTAAATACATGTAACTCTCCATCAGTCACTCATACCTGAAGAAGCCTGAAGCATCTTCAAGTATCTACAGTCAAGTCCAGTTGCCTGCAATTCAACTTCTCTTGAATAACAATGACCGGGATGACTGGGAATTTTCATTTTGCATTAAAAACAAGACATTAAAGGGACTATTTGTAAGTCGCTTCCACCAAATATCGTTTCTTCCATAGAGCTGGTGGTGCTGATTGTAGCTTAACAAGAGCTGTGGCCGTCATTGCATTTACAAGACAAGAGGTTATAATATGTCCTCTGAGCAGCATTACATCTTCACAGCAGACTGCAGGCTACATAGTATCGCTGCAAGGAAGTGAAAGCTAAGAGTTGACATTGGCATCACTTCCCTGCCCTGAAACGTGTGGAAAATGTGTGTGTTCACACCAGCTGTGTCATTGCTACTGCCAGGTCTGTCCCCAACACAGAGTTTGCAGGATTCTTGAATGTTGGACTCTCTTCCTGTTAAATTAATTTCTAATTTATATTTGACAGAAAATGTCTCTAAAACGCCTCTGTCATTACATGCAGCTGCTAAAATAGTCAATGAATACATTTATACTTTTTCATTATATGTTATATATCATATTCAGCCTAAACATTGAGACTATAGTGGAAGGTGTCAGTTTTGTGCAATATTGCTCGTATGAAATCGTATGAAATTAAAATGACAACAGGTCAACAGGTTTTATGTGTATTTTTGCACGTCACACGTTAAAAATAGGCCGCCGGATCTCTAAATCTTGTAACACAGTCAAAACACATGAGACAGTATGTCATAAAGGCAGTGTCCACTCTAACCTTTTTAAGATGTGCGCAGAAATGAAAACCAAGACATTCCAAAACTGTCGGACGCATATACAACATATCCAGCGTGTCTCAGGTGTAAAGGAGTTTGATTCTAAATGCAATTGCAGCTGTTTTACAAATAGCACCTTGAAGAAGACATTAAATTGAATTTAAAAGACAATAAATAAACAAAAATACTTATAGATTCAAGAGAAAGCCACTTTTGCCATGTTGGCATAACTTCAATGTAGTTAAGATTCATTTGTTGTATTTGAGTATCATTGTGGCTTAGCTACACTACACTTTCCAACTAGCTGACAATGAACTAGTATATTCTTCTCCACGTCTATATTAATTTTAGTCCATCTGAAAAGCATCGCTTTATATTGAGCAAGTTCCACTTGGCCCTCACAATTGATTTCCCACAATGAATTTTACTTTAATTTACCGGTCTTTCAAACAGCAGCTTGATGGCTGCACAGGTAAAATGTAATGCAAATGAGTCAGATGTAGCCAATTTGTTAAACAGAGGACAGAACTAGGACATCAGCATCAACAATATTGGGATATTACAAGGCATATGGCTCAAACACTGGAGCGAGAATGCGTTTGTTCATCGAGCTCTCTCAACTGTTCTAATTATGTCGTCCAGTCAGACGGTCGACTGTATTTCCTCATTAGAACCATTGTCCCAACGTGGCCTTGGCCTCTATGACCGGAGGCCATGTTGTTGATTGGAAATGGGAAAAGTGGCAGCTCTCCCAGCACAGAGGAACTGGGGGATGGCAAAGGAGGCGGCCAATTAATATTTCAACAATACATCCTCTGTGGCCTGAGATTGACTGACAAAACTGTGAGCTGTCGTAGCAGTTATCTCCAAAACTGCCATGTGGGTAGGAATTCTGAATGCTCTGTTTAGAAAGGGATTTCATATTCATTGCTCACTTTTGCATTCTCCATAAAATTGGTTACAGAAGCAATCAACACTGGAGAGAAATGAAATGAATATAATGAATAAGGATGCAAGACAACACACCAAAGTTATCAGCCACCTGAGAAACTAATGGTCTTTGGTTTGTCTTTTGATCAGGAATTGACTGGAAGTTAAACTGAGCAAACTCATTCAGAAATTAGGTGATGCCCTGAATTTTAGTTAATACTCAAGCTCTAGAGAAGGAAATGCCTTTTATAATTACAAACTCAGCTCGACCCATGAACATTGAAAAGACATTATCTGACATTATCTGAGAAAGAGACACAGCTGGAAATTTCAGAAAAAGCTCATTCAAAAAGTTCAGAAGTTCATCAAAAATACAAAATGTTGTCAGCCAGCACTTCACAAAGCAGGTTGTGTAAATGCTGTAGATTTTTACTCAGTGAACATGGCAAAAGTTGAACAGTTACATTATGAGTGTCTCAATGGATTTCGGTACATTATCCATGGTACCCAGAGGATGAATTTGAATGACTTTGTGATCTGCAGATGTTTTGTCTAGTTCCTCGACAAAGTAAAAATAAAATTTTGTTGGGGTTTTTTCTATACATTTCTTTTCCCTGAAAAAGGCCAACATCAGTTGAAGTGCACTCTATATTTTGACTTATTTGAACCTATTCATCTTGCCATCGGACAGCCGTATTATTATACGCTGTCTGATGCTGCAGATCAGCTGTTTTAGTCAGAGAGAGCGAAGTGTGTGCTTGTGCAGAAAGAACATGGAGGAACATGGTAGTTCAGCAGAAGAGAAAATGTTCGAAAGAACCATTTCAGGAACTCTGTTGTGTAAGCTGTGAGAAGTACTGTGGCTCCTCATCCAGAGAATGTACCTGGGTCATGGGTGGTACTGAGTGCCATAGTCTGAGAGAAGACCACATTATGTCCAAAAAATTTTAAAAGTTGCACTGTAATTTGCCATAAATGAAGCTTTAACAGCATGTGTACATCACACTCAGCGCCATATACAGTGGAAACAAGACATGTTATGTACCGTAGCATCCCTGATCCACAACCAGTGAAGTAAAGCTCATTATTTTGCCATCCACAGTGTTACGCGAGACAGTGTTAGGTGGATCCTCAACTGCCTGTCAGAAAGTTGTGGAGTTCATTTGAAGTTTGCCTTTGTTTTCACTCACACTCTCTTGCTGTAACATTTCAGTGGCATGTTGACGGGTTTATCTGTAAGGCTGGAGGCTGATGAGGCACACCTTGGCGTGTTTGGACTTCCTGATTAGTTGACACAAAATAGGGAAATTGTGGCATGTGGTGAAAACGCTCCATGCTGTCATGGGAAATGCACCTGCACAGGTTGAGTGAATCTCTCTCTGGCTCTGCCTCCTTCTGCCTCTCTGTCTCTCTGTCTCTCTCTCTCTCTCTCTTCTGCAGCCTTCAGGTTCTGTTGGAAAAATCTATACCATGTTTACATGTTTATCTCTAAATAGGCAAGCTTAATTGCTTATATATGACCTTGTGTTAATTAATGTAGAAGTATAACTGAATATTTACTGTTATTATTGAGTCAGTCTAAGTTATTGAAATCACACAGTTAGAGGAATTGGGGGGGGGGGGGGGGTTAAAATCTGGCAAGTAAATTCCTGGGAAGACTCAGACCTTGAGCTCTTCTCATTCTCAGTTGTTATTGTATTTGCTACATATTGTATTTTGCTATTGTGTTTGTTTTGAATAACTCAAAACATCCTTTACATGCTTGATCCTCCTCAAACAAATTAGCAGCCACCACACACAGCTAGTTTGAAAGCAGGCAGCTGCCCCCAGACCCCCAGGAGCCCCAGAGGAAGCTCATTGTATGACCATTATGGTGTAGCAACCTGATGAATTGTCCTATTCAGAGTGAACATTTATTCTTTTCCTTGGGAGCAGTTTCTTGAAAAAAAAAAAAGAAAAGAATGATAGCGTCATGTGAAGCTTTTAACTACATCTCAGGGTCTTCCTGGGCAGAAAGAGCTTGCATGGTTGTCATGGTGATAGTTCATCACTTGACATCGTGTGTCCTTGACTTTAATGGGGTTTTTGTTTTGTTTTGTTTTTCTGAAATTGCTCATTTGTGGGCAACATACTGGCTTGTGTGGCGGCTGCAAAGCGTCTTGGGTTACATGCGCGTCTCACACCTCACGGCTGCGTCGTATGACCCAAATATTCAGCATCTCCAGGGGCACAGCTTGGGAACAGGCAAGGCATGCAAAATCTCGGGCCCCCAGGCCATTGGGTGACCCCTGAGGGCTGGCAAACTTTACTCCACAGCAAAGTCTCAAAATGTTGCTGCCTTCCCCTTAAACAACCAATGGACAATTACCAATGACATGTCAATTGGAAAGGATGTGTTGATGAGCATAATGGCAAATTATAATGTGTGTTATTTACAATGTGACAATGATGAAGTTATTCAAACAATTATATGGTTGTTTTTGTTTATCTGGGTTGTATTTTAAAAAATTGCACATCTGTTTATGTTTACCTTTAAACTTTGTAAATTCCACTAACATGAACATTTGGAATAAAAAGTGTTTTGATTTCACATATTTTTCATTGGTGTCAGATTATTTATTATATAATGTGATGATTGGTGGGACCCTCTGACATTTTTTGCTGATGGCCCCAAGAGGATCACCACTGCGCGTCTCATGCAAAAATAGACTGGGAGAAGATCTGCTGATAGTCATAACAGCAACCGTACATAAAATAGACACCTTCGATGGTTTCAATGTCTAGACTGAATCTGAATGTCACAGACAAAACATAAATATTGTATTTTTGAACCATTTTAGCGGCATCACGTGGAGACAGTGGCATTTTAGTGACATTTACTGTCAAAAATAATTTTTCATAAATTTATTTATAATGAAAAAAAATCTAACATTCAAGGAGCAGGCTGATGGCCATTATCCAAGGCAAACTCTGTGTAGAGCTGGCAGTAGCAGCGATGCAGCAGACATGCAGCCGCTACATTTGTGAGCTGCAGCAGTTCAGCGACATTACAACATAGTTTTTTTTTTTCAAATCCAGATTGAACCTGTATTTTTAAGTTAACTCAGTGCTTTGTGCCTATGGGGTGCATATATTCTAAATATTTCATGTTTCATCAAATTACCACACTGAAATTGACTCACTGCCAACCCTGTAAATCTGATGATACACATACCTGCCACTATAATTAATAAATAAATAAATTAAAGTGGGTGTATTTGTTTATTTTGTATTTCAGAAAAAAGAAACATAAGTGTGACATATAAGTTTAAACTCTCTCACAGCTTCATCAAAGCATGGGACAGAAGCAATCGGGCAAAATCTGTTAAAAAAAAAAAAAAGGACCACATTGTTAAAAAAAAAAAAAAAAAAGGTAAGAGCGGCTGGTTGAGTACCCTCGGTATGACTAATATTTGCCTCACTCCAACCGTGATGTGTTGTCAGTGATCAGCTATTCCTCTGTTTGAAGTTTGAAAGATTTAGTGGGAAATAATTGCGTGCAAAGACTGTGCTTTCTATGTTGCTTCATGAATCAATCTAATCAGAGATGTACGTAGAAGCTTTTAAAGAGCACCTGAAGGCAGCATAACTCTCTTCCGTGTGAACAGATATTTTACAGTTAAGGGCTTGTGAGGGCTGATTTTATATATATATATATGTATATCCATGTGCAGTGGAGTTGCAGGCTTTGAGTTTCCACGCTCTCTTTCTTTCTCGCTCTATCTATGTAGGGCAGCCCATGGATCAGCTGACATCCCCATCCTCCCACATGCCCACACAATCTTGTTAAAGCATGCAGTTAATCTGAGGAGGAAAAGGACTCTCTTCACAAGCAAGCGGCGCTTTCATCACCCTATTGTGTTGCCCACATCATGTTGTCACTGGGATATCGGATTCTCCCAAATCTCAGGTGCTTGGAAGAATCGGCCCCCTCGAATTGTCTCTGTGTGATGTCATTTCCCTGGGAGTGACCTACTAAATTGGGCATCATGTAGCACTCTAGGAGCATAGATGGCATTATGTCACTGGAGGAATTAATTTATCTCAGTGGGGACTCTTTACTTTGCCTCATCTTTCTCTTAAGAGTTGGCTCCACCATCAATAATTTAGACTAAAGTGCCTCCACAAAGATGAAACAGAGGAAATAGAGAAGTGCTCTCCAGCAAATTCTCTGGAAGCAGCCTAGAGTCGTCAATTTAGGAAATCTTGCTCATGCTCTGTGCATTGTATATTCAAGCCCATAGCCTTCAACAAAAGCAGGAAAACACATAAGTACTCTTTTCTTCGCTTATCCTTCTGTCTCCATCTTTCTTTTATCAAGAGCTTATTGAAAACATCGAGTCCTAACTTGTTCAGAGTTTCATCTCCTATCATCATATAACAGGCCAGGTGAAGTACAGCAATTTGACGGACACAGATACAAGGCAGTGCTAGAAAGGCCTCTGATTGAATTGCCACTCACTGCTGCTGTTGCTGCTTTTCATTCCCAGTCTGCCCAACACGTTGTAAGAGGCACGGAGTGAGAGGGTCATCCATAAATGCAGAAGGGTTGTGTCCCAGCCCTGGTTTGACAGGAGAGGTATTGTCTGGAGCGAGGGGAGGAGGGTGAGGGTGGGAGGGGGGGGTTGTGCTGCGGCTGTTTTGTCCCCGCCGTGAAGTGGCTCAAAACCTTGAGACCCCCTGAGCTCCGGATCAAACATTTCTCTGTCTTTATAGGCTCTCCAAGAGTCTCTCATTTTTATGGGATGTGGAGGAATATCTCAAAAGCACCTTCCATCTCTCAAAAGAGAGAAAGTGAGAGCAAATCACATTGAACTTGAACAACTCCCACATAATCACGAGTGTGCTTTTGCAGACATAATAAAAATGCACTGAGCTCTCAAAGAGGCTTCCATGGGCTGATTGTACTTAAGAGGAAAATGAACCTTGACAAATGAAGCAAACCTCTCCACTCGCCTCCTGCTTGTTATATGGCAAGAGGTGTCTCTACGTCGACTAGACAGTTAATTACATAGCGGTTGCCTGAAGGTGACTAAATCTTTTAAATTAATTTATCACATGAATTCCTAAAAACTCACTTTGTCATCATGTCCAACAAAAACTCAGAGAGATTATCATAGTTAGTTTCAACACTGCCACTGTGTTACTGTGTTGCTCTCTCAGTTTTTTTTTTTGTTTTTTTTTTTTTCCTATGTAACTGGCATACAAGCTCTTGTCAAGTAAACACTGTGTAGTTCTGTGATGCTTTGGTTGACTTGGCAACACTGCCATCTCATGGTGAGCAGAGGAAAAAAATGTGCACTGTGCTTTTCTGAAGCATATTTATAAGAAAGGGTTTATTAATTAAAACAAGACATGTTATCATCCTCTTAAACATCCATTCTGATTAAGATAATATAATATTGTTTCCTGTCAAAGACACCATCATCATCATTTTATTAGAAATTCATAAGTACAACATAATGAAATCGCATTTTCCCAAGCTGCCTTAAAGCATAAATCATATGATGATTTGTTTTTAGCTTTAACATTTTAATTCTTTCATGTATTAAAGAGACAGTTCATGTTAAACCTGTCAAAATGGTTTTCTTCAGTCGAGGAACCTCCTCTGACTGAAAAACAAGTTTTATCAAAGGGAGTTGCACAAATTCATCTCTGATCTTTTCAGAAGGAACTTATTCTCCTCACTTGTGGTCTATTTCTAGTTTCTGAACCTCCTGAGAGCTGAGTCTGTCTCTGTGAATGAGGCTTAGACACAAGAGATGGCAGATGGGTTCAACTTTTCTCTTGGTGTGTGAAAGCCATAACCTCCATCCCCACACCCCACACACCCAAGGGGTGTGTGGGGTGTGGGCCTCAAAATGCCTCACGGCATTTTGAGCTTTTCTATACCTGGGCACCTCTCTGATCTTCCTCCCTCTCAGTCCCCTTCTCTGTGTCTGTATGACAGCCCTGCTCTCCACACCACTCCTCTCTCCCTGTGTCCCCCTGTTTTTCCTGCTCCTCCGTCTCCCCACCCCTTTGGGTTTGAGACCAGAACACCAGAGCAGCACATTTCTGCAAACCACACTCCCCTACCTGCTGCTCACACTGAACCACAAAGATCCGGTAAAGCTCCAGCAGCACAATGAGGATGTTCTTGCAGGTGAAGAAGATCATAAGCTGGTTGAGAACCTGCTCTTCAAGCATGAGGTAGAGCCGGTAAAGCAGAAATGGGCCATCCTGGAGTCCCACTGTGAGCAGCAAGCTCCACACTTCGCTGGAGCAACAGGAGGAGAACGAGGATGAGGCACTGGGACGGCACAGGAGTCCACCCATCCTCTGAGCAGGAGACTCACCTGTTCGGGGTCGTGTCTGAGTGAGTACCAAAGGAAATTGCATGAGTGCCCATGAGAAGAGGGACAGGCCGATGATGAGAACGGTCCAGTTGGTTTTAACTTCAGGCTCCCTGAAGGTGTCAAAGATGTCCAGGATATCAGCACCAAGTCCCACGTAGACCATGAGGAGCTGGGATAGCTGGTCCCGGGACATGTCCCCCTTGGGCATCAGCCAGCGACCCAGAACCAACACTATGAGCATGGTTTGCTCCAGGCCAGCCACCCAGTTCTCTGGGTCCAGCTCCACAATGCCCTGGGTCAAGGAAACAGCAACATCTGATTACATCAAAGGCATTTATGAAATTAGAGAATGAATTTCTCACAGCTTGTGTCACAGAGCAGAGAATTGCCTTTGGATTCTAACTGGGTTTGTTTGCTCTTTCAATATGTTTTTGATCAGTCATTTGTATGAATATATTACAATGTTTTATCTCAGTGTGTGTGAAAAAAATAAATCACCAAAACACACTGGCATCTCCTCTCTGGTGTCAATATGATTCTGATGACTTGTGAGTCAGTTTTCCATTGTGTCAGGGTTCACTGAGTTTATCCTGAACATTTCATAACAATCCTGAAACACTGCGTCTTCAAACGCTGCCACCCAGCCTCGAGCACAGCCAAGGGCCAAAAAAGCTCCCAAATCCTACATGAAAGAAACTGCACTAAAACCATCCCAGAAGGGGAGAGATCTGAGAGATTTTCAAGCAGGAGCCTATCAGGACTTCATCTCAATGTGTCTATTACACATTTCCTGCAACTAATAGTTTATCCACCCCCTTGCTAGATTTAAATCTTATCTGATATCAGGTGTTCCTTTAATGTGTCTGTATGGAGGGTGAGGTGGGGAGGCCAGTTTTGTGTTGGGATGCCTACCGCTGTGATTGGTATGTGAGCCAGCATATGAAGCTCAGGGCCCGAGGAGTTGTTGACGGGCAGTTTGGACTGCAGCAGGCTCAGCTCCAGAAACCAAATGGATGGAATGACAGTACTGAGGTAGAGGAAAACCATGGGGGAGAACCTGAAAGGGGACCGCCAAAAGAGAGGAATGAAGGGGGGAGAAAGGTAGGGGTGAGTTATTTTTAGTGGCATGGTTTTATTTATTTATTTATTGCCGCTTGCTAAAGAAAAAAGTGTCTCTTTTTATTTTTTTTTTTGTAAAAGAAGCATCAAATTTCAGACAGGCAATTATTCTCATCATATATGCAAATCCCACTTGACAGTGCAAAGCCTTCTTCATGAGGAGAGAACTTCAAAGTAAGACTCAGTGAGAAAGAGAGAGGCCTGAAGAAAGCTCGTGTCTGAGAATGTTCACTGAGTATGTACTGGAGTGCTGGAGTTTTTGAATGAGAAGCCGCTTGGTGTTGACTGAGGTGTGAAACTAAATGCTTCTATCCCTTTGAGGCTCGCATAATAAAGGTTGACGTCAGCTTATGTTTACTCAAGCATAATTTGAAAAAAATAAATAAATAAAGCATAAATAAAAGCTTGCTGGTCAGAAATGACTCAAACCAGCGGGAGACTATTTCTCCATGGCTGGATGACAGAGAAGTGATAGCAGACTCTGAACATCAGCTCAATGAAAGACAGAGCAATAACACAGCAGAGCGATATATCTGTTTTTGATAGACAGTGAAAGAGAGACAGAGTTGCAGGGGATAACCGAGAATTTAGTGGCAGAGAATATCACAGGCCTTACACAAGCTGACTTTCTCCGCCCTGGGCAGATGGGTTGTAAAGTGTTCACACATTTACAAGTTTGAAAGTTATTTACCCCTCATACAAAACAGTTGTACAAAGTCTGGCTACAACACCTCCATCCTCATGTCACTGCCTTAAACAGAGAAGAAGCAGTGGGTGAGCATCTGGCTGATATATGCTAATTTAGCCCACAAACAATCCGAGCTGAAGCAGGAGAGAGAAGCCTTTTGCACCAATGAAATGATTTATTTCTTGGTGTTAAACCATTAAACAACTTTAGAAATGTAGCTAGTTTACCGGTCGCAAGGAATTGCTCTGTTACCTCAGTTAGTCAGTTAGCGTGGAGCCAAGTATTATGTCAAAATATTGTGGTCTCGCTGTCCTAAAGCAGACGCGCTTGCAGTGTGATTACCAGACTGAAACATCTGAACAACTATTGTATGGTTTGCCATCAAATTCAGTCCAAACATGCATGATTCCCAGAGGATGAAGCCCACTGACTTTGCTGACCATGTGACATTTTCTTCTCTGGCATCATCAGACGATCAAATTAATGTCATGCTCATCAGCTTCAGTTTTGTTTTTCAAGCTAATTAGCGAATATTAGCATGCTGCATGGGATGTTTACCATGTTAAGCACTGCACCTGCTAAAAATTAACATGTCAGCACTGTGCATTGTGTACACGCTGAAATGCTGAATCCCTGCTGGGCCTATGTACAGACTCGGGGAAATGCTAGCGCCGCTGTTAGACTCTTAATCTAGAGATTGATGAGCATTAATGACGTTTAGATATTCACCTCAATCATGCTACTGGCACGACAAGTGAAATCATGATGAGCTACAGGAGCTCAGTCCCCCTGTTTATATAAAATAGGTATTTTGAAAACATTAAAGCCAAATTCATTATCATCCTCGCATTTATATTTCTCATTCTGGTCAAACGTGACCTGGCACATTTGGAAAAATGCTTGGAGCTGACCATTCAATCAACATGTCAGCATTACCAGGCATCTATCAATGTCAGGCTGATAAATGATGATGAGGAGAAAGGACTGAAGAACATATGCACACAAAATCCTTGATAAAGGTAGAGCATATGGAGAGCTTTGTCAAACATAATATTTTGCTAAAACTTCTGTTTTTATGCAAATTAAACTTGCGCTGGACTTGCTCCACTATCAACACAACTAGTATTGTGTGACGATTATAATGCATGCTGTTTTGTGTAATCTGATAATTAGCTATTTAATTCTTCAGGTTTGACTTACTTCGGACTTTCCTGATATTCACACTGTGGACTGTGTTGAATATAGGAACATGTTTGGTTTTCATGGTTTGCGTGCATAACCCATGTGTTACCATTTCCACTCTGCGTTACGTGTGCACTTCAGCGTGACTGCCATTTCCACACCCAGTAGAGCCACGCCCGTCAACAGCATCCAATAGAGTGGCTCCCCTTTAATGGCCACCACACGCCACACTGTCACCACCCCATGGACTGCAAACAGGAAGCGACTCAGCAAAGCTAGCAGGATGTTCAAGAGACGACACATTGTGCGCTGCGGAAAACCTGCACAGAAGACAGATTTGTCATGTATCATTAGGTTTTATTAGACTGTAACTCATTGTGAATGAAAGAAATATATGTTTTAAATGAAAATAAAAAGCCAGTGCAGCCTTGGACGTCTTCTTTCCTTAATTTACTGATGCATGCTAAATTGAGGGGCATAATGTCAAATGACAAAGTGAAAAATCATTTATTTAATTTTCATCAAATGATTCATGCAAAGCGGATGGAAATTGGGGCTGATTCAGCATTTTTGCTAAAAGCAAAGTTTACAATGGAATAGTCAATAAATGTAAAGCTGTACATCAACAATTTTAAAGATTAAAACTGATAACAGAAATTGCAGAGAGAGAGAAAGAAAATATAATTGAGAAGTACTTTACGCTTCAAAGTTTCACAAGTGTCACAAAGGTTACAACAATAAAGTCGTTTATGTTCTATAGTTTTTCTAGGATATTACCGTAATAAACTCACCAAAGGTTTTTGCAAAGAATGGAAAACTGCCCAAGGCCACTTCAATTTGATTGCATTTTGCACTAAATTTAAGGAATAAACTCACACTGTCAGACTGCCAAAAACCCAACCAACCATGAAAAATTTGCAAACACTTATGTAAGCGCCCGCATCATTACACATCATAACCCCGGTTTCAGCTTTTGAGATCAATAACTATTGCATGATGTCAGTGTGAAAACAGTCCTCACTGTCAATTAGTCAGCACTATAAAAGCATCTGAGCTTTGGGGAAAACTCAAAGCAAGCAGTAATTTGGAAGCAAGAGTTAGACAAACTGATCTTCAGTCAATATTAGAGGACTTCAGGAGGCTTTGCACGTATTTACTTAAATTGGATCGTTGGATCTCTGTGGATTATTGTGATGACTAGAAAGCAGTGCTAAACTCGGGGCATCCGGGTTGCTTAGTGTTTAAGGTGCGTGCTATGAAACCCAGTTCTACTCAAGGCCCAAGGCTTAACCCTCCTGATGATATTTTCCTTTGTCCAATACATACTGAAAGCACAAAGTTTCCAATGAGCTGCAATAAAATGTCAGGAAGTCATTAAAAAAGTATCAGATATTTCTCACTGTCAAGCAAATATGAATAAGTCATCTGAAATTATAAAATGTTATTAAATCATCAACAAAGGTTGTTACAAGAATCTATTGGGTCTACAGTTGTAAATGGAGATCACAGACAAAGCAACATAATACCAGTGGAGCACAACTCTAGCCAGAGGGGTTTTCAACACCCTGACAACCTGAAATGTGTTAATATTAAAGGCTTATAACTGATCTCCAAATTATTATTAAATGACTTATTCACCATAAATAAAGCAATTAGTCACAACAATATTTAACCCCTCTAGACTGAGCCTTCTTAGAGAGTGGCACTGAAGTGTGTTACCATCTGTGTCAAAAACAGGCAATGTGCTGTGTGGTGATGTCATGAATACCAATATACATTGAATAGAATTTATGCAATATGGATGACTGCATGCAGTACAGACCTACAGTGTAAGCTGGACTCCTCGCTGAGATCAGTGTCTTCTGTGTGTATCCCCAAACTTCTGCTGCGGTGCAGTAGAGAACGACAACCACACAACAGTCACACACAATGACCTGGTCTGCATCTGCCCTTTTAAATGACAGACACCTCCCCGACACTACTGGATGAGTAGGCATGTCAGAGGTGTGTGTGTGTGTGTGTGTGTGTGTGTGTGTGTGTGTATGTGTATGTATTTGTGTGTGTATTTGTGTGTCTTCAATATAGAGTGACTACTGTTCAAGTCCACTGGAGTAGAGCAACAGTGAACTGCAGTGTGTTCCATAAGTGTATATGTGTGTGTCTCCGTCTCCTTGGTGCCACTGTAGGAGATAACGTTTCCTGCCCTTTGCGCCCACATCTTCATTGCCATCCGTCATGATGTCATCTCTCCTGGCCCAGAACAAAGTTATCTCCCTGGGAGAAGCCAGTCTGCCGTGCTCCCTGTTCAGAGAGCACCCAGCCCTGCCCTGCTCCCACCCATGCCTGCTCTGCCTCCACACGGCTGGCCCTGATAACAGTCTCGCTCCCTGGCCTCTGTGCACACAAACACAGGCGCGAAGGGAGATGCCGGTGCCCCCCCCAAGCAATCACTGCAGTGTATGGGTATGTTACTGCTATTGCATCAGAATGAGGATGCCTTGTGGGTCGATGCTGCCCAGGAATGTCAATCCTGTCAACCCACTAAACCAAAAATGAATCACAGACAGATGACTGATAAGATGTTTTTTATTGTTTGGTCAGTGTGTAAATCCTAACTATTGGTCAGGAAGTGATCAGTGTTGAGGTGACATTGCTCCTACATGGCCTTGATGGTATTTTGGTCTCCCTGACAATGAGGCCTTAAATTTGTGTTATCTGATCAGTTTTTTTGTTTTGTTTTGTTTTGTTTTGTTTTTTACCTCTTGGGGGCAGCAGTACCAAGCTGTAAACACACAAATCAATGAGGAATTCATATTCAGGAGACAAAGAGCAACATTAGCATTCATTTTCTGTCTGACTGATGAATTTAAGTCCACATAGCTACTATTTATTTATTTATTGCTGTTGGTAAGAGCGGTGAACCAAAATGGGAAAGACATTGGCCAGACAACCAAAACAATAGGAGTTGTATGATGATTGTCTATGGTTTCAGCATAGTCATTTCATCCATTGTTAAGTTAAAAACATTGGATGTAGAAGCTCTGAGGTGTGATCAGACTAAGTGCATGGTTAATTAGAGGGGCAACGCGATTGCAAGAAAAGTCAACAGATTGCTCTCAATGGTGTGCGAAATGGGGCAAAAATATGTCAGTGGGAGCTGAAAGTGCATTAACATAAGCAAATAATTTATACCTGTGCTGAGGTCTTATGACGTACAAAGACCAGTTCCAAAGGCAGAGAGTGTCTGAGCTCTCAAACACACCACAGACACTCATGGTTGCATGTGGTAGCGCATGTATTAGCTATAACTGTGTATAGTTGCCTCATTAGCTGTTTGGCAGAAATTAACATGAACTGCAAAAATACTCTCAAATTCAAAGCCAAATATCACATGTCCATACCCTCAGGTACGTCACATATCAGCGTATGCTCATAGCTATGGTGGACCTTTGTTGTCACGGTAGCAATGATAAACACGTGGTTACTTGTCATGGATAAAAGAAACAATGACTATCGGTTTCACATGGGAAATAAACAGCGGTTCCCTCCATAATTACTAGTGGCTAGGGGTCGCCCACTGGAAAAACATAATTATGGATCATAAGAACCTGTTTGTGTGATATTAATTTGCATCATGTTCAGCCTGAACTCATCCTAAGTGTGGCACTATCTGTCAGTTGTTGGGTCGGTGGGTCTGGATAATATTTTAATCAAGAAAATACACTTTGACGAATTAGATTTCTATTAATTTTGGTCTGTATATTCATGTCAGTGTTATTAAGAATGATATATACATTAGATAACTTAACTAACATCCATTGCCAGTATTCAGTGAAAACATAAAAATGATGTATCCTTTCTGAAGCATTGTGGAAAGTACGAGTGTGCATGTTGGTCCTGTTCCAGCCTTATCAACCATCCACATTTTTCTAATTGTCATTACTTAACCAAACGTTTCACTTGCCTAACCTTAACCATAACCAGTACATATAGCAATATATATTGGTATATATACAGTACATGATTATCCATAAATATATAATATAACCAAACATTTGAATAATGATCTTCCATTACTTTATTGAGTTGTGACCACATTATGTACTGAGCGGGACTTTCTCTCAACTACAGTTCTTCTCATTCTATCTTTGGCATTTCTCCTCCTTATTATGATAAATAACAGAGGCTCTCATTGAGGTCATTGTCCCCATGAATCCTAATATCAAAGAGAGCCCCTCATCTTTTTTAGAAGGCTCATTGTCTGGTCAGGATTTCCCCCCTTTTTGGTATATGACTAGATATCCTCATGGCTTAATAGTCTTGATTTATTGTGGACATTAATGGTCTCCAGACAATTACTTGTAATGTTGATGACCTACTGACATTTACTCTTGAGCCATCATTATTATCCCTCATACACAGGTAATATCAAAGTATAATGGGCAGATTGCTATGAAATTTACCTTCATTATAAATAAATCCATTACATGTTGTGTATTTCCAGGATTTCCAGGATAAACTTTAGCCTAATTTCTCAGAATAGCACAAGGATATTTTAAGACTAAAGTGCGATCGAAATATTGTTTGTAATATCCTCTAATTCAATTTTCAACAGTATTTTCTTAAACTTAAAAGATCAAATTTGAATGTTGTAAGAAAAGAGTGCAGTGATTATCACAGAGGCTGTGTAGCTATATTAAATCTCAACGGAAAACTATAATATTCTTTGACTGGGAAGCAGTGGTACTTTCTCATCCTGAAAATTTCCTCAAATCAATTTCCTAGTTCAGACGAAGAACAGACAAAAGTCTGAATTATTAATAAGGCACAAAGCTGTAAGATGAACATGCAAGTCAATTATTCATAATCCCTCAAATTAGCGCCTTTTTTGAGCCTTCGTGTTGAAATAATATTCACTGCAGCTAATAATTTTGTTTTAGGAGATCGTGCATCCACAAAGCATCTGTCAGAAAGAATTTCAGCATGTTTTTTGTAATTATTCACATCCAACAATTTGGATTTTAGGTTCAAGTGGCCATTTGAAGTCAGGAGAGAGACACATACGCAGGTAGTAGAGGAAGTCCTTTAATGGTGAGGAAACAGGCAGAACTGTCAGGAGATAAGGCAAAAAAAAAAAAAAAAAATGAACTGAACTGAAGAAAAAAAGGGGTGGAGGACAAAAGAAGAAAGAGGTGAAGAGGGGGGTGGCGATGACTTGGGACGAGGGTGAGTGAGTTATCAGCCATGCAGAATAGTGGTACACCTCATCGTGTTATCCTCTTGTTTGGGCGGCGCTTTTGCTCTTCGAGATAACAGGCGGTTCACTCCAGATCGTGGCTTTGAGTTAGTTAAGCTAACTATGCTTATTTGTGTTTGAAAGATATGAGCTGGGTTTAGTGCTGCTGACGGTGAAGCAGGTTGTTGTGTCCTGTGTTAAGTTAGTTCAAGGAAAAGGATGACATAGGGATCTGGATTGTTGGTTTAGCTGTATTCACTGAGTGTGAGTCTCCAACAGGCAACACAGTCCTTTGCCTTCGTAAAACACATGTCTGTAAATGAAGTCCTTTTAACACTTTTCAAACTCATAACTACTTCCATTAATTACCATATTTCCATATTGACAGGTCATGACACTTCATTTCTTCTGAAGTTTTTTTTCACTGAGGCCTGCAGTAGCCTATATTTCAGCTGCACCAGTCTGCCAGCATTGAAGTGGCACAGCTCCAGCAGTTTCTTATATACAACCCTGGATATCAGCCATTCACACAGACCTGCTGCCTACTCCTCACATGGTGTAAGCCACCCAGTAGATCACATTCACCACGGCAAAAGTGAAAGGAAACACGGCCCTGGCGTAGATGTCGATGGTGTCAGCATCGATGGGCTTGCAGACGCACTTGGAACAGCACTTCTTCTCCTCCTCACTCTCTTCCACCTGCTTGGACCTTCTCCTTCTAGGCTCGACCTCTTCGGTGCCGACCTCCCCAGGGATTTCGGTGCTGGAGCGCTGAGTCCGGCCATGACGGCTGGAAATCATCACACCCTGGTTCATGCCAGTGACCGACAGGGAAAACAGAACCATAGCCTGTTTGCCATTCTTTACAATGGACTGTAGGGAGATAGAGAGAGGAGCATGTCAGTTCTTTCTGAAGCTTGACCTGGTAGAGTTTAGTGTTTAAAAATGCGATAAAAAGATAATATGAGAACGTGACAGTTATCCCATCTTTTCTCTGGTGGACTAGTGGACTGGGGGAATTAATACCAGCAGACAGAAATAGTCATTTCACAGAAATCTTGAATCCCTCCTCCTAAAAACTGCATGCATTCAAATGTGAATTGTTCTGTTTTCTTCATTAAAAACAGCACTTTTTGTCAAAGCATCTCGTGCTTTGCCCTATCCATGTCCTATTTTTCTGGTTAACTTTTTGCACCACATCAGCACTAATTTTACATTTTTGGAAACATGGCAGTCCAGAGCTGCATAAGGCCATGTGTAAAACACAGCAGATTATTGATTACTCAAGTTCACAACTTGATTATCAAAGGAAGTTGATTCATTATAGCTTGGGATGTTACGTTGAAATTCATAAGTCAATGCAGTACACTGAAGTAAACATAATTTTTTCTTGTGTTGTCTGTGTTTTTGTTTAATATTTCTTTATTCAAAAGAAATTTCAAGAAACAGAATAATAACAGATCTTTTTCTGCACGTATATCCCAGTGAGATAAACATCCATAGCAAAGGAAACAGACAGTATGATGACAATCGCTATTACCCCCTGTAGGGCTGTCTTCAATTTTCCCATTATGCTCTACAGAGATTCATTGTCTTGCTGAAGGTCAGTGGGATGGATGCTTGTTGACAGCAGGGCTTGAAAGCCCGGACCAGGTCTATGTTTGGAAGGCATGCTCATTACTCATCCACCCCCCACCCCCCCCCCACCCCACC
>CM076651.1:20250424-20267006 GCA_038496675.1 Rachycentron canadum
CACCCCACCCCACCCCAAGCCAAGCATTGTTATCTGCTGATGGGAGAACATGATGGGAATGATTTCCTCACCTCAGAGCTGAGCTTGTTGGCCTTCACCTTGGCCTTCTCTTTGAGTCGATAGTCAGCGTTGTAGTGTGCGAAGGCATACTCAATGAGAGCCGCAAACACAAAGACATAACAGATCCAGAAGTAGACGTCTAACGCTTTGATGGCCGATGCTCGTGGCAGGGAGGAGCGGGCACTCACCATAAGTGTGGTCATGGTGAGAACAGTTGTGATACCTGTAGAAAGATCAAAGCCACAAAGGACAGATGAGACCAATGTGGGATATTTTATCCACGTTAGCAACATGGCTCTGTGAATGGCAATGTCCTGACTTCTTTTGGGTGGATTGCCAGGTCATTTACATTCTGAAACATTTCAGCACCTAGTGGAGGGATTGCCTTGAAATTTTGTACAGACTTTTATGGTTCACAAAGGAACTTTGGTGACCCCTGAACCCCTTTGCAGCAAGTTGAGGTTCACATTTGTGGTTTTAAGTGAAATGTCTGAACAACTGTCTGTTGGGTAAACTGCCATTAAATTTGGTACAGTTATTAATTTTGGTGATGTATTCAATGTGTCAGTTTATGACTAAATTAAAAACTAATGACATTCTTATTGTTTCTGGCTGTGTGCTTTTTGATTATTGCTACTCAGCCAATAGTAGCTCGCTAACGTGCTAAACTATGGTTTCAAACACGGTAAACATTGCTCCTGCTTAGCATGTTAGTATTGTCATTTACAGCATGTCGACAATGGCAAGGCATTAATCTAAAGCTCTCAGAGTCCCAGAGTTGTATTTTAGCAGCTCAGTATTAATTCAGAATATCAAAGTTTAATACCCATACTTCCTTTTCTCTGGCTCTGACACCACCAGGATGAGCATTGTATTTTAAGCCTCACTACTGGTCAGGAATAGTAAAATTGTAAGTGACATGTCATCCTCTTCCTGAAAGGGGTTAGCAAGCTACACCATCTCACCAAAAAAAAGCACAACATTTACATGGTTTAACCTTTCAACAAATCAATGTACATTAAATTAATATTCAAGTCAGCCCCTTTCACTTTTTTGGAAATTTAAAAGAGCCCTTATCAAACTTGTACCAACCTAAGGATACACGAGCAGGGACTGCTGATTGGCTGATCCAAAAGGACACCCAAGACATGGCAACCAGTAATATCGAAGGCATGTATGACTGGATGATGTAGACGCCTCGATTACGTCTCAGCTGGAAGCGAAGACTGAGCCTCGGAAATCGTCCCGCTGAAAAGAAAAAAACATTTCCCTCATCATCCATTTGGAAAACATCACAGCCACTGATGTTAAAGAATGTATTTGCTCACTTGTGCCCCTAGTGGCAAAATCTCAAAATGTAATACATAATGTATTGTTGCAGACTGTTTTTTCTCAGCAGCAACTCCTATCATCTCCTAAACCTCCTGCCTGGCTCAGCAGCAAGCCTGGCTTGATCCATTCCCTCTATGCATCAAAAAAAACCACAGAAGTGCCTGAAGTTAAAACAAAACAACAAAAAACTCTTGGTTCAAAAAGAATCTGCAGAGGCAACTTCCAACACAAGAGGCAAGCCAAGTCCAAAAACTCAAAATAGTACATAATGCATACAACACTAAAGTAACAAGGATTTTTCATTATAGTTGCATTGGATCTTACCCCTGACACCTGGAGAAAAATAGGAAAAAAGGAAGAATTCTCACCAGATTTGAAGTTCATCATCTCAGTGACAAACCGATAGTCTGTGATGGTGAACTGGGAGAGCTCCAGTTTGTCCAGGCCATGGATGTGTCTCTGACTCTCTGACCAGTGATACACAATGTCCTCTGAGGAGTAACCGTCTGGAATGAAATGACAACCAGAGATTCAATCAGTCCAAAGACGTGAGGGTTGCTGAACATGAAGTATTTTTCACCTTTAGCTGAGAAATGATCGGAGCTTGTAGGACTAACCCTTTATGGATTTCACCATACTTTCACAGCAAAATATTTCAGAATTAAATCAATCAAAATCTTTTCTGCTGAAAGATGTGTGGAGGAGAGTTAAAGGTAAACCCCAACGTACAACTTTCCAGGTCCAGCATACACTCCTGTTCATCCATGGGATACTTGGTCAGGTCCATGTCACATGCCACTGTTGAAGTAATTCTAGGAACAAAAGAGCTCAGTTATCAAAGCACCAGTAGAGTTAATATGGTTGTCCCTTTGAAAATTGGATGGAAAATCAACTCATGTTTTAAAAAAAAAACAACAATTTTTTTACTACTTAGTACTTTAGTATTTTCCCCAGTTCACAGTCACAGTCACACAGTTCATCAGTCCATATAGATCTGGCATCTTTCAATTGAAACTAGAATCCTGCATTGCTAGCTGAAAGCTGTGTCTGCAGATGATAAATAAATGCTGAGTTTAGCTAAGGGGCCCATTTACATTTGCATTCACATGAAGTATAATATGCCCTCTGAGCAGTGCTACGTCTTCAGAGCAGATGGAAGGCTACAGTGAGTTGCTAGAAAGTGATAAGACAGGCGAGCAGGTTAGTGTGCTAACTAGAAAAAAAATACCTGATAGAGACAAGAGTTAACATTTCCCACCTCTGGAGACAGCTCTTTTTTTAATAGATAAAATGTAATGCTCACTGGTAAGTGAACAACTGTTAATGCAAACATTTGGCTATGTAGCAATTGCGAAACTCACAAATAGTTAATTTAAGCAGCAAATAATGACTCATCCAAAAGGTCTGAAGACTGGTTTAGCTCTGGTTTCTTTTAGCTCTTGCTTGGTCTGTATCAACTGGCTTCTCAGCTGATAAATCTTCTTCTTTGTTCATCAGTTAGTCTCTAGCTTTGTATGTCTACTACTTGGTGATTTGCAGGTAACACACAGTGGGTTTTTGTGGGGTGCTGTGGTCTGAAAACTACACTAACGAGAGCAGTTGGACATTGGTCCAAATCAGAAATAGGTTTATTTGCTTAGAACAAACCTTAACCACAGAGCTGGCGGATTAGAAAGCGTCTGTAATCGCCCAGCGGTTGAATCTGTTTTGACTTTTGTTCAGATTTTTTCCTCCAAATTCTAGCTCTCTTAGCTCTGCAAGTTTAAGTTACCACAGAGAAAAATAATTTACTCTCAGACTTTGGTTTAGATCACAAGGGACTTTCACGCTTAAAGACAGCAAAAAAGCGACATCTGTGCTCTCAAACGTCTGAGATCACTGCAAAAACAAGTCCCAAAAAGATCATTGTTAAAAATCTGAAACATGAACAAGAATAACAAAAAAAGGTGAAAAAGGGTGAATCATAGCACCCATTTATAAACCACAGAGGTGAAGAGTCTCACTGTTTGTGTTGTCTGGTGAAGATGATGTGTTTGTTCATACCGACTGCTGTATAGAATGACTCCGTTGGGCTGCAGGCGGATCAGCTTGTTCTCCACGGTCACGTCGTGGAACCAAGCAGATTTGGCGTTGACGATGAAAGTGTCGGGAAGCCACAGCTTGTCCACAAAGCGACTGTCCAACCCCAGCGTCTTGTTGGTGTGATTGTAGGACAGGCGGTCATCGTGCCAGCTCTGCCGCAGGAACACGGTCATGGTGTATTCCTGCCAGGAAAAACATACACGCACACACACACACACACACATATAAAGGCTGAATCATGGGAATGGAAAATCAGACTTGTTAAAGACAAAATGGATTGCGGGACAGTTTTAAAAAAGAGTGTTTCTAAGATCCAGTTGTATCAAGAATAATTAATAATGATGAAAACAATGAATGATAAACTCCACCAATTTCATACATAATGTTGCATTTGAGAAGGACTTCTGAGTCTGTGAAGACTTGAATCATGTCTTTTCTGGCTCTAGAAGAGTTTTGTCAATTGTGACAAAAATTATTCTTGTTTCAGTTGTGTAAATATTTTCTGTTCTTAAGTGAGTACAAAACAAAATTCGCTGGGCAAACAATTAAATTATTGTAAATTGGTGGAAATTTAAAAAACATTTTTTCAAAAATGTGTTCTTTTACTTAACTACAGTGGGGAAAAGGCTGATTCTGGAGTCATTTGTACTTTACCTTTGTATTAAACCTTTTGCTTAAGACCTTATCGATGGTTTTCAGCTTTGGTCATTGGAGTGTATTTCAAATGTTAATTTATTTCTTTGCAATGTAATCAAAGCCACATATATAACATGAATCGTCCCACCAGTTTTGGTTCTTCCTGCACTAAATCCATGAAAGTATCAAATTATCTATCTACTCAGTTAACATGTCACACATGTTCACACTGAGTACTTTCAAACCCTCAAGTGGGATAAATCAGGATTATGCAAATAGCAAATCTTTGATCTTTGCTGCAGTAGTGGAGTTAAGGGATGATAAAGAGCCTCACTGAATAAGGAAGGAGAAAGTGACAGTTTACTTTACCATGTTGGCTTCAGAGATGTGGTCAATGCTGGCCACTTCAATAGCCATGGCCACGTTCACTGGTGGACCTGAAGGGGGAGAAGTGAGAAAAGAAGGCGAACCTGCCCCTCCACCCCACCTCCCCCACCATGTCTCAAACATATAGACATACACACACACACAGACACACAAACACCTTCTCTGCTCACTCTGGATCCATCAGTCCCTCCCATCCTCACTCCATCACCCATCTGTTTCCCTCCCACGTCTCAAGCACTCCTACAGCGCATAGAGATTAAGCATTATCCAGTTTAACCATGCTAAGTGGCACATCACACTGTGGGCATTCATAAACAGCACTGGGCTTTCATGGACTTGCGCAGAGTGAGCTTCTGCCAACATTCACACACACGCACACACATTGTAGCATTTTAACTTAATAGTTTGCCATATGATTAGCATGGAGTGTGCCTCTGTGATCGGATGCTTGGGGGCAGAAACTACAAGGGAGCTCTCTGATGCAGAACAAAAAGGCTATTTATACTGAACATTAAGGAATCATACATTACCATTCCCCACAAGTCAACACCATCCCTTAACCATTTCTGGTAAATGATATTCCATTGACCATGCAGTGCATGTATAGGATGAAGTGATTTACAGTGGCAGCTTTACTGTATGTCAAGATCAGCAGGGGAGATGAGTTTAGATAAGAATCATCATTCCCCTAAAGCCGTTACAAGTATTTTACATAGTATCCCCCAGAGGGGATGCACAGATTACTAATACATTTGTCTGACAATACACTATTTAAATGTATGTTTGCTAGTCATAAAAGGGAAACATTTGCATTGCACAGTCTTACCATAAATCCATTGCATTGTTTATGTAAATGTGGCATTCATATTGTTTCATAAAACTTTAATGCAACATACCTTACACAAATAAAGTCAGATTCACAAATGTGTTTTGTGCCATGCAAATGCAGTAACAATGCATTTGGACATAGCATCCACATATGTATTGCACTATTTGAAATTATACTATTATTGAAATTATACTAGCACTTACTGATGAATATGGTAGCCAATAGAGCTGAAAAGCAGCAAAGATGTTGTATCCTACTCATCTGTGCTTTCTCAAGTTGTATTTTGTCCACCACTGTAGTTGTATCAGTTCTTTATTGAAAAAGACTTAAGCATTCCCACTACACTATTGTGTAAAGTTTTGATTTTGGGGATGCACTTCCAGTTTTTTATTTTTTATTTTTTTTTCTTGTGTTACGGAGTTAAACACACTCATTAAAAGTGTCTTGAAAAGGCATCTGCTAATTTGTGCATGTAATGTAATGCATGTAATATAAATGGATGTATTATGAAAAATGTTTCCAAAATACAGTGGGATTATGCCTCCACTCCACTAGATTGTTCCAAAAATCATTTATTGACATTAGTATGTGCAAAGTCAGATTTATGTATGTTGTTTCATTTACAAAATATATTTATGAATCTGCTTTTTTTTTCATTTGTGTAATTTTTACATATTTTATGTTTTATGACACAAATATAACTCCACACAAAAGGCTATGAGATGTGAGTTGAATGAAGGGAACTACCCCAAATAACAGACATGATTCCCCAATGGTCATAACAGCCCTTTGTTGTGGCTTTCATTTTCACATTATAATGTTACATCAACAGGAATGAAGTGACCTCATGATGCTGCATTATGATGATCAGTGTAGGCGTGTTGCGCACAGGGCAGTGTGTGTGTTTATAGCAGCGCTCCTGTTCCACATTTTCACCTTTGCTCAGCTGAGTTAAGCTGTGAGATTGAGAAATCTATAACTGTGGTCATTGGATGTTTCACATCTTGCAGCCATTCTTAGCAAAGTCTCCAGAGCAGTGCACATTGTTTGCACCACCCATGTACCTCTTCTTCTTGATAGGTATTGTCCTCAATAATCCCTTCAGCAAAGCTTCTCTTCACCTACATGTTGATTTTTTGTTTCCTCAACAAAGCGTTCACCTTATTTTAGAGTCAAAGTAGGTATTTACATAACTTAAATGCTGATTTGTTCTAATATTATACAAGAAGAAACAAAAATAAAGACACCTCTCAGGATAATGGAGCTGAAAAATGAAACGTAAGCATTCACATTGGCTCAGGTTATGCTAAGGATGGCTGTAAATGTGAGGGGGTGAAATGCAACCCAACGCCACGAGCAGTAGATCTCATACTCACCTCCTATCCCAGGGCGAAAATTTCTGGCATAGCCCTTCATTAAATCATCCAGATTAGGTAACCAGGATATTTCTATGTCTGTACCTACATAGTCCCCAATGTCACTCAGCATGGCCCTAAAGGAGACAAACAGCAAACACAGCAGTCTTCAGCGGTCGTCCAGCTACAGCATGTGTCCACAGGAAAATCTGGCAGAGCCTCAGATAAAGTCAGGAACATATAGATAATAAAACATATAATCAATATGAATATTAGCTTCCTGTAAATAATACTGGTTCCCTGTTACAAGAGAGAAAAAGCATTAAAAGTCACTGTATTAGTTATCTGTCTATTTATTGTGGGTGGGGGGGTGGGGGCGGGGACACTGGGGCAGCAACGTGTGAAATGTGTTGCTGCCTATTTACACATCTAGTGGATCAGAGCAATATTAGCAATGATTGATAGCAATGATCCAATATTCTCTCTCCAGTTAGCTCTGTTTTGGTTTCCACCAGCTGCAGGTAAAAAATATGAGACTAAACGAAACATTACATGTGTAAACCCAGAATTATTATATTCAGTTCTTATCACTATGAGTAACTCCCTTTATTCCCTTCATCTCCCTTGATTCATTTATTGTTAATGTGAAACATTTGATTAGTGCAGCTTTAAATTTAAGTGGAGTATAATTTGATCTTGGAGAAATTGCAAATCCAGTCAATCATTTCTTTATTTGTAGATTTGCAGATGTCATTGACAATTAATTTTTGTAAACATTAAATGTATAAAATATTTATGATATGATTTTATATTCATATGTTTCATATGCTATGAACCCACCATGTTTTGAGTTGATTATTGAATTTAGAAATTACATTAAATCTATTAAACTTACATTAATAAGAAAATGTGTTTTATATGATCAATCTGTTTTGAAATATTTAAAGAGATTTAAGTAGGATCAGGCATGCAGGCATGCTGTTGTGAGTTTTTATTTGCACCCTGTTTTTATGTTTTACTTTATTTAGGATATTTTTTAGATCCTTTAACTCAGTAATGGTAAGAAATGGTGAGAATGTTTTGTCCCAAAATATTCCAATAAAATTTTTCATTATGAATAATTATGTGTTATCATTAGAAGCCTGTCATGAAAACAACTTGTTATTTATTGACATGTAAAAGCAAACAAAAGTCAAATTGGTTAAAGCCTGGTTGAAATATTTTTCTTCAGCTGCGTCTGCACAACATGGCTGACAACAGATCTAAATCGACTAGCGTAGCTTCAGATTATACATAGGCTCACGAACATCTCGCTGTGAGTCCATGAGCCTCAAAATCTTTTTGTCTGATTTAAATAGTTTCTCATTTGCAAAGTTGTACAATTACTTTTATTAGTTAACACATTTTCACATCACTGTCTCGAGTTTGTGAGCATGACACCTTGATTCAAACAGCGTTTTTCATTCCACTAACCTCTCAGGAGGAGAATAATAATGACAAAGATGAAATGAAAGTGCAATTAAAACTATTTTTTGGTCTTAAGGGACTCATGAGGCCCCGTGAAGCTCTAAAGGACTGCTGGATGGTCCAGAGCCCACACAGAGAGCCACAGTCTGAGTGCAGGGTTTGACAAGCAGCACAGTTCAGACACCAGCAGGTGGCAGTTTTGCATTCTAAAACAGTCTGTAAACACACACCAGCAGATACACAGCACAGTGTGAACCTTGTGTATTTGAGTTATTGTCAACTCAGTAACACCCTGTCTCGAGTGGCAACGTTTCAATAATATGCTGTCATTCAATACAGGCAGAGATTTACAAACAATTAATTTACAATACACAGACAAAATCAAATCTTGGAGTCAACGCTGTCCTCTGGTGTTGAAAGGTCTGACTGATGTGCAGCAAGTAAATTGAATAAAATGAAGGTTTCAGTGACATTCAAAGTCACAAAGTGCTAGTGGTGGCATTACCAGGGAAATGAACAACACCGCGGGGCTTGATCAAAGGTGTTATTATTGACCAACAATGAAAAGCCATTCGGTGACCTTTGAAATGAGGCTGACATTTGAGGAAAGCTGACCTCCTGGAAAGCAAAGAATTACACCCCGAGCTACATGGAAAACTGACCTCCCCAGCAAACCAATATGCCGCAAAAACATCTGCCTTTTTTTGCAAATACTGAAACCAAAATTAATCTAATTTCTGCCATGTCATTAACATTTCCTGAGTGGATCCATTTTGTGGTGGCAGATGTATTTTTAGTCTGGCAATCACTGTCATGACTGAAATAAATGGGAGCACTGAGTGAATTCATTAATCACTATGTGACTCCTGGATTTCTTCACTAATTGGCAGTTTCTAAATTTGGAGAGCTTTTCCTCCAATAAACCCATTAACACACCAAGGTCAAACAGGCTTCCTCATTTGGAGGGACAGTGTGTGGAAGCGTGTGTCAGTTAGGGACCAATCCGACTGTATTAGTCTATGTGTTGTAATTTAATATACATTTTACAGGACCTTGCTGTATCCTGTCTATGCTGATCAAATTGGTGGGTTAGTGATTTTATACTATGTTTCATATTTAGTATTGCAGTTCCTGACCTTTCCTGCATTTTTAAATCTTTGGGGTTGTAGTTTCCTGTGATTGTCAAGAATTAATCTAGCACAAGTTGTATTTATTATTATAGATTTTTACCTGTACCATTCTGTTATGATATTGATCTGTAACTTTCTTTACAGGCAGTCTAGGCCAGAACAGGTGCTAAAAATGTGGAAGCTCTTCTGTTATTGATTTATTTATTTTTTTTTAATAATTATTCTTAATAATTGCTATAAAACACAAAATAGACATATACTTGCAGCAGGTTGAGCATGTGATTGCTCTCTGAGGACAGTTTCACCTCTATCCCTCCCATGCATGACAAACAGTTGAGAGTGTGTGTTTCCTGACGCTGCTCTTCCCTCTATATTTCATTTTCATTAAACATCTCTCCGGAGGCTTGGATCTGGATCCTTCTGTTTATGAGCTAACATTAAACAGATGGGGAGATAAGAAGGAAGAGAGGAAAGACAAATAGAGACAGCCTCACTCAAACTCGTGGTGTCTTTTTGTGATCGTAATGTGCGGCACACACTAACAAGCCTAATTAGTTTTATAGGCTGACACTGCTAGTTACCTGAACATGTCCCCTCAGTCCCCTGATCCTCACTCTGTAATTCAGTTTCATGTGTTTTACAGTCACATAACAATCCAATTGGATATATCATATTAAAACAAGTAGCACATATCAATGTGCGCGTGTGTGTGTGTGTGTGTGTGTGTGTGTGTGTGTGTGTGTGTGTGTGTGTATGTGTGTGTGTGTGTGTAAGAAACAGATCTTTTTATTGGCTATATTAAATACATTGACTTGAATATGGAGTTCCTCATAAATAGTTCAATTCATTCCAATTTTCTTCTTGTATTTATTTTGTATTGTATATTGGCTAAAAATGTTCAAAACATGTTTTTTGTGGTTTTGAGACCTCCAGACAGTTGTTACTGAAATTAAATTTAAAAAAAAAAAAAAACATACTAGGTAATACGACTGTATTGAAGAAGGACTGGTTGCTGAGACTGTCAGACTGAGAGGCCGTAATGTGTCCCAACAACCCTGCCTCCTAGAAATGATGCTTTTATATAATCAATTTCATTTGCTAAAATATTTTTATATTTAATTGTCTTGTAAACACAGTTATGCTTATATTCCTTCCTTCTCACCAAAACCCATTGAGTCTTCTTTTTGAATCCATATAACATTTCCAAAGCAGATTGTTGGAAGAATTTAAAACCTGTTTTTGACTTTCTTGTTTGATCACAGTCTTCTTTGACTCTGCACCTCTTGGCATGTTACCGCTACCAATGTCAATCAATGGAACAGTGTGAAATCGTCCACATGTCAGCATGTACTGAGTGAACTTGAGAGCATCCATTGGATGCAAAACATTACTCCATAGTGCTAGTCATTACCTTTTAAGGGCACCTTACAGCCTTTGGTTCTTAAATGAACAAGTGAACACATACTGTCTAGTCAGTGTAAACTGAAACTCAAGATTTAACCAAGACAACAATAATCTTGTTTGGGGGGCTATGAGTAGATGCTGTAAAGAAGAAGTCCAACATGCCAACATTTTGCAATTTGGCAGCCTCCTGCTCGCTGCCAGGGTTGGTCCCAATGCAGGTAGCAGGAACTCCTAGTAGTCCAATAAATAGTGCTTCAGCTATGCTTGAAGAAACTGAAAATTAAGAAACTGTAAATTAATTCACAGTGTTAGACTTCTAAAATACTTTTTAGTTGCTGGATGTAATGTATGTAGTGTAGACGGGGCATGGCCTCAGGACAACAGACTAAATTACCTTTTCTCAGTTTATCACAGTGGTATGTGAATGATTATACTTTTTATCTTTAATTTAAGCCCTTTTCTTTACTTTACTACACTCTTGTATTGAAACAAAAGATAAAATTTACGTCGAAATACAGCCAAGTAAGCCTTTGGCTTCTTCTTGCAAGACAAGAAAACGTTCTGTCAGACTCCAAAAGAAAGATTTTGTTGACTTCACTGGGCCTGGTTGGTGATGTGAGTTGCAGTGGATGTTCTCTGTTAACTTGTTTATGGTTTAATTGTTAAAAAAAATAGATAAATATATATAACCAAATGATTTCAGTACAATGCAAACACATCATGCATGTTCTTGCCCTCTTGTCTATGCAGAGAGGTCAGAGGTCATCTAAAGAAAATTCAGGAGGGACAGTGTCTTGCTCATGGACACCTCAGCAGTCTGAACCCAGATCCCTTGTTTATCGTTTATTTAGTGTCATCTCTAAGCCTGAGGCCTTTATCAGAGTCTATTAGATAAACATACACTCCTGGACGGCTGCTGAAGCTTTAAAGCGAAGCAGATATCTTCTTGTCAGAGTGGTAAATTCTGCAGGGCTCATGTTCAGGTCAGTGCGTATCCTCTGTTGCTTTAAAGAGCCTGGAGAAACAGAGCTCCTCAAAATTTAAATAAAGTGACATTTGGCCTTGAAGCTTCCACTAAGCGAATGATTCTTCTGCTCAGTGTCAGTGCTCAGTGATTATAGGAGGAACTGACCCAACAGAATACATTATCACATGTTGGTTTTCACAGCAATTACAACCACAATTTGTAGGTGATATGTATGGAGTGATTTATTTTCTTATACAGTACCACAGAATATGAAAACTGTTCATAACTGTTATGTTAATTGTATGTATTTATTTATTTTAATTATGAAGCTACACTTTAAGGGAATAACTTGTATTTTTTGACAATAAATTGGTATTATATACTAAATACTTTCTATTTCATCTGATAATTTGATGACTTGTCTGTAACTTGTATACTGATAAGTACTCTAGAAATAAAGATAATTATTTTTATCCTTGCACTAATTTCTAGTTTAAGAATTTTTTTTCCTCATTCCTCATTTAATTCTCATTTTGATGATGATGATGAATTTAAATTTAAAAACTGTAAAAATATCCTAACTCCACTCGTGGCTGTAGCCACTTTCAAGGTCATTTAAAGATCCAGTCCTGGTGTCAGATCCAAGATCTGACACCAGGAATTCAACACTCAATGTATTGAATTTCTTACAACTTCCAACTCTATAATGTTTTATTTTTTGAATTGTATTAAATTGTAATTGTGTATTGCAATATCTTATTTATTCCATTGTTTTCAGTTAAAATATCTATTTTTTTAAAATAATATTGTATTTTTTTCTCAATATTGTTAAAATGCAGAATCAAAGCCTTTTATATTCTCTCAGTTCTAATGGAGAAATACTGAATATTTATTTATTTATGTATTTATTTACTGAAATTAGTTTTTTAAAAATTATTCATTTAAAATACATCAAACATTGGAATCAGGATATCCATCAAGTTAAAGTTTTCAATTGCAGAATATAAAACTTCCAAAAGTTGCTAGAAACACTAAAATACAGAGAAAATGACCTCATTGTCTTTCATGAGGCTTATATTAATGATGCTTATTAATGATGCCTATAACCCTAACAACAGAGTTGTGAAATAAAGAACTCAATAGAAAATTATTTTTATGCCTAGGCCTTTTCATCTTAAACTGGAAATATGTCAGATTAGATGTGTTTATTGAGGATTTATATAGGAAAACCCCAATTTAAACAAATTTATATAAATGTACAATATATACATTTGCGAACATATTCAACAGACAAATGCAACTGACTGGAATAAACTGTTTCTTTTCACAGTTTACACGTGGTGCATCCCGTTACACTGAGTGGGAGGCTTTTAGTGGAAGCACTGAAGTGTCTCTACACCACCTCACCCTGCAGCAAGAGCAAAGTCAGGTTTCAGAGCCAGTTCCTGCAGCCGGTGGAACATGATCAAATCACTGTGTTATTGGGAAATGTACTCTCTGGACAGTGGGGGGGATTTATTCGCTGACTCAGCCTCTCATGCGGATTAGTCAGAAGGACTGTGTCACCTGAGTGCAGGTGTAAGGACAAGTGTGGCGGACCAGAAAGATCATGAAATGCGATTAAATCCTACTGCATCACATTTTGCCATCACAAATTGCTTAACTATAATCTGGACATCTCTCATATGTCCGCACAAAACCAATATGTCACTCCCACCTCCTCTGCCTGTCTTTCTGAGATCCTATATCCTTTGCGGGACTGGTCAGTGAAATATAATGAAATTGTTAGCATTCAACAACGGCAGCTCTCATGCAAAGTCAGATTAACCTGCTAGGACCCCGGGGGCAAAGATGAGCTGTGGGAGGAATATGTTGATCTCCCCACTCCTCCCACTCTCTGTGCACATGATGGATTTATATACTGTGTTTGACTTTTTTATTTTATTTTGCAGAGAGCCCCAGAAACCAACAGCACTCTTGTCATGGAAACTAGCTGACACCATTTTTCTGTGAAACAATGTGATTCTGCTTTTTCACAAACAAATGTATCATCTATCAATTTACAGTAAAATAATGCTTCTTATTTCTCTATATTTGAGACACTACTGTAGTTGCTTACTGTCATAAACTGTAATGTCTTCTTTCTACTTCCTGTCAGCTAGTGATAACCACACTGACCCACAATAAAAGGCTCGGCTTAGAGGGTCAAATATGAAGGAATAGTTTTTTAAAGTCTCTCTATTTTCATTTTTCTGTGGTGGCACCGTCTCATTCTGGAAGTCTAGAGTTTTGATCTATGTGCCTCTTGGATAGCAGCTTCGCTTTTGATTAATCTGCTGCAATCACACCTGAATAAACTGCAGCTATATTAATACTGCAGACTCAACACTTTAGGCAGCTGCTTCACAATAAAAGCATTCCACTGGTGAGCCACCCAAAGGTTTCTGTTGTCTTGCAGCTGCCAGAATCATTTGTGTTCCCAACAAAGTTAGCTCATCAAACTCTGAATTAATTTGAGATGTAGCCATGAGAACATGAATGACACCCTTCTATAAAAGCAGGCATTTTCACATCAAACCAAGAAAAACACAGATTTGAATTTGTTATCAAATGAAACACACTTTGTTAGCTCGAGAGTTTTCAGGTTAGCATGTTAACTTAATTAGAAGAGTTAACATTGGCGTTGATTTCTACTGGAGTCAGCTGTTGTGAGTAAAGGCACGTAGTATGATGCTGAACTCACAATGTTTCATCTAGGCCAACAGATGTTAATGCGAACACCGGCTATGTTGCAATGGTGAAACTTTAAAATAGGGTAAGTGACACTTCGGCTGGGACGAAAAAGCTGTGACATTCACGCCACAGCAGAGGTGGCGAGGAAAAGCTAAAGCTAACCAACTTCTAAGAAATGGATAAATAAATGAGAAGCTAAAAAGAGTATCAGTGTAATTCTGTTCTGAGAGGAGTTAGGGGGGTGAGGAAAGGAGGTAGTTTGCAACTTTCAGCCACCAAAGGCAAAACAGTAGTGTGTGTGTGAGTGCGCATGATTGTGTGTGTGTGTGTGTGTGTGTGTGTGAGAGAGAGAGAGAAAGAGAGAGAGAGAGAGAGAGAGAGAAAGAGCTGACACATAATGAGGTGCAAGAAAAAGCCTACACTCTGCATTGTACTGAGAACAAAATAATAACAGCAATGACTAGAGGCAGGAAAATCCAATTACAATAGCTATTACTCCCTCTACTGGTGAACAGCCAAGAGGGACAATAGAAGTGATTTGCCCAAATTCCATCCAGAGCTTTAACAGCTTCACCCTTTGCCCTTTTCAATGGAGGCATATGGACTTTGGGGAAATTGGAGCTCAGTAGCTGATGCTTATCCTAAGAATTGCACGCTTGTGAAAGCTTATGGAAAAGACCATAAGGGCATTTTGACTGCACACAGATGCATGTACTATGGGTCTCTACTGAAAACTACAAAGTTCAAACCACCAAAACTCGCCATCTGCTTGAGATACACCTGGTTTAGATACACCTGGTTTAGTCAGCTGACAAATGCATAGTGTTTTGTGTTCAATAAATCTGTGTTATCAAGTCACGGTTGGGTTAAATGACAGTGCAATGATTTTGAATAACACTGAGTTTCTGGGTTTTCTGATCTCACCAGGATCACTGTTCTCACTATTTTATCAGCTCTAATTTTAGTAAAATGTGCTCTGAGCAGGAGGTGTGGTAAGCCTCATTCAGTCACATGTTTGTGAAGGAAGTTGCCCGTCTGACTATATCAGCATATCCTGCTATCCTCCCTTTTCTTATACCCTCCAGTCTCTACATCATTGCCAAGCAGCTCTGTTTAAAGGCATTTGTTCCTGTAAATGCACAGACACAGAGGCCTCTTCTAATCCATGTGTGTCATGGCACCATCTGATATTTGACCCCCCCCCCATTGCCCCTTTATGAACAGGCCTGGCGGTGGGTGACATTATCTGCCACACAAAAACGTCTCTATAAAAAAAAAAGAAGAAGAAAATAAAAAAATAAACAACAACAATCACTTCTGCTTATGCATATGCATTATGCAAATTGTGTCACCAGGTCCCTGTGCCCGAAGGGAAAGCAGGGCAGAGAGGAGACTTCGGGCTCTGCGTGTGGGGAAGTATTTTTATGGAAACGTGTAGAAGGTGAAGGGAATAAAATTCAATGAACCATCTTTAGGCGTCATGTGCATTAATATTAAGGTAAAATCGTGGGAGGCAGTAAACAGCAAGTAGGAACAAAAAAAATGGCTGGTGAACCTGAATCATTTTATAGGTTGTGTGTTTTTCAAAAGCATCACTGATGCCTGCGGTGTAACACAAAAACCTACTTGCCGTTACTCAGTAAGAGAGGTGTGGATAGGCTGCCGCAACCTTTTCAGGAACTAATCCTGAATCCCGGCGGTTGTTCTGCCTTTTCTGATCAGACTTTGAGTCCATGCCACATCCAACTTTCCACCCCCTCCCGAAATCCGAGTAAAGGCACCTGCGAGGAGAAGAAGAAGAGCGAGGCTGATCTCACCTGGTGAAAATGTCCCCTCCGACAAAGAGCAGGGCCAGACTCGACAGCAGGAAAGTTGGGACCTCCATTCCACAAGCTTTATGATAGATAATAGTTTTATAAGAGAAAAGTTTCCCGGGCTGGAAGATCGACGACAAAAGCCACAGAGTTTTATTTGAGTGCGCTCTTCTCGTGATCCGGCGCCGCGGAGAAGAAAGTAAAGAGTAACGCGGGCACTGCTGAGGATGACGGTGACGAAGAAGAAGAAGAAGAAGATGATGATGATGATGATGATGATGATGGCCCCATGATCAGCTCCCCGAATTCCTCCGCGTCCAGGGGGAGCGCACAAGAGGAGAGCGCACCTTGGAAAAGGGGACAAACTCCCGGTCCGACCGCTACAG
>CM076651.1:20267400-20303464 GCA_038496675.1 Rachycentron canadum
AGGGGGGGGGGGGATGATGGGAGGGGGCGGCAGGAAGGCCTGTCACGAACATAAGACTTCATTATATTATGTAATGTTTGAGACATCTGAATAATCCCCATTAGATAATTAGTGTCTCAAACAAAGTTTGCGTTTCTTAAAAAACAAACGGCAGAGGCCGTCACAGCGAGGGACCCAGTGGGGCCCAAAGTGGGTTTAGGGGAAATCCAAAAGTCCTGGAGTTGGCTCAGAGGGTTTTCTCACATTAATAACGACTAGCAGGTGGTACTGTAATGGCACGACAAACTCAGATTAGACCGAGTACATATTCTCTACTCATAGTAGTATTTATTCGCTAAGAGGGATCATTTGCGAGCAGCTCCACTAGTAAAATTGACCAATTTGACCAAGATGGGAGTCTGGCATGGCTGACTGCCTCAGGCTTTTGGGCAGCAGAATAATGTGAGAAAATTAGGAGCTGCTCTGATCAGAGGTTCCACTGTTAGCTCCACACCTCCTCCCCGGACTATTATATAATATAATTCAGTTCAACTGTAGATCAGGCTGTTTCTAAAGCCAAGGTCCCATTACTGTGGTACAGTTGTTATCACTTTTTCGTGTCAAGGAACAAATATCCTCATTCAAAAATATTTAGTTCCTACGGGAGTCCATTGGACATGAAATAAAATATGTTAAAGTATAATAACATTATAATGATATCTGACACAAAAGCCACATTGAAGAGTATCATGGAGCTGTCCCGGTCGCCTTGTGTCCAGGCAGAACCATGACATTTTATATTCTCTTTCCTGTCATCTGTCTATTTTCAACCATCAAATAATAGCATGAAAATGCAGAAAAATACATAGCAACACCAGATGAAAAATAATCCCATTAAGCAAGGCAGCAACTGAATGTTGTCATCACTGAGCACCACACACAGGAATCATAGTGGTGATACCAATGGGACATAAACCATATGAAATCTGTATTTAGCGCAACAGACACACCATAAATCCATGTATTGTAGGAATATTAAAAAACACTTACAGTATAATAAGTATTAGCAGATACTAAATTTCGATGATTATATGCACAATGGATGGATAAAGCGATATTCCATTAAGAATTACACGTTTACAAAACTGGTGAAAAAGATTTTAAAATTAATCATCAGTGTTATTTATCAGCGGCTCAACCTCCACAAGTAACGCAACTTAATAGCGCACTCTATTGTAATCTCCCCATCCCACAAATATCTTTCAAGCTGCTGTTATACATTTTATCAGGACTAAAATGAAAAAAAAAAAAAAAAACCCAGATAAGTTCATTAGTGCCCCTGAACAAAATGAACATACAGACTATATAAAAAGTAACTAAATGAAAAAGTTGAGTTGATCATATGCAAGAAACGTGATGCCACTTTTATACCCTGTACATAATGTACATTTACATAATGTTAAATCTGCTAATGCGGCTTCTGTATGACAGTGTTGATATCTGCATGTAGTATATTATGATTTTAATGATTGGTGTGTATGCACCTGCAGTTTAGCATCAGGTTAGCAGACTGTGACCCAGTTTCAACAAAATGTTTGAATTATATCTAGGCCCTTTTTCCACAGTTGACTAGAACATGAAAAACCATTTGAAATTTAATGAGTTCACCAGCTATAAGAAACTCTGACAAATATTTAAAGAGCAATTATCAGGCAAAAGAAAAACAAGTTATAGTTACAAACATCTCACTATATCACAGGAATTTATTCTATGAGTTTTCAATGGATTTATTATATTATATAAGTATTATGTAGGTCCCCGGGGTGTAATCTCAGCAAGCATTTTAATCTCCACTCAGTCCAATTGAACAAATATAGGATATATAAGTGAGAGCAGGAAATTTAACCTCAATTTTTATATATAAAAAAAAAAATCAAAGAAAAAGTAAGTAAGTATAAAAAAAAAAAAAAAACGTAAGCTCTTTTACGTGCAGTGGGGAGAGTAGTTGAGAGAGTTGAGTGCAGAGTTACAGCAGTGCACATGCCCTGGTTTCTGGTGCCTCACCCTGGGGAGCAGAGATAGGCCTGGAGTCAAACCACTGTCTCTCCCTCCCACTGGACCCTTCTTTTGAAATCACACTGCAAGTTCTTTTGATATGAAGTACAGTAAGGCACAGGCTGCAACGCACTGTGCAAGACCGTGTCATTCAAACACAAACTATTTCTTATTCTGTTTATTTGTCTCAACCTCATGTATTCTCTCTCTCTCTCTCTCTCTGCTTCTGTTTCTCTCCTGTTGATCTTGTCTTTGTGTCAGCTGGAGTCTGTGTTTCCCTCGCACTCACTTTGCTCTGCCTTTATCTCTCCAACAAAACCTGCCCTCTATTCAACATCACACACACACGCACTCACGCGCACACACACGCCCATGCTATTTATTTATGCAGTCTCCCATAGTGATAGGAAATATTCCTGTATCACAAGATTTCAGTGTGTTATACAGCAGAACGCACACTTCTCTCTCCCCCCCCCCTCCTCTTCTGAATTCCTCTTCAACATGATGATGAATTGAAAAAAAAAAAAAAAAAAGGCTTTATTTTGTCAAATAAAAAGAGAAGCTTCCTAGTAAAAAAGCCCATTGTGCCATTGCAATACTGATCAACTAGAAACTGTCTTTTGCCAGTGTAAATCAGATAGGGCTGCACACTCTTGCGTGCTCGACAAAAGATTCTGCATAACACACAGATTGAAGCCATCACTCTTTCTGAACCAGCAGAGCCATTTTCTGCTGTGTATGGCTTGACTGATATCAGTCCCAAGAAACAAACCAGTGACTGTGGACTGGGAAGTACAGAAGCATCGTTGAAAATGGAAAAAACAGTCGGAAAAGTCACACTGCCATTGTGTTAAAGAAGAAAACGTTGTTGTAATCCAATATGAAAAAAAAAAAAACACCCTTTAAAACCAATTATTAGTACAACAACACGATTCCCTCTTTATCACAGAATTCAAATGGACTGATTTTTTCACTGGTTTCTTCTCTCTCATAACCTCTAACTGGATAATTTCGGCAGATCCTATGGACCACATCCCTTCAAATTACGTTGTCATTACAAGTACAGTGACTGTTTTGCCACCAGCAGCTGCTTTGTGTTCAATGTTGTTGCTAGGCGCCGCCCCCACCGTCTCCTTGGATACAGTAACAAACATGGCGGATTAATAATTTTGTACCGTAAGAAAAAGTAATTTTGAGAAGATATTTTTCTAAGAGAGGGGAAGCCTAAGCGAGGTAACTGCTTTGTTAAATTTAATAAAGTCTTCAGTTTGAAACGTGATACAGTAAATACGGCGTTAGTTGTGCAATAGTTTCTTTCTGGGTTTCCAAGTTTAGTTAGCACCTGTTAAGTAGCTAGCTTTGACAACACGCCAAATTCCATTTAGAAATCTGGTTATTGGACGTTGTCTCACTGACACTCACTCAAATGATCATTCAACCTCTAATGCATTTCAGTGCGAGGCCAACGTCGAATCGGCATATATATAATTGACCAAGAAACATTTCAAAATATAAAATCTACTTTTCCTGCACCGCAGTTTGTCAAACGCAGAATGAAATGTTCATGAATTTCGTGTTTGTTGTATTCAAGTTGCTTTCAGCAACTCAGTTCTTTCTAACCCTAACCCTAACCCTCAGCAATGTAATGTCAACTTGCCATTTGAAGAGGCTTGTTTAGCCATTCAGCCCAGTTTATTCGTTATTCCAGTAAGGATTGTCTCATAAAACGCGACTGCCGGACTCATAACAAGGTGAAATGGACAAAGCAGAGGGGGAAAGTCAAACTGATGTGGCATCAGCCAGTTGTGGACTGCCTGGCGATAAGGACACTGACGGTGAGTGACAGCGCCTGTTTCTCTCTTGTCTTGCAAAATGCAACTGATGCTTGTGGAACATACATATACACACCTGTGTTTTAAAAAAGTGTATATTTCAGATGAAGGTTCAGACCAGGAGTCAGCTCTTCTTCCTGATTTGGGGTGGTTAGAAGAACTGTCTGAGTAGGTATTTTTCTGTGAATCACATGTCTTTGATACATTAAAATTACCCCCCCCCACCGCATAACTATGGTATACTTTTTGGTATGTACAAAATTCATAGTCAAACTTTATATTAGTATGTATTAGTATTAGTATGCAAGTTCTTGTAAATATCACTGTGCATCTGTCCTAAGAGAGGATGATGGTGATGGTGACCTTGTGGCTGTGGCTGATTATGGTAAGAGGAGGACTTATGCCGAGACAGCACGGATGTTCAAGCTGAGACGAAACCTGGACCAGCTGGACTGCTTTCACCGACAGAAGGAGCATGACGTGCTGAAAGCCAGGTCTGGACATGGCAAACAACAGACTTCTAGAGCCACAGTAGCTGCTTAGCTCAGATAGACTTCACTATAGTCTGCACACGTAATGGAAAACTTTACATTTATTTTGTAGTAAGAATATCAAAAGTCACAAGTGTCTTTATATCACAGGTTGTTGCATTGCCAAGAAAAAGTGTCCCGTTGTTTTCAGTTTCTGGAAGTATCTTTCTTTCAGTGTTATTCCACTCTCCCAGGTCTTTCTTCTCTTGCCCTCCACATACAGAGCCAATCATTTCTGTACCAATTGATTCAGCAATTTGCAGGAAATCATTTCAGCTGAAGCGAGAACATTTCCCATAATGTCCTCTCTCCCCACTTTTCTTCCCTCTTTTTATTTGTCTGCAATGCGAGCCATTAAGCACCCGATGAACTGTGATGCAGCCCCCAGCAAAAACGGCTGTCATTTTCCTTTTAGCACAAGGCATCAAAGGTCAGTGTGGAGCTGTACTGCTCTGATCAAACATGAGTTTAATGAAACTTAAGCACACCTGGCTTTTAACCAATCTGCAGTTTTTATTGTGCCATGTGCTATGATTTAGCACATGGTCATTCACAGATTGTCGTGTTGCACACCATTGGACTGCAAAGAGAACACTGGGTAATTCAAAGCTGCCGAGGTGTGTGTCCACACTCAGCCTTTTAATATCGTCATTCGCCATTGTCTCAGCTGACAGAATTACTTACATACTTTTGTTTCAGTGGCCACAAGGAAATCCACTGGCCTGTAGCCTCAGGCCACAGTGCAGTTTAACAGGCTTGAAAACAAATCTGGAGCATTTCAGTGTATCCGTTCTCTGACTTTTTTTTCTTTTTCCAGAGAAGAGCTGAAACTCTGTCGTCAGAATATTACAAGTTTGTTGGAGCAGAGGGATAATTTAGAGAAACAGATAGAGGAACAGAAAGTGAGGGACAGCAGGTGAGTTCAAAACTGACAAACACTGACTGGTCTCTATTTCACATTCATATATCAGATCTTAGTCTGTTTGTCTATTTTATTCTGCAGTGTGGCAGTGTTTCGTTTACGAGCCCAGCATAACCATCTGTGTCAAAAGCTACAGAGTGAAGAGGAGCTGGATGGTCACATCAACACTGAGCTGAAGCAGCTAGAGTGAGGAATTGAATGGTTTGATATTAAGGCCTTGTTCTGACAGGCATTAGTACTGCAATAAAATCATAGCACCCCCATTTACTTCTGCATTAACACAGTGACGCAGCAAAGGCAGAGGGCTTGGGAATGAAAAAAAAAAACATGTTAGCCTGACAAAAATGATCAGTTTGACTCAGGTTTTTGCCACATTACAATGCAATGTCATCCAGCAATGCACTTTGTTTTAATGGCATGCTAACTTTTCAAAATAGTTTTCGTTTATAAGCTGAATTGAGAAAATACCAAGACAGTGAGTGTAATAATTTGATTTGCAAAAAAAAAATAAAAAATTGTCTTTTTATATTTGGCTTTTCCAAAAATCAGTTATTTGTGTATTTGGCAATTTATCTTAATATGTAAAATCTGTAAGGAATCCAGTCTCATTCAGCTTTGAATTAACTGTGAAAGGGAAATTAATATATATGTCTTTGAATGGTCTGACAGCTGTTTCAACAACAATCATCCAATAAGGTTTAAATGTTTACCTCTTATACCAACTGATACAGCTGAAAAACAGTGCAAAATTAAACAAGTATTGGGCTTCAAAACCCTAGGTTTCTTGCCTCTTATGGTGACTTCTCAAGTACATTATATACTGTCGTATCAGTCATCTTTACCTTCTTGTACTGTCAACATCCATCTCATTCTATTTCTTGGCTCCTCAGACTGGAGCTGAGTGAGGTGGAGGTGGAGCTTGGCAGGTACTCCTCGCTCCGGCAGGAGGTGCAGGAGGAGGAGCGGGTCTTCCAGGTCCATAAGGCCCAGAAGGCAGCAACAAGGCTGCAGCAGGAGAGACAAGCTGGCCAGAACCTAGAGCTCAAGATGAAGCATCTCAGAGAGTATGGAAAATGACCATCTTCTTCAAGTATTGCTTTTTTGTACATAGAAAACTGAGCATTGATCTCAGTACAGGGACAAGCTAGTTAAAGATAGCATATCTAATTTAAGTGAAATAGCACTTACAATGTAGACAGCGAATGATTATTACTTATTGTGTATTTTTTTCCTGGGAAATTAGTTTTTTTTTAATCTAAGTCTGTATGGTCTGTATGGAGAATCAGCTATGTGAATTGTGAACAGCCATGTAAAGAGTGATATGCAAATAAGTGTCTATGTTTTGTATTCTGGTAGTAAACAGGCAGCTGCACTGAAAAAAGAGGAGAGTGAATGTCAGAAGAGAACAGCAGAGCACCAGGCAAGCCGCAAGATAGCTGCCAAGTACTTGAAAGAGACCATTAAAAGGTAATGAACTTTTAAGCCAATAAACAGCTCTCAGAGTAGAACAAGAATATGAAGAATCTCAGAGGACCCACTGGGGAATTGATACATACTATTAATCTATCACTTATACTGGTAAAATGTGTTACAAGCAGCGCTGACAAAATGCATAAAAGAGCTCAAATTCTTACAGCAATGGTCTAGCCAATACTGAACAGATTAGGCATGTGTTGGGATTCAAGTTACTCATGATACTTTCCAATATTTACTAACTATATCAAATCATTCATACGCATGAACATTTGGAAACCCAATAAGGTCACCAAAAAGTTAAAAAATGATGTTAAATTATGTAAAAATCGAAGTTGCTCTTTGTCCGTTCACTTAGATAGAGTGACTGGTGGAAGGTTTTTATAAATGCCTATATGTATTAATATAAAATCATCACAACCATGAGATTCTCACCTTCTGTTCAGTCATAATGCGTATTATCCACTGTCATCAGAAGGGAATAGAATAGAGCATTACTTTGAGTTATGTTAATTAATCTCAGTATTATTACAACAAGCAACAAGCAGGAACAGCATTCTTGTTTTTCTTTCATAGTGTGTTAGACCATTGACAGTGTCTGTGACCATCCCTGTTTCATTCAGGTTGCATCAGCAAGAGGCTGAGAATGAGCAACAGAACAGGGAGTTACTGGAAAAGAGGATACGAGCTGTCAAGTCACTGAAATCTAACATTGCAGCCACACAAGTAAGACACAGCAGCTCAACATACTAATTCTGTACAATAATGCTTGTTGTTTTACCTCTGTGTATTATTAATGGCTTCTATATGAATAGTACAATATAAGATCATGTTTAAGTGCAAACATGAGTAGCCTTTTAAGAACAAACCATAAATAGCCATGCATTATATACTCAAAATGCTTTAAAGACCTCGTGATACAGCTTATTTAATGTTTGCTCAGACATACTTAAGGCAATGTAAGTACATTATGAGTGAATAATGCACACCACTAAACATATATTTAAATGCATGTATAAAACTGAAATTTTCTATTGTTTGTCTGAAGATTATCCTAGTCTTGTAGAAATCTGGCAAAGCACATTTCAAACTGTACCATCAGTAGAATTTAATACTTCCTGTTGTAGCACTTTGTAAACATATAGGCCTAATAATCAATTAGCTGATATAATGATCAGAGCTAATATACTATAAGTACAGATACTGTCATAAGCTATGTGTGTTCTAATTTATTGGGTGCTGTTAAGCTAACATGTTTTAGGAAGCCCTGCATGGATCATAACAAAAGTGCATCTAAACTGAAGATTTAGATTGTACAATTCTTTTAATTTGAATTAACCCATTTTTTTCCCCATGACACCTACCAGGCTCTCTAATTTAATACAGTATGAACAACAGTGTTTTTGATAGGAGATGTGGCAGATGTGGAAAGTGGCAATTCTGTGTTTAAACCCTACTATATACCATTTGATCAACTTTATTAAACAAACTCACAATTAACAACAATTGCTTGCGAACATGCGGATGAATCCGGATTTTCTGATTCCAACCACCACCAAACTCTCTTAGAGGATCGACATGACGCAGGGTTTTATTGGGGTAAATTCACTTTTAGACTGTGTATGCTGTTGTTGACGGTGCATAGTCATTCTGATTATCATTGCGCTTATTGCTGTATTTAAAAGGATAACATTCAACAGGTACATTTGGTATTTTACGAGAAAGTATTTTTGTTCCATCAAATTCCTGAAGTTCAGATGATCAAATTTACACATAAGGCTGTAGGAAGTCAGATACTGCATCATTAATCTGGTGTTGTTTCTTTAGGAGAGTTTACGGGTCCAACAAAGCAGAGCCAAAGCAAATGCCCAGAAGAAAGAACAGCAACAGAGACAACTGAGAGAATCCCTGCAGGCCCAAGGCATCAACAGTATCAAGCATATGTACCAACAGAAACAACTAGAGAAGATAAAACGAAAACAAGAGTGCGTCCTCTCTTCTCCTCTTCTGTTTGCTCCTTTCCTTTCCTCTCCTCTCCTCTCCCACATGTATGTCCTCCACTCCCACTCCATGCAGCAGTGTGTGGGTGTTTTCTCTCACAGTGTGCTGAGGAATATATGACCCCATTTCGGCATAACGCAGTACTGTTGACTTGCACTTCTCAGGGAATTCGAAGAGAGGCGGAAGTCAAAGAAGGTGACGATTGTGGCAAAAATCCTTCAGGAGGAACAGCTTGTGAAGAGCAGAAAAGTACACCAGGCGAAGTTGCCTAAACGCTCAACCACTTACAAGTTCCCATCTCTGGGGATGGCAAGAGAGAAACTCCTGTGCTACGTGGTTCCCAGCCCCCCACCAGCCACAGAGGAGAGAGCCACAACTGTGGGTGGTTCTTTATGTCTGAGATGCCATTTATGAAGTAATAGTGTAAAGAGATCAAGTGCACTCTGAGAAGTCATGACCCAATGTGTTTGTGCGTTTCTGCTGCAGTTAAGAGAGTTCAGTGACATAAGCAGCTCATCGTCCGCTTCCTCTGATGGTGAGGACCCGGAGGGAACCATGCAGCACGAAGTGGACCACGAGAGCCTCGTTGACAGCTTGGCTGAGCCTGAGTTCTCTGGGCTGTGGGACCAGAACTACAAGGTGCACTACAATAACAACCACTGCCAAACACAAGCAAATCCCTACAAGCTGCTAAAAATAAACAGTCATAAATCATGTCTCATTCATAGCAGGCATATCATTTTGCTACAGATGTGCTTATTGCATATTTTTGAGCAGATGAATTTCCCAACTAAAGCATGACCTATAAGTCATGCAACTGAAATCCAGCATTTCCTTATTTTTGAAATAGCAACAACCAAGCTGATCCAACTATTCACTGATTTAATCAGCTTGTGTGAAAATTAGGGTTTAAGGTTGGATGGCTAGGGATATGGATAAAACACATTTTCAGTTCCCGGTAGCTGCACCTCCAGCTTGTTAGTGTGTTCCAATAAACACAACTGTCAGAGATTACATATGGGAAGCAGGTGACGAATTATGTTATTGTTCCTGTGCTAGAGACTACTAGTCGGTTGGGGCTCCTGCATTTGGGGGTTGTGGGTTGTATCATAGACCTCCACATCTTCACACTGAAGCTCATTGCTGGCACATGGAAAGAGACACGGCAATGTGTGTCACAAAGGTAGCACAGGTCTGTCGAAACCCTGCCAGGCCACAGTGAAGAGGGCATCAGGATGACGAGAGTGACCCAAGTGTTTGGGCTTGTACTGTTTATGGATTTTCTATTTTCCAACTTTATTTGAATAAAAAAAAATGAGAGACTTTGCATTTAAAAATATTCTAAATAAATAAATGTTCTAATTTGAGAATTTTGTCCAATTTTGTCCATTTAACATTTTTAGGTTTTGGATGGTTGTCTGGACTAAAAAAGAAATTTGCAAATTTTCATATGAAATACATCAGAGTTGGATTAGCACCAGTGCCTTGCTCAAGTGCTGCTCCATGGTAGTTTTTGATAGAGGCAGGAGGGTCTGTAGCTCACTGCCATGGAGGTGAGTTGGCTTTCTGTCTCATCCAGCCCCCTTCGCACTTGAAATGTGGGACGACAGGCATCACTTCCCATTGTGCTGGTGCCTTTGAGGCCTGAGAGCGAGCGTGGCGTTACAGCTCAGAGCTCAGAGCTCGGCACAAGTGACAAGTCGAGTGGAAGTGATCACTCCTCCGAACATACAGATCAGACTGATGCTCTCATAAAAGGCTACTTCTCAACACACTAATGGCTAGTGCAATAGATGAGCACAGTAATGTATCAAATCTAATGAGGTGATTCATTCACTTTAAGCACTTAACAATACAGAAAAAATAGAGCATGATGAAATGACAAAACCATAACAAGTAAAACAGGCAATCTCACATGTAGATTTAAAATTTTTAAACCTCAGTTTTTCAGTTTGGTACATAATATTACACGGTATTATTTTCCATCTTTTCACACTTATTGATGTGAGGTATATTAATGTTTTCTTTCAGTTAGACAGAGACTATTACATAAATACTTTTCATCTTCAACATTTCTCTGTGTGGCCATGAATTTAAAATTTGTGTTATGTTACAGTTTCATGATAGTGATTGTTGCGGTTGTTTCTCTTTGTGGTTACAGATGCTCCTGAATGATAAGACCTCACTGGTGCAGACCCAAGTAAAGCAGGAAGAACCTGCAGTGGCCAGTGGGAAGCTCATCATGCCTGTTAAAAAAGTTCATGGAAAAGAGTGGAGAGGGTCTCCATTCATAAGTAAACCAGAAGTTGTCCTTTTCAAGGTACTACACTTATGGATTTGCAAAAACACCACTTTATCAAGATTTTATCACATATTACTTGTCTAATTTTAAAGCTATGAAAGTTTTATTAACAATAGAGTTTTAATTTTTCAGCTTTTGTTAATGGATTTAAAGGTACAGAAGAATTTTGAATGTTTTGAATGGTCTTTTCTAGGACTTTGAGGTGGGGAAGCTGTATAAGAAGAAAATCGTCCTGACTAACACCAGCTACACCACGAACCACTGCAAACTTCTCGGGGTCTCTGCTCAGCTGAAGGATTTTATCTCTGTAACGTAAGATTTTTTACATTGTTATCGTCTCTAGACAGTTTGCCAAAAAAGAGATTAGGTAGCTGCTCTGGTATAATGCAAGGGGACATGAAATCAAGGCAAACTTTCTATGTGTGTGTGTGTGTGTGTGTGTGTGTGTGTGTGTGTGTGTGTGTGTGTGTGTGTATACACACACACATATATATACACATATATGTATGTATGTATATGTAAACTACACTAATATATAGTGATTGCGCTGATCAGATAATCACCACACCAAAGCATGTGAGAAACAGTATGTTGAGGTATTTTGGGTTCTGCACCATAGATAGTAATTACAACAAAGATCAGACTTTTTTCTGAGTTTGCAAAGAGCAACAACAAAAATAACTCACCTGCTATCTTGCCATACGTCAAATTAATTTGAAAAAAAAGTTTTAATTTTATTTAATTGCAACTTGACGTTTTAGAAATGTGACAGCCCTATTGAATGCACAGTGGTTAAATTGATATATTCATTTTCTAACTGTAAGAATACAAAAAGGTGCTTTGCCCAAAACTGTCCATTAAAAGTGTCTACAGCCTTCATCGAATATCCTATCAGGGTTGATTATTCATATTGCATAATCCAGCAACTCCACTGTGGGTCTTTACATCACACTAGGACAGATCAATGTGTGGGCAAACAAATACAGAATCAGTCTCACCAGAACCAAACTGAACCCTGTCTGATGTTCATCTTACAGATACATAAGAGACTCAAATCCAGATGAAATAGTAAATTAAAGCAACACCATTACATAATTGTTCAGTGGCAATCTTTCAGGGTTATCCTCTAGGTTAGGGTATTGTAGTATTTTGATGATCTAATCTAGGTATTAAAACTTAAGTTTAAGGACATTGTTCTTCTATGACAAGAGCTACACATGTTTATAGTAAAAAAAATTAAAGCTCAGATGAATCCACTAATGGTTGAACTGCTATTATCACGTGGAAACATCTGCTCATGTATCAACACTTTGGAATTGAATACAACCTCTTCTTGTCATTTTAAAAGACAGTGGAGTGGACATGAAAGCAAAGCTTGTCCTCCCACATATGGACACCAGCTTAGATCACCACGCTCACAGCTCCTGTTATGAGACTCAGCTCTGTGAGTCAGTCTGCGTCTCTGCTATCTCCTCTCTCTCCCAGGCTGCCAGCAGCCTACAGGCCGAGCAGAGATGCATTGTTCTCCAGGTCACTCACTGTGTATCACTTTCCCATCAGCTCCCCCATGACTTGATGTGGTTTCTTCATCTTTCTTCTTTCTGCCTGACTGAGTGAAGAGTCTCGCAGGGTCAGTTGGAAACTACTGATGCTGTTCTCAGGCCTTCACGCTGGACCACTTGTCTGAACATATCACCTTCTAGTCCTCTGTTCTTAACTCACATGCAGCAACCACGCACTGTCTTACCAAATGGGTAAATGCACACATACTGTATATGGTACATTATAGCCACTCATTCTCTTGCGTCTCCCTGCCATGTCATTGATATATAGTACAATCATTTACTCCTCAGGTTCATCCTACTGATACATTTCCTTTTTAGGTACACATCTTTTAGTGTTTGAAACATAATTTTAAATCAGAATGATGTTGTTTTATTCTCTATCCTAAATTAATTAGTACAAAAAAAGTAAAAACTTATTTCTTCCATCATAGCAGAGCTTATCTGGTTTCTTGCTGCATTAGTTTGTTGTTATTCACTGTCATAAATTTACAGAGAATATTTACAGTGTGTCTTTAAAAAGTAAAAAAAAAAAATCAATTTCTTACCAATTAAAAGATAAATTCATAAGCTATAAAACACCTTTACTCAATTCAGTACAGTAACTTTAGTAGTGAGTTTTGCTGATGGCTGATGGATGGATTTACATGGTCTGGTATGACCAGTATCTTATGGTGGTGAATCATTATCAGCCATCATGATATTACTTGTGCCTGTAGATGGCTGTTTCCTGAAACATTACTTTTTGTAACTCTGCAGCTCATAAAATTTGTTATGTGAAGAATGTTGAAAATCTGAACACAGCCAATTATTGTAGTGACTTGCAAATCTAAAACAAGAACAGACCAACAGGAAGCCATAGACAAGTTTGTTATTTCCTGCTTGTGGTATCATTTCACTCACTCTAAATCAGGTCATCTTATGAGAATATCTTTAAAGCATCTGACACAAGAAAGTGAAGGGAAATTCAATGTGTTATTTTCCTGTAGGTCTGTACAACTTTAGTGGCCAAATGTAACATTATTGCCATTGTCCGATAATCAGAAAGACAGCAGAAACTGTCAGACTGGTTTAATTTTTCCCAATCCACTGGGTCCATCCAATAATCTAGGTCTAGGTTCGCTGTGTATATGTACGGTATATTTCACTGATAATGACATGACAAAAATTTTACACATCCAACCACTGGAGCTGTAACCACCACCATAACTGCTTGCCAAAAATGTGTCGGAATGATATAATCTGGTGTAAGGAAATGTGAAATTTTAAAACTGAATTATGCCTTCACATGTTGACAAATTCACCTGTCTCTGCCATTTTACCTTTCACACAGCCTCTTGTTACTATTCAGTGCCTGCTGTGTGTAAAACCCGCTGGTTATTCACACATTAAAACCTACAACATTGAGATCAGTCGTGACAACTCCAAAGCCTTCGTGGCTCACCCAGCTAAACATCAAACACAGCAGGAGAGAGAAACGTGAACCAAAAACACACAGGGCTTTTTCACACCAGCCCATAGTTCCCTGTACGCCCCCTGAATTTCTAAAAATGGCTTCCCATGCCTCTACCCCCCGCCCCCCGTGTAGGTGCATTTGTGCCAGAATGGGCTCTGCTGTATCTATTCACCACTGGGACAAAAACCACAACAGCCCAGGCTTGCCAGACTTGGTGAAAAGCCATTGTATAGAGGCTGTGTTTTAGCAATTAGTGCAATTAGTGTCACTTCCTCCCAAGTATTGGAAATGACTGGCTGAGAGGAAGACACCCCTCTGTGATCTGCATGTTCCAGAGATGAGTGGTGAGATAAAGCCTGAAACTGTAGTAGAAAGAGTGGTACTCTCCAAATTTTGAGGGTGCAATCACACCTTCAATTTGTTTAATTTGGTCCAAATCATGTAATGATAAGACAGTGTTTCAGTCTGCATCCTGTCTGTGGAAGTTGATTCATGACACACCTGTGGAAGCATACAAAATCCAAAGAGACATTCAAGTCCAGCTGGAATTAAATTGGATACATGTAGAGTGCTGAGCTATAAATTGACTTTTCTGCTTTGCACTAGCAAAAATTAAATTGGATGATCATTGTCACGTATAGAGGTCTTCGTGAGTCCAAACTTCTTCAACTCCATGCAAAACCGACTTAAAACAGAAGACTAGCAGCAGCATGATGCTACACCAAGAGCAGGTCAGAAAGAGTAGCATTGGGCTACCTGTCAGTTTTCCTGCTCTTGACAGTTCAGACAATGATTATGATGCAGCAGCATGCTATAGCCATGCTAGCGGCTCTGGGGGGGCTGCACTCAGGCTTATATGCTCACAAATACAAAGTAAACTCAGCATTAGCTATGTTTGCCGTCCTAGCTTAGTGTGTTAGCACATTAATACTTATTTAGTATCACTAAACAGACAGTATATCTAAACTAAAATTTGTTTATTATATTTATTAAACTGCAATAGCAAATACATTTTTCCAGGCATAATCCCTGGATGGATTATGTATGAATGAAGTGCTACGTTTATTAACAACAGAGTCGGCTGTAGGTGGTTAAGGTGGACTGCTGTGACACTAGAGATGGGAGTTACATCTCCCAAGCACATTAGTTAAAGGACAGGGAAGTTTTTCTGTTTTAAACCAGACCACAATCTTTCCTGAACCTCAAACAAGCAGGTGTGTCTAACCATAAAAAAGTGATTAATGCTCGATGGATATTGTCCCACAAGAACAAATAGTTTGGCAGAAAGGTTATCTGCTGACATTTTATAGATACATTCAGTATGTCAGAAACTAGTCAAATATATTAATTAACAACATTTTGAAAGTCAAAACTGTATTAAATGAATTTCTAGGAGAAATGGTTGCTAAGGGTAATGGTAAATTATGTAACAATTTGTTTGAACTGTTTGAACTCATCATGGCTGTGGATCAAAACTCAGGGGAACTCCAAGAACATGAATACCTGTACCTGTACCAATTTCACATTAGTATACATTTGTTGAGACAAAAACAGAAAAGGACAAATGTTTCAGGGCTGGATCACATTTTGAGAGCGAGCACTCACAGAACATTTACTGTAATCCCACAAAAGCAAATAAATCTCCAGATATAAGTAGAAGCTTCCGGTGCTCGCTGGATTCAGCACTGCATATGTTCAGTTTTGCAGTCTGCATGTGTTGCATATAAACTTCCAATGAATTTAATTTGGAGGCCAAGTTTCATCTTGTTTGACCCTTTATGCGTCAAAGGGGTCTAGCAGCCTTTTGATTTGACTTTGTGACTGTAAAATAAAACCTTGACAGCCATATATCAGGTTGTGTCTCGTTGAAACAAGCCAAATAAAAATACTTGGTCCTTTTCATATTCTCAAGTGCATGAAATCTGTCAAAGAAAATTTACTTTAGTGTCTGACATGAGAAATTCATGCTGCACTTAACTGAGCATGTATTATTCATCTTCTCTGGTAGTCTGTCTAATACTCCATAAAAAAATGTAATGCTATATGAGCATCCATCATTGCATTTGGGCTTTATAGCCTATGGGAGGCCCAAGTCTACTCCTAATCAAAACAATCCACGTATAATAGTTTCAGTGTGGTTTTTGGTGAATTGAATATCATCATTCTCTCTTGCCCAAACAACCAAACAAATGGTTTGGATAAGTTAACTTAAAAAAGCTGCCCTGAGAAATGTTTTAGTCATAGCTTTCAAACTGTTCTTTAACTGAAATTTGCAATACGTTGTAGCCACCACAAGAGTTCACTTTAGTGAATTTTTTGAATTTCTAATATTATACTACACATTGTCAGAGTTTTGATGCTTCACTGTAGACTATGTGTTTTAGTTCTGTTGAACTGAATAATGAACTGTGAATGCTTATTGATTTTCCATAGTGAAAGCCATTGGGGAGCAACCAGAATGTATGATGGAACACAAGGCACAGTCAGTAATACTGTACAGCCACAGCTTCATCACTTCAGTGTACTGCAATGGATATACTGTACAGTATGGCCTCATTTGCAGGATTTTATATAGGGCTCTAGCAGGCTTTTTCAAACCCTGCCTCACATGCATTTAATCCCATGTGAACTGTTCTATTTTTCTTCACATCTTTTAATACCACCTGTATTGAAGCTAGGAAAGAAGAACGGCGCCAAGGAAGGAAATTAGCCAAAAAAAAAAAAAAAAAAAAGTACAATATGACATTCAGAATTACCATCAGACTTACTCAACCAGGTGGAATCCTTTCACATACTTCCAGGTCACAGTGGTGAGCTGGACGCCAGCTTCAGCCAGCCTGGTCCAAGTTCTTCACTCGACAGCTGGACCAGCAACTTCAAACAGCTGGCTCAAACCAACCTAATGCTCCACTGCTCCAGTGCTGATAACAAAATGCACAGATTGTTAATTATCTGGTAGTTTTACTGTTGATCAATGTAAAATGTAATGTAAAATTTTTTATTGGTTATCAATATTAAGGACATTCAAACAATGAAGTGTCTTGCATTCATCAAGAGGTCAGTGCCTTTCAAAAAAAGAAAATATAAATTTTAAAAATCCTTGACATTGTAATCATCTCACAGGACTTTTCAATATCTACTTATCTATCTTCAATATCAATTTCAAGCGTTTAGTAAATTTTTGCTACAGAATCTAGCCCATAATGTCCACTGGACACAGCTAAGTTATGTTGTCTATCGTATCTCTGTTGTGTCTCTGTTGCAGCGGTAACCTGTTCTTAAGCAGCCACATTTCCAATATTGTCTCGAGTCGCTTCTGTGTTTTACAGGTGCATTTCATTTTTGATTGATGTAGTAACAGATGCTTTATGTCTGTACTTTAATTGGTAAGAAATCAAACAAAAAATGTTACTTTTATCTTTTTTTTTGAAAGGAGAAAATTGTTATTGGAACATTAGTTTAAACAGCTTCAGCTTCACGCTTCTTGAGGGCTTTTTCCCATGCCACCATTTGATTGACATTGGAGATCCGGTGTTGCTAGGAGACACACTGTCAGGTTTTGTGGTGTGCTACCGACTGGCGCAACTCATTGCCAGAGAAGGAAAACAATGGTATTTCTTCTCCTTCTTCACAGTCTGAAAGTTGATGTAAAAAAAAAAAAACAAAACAAAAAACAAGATACTCATTCTGGACACTCAGCTTTCATCTTGTGCCACCTTCAGGCCAAAACATCAACTTGGCACCAGAGATATCTCATTATCTATGCATGAAAAGCAGCTTTTCCTGATTAAAGATTTTCTAACTTTGTAAAGAACGATACCATTCACTCCCAAATCGAAAAAAAAAAAAGATAATTTGGCATCCATTATATTCTCTTAATTATTGCTGCCTCCTAATCATGCTAATGTTTGCATATTTTTAACTTTTTGTTGATGTAGTGAATTTTGAGAATCCTCTTTGCTTCTCTGGCTGCCTGCCATATTCATATTGATCGGGGCTCTTCTTCTGTCTTTGGAAGGGCGTTGAGTTGTCAAGCTCCTCGGGGCAGCATTAGGGTTGGCATAAACGTGCTGTGAGATACACATGTTGCACTGAAATAGCTTGGAGGCCTCAGATTTCTTTAGGTTCCTGGTTGGGTATACAGTGCGTTATAATAAGATTTGGCTGTGAAATCATACCAAACCATTCTGTTCCACACTGCAGTGTTTACACATGGAACAATAGCTTTTCCTTCTCTATGTTTTCTGTGCCTGAGCATCAAGTTTATTTTTGACCTTACTCGTGTTTATCTACCCCAATCTCTCAGGAGAGCCATCTTATGTCATCATTTCATCTGAATCTGCTGATGCTTTTTTGGAAATGCATTCTGTGTAGTTTTAGAATGATGTCTCCTTTGAGTCTTGTCTTATTGCGCTACATGTGAGACCTGGCAAAGAGTCATATTTATACCAACACATGAACAAACAGTGCTTTTTCATTCTGTTGATCACCAAAAACATGCCTATTAAATAGGGAATTTTGTTCTAAGTCTGCAATACTACCTTTTTCTTAACTGTTTAATATCCAGCATAATAGTATAATATGATAATCATAGGAGAAGCACTATGAAAAATGCACATTGTCATATTCATAACACCCTGTTATTTGTGTTTCAGCTTTGAGCCTCCTGGCTTTTTATCTGCTGGGATGTCCTGTGATATGCAAGTTGTTTTCCAACCTATGGTTAGTCACATCACTGGTCCTCTTACACCTACACTACACACTACAGACAATAGATTCATAGTGTTTTGTTTCCATTTGATCCCGGGTGAAAATAGTCATACAGTCTCAATTCAGCTATTTACACCCATAGGGAACACCCAGTTTTTTTTGTTTGGTATCTATAACAGAAAGATGTTGAAGTCACCATTTAGGGTGCAAATAGTATCTGCCTTTTTTCAGTCGTTTTAATGCCTTTTGAGCTTATAAGAATGTGACATTTGCACTTGCATGTCAGCATTTTGTCAAATTTAACTTGAATGACAATGAAGAACGATAAACTGTGATAATTAAAATGATATTGATGATTGTCAAGATTGTGTGCAAACAGCTCACAACTGATTTGTATTATCCAAGTCATCATGCATTTTCTCTATCTGCCCCTTCTGTTCCTTTTTGTTTTAGAATCAAATGTCTGACAATTAATCTACAGTCAAATTTTTATTCTGAACTAATTGTAAGGTCACCAATGCTGTTATGAATCACATTGTTCCATTATCTGATCCATGCAGATCAACAAGGACCTGGTAGGAGAGATTCAGTTTGCCTCAGCAGTAGGTCCCTTCTCTGTGCCTGTCAAATGCACCATAAAGAAATGTGATGTGAGTAGAGTACTATAGCCAATCTAGATAAAATTACTAACAATACATAACAAATGACTTGCAGTGTGATTTTCTTTCCTTGTTATTTTCTCATTCTGTGTCTGTTCTGTCTCGTTCTGTGTCTTGATTGCTAATAATATATTAATAATGCATTTCTAACAATATAGTAATAATTATAACTATACTCTGTATTTTATTTAATCAATTCACATATTTATTAACACAGGTAAAACTATGTGCTAAAATTGACAGCTTATTACTGCTGATTATTGAATTGAATATATCCTTTCTCTAGCTGGAGGTTGACAGCCAGCTAATTGACTTCGGCTCGCATGTTGTGGGCCAGACCATTTCACGGACTATCACCCTGGCCAACAAGGGTGCACTGGCCACCCTTTTCACCCTGGACACGTCATTTCTCACTCCAGAAACTAGCCATGTCCAGATGCCATCTGAAAACTCTACCCACAAATGCCAGGTTAGACTCAACATGGACTTTAGGAGTACCTGGTCCTTTGATGGCATAATGGAGTAAATTTTACCGCAGCTACAATTGAATTCACATTACAGAGTCTAAAGACAAGCAAGTGAGTAAACTATCATGTATGAAATTAAATTATTGTCCATGTGTTGTTGGCTAACAGGACACAAGCAGTGAAAACACAACATGTGATAGTCAGAAGAGCTCCGCATCTACAGGCACTAGAGAAATCCAACCAAAGCAAGAGAGTCAGGAGCTCCCTGAGGCTTCGCAGTCCAAGAAACCAGACAACGGTATTATACTGACAACTGTCTCTTCCCCACCCACTTGTTTAGTATACCTGCTTGCAATACATGTCAAGCATGAATGAATGGCCCAGATCTGGTAGAGGAACTCTACCATGACGATCTTTTGCCTCATAAAGTACACAAAACTAATATGTCTCAACCACATATCGTCTTTTTTTAATTAGTGGTATTTTTGACATATATCAGAACTGTTGGATGGATTGCCATGAATTTTTATATTGAGAATCATGGTTCCCAGATGATGAATCTTAATGACTTTGGTGATTAGCAGATTTTTCCTCCACCAGCATGAGGTTGTCATCCATCCATCCATCAATCCATCAACAACTGTTGGATGGATTGTCATGAAATTTTGTCAATTCATGTCCCCATCAGGATGAATCCATACCACATGAGAAAAAGCTCTAGGCAGCCATTCCCTAGTTCAACTCCCAAACAATAGACCTCCTAAACATCTGAAAGTTAGCATTGTCATTATGAGCCTATTAGCATGTTGGCATTAGCATGTAGGTCAAAGCAGTGCTGTGTCTAAATTTACCTTCACTAAGCTACTAGCATTGCTGCAAAGTCTTATTTTGTTATGATTTTCAGATTACTGAAAAAGTCAGACCTGTCTTCAAGAACAAGCCTTTGCAGATGTGTATTTGAAAATAATCTGTAGGTAACATTGTTTCTTAAACAGAGGAACAGAAAGCACAAAATCTCCTCGGTGTGTGTGATTTTTCTCATATTTCTATTCTTGTTAGGACATTTGGTTCTTGTAATGAGAACAGCAAAGGAACACACACCTTCTACACACACACACACAGACACATGCACACAAAGAGAAAGCAGAGGGTTCACCTTGCTCTCACAGCCAGTGACAAGGAGGCTTCTTCTCTTTTATGTTCTCTCAGATCTGAAGTCTTCATCATTGCACTCAGCACTTTCCTCCACTGATGCTTTGATAAGCTGTTCTGTCTTTTTACTTCTGCTCTGCTAGCTTTTGAAAAACTGTGTTAAAGTGGCTATTTTTTTTTATCATCTGCCTTTGTTAAGAGAGGCGTTCTTGGCCAGCAGGTTACTGATGTTACTTTTTGGACTGAAGCGTTTGTAGTTTACGTCTGAGTTTTGTTTTTGTTTGTTTTTTTTTCATCACGGATGGCTTTTGAAGTAATGGCCACATCGGATTTAGTGTTCGGATTCATGTACATAAAGGCACTATATGTTTTACACCAAACTCTAAGGTTTCTGATATTTACAATCTATTTGATGTGCTTGCTCACACTTCCAATAAAAAGTTTTCTGGTTATGATACCACTGATTATGGTGATTGTGCACCACCATCGGGTTGAATTTTGTGTGTCTATGTGTGACAGTGTCAGAGACCTCACCTGCAGAATCCATTCCTGAGGCTTGTGTGTCTACCGATGCAGAAGACAAGAGCCCCTCTGACGATAATGACATAAGTTTAGGAAATGTAAGTATTGGATCATATTGTGAATACTCCAGCATTATATATATATATCATATTGCAAATGATGTAATGATTAAAACAGTTTTATTTCACAGAAAAATCTGACTTTTTTGGGGTAAAATTGTTGTAGCCTATAGGCCACAAAAACAGCCACAGGGTTGGGATGGATGAGCAACAGCTCCTGATAATCTGTAAGACATTTATGGTCCTGAGAGGATGAATTTATCACTAAATACCTATAAAACCGCTAACATTCCCATCAGCCTCAGCTGTAGTTTGTTTTTAGTGCTAATTAGCATGATAAGCTAACATGGTGAACACAGTAAGCGTACTTCCTTAACATCAGCATGTGAGCTTTAGCATTTAGCTCATAGCAGTGCTGTGGAGACACCTGCTCTGAGTCTGATGAGACAGTTATCACTGACTCTGCCTCTGTGTTTTCGAGCATTGATGCTGTATGTGCCTTGTGGCCCATGTGAAGTTCTGGAGCTGTTCAGGGTACATTATGTCTCTCTGGCAGGGGGCTAATGGTGCATTACCTCTCCCTCTGTGCTTGTCATTGGAGTGTGTATTGCATGTGCCAGCATGCCCACGGCTTGTTGTCGTTGTCATTTTGACTGATACTTTCACAATGTATGGTTGAAGTCTGGTGTCTCAAATGGTGGATTATCCATCAAGCTATCATCGTTCCACAGTACTGAGGCAGATGTTGCATAAATGACTTACTCCTCTCCTGCATTTTACATCATTACATCATTGCTTTTACTACCTTGATGCTCTGTAGCAGAGTAAACTACCCATACCTCCCTTCACTGTAATTTTATTGTGTGCCATTTAAAGTTGCTCATTTGACTGAATTCAGCTTCTTGTCCATGGATAGAAATGTATTTGTCCCATGAAGTGAATCAGTTAAAGTAAGCTCTGCCCTGTGTGCACTAAATCATCAAATTTCAAACAAAGAAAGCTCATTAAGCTCAGTGAAAATGTGTAGAGCTTTGAGTCCTACATTAACCCTGGGATCATATGATGTTCATTACTAAGGTCAACTGGTTGTTTAACAATGTCTTGTAGAGTGTTTGTAGAATATTTCTTGGAGATACTGAACTATGAAATAAAATATTTAACAATCAAATGTTTGCTCATTCTGTTTGATGTATCCCCCTCCCTCAGGTTAGAGAGGGGGAGATAGGACCCTTTGAGAGCATCAAACTGGAGGTTGTTTTCACTCCAACTGTTCCAGGAGAGGCCAGACTAGACTTCCACATCAAGTTCTCTAACGAATCCAGCAAACCAGTAAGGCACAACATGTTTACTGTCAAGAAAAGAGTAATGGTTTAAAATTTAAAAAACATGATTATTAGTTGGTTTTGTTCAATCATCATCATGTGATTTAAGGCATGTTGGTTCAAACAGATACCTATCCAGGTGAGGGGTATTGCAGTCAGCATCCCTGTATGGGTGGTACAGCCCAGCATTGATCTGAAGATCTGCATGTTTGACCGTCTCTATCAAGACAGCATCGTGGTCCAAAGCAGGTAGGTTCTAGAGCCGTACATGGCAGACTGCTTTCTCATGTACCTAAAAGGGTATATCCTGATGCAGAAATGTAGGTGTCTACATTGTGGCACTAAAGTGAATGTATTCATGTTGCAAAGGTTGCAAGGAAAATCCAGAGTGTAATATACAACAGAGGAAACTAAAGTGAATCCACATATCAATACATACAATAAATACAGCTTAACTCTGCACAATCAGCACTTACTGTAAAATACTATCTTTGTAAAGTATAACAATAAATCCCTACAGTACACATTATAAATACACTTATTCTTCACATATTCACCAGTAAGAGACTGATTATTTATTCTTAAAAACAAAAGAATGCAAATGTTATTTATATAAAATCTCTCACACACGTAGTAAGGCAAAATAATAAAAAGTTTAAAACATCAGAAAATTCAGCAAAACACAATAAGATAAAATAAACTGGTTAAATGGTTAAAACTCAAAGACTGAGGCTATAATATTGCTCCAAATTAGAGGACAAAAAAAAAAGTTCTTAAAGGGTTCCTTTTAGGAAAATAATTTGAACTAACTGCTATGTGTGAACATGAAACACTGAAATTGAGGGAAGTGGGATGTCACTTAATATCACATTGGTGTCATATAAAGTTATCAGCAATGTTAAACACAACATTGGTACAAGGCACAAAAATAGAGGGCAAAGAAACTTTAAAGCCTTATTTGAACTGCATTAGTTTTCAGGTTGACGTGTGTGCTACTACTAATTGAAAATATTAGGTACCTGTCATGTTAAAGGTCAACTGGCATGGAACATGAGCCCTCTGTGTATCCCATTATTTTATGGGTCCCTTCGTTTCCTATTTCCCAAAAATTAATTAAAATGCCTTTGTTAGTTGTTAGTTTACTCTTGGCCAAGAGTATGTAATTTGGTGCTAATTGTAAAGAAATTGGAATCTACCCCCTTGGTGAGTGCTACCTCATTTGAGTTGTAAGAGTGAACCAGTGATTTTTAAGTGACTGTCTAAACACAAACTTTCTATTTTTCATCTTCAGCTGTATGTAAACTTACCTCCCAAGAAATAACAGTTCTATTAATTTTAAGGAAATTATTAGCAAAATAAGATGCACAAAAAACTAAGTTTTATTTTTTTTAATCAGTTTCAGTTCTAATGTCGGTTGGGTGCGAACTCTGTTTTCATGTACAGTTTGAGCAGATGGTGCACAACCACACACAGATATAGAGTCTTTTTCCAAAGGAAACAGCACAGTATTCACCAGGTTTCACCTCAGAACTGATTGTAGTTTTTTCTTAAGTGAGACTAGAAGTGTTTGCCACCACAAGTACACACAGTGTGTATACATATAAGACATGACACAGTCAGACCTGTAAGACTGTAGATCCAGGTAAAATCACTTGTATACTGGCAGTTGGAGCACAGAATGTCATATTCTGTATCATATAGCACTGGGGGAAAAAATGCGAGATGAAGGTATGGCACAACCTGTGGCACCAAAACTGTTCAATTCTAAATGCAACTACATAGGAACATAGAATTTATGCCAGTTTACTGTATCATTGTGATAACCACCACTTTAATATATGGTTGGTCAAGAAAAGATGGGGCTGCATTGTTAGCAGAAGCATATTATCACAAAAATGTGGAAAAGAGAACTGTTTGGAAAATTGTGACTGCACTGCATGTGCCAAAAAATTAACTGCCTTAGCAAAGGGGAACACCGGTCATCAATCAAAGCTCAACAGAATGGACAGACAGACAAATCACTGTGGTGTGACAGCTATCAAGCAGAACAGAGACAGGTTGACATCTCGTTACATTAAGTGCAATAAAAGCTTTACAACAAGTCTTATAAATCCCACCAAAAGCAAAGATGGACAGACGTCGACCCCAAACATCAGAAAGTCAGGACAATGCTGTATATCAGCATTGTTTTTTAAACACACAATCTGGTGACAGTGATGATAATGCTGGTGGCCCCTGTCACTCACAAGCAGCCATCCTGCTGCTACAGCTACAAAGAGAAGACACCAATAAAGTCATGTTAAATGGTGTCTAATGTGTCTCCTACACACCTGGTACACAAATGAGTAGGAGTTTAAAGTCCTGCAGACAAGAAGGTAGTGGGCTCCCTCTCAGTTTCAGCACTCGAGGTTTACTGATAAAACAGTGTTTTGGCCATAGTCCTATCATATTTCATATGCCATATTCACAGTCAAGTCAAAAAAATACCCCAAATAATTACACTGTTAAGAAGTAACACACATGCATAAAGTGATCTTTAAAATGAACTACATCACTTCTATTATTTCAGCATTAAAACATTTGTTTAGCTATGTTATTTATCACAATCAACTGTATCTTAAAGTGTAATTATTTCTAAAAACCCCTGAAGAAATGAGTGGTGCGTGTCATATTTCCATTTCATTTGTTGTCATGCTTGGAAACGTCCTTGGAATAGAGTTTGGAAAGTAGCATGGAGTGCTGACGTGGCATGCTGGCTTATCTGCTGAATGCAATACTAAAACCCCCTTACATACTCAGTCTCCGCCAAAGCAGGCATTTTCACAGAAAAACGGCTCATGGAAATCCCTTAAAATTGACAAGGCCAGCTTACTTTTCAGCCAGCCCAACATAAAACTCTCCGCCTAACTACGTTCAGAACTAAGAGCCGAATTGAGATGTTCAACAAATGTGCAGACATAATATAATAGAGATATATTTGCTGATAAATTATCCTAAACCGAGGATGATGTAAAAGACCAAGTGGTAAGCTCACATCCCCACAATTCTCTTTGTCCCATACAATAGCACAAGACAAAAGTAAATCCTTCTTGATCATGGATGTGATACATTATGATGCACACAGGAGATTAAGAATCCACTGGGGGGCTGTAACATTTACAGGCGTGTGGTCCACCACCTAGCCAGTTATTGTGTCACATCATGCGGGGGAGGGAGTGCTGTGTGGGGGCGGGGTATTTGTGACAACTGCCATCTGGTGCGCTGGCAAACCGGCACATGTGACAACATGTCGATGACAGCATCAGTGTGAACAGCAGCTTTGAAGTTTTAAAAAAAAAAAATGCTGAAGCTTGCACCAGCAAACTATGCAATATGTCACTCTGCCTCCAAGACAGTAATTTGAACACAAAATAACTTGGCAGGCTTTTGGGGGGAAACAATAAGAGAGTGGCTGCTTTCATCATATAATTTGTCATTTTTCCCTTTGAGTAGATGAGCAGATATCCCACAAGTCCTCTGTAGTTTGTGACAGATTTTTAAAGAGAACAGCAGCATAATTGAATACGTCTCTCTTGTCTGTGAGCCAGTGATTTGAATATCACTCCTACTAATTGAAAGAATTTTTAAGAGGCGTTAAAATGCGCAGTGTTTGACTTTTGCTTGTGAGCCAATGATTGAAATATTCTGAGCTCAGTTGGCTCAGAGTTTTTCTTTTTGGAAACTGTTTTTTTTTTTTTTTTTTTTTTTTTCATTTCAAACCCTCCTCCACTGGCACCTGCTGGGGAGATGAGCATTCCTTCCCAAACTCAGGCCACAAACAAACACAACCACAAAGCATTCACAAAGCATTCTGTCCTCGATTTCCCTGTTTACTGCATTTCTAATATTCCCAATGTACCTTGACAAAGTCCAACCTGTGTCCTGTGTTCTTTGGCTTAAGAAATAGAAATATAGATGATAAGGAAAGAACTGGTCTTCCAGCTGGTTATTTTCAAATATTTAATTTAGTCTTAAGCTGACAGTTCTGCATTGTGAGGATGGTTTCCTAGAACCCTTGCCATGAAGGCTTGGTATCCCATGAGGCCTTGAAGTACATGTGGAGTAAGCAATCGCAGCCACCTGGCCCTTTCAAGAAAGGCCAGAGACACTGCTGTAGCTGTGGGCACTTAGTTATTCAGCTCTGCATGGAGACTCAACATGAGCAATTTCTCTGAAACATGACCTTGAGCAGTTGCCACTAAACCTCAGTGATTATCGTGTCGTTGTCAATGTCAGCTTTTTATTAATATTACAGAAACAGAAACAACTATGTTGTCTATGCTGCGTCTTTCTGTGAACAATGAGCTTATTTTAGAAGAAGCTGTGTGCTAAATTTCTTCTTCTACAGTTTGAAAAATAGTATGCAAGATTATTCTTGGACTTTTTGACTTTATGGGGCAGTCAATAGTGTTGAAATACAAAAGAGAGAAAGGACTATGACACGCAGCAAAGTTTCCCCTGCTAGATGAATGTCATTTACAGTGTCACTCAACTGTGTCAAACTAGCCCAGGGAGGGATGGGAATGGAATCACAAGTTCCAGAGACTTATTTCATTGGGAATAAATGACTAAAATATAAAGGCTGCGCAGTCACAATGTGGAAGTTGGTTTTACCATCAGCACATGGGTGAATTGAGAGATGTGGGTGAATGGTGTAGGCTGTAAAAATGGCAAATTAAACCAAACCCAAATAAAAATGCCAAGTACACTGTCATACCCATGTCTTTCACACAGTTTCCATTGTCTTTTAACAGCTAGGCTACATGGCCAAAAGGATGTGGGCACCTATTCAGTCACAAAATAATTGATAATAGTAAAGAGAGGTCAGCCAATAATGTGGACAGTAAGACCTGACTCTCAGTAAGCATTCTTTAATTTAAGGAAAATGTTTCCCTAGACTACAGAAATTAGTGTTTGTTTTAACATGAAAAATGTATGACCAAATGAAGCACAAATACGACTATAATGTAAAGGTTACATAATCACTATCACAATGTTCTTTATCTATGTGAATTGCCATAAACCCACCTTCAAATGATTAAATATTGCTTTATAAATAAACTGGTCACAGGCAGCTGTTAAAAAAAAGACAAGATCAGCTAAATGTCCCTGTTAATTAAAATACCTAATTACTAAATTATTATGTATCTATGAATATTCCTCCAAGAGTGATTTGAAGGTTATCATTTGGCTGGAATAAAGATAGCACTTAATGTCTCCCAAGTGTCCCCGAGAGTCCTTGCCTCAGGGAAACAACCATCTGTTTGACCTCGCTCAGAGTGGGTCATTTCGTTTGAGAGGGGAATTGAAAAATGAAGAGTCCCTCTGAAGTCTTTTTGGCCACAACTTGCTCATCATTTGTGTTTGTATTGTCATCGTCTTATAAAGGTGTGTAAGTGTGGGTTGTTGTTGGATGTGTTGGAGAATTCCCAAGGTGAGCAGCCATTTATATCACAAACCTCAGCTATAACAGGCTTGTAAGCCACAGGCACAACCATCTGTTGGTGCTCCTGGAAAATGGGTCACCTGAATGATATGGACTTGGGGTATATCACTCCATACGAGGCAATTTCTGTAGGTGTCACTCAAACACAAAGTCTTTTCTCTGTCATTGATGAGTCCTTGGGTGGTAAGAGGTTTGCCCTGTAATGTCAATTGGGCAAAGTGACTGAAATACAGAATATGCCACATGAAAAACTGTCCCTCTAAGTGTCAATGGCCAAACCCAATGATATATTCTACTTGTAGTTATTCTCCTGTACTACAGAGATAAAAGGGGAAATATTTTGCCTTTTAGAATATTTTGCCAAAAACAATAAAATATATTTATGTTTGGGGTCTTAACGTGACAAAATGTGGAAAAGTTCAAGGGGTATGAATACTTTTGCAAGCCACTGTAAAGAAGTATTAACAATCAATCAGTTTAAACCAACATCCTGTTAACTTGGCAGATGTTTTTATCACTGGTAAAAGAAAGTGGAGAAAATTTAATGCCATAAAGACGAAAGCTGCAACAATTAGTCGCTTAATCAGTCTTTCAATTTTGTGTTATACTATCAACAGAAAAATGAGCATGTTGATAAGTGATTAATCCTTTTATTGTTCAAGAACAAATGGTGATGAACAAAATAGACCTTTGATGGTTCTTTGATTGTTTCTCATCCATTATCATCCTTTGTGTGACAGAGCCAACACAGCCTTGAAGGTGACTTTTGAGGTGTGCCTGGAAATGAGGAAACACATGGAGATCTTACCAAACACCGGCTTCATCCAGGCTCAATCAAGGTTTAATGCCCAACTAAAGTTCCTGCCGAGGTAAGGAAGGACACTCAGAGGATGCAATTATAATGGAATCACTGGAGCATTGATAATCTTATTTTGGACTGTAAGCTTGTTAAGATTCTATCAACCTTCATGAAAGTGCAAACTGTGTCACGCCAGAGGAGACTTGTGTATCAAGCCAGACTTGCAGTGTTGTGACTTCCCACCCTCTGCTCTTTCAAGCACTATAGTTTTCCTGTAGAACAACAATTGTCAATACACACTTCAGACAAGCAGAATGTGGTTCTTCAGAATGCAATAAACTATTGCACAAAGTCCAGCTTCATAGGGTAATTCTGGTTTGTTACAACTCTGATCTTATTTTCCTATTTTTCACCATCATTTCTCTGAGAGCTAATAACATTGTTCAGTTCATTGTTCAGCTGGGGTCTGGACATGGCAACATCACCACAAAGTAGTTTAATAAGATGACAAAACACAAGCAGCCAAACAATGAAATAATGACAAGCCAAACTGCGATATGTGAAATTATTTTTATTAAATGGCTGCAAAGATCCATCACCATCTCCACACCAACCTCTTTTTCAACTTTGACCCATTGTACTTGCCATAGACAGCGACCAACTGTGCACACAGAAAATAAGACCCAAGCTATAAAAACACACAGCAACCTTCATATTAGCCAACAGGGTAACTTGCTATAGCCACATAAAAGTGCAATTTTTGACAAGAATAAAATGAGAGTGTCAGCATTGTTTTCTCCAGTGCTTATATGATAATGTTTTGATAAAAGCAAGATATGGAGTCTTACAGAGTTACTAATGGCAGAAAACTACAGCCAGTCAACAGCCAGCAGGTAGAAAAGAATTGCAGAACTGCAGTCTGAATACAGAGGGCACAAAGGCTTCTGATAATGGTTTCTAATGACTTTGAAGGACATGGTAATTCTTTCTACAATAATATAGGCTCTATATTTAGATGGAGAGGCAGGAGTTGAACTGTGGTTTGAATGCCAGGAGAGTGGACCGGGGACCCCCAGGGCAGATATGAGAGGCGTGCAGTATGTAAAAACTCAGCGTGGGCGCAAGTATTCCACTCCCCATCCTCCCTGTTTTTTCTCTTCACAGTTCAGCAGCTTTGCGTATTGATAGCTGAGAAGATATTGATGGAGAAACAAACAAACAGAACAACATTTTCTTTTGCACACGAGAAAAGTTAGGGGCGTGCACTGGTCATCGTTCAGCAGGCAGGCAGGAGGGGAAAGTGGGAAAATGTCTGTAATCTGCCTCAGTGAATCGGAAGAGGTTTTAATGCGAGGATTAGAGTACAGCATTACTCGTGCTGCTGCTAAGACGGTGCAGCGTTCACGAGCACTGACACAGCTACAGCTACCACCCCCTCCCTACTCCCTCTGTATCACACTTTTTCTCTCTGTCTCTCTCTCGTTCACTGGTGTGCTGTCTTCACCCACTCTCTCACACATACTTCTCTTTTTCTTGGCCTCTCACCTCTTTGCTTAACTATGCCTCTCTCTCTCTTTGCATTCCTGAGTCTCTACAGTCCTCTATCCTGGTGCTCCTTCACTTCCCCTCTAACTATATCTATTCTGCCTCTCTCTGTTATTCTCAAACTCTCATCACTCTATGCATCCACCATCCACCACTGCTTATATCCTGGCCCTGATTTTGCTTACATAACGTAAAATACCAGACCCAGTTTCCTGTGCTCTCATTTACAAAACTGTTGTTCTTAAAGGATCTTATTTTGTAGTCTTGTCCATCAGTTAAGTGATTTGCTGATACGTGGATGAACAGAGTGATGTCAGTAAAAAAAAAAAATAAGCCTTGCAATTAAGTGATGAACTCAGTTACCATCCCCCTTCACTTCATAATTTAGTCTAATGTCAGTTTTTATCAGCCTATTTTTGTGAGGGAATGTTACTTCATTCTAACTAATCAAAGAAATGCACCAAATGAAGAGTTGGTATATCTGTCCAACATCAGTCTGTACAGCTGCAATCATCTCGTCAAATCTTGCTGCTGTTTTTCTGGCTTGGACAAATGCTTATATGAGTTGAAATGAAAATCACAGGGACACGCAAACAGCATTAAATTACATCTAACATTACATTTCCACATCATTACTTTAACCATGGAGTATCTTTATTTTATCAGATCTACAGTGGCTTGCAAAAGTATTCATACCCCTTGAACTTTTCCACATTTTGTCACATTATGACCACAAACATAAATATATTTTATTGGAATTTTATGTGAAAGACCAACACAAAGTAAACATAAAATTATACATGATTTAAAAAAAAAAAAATTTTACAAATAAAAAACTGAAAAGTGTGGTGTGGAAAACTATTCAGCCAACTTTTCTCTGAGTGCAACCAATTGCCTTCAGAAGTTGCTTGATGATTGCTGAATGATCGAATGTTGACCTAATGACTAAATAGAGTCAACCTGTGTGTAATCTAATCTCAGTACAAATACAGCTGTTCTGTGACGGCCCCAGATGTTTGTTAAAAGAATATTGGGGCGCAAACAGCATCATGAAGTCCAAGGAACACACCAGACAGGTCAGGTATAAAGTTGTGGAGAAGTTTAAAGCAGGGTTAGGCTATAAAAAGATTTCCCAAGCTTTGAACATCTCACGGAGCACTGTTCAATCCATCATCCAGAAATGGAAAGAGTATGGCACAACTGCAAACCTACCAAGACTCTAACTCTGGACCAACTGCAGAGATCCACTGCTCAGGTGGGGGAATCTGTCCACAGGACAACTATTGGTTGTGCACTGCACAAATCTGGCCTTTATGGAAGAGTGGCAAGAAGAAAGCCATTGTCAAAAGAAATGGCTAAATGCAAAACGCGATGTGTGGCGGAAAACTAACACTGCACATCACTCTGAACACACCATCCCCACTGTCAAACATGGTGGTGGCAGCATCATGCTCTGGGGGTGCTTCTCTTCAGCAGGGCCAGGGAAGATGGGATGGAGGGCAGTCTTGGAAGAAAACCTGTGGGAGTCTGCAAAAGACTTGAGACTGGGGCGGAGGTTCACCTTCCAGCAGGACAACGACCCTAAACATAAAGCCAGGGCTACAATGGAACGGTATAAAACAAAACAATTTCATGTGTTAGAATGGCCCAGTCAAAGTCCAGACCTAATTCCAATCGAGAATCTATGGCAAGATCTGAAAACTGCCGTTCACAAATGCTCTCCATCTAATCTGACTAAGCTTGAGCTGTTTTGCAAAGAAGAATGGGCAAAAATTTCAGTCTCTAGATGTACAAAGCTGGTAGAGACATATCCCAAAAGACTTGCAGCTGTAATTGCAGTAAAAGGCGGTTTCACAAAGTATTGACTCAGGGGGGCTGAATACTTTTGCACACCACACTTGTCAGTTTTTCATTTGTAAAAAAAATTTAAAGTCATGTATAATTTTCTTTGTACTTCACAATTGTGTGCCACTTTGTGTTGGTCTTTCACATAAAATTCCAATATAATATATTTATGTTTGTGGTCGTAACGTGAGAAAATGTGGAAAAGTTCAAGGGGTATGAACACTTTTGCAAGCTACTGTATGGGATGGTAAAATAATCAGTATATTATACAGGTTTTTTATTTGATTATGTTTTACAATTACAGACTTACAGACTACAAACTTCCAGGAGACCATGTGGTAATAACACTTTCCTCAGTGCCTCCTCATGAGCTGCTCAATACTCACAGGGCTGGACTGTGAATTATACAACTTTGGTTTTGTCAACAATGATACTGATTGACAAACCTAACAATGTATTGAACAGAAAATGCTCTCCTACAAAACTTGATCCTGTCCACTTTATGGTTTTTGTTTAAATTACCTCATTGGTACATTTTTTATGTTGTGGAAGTGTCCTGGCATTTCCCTCTTCTTTATTTTCTTCTTGAGTGTCTGTCCCATTTACTAAATGTGAGAGTACCTTGTGACCCGACATTATTTCTGTATACTGACAATTATCCCAACAACATATTTTAATCTTGTTTGAACTGGACTTTTGACGTGTTACAGTATCTCAGTGACTGACCAGCACTAACCCTAGTCTGTGCCTTTTGGTGAAAAAGTAGCTGCAATGTAAAAGTAATTAATATATTATTATTGCAGACAAATAAAACTTATGATAAAACTCATTCATTTTGGTTCACATATTACAAATCAAGCAAAGAAATACCAGGTTATTTCTGGTTGCCATCTTTGTTTGGATTTGGGAATGGAATTGTAACTTGGGAAATGAGCAAAGAGTCATTTTTATTGTACAGGAGTTGGAATATCTCTTCAATCTATCTATTCAAAACAGTTATAAGTGTTGTGAAACAACTTTCAGTATGTTTTAAAGATTTATTAAGTGATTTATCTTAGGGAAATGTTAAACTTTGAATTGAATGTTATGATATTGCGAAGACACAAACTAGGACCAGTTGAGTACAATGTTATAAAAACTAATAAAAAAATGATGGCCAAAGCTGCAAAATTAAGACTGGAATTGTCCTTTAAGACACAATACCCCAAAAGAGTGTCCTCCACTCACACCAGAGACTTACACAAATCATACACAAATCGTACATGTCAAGAAGATGTGTTCCTTTGTGTATCATCTCCGTCATGGTCGGATCTCTCCTCCCAGTCTGTGGATTTTTGGGAGGTTTGCTGTTGTTTTATGCAGTAGCAGTGTGTCATTTAAAATGGCACTGCCAAGTCTTCCTAGCTAGAGCCTATGATTGAATTTCCAAATCCTCATTAGCAGCACTGCTTTCACTCACTGTGTCATCCACACACACACACTCATACACTGTAAAATCTCTATTCTAAAATGACTCAGAGCTTTCATCCTTTACACAGGTGTTTGCTTCTTGCCTTCTCTCCGCTGGCTTTTGGGAGAGGATGAGCACATTCTTGCTTCTTGCTCTGGAGGATTGCGCTCAACCTGCCCACATCCTTCACCGTCTTTCCTTTGCTTCATCCCTCTCTGCCTGTCTTCCTCCACTTTTATTTGTCACCATCCAGCCCACACATTTCCCTCACATATCCACAGAATTGTTCTATACACTACATAATCCCCTCTACAGTATCAAGGCCAATGGTTCACAGGTTTGTGATCTTGTTTGGCTAAGATTGAAGCTGCTCAGTTAAATTCAGACAGATACTTAATGCTGACATTGTATTTCACCCATTTTGCTTGATGTTGCTTCATGTTTCAAGTCATACCAGACCTTCATGAATGAACAGGAGAGGTTTCATTGCACTGGACTGAAAATGAGGTGTTGAAATTAGCATGTTAGCTAGACAATCTATCCATGTGTCCTGAAAATGTGGCTTTAGAACTTGTTTCTAAAATGTGGTAGCTTTGAAAACTATTATTCAGACTTAAGTAAAACATTCTGCATGTAGAGAATTTCCAATTAACAGATTTTAAAGACGTGAGGAACATTTGTTTTGATATTTTTTGCTACATAAACCCAATGACAATATCATTATTGCTTGAATGAGTGGTTTTAGGTGTAATCTCTGAAGAGCGAGCAGTGTGTCCGAGCCCGGCAGTTCCAGTTGATAAAAGGGAGATTACAAGGATGATTTACTACAGATTACACTGAGCAGCTCCACCAGTACAGTCACAGATAGTCCAACACTTACACCAGTATTAGAAACTTTAATGATCCAGTGAGTTGCAAGAAAATAAACAAATAAAATAAATTGTTTAACTGTTGGGTAATGTGATTTTTACGATTTGTTTTATGATCGTTGACAGTAGTTTTTACCCATCCATTTCCCCATAATGACAAATCCCTAAGCCTCTTAATCCGTTTTTTAATCCTTTTCATAATCACATTTTTAATGGTGAAGTGAAATAGGAAATTCAGGATGGAGTCCATATTGAGGGGATATATATATATATATATATATATTTCATGTATATAATATATGTATGTGTGTGTATATATATATGTGTGTGTATGTGTATATATATATATATATATACACACACACATGTATGTATATGTCTATATATATGCAATTAAAGGCAAGAACTAAACCAACTCTCCACTTGCACTCTTGAAGGTTACTGATAAATACAAAAATATGTCTCCTCAAGGGCATCACTTTTCTAACTTTCTATGAATATTATGGATGGACATGTCGATAAAGTATCTCCCCAAATATTTCAGTATTTCCTGGTAAAACTCTTTGAATATATGCACAACAGCTCACTCAGTTAGCTCACTACAGAAAGTTAGAACAATTTAATTTCAGTTTTACTATGTCCTCTACTAATCTCAGAAGTATCATTAAAGACTGTGGAGGAGAATTACTTTTCGATGAGACTGTGGATAATCTGGCAACAGAGAAGAGGAGCACACAAGTAAATCTGTGCAGGACAGTGACAAATCTGAAACCCCATCCATCCGCAAAATTCTTCCGAGCATATGGCCTGGCGACATCCCACTAGGCTTTTCCACTCTGCCCTGCCAAGCTAATTCAAGAGTGACTCTCCAGCAGCGATTCTATTAGCAGGCAGAACAAGAGTGCTTCCTTAAATACACCCTCTGCACTCATTGGTTCAGCTACAGAGGGAAACAAATACTTTTTTTCATGACTCCTCTTTGTAAATGCAGAGGTCTAATTTTGACGTGTGAGGAAGTGGCCTATCTAGCTTTGAGTCACTGATGGCGTTGTTGTAGGATGGCATGTT
>CM076651.1:20317039-20399753 GCA_038496675.1 Rachycentron canadum
ATGTGTATAAGAGACAGCCCCCCCCATAAGCCTCACACGGATGAGCCTTATAGATAATGAGCTGGATAATTCACTATAAATCCACTGACATTCAGTAATTCCAGAGCTTCCAGGGACCTGGGCCCCTGAGAGTCTGGGGTTGCCTGCCTTGCCTAGTCAGGGAATGTAGTTTTGTTTCTCAACTCTGAATCTTGAAGCTGCACAGCATTTTTGCTGCATTAGCTTTCCTCTTATATGAAATACAAATTCACCAGCAGCATGCTAAGTGTTTGTCTTTTCGTCTTGCTACCAAACATTGTTGATCTATAATATATATAAATCTATATATGGAACTCAGAGTTGATATAACCTTTATGTATATCCAGTCATTAAATAGAAGATTAGCATACATTATTGCCACCACATCTGAAGAGAACAGTGGGAACTCACAACACAGTACTTTACCCATGACGATCCTATGATCTCTGTTTAACTGATCTATGACATTTCTGGTTGGGTCATAACTGCAGCAGATGAATGAGCATAACCCACAGAAACAGTCATAGATTTCAGGCGAGTGGACATTAATTTCTTAACTGTGATTTCTGCTAATTATAAATCGGAATGTACAGTTTAGAAATTTCAAAAAAAGTTTTGGTTATGGATATCAGAGAAGTAGCTAAGTTTCTCTTGTACAGTTTGATTTGTCTTGTTTCTGTATCGCAGAACAAATTAAGACTGCATCCAAAATGGTTGGTCACTAGCTGCCATCTTCTTCTTCAGTATTCAAAGATCAGCTTCAAGAAAAGTCTCTGAATATAAAGTTTTTATTTTGTATTTTAAATGTCTGTTTATAAGATAGATTTGTTTGTATGCTTTGCTGTGTTGTCTCCTGTTTTGTTTGAACTCTTCACCAAAATATGTTACTAACAACTTGTGATTAAATCTAATTGCAAAACAATTTTCTATCAATCTGATTTTATCAATCTGTATTGCTCAGCATGTTGGTAACTTATCACTGTCCTGACTCAAAGTTCTTTAACGAGTGTGAGCTATTACCCAAATTCCTTATTTCATAGCTCATCATGTCCAATGTCTTCTCAGTCCCTTCAATACGCTCTACTTGAAGCTGCAGTGTGCTGCTGTCCAGCCTGCACTTGTGGTGATATCGAACAATGGATACAATATGATAGACTTCCATCAGGTGGTAGTGGGTGAGTCATTCTCTGGGCTTTTCATATATTGTAAATGTACACTTGTTCAGTCACACATCACACATCTTTTCACGTATTTTTTGATTGTTGTGTGTGGCTTGTATTTTAGGGGAGAAGGCAACTAAGAGATTTACAGTTCAGAACATTTCAAAGGACCTTTTGGATGTATCCTTTCTCTGGCACATGCATTTTTAATACAATTTTTAGAATGACTATTAGATTTATTTGTGCTGCACATCTGCGGAAGCATCTTATCTGCTTCATTAAAAAACATAGGAATTCCCTGATCAGGATTAATTCCTGGGGTGGTTTTACATTTCTCTTCAATGAATCATGTTAAATTTGTTCAAATGGCTTTCTGCAGATACCCTGTAGTATAGAGTCTGTGAGCGCTCTTTAATATAAACAAGGATCTGCCTCCACCCCAATACAACTGAGGTAAATGAAATTCAGTTCATGGTCAGAACCAGCAGTTTTCTCTCTATTTTTGTTCCTTTATTCAAAAGTGGACAGTAGAGACATGAAAAGAAAAGAGAAATACAGAAGTACAGTCCCTGGCTGAGTTTAAACTGGGGATGTTGCAGTTCATGGTCATCACCTTACTCCTGCAGCCACTGGGGTATCCCACTGAGAACAGTGGCATTAAAGTGAAATTTTATCTAATCAAACCTTCACGGTATGCATTGGGCATCGTAGTGGTGGGGACACTTTCCCCGGAGATAGATGTTGTGTTTGAAAACTTTCAATGCTGTGAGCGCTATAAATCGTATTTTGTTCACCTTTGTTGTATTTAGAAAGGGGCAGAAATCTCAGAGCTCTGGTGGCCTTGGGGCTTTAGACACTGACTGGGTAATTGCAACATTCCTGGTTCAAATCTGGCTGGAGGACTTTTGTTACATGTCAGTTGTTGCAACTACTGTCTACTCCCCACTAACCTAGAGAAACAAAGTCAGAAGTAAGCAAAAGCTGGGATTTCTTAAAACTTTACATGATTAAATACTTACTATTTACCTAGTTTGATACTGTAAAAGCAGACAAAAGTCATTGTCCTTAACAGACCGTAATCTAAATTTTATTTTATTAGTAATTTCATGTCCAGAAAGTAAATATCACAATAAAATGTGTTTTCATATCATAAATGGCTACGTGGACAAATAAATAATAATAATCACTGTTCATTGCTGCTTTTCTTTGACCACTTGCAAGCTGAGGTCATCAATGTTGGATATACATGGTCCCTTTTATCTTCTTAATGCTCTCAGATGCATAAGACCTGGAGAAAAACACACTGTGGTTCTGGCCTTCAGTCCAATGCAGGAGAAAAAGGTGGGTGAGAAGTGTATGCAGCACTGACTTATTGCTGGAAATGAAATCACCAGTGTTTTTCCCACACATGAATGACCCAGAACTGAATCCAATCCAGAACATCATGTTACATTACATCCCATGTTAATCTACAGATTGGTCTATGTACCTATGAAATGAGAAACTATATAAAAGATAATTTAGTGAATCACAACATATTAAGTAAATTAAGCAAAACATTGTCCACACATTCCACTATTCTGTAGTACTTTGAGACTCTGCAGATCCAAACCCAGCAAATGACCCTGGAGGTGACTCTGCGCGGCGTGGGTGTGGTCCCTGCTGTCACCTCATCCCACCCTGGAGGTCTCCTTGACTTTGGCTATGTGTTGGAGAAGGAGAGCAGCTCACAGGTCTTTAAGGTCAGTTAACAGTGTGTGCATCTGTGGTACTAGATAAGGATTACATCTTGTTGGTTTTGAAGAAGTCTTGTGTTGACTGTTAAGATGCGCTGATTAAGTTCATGTTTTTTGGAAGGTGGCAACCTTTTGAAATGACATTCAGTCCTGTTTTGTCTGCAGCTGCAGAACAATTCAGCAGTGGCAGTGGGTTTCAGGGCGCTGCTGGCCAGTCTCTCTCCCTCCAGGCCTCAGGGAGGAGCGGACAGTGTGCCCTTGCTGCTGGGCAGCTACACAGACTCTCAGGTGCAGCTTACTGTGGGTAAGATGTAATTTACACCAATATACCTGTGCACCTCAATAAGGTTGACTGCTTGAGTTCAGCATGGAAAAAGGACAGATCACAATGTTCATTCAACACTGAGTCCATGCTTTAACTCTCATCTAGCCCTGGATTTGTTTAACCACACATTACCCTGGTTTAAATAAGTAATTTAATGCATTACATACTGGTTCTGTCTCTTTTGTCAGTAGTTTTAGTTTAAGGGCTGTGATTTGACAAATCCATGATGCACACCATATTAAGTCCAAGTCTGTCTGTGTATAGTACAAAAGAAAAGCTTATACTATGTGTTAAATATCTGACCTATTCTCATTTACTCATCGTCTGTCACTGCAAGAGGAAGCTTTTCATGTTTTTTTTATGATCTTCAGTGGAAGTATCAATAAATACCTAAGTACCTTTTATTATGTATTAGTATTGGTTACATTTTAGCTTAACCAATACATTAGCTGTGTCAATATCTATTGGCTGATCAGTTTATTGCAGATATATCACTGTCTGTGTGTAATGTCAGCAGATAAACAGAAGTTGGAATACAGTAGGTTTGATGTATTTTAGTATCTGTGTCACAGTTACATCGTTTGTCCACTAGAGAGCACAGGCAGGATGATAATGCAACTTATCCTGCTCACTTATGTAAATAGGAATACTATCAACAGATATGTTTGTCATTGGATTTTTTGTGATATATTTATCAAGCATCAATCGTATATTTTTGTTATTCAAAATTTCTCTACTGAGCTTTAACTTTGTCTTACAGTTTTGTTCTCAGTTGAGTAACAGCATTGCTTAATACTGTGAGCATCTGATTATTACAACCAGATCATCAGATCATTGTTAAACAAGACAGGTAGTTTTAGTTCTGCCATTAATGTAGCATAAGTACTTCTAATATGGTAACTAGTTTTTCTCAAATCCAGATAAGCAAGATCTTGAAACTGTGGCATCCGACATAAAACCCATTGAGGTTACAAGATGTGGCCACAGACTGTTTCATCACTTTAACAGCTGTACTAATAACAGACATAACAGTCATAGACAGAATCATTAGAACAGTGTATTGTTTGTGTCCTGTACAGGAACTCAGAACTACAGTGGGCTGAGTGTGTTCAGTGTGGCGCCAGTAGAGGGCAGCATTGCTCCAGGACAGAGCCAGGAGATAACTGTCACATTTCAGCCTGACCACCCATCTGTCAACTATTCTGACAAACTCACCATCGAGCTCATGAATAAGGTCAGCTCAACTCCACACACACACACACTTGCACACACACCTAAACTCTTAATTTCATTTCCCAACTCAAACTCACCTTGGCCTCCGTCATTGGTTGTAAAAGACATTACATGATCCAGGCAAAGTGCTGCCCTCCTCTTGTTGTCTAAATGCATTTACTGCATTCTGTATGTCATCTATTCACTTTGGCCTCCATGATATAACAACCCTAACGCTACGTCATCTCTGTCTCTCAGAGTTCAGTGTGTGTGATGGATCTGAAGGGTGCTGCCTCTTCACATAACATGTATCTACATGGAGGAGATCTACTGACAGCTCCCATTGAATCCCTCCTCCCTCCACTGATAACCAGTCAAACTCAGCTCACAGGTAAAAAAGCCTCCATCTGCCTCTCTTATTCATTCACTGGTATAATGGAAATTATGTAGCTGGATGGACAACACAGTCTGTGTGGAAGAGCTCAATGCTGCACTGTTTATCTATGGAAATCATTTATTTAGACGTTGATTCAAGCATATTCTCTAAGATGGTGAAAGCTTCAACATGGCAGACATGCTAATCATAGCATGTTGACAGCCCATGTAATTGTCACCAGCAGTCAGATCATATTCACCACAAAATCCAATTGCGAAAATAAGCACACCTCTTTGACAAGGTTACAGTTAGTTAGTACAGTAAGTACAGTAAGTTACTAAATTGAGATGTTGGTTAATACATTAAAATTATGTCAGCAACTGAATACGACCCTGAGCTTTGCCACTATGCCACAAAGACCAACTTTGTGTTGAGAATTTGTGGTGAAGTCTGCAGCCAGTGATTTTAATTAATTTCTATACAAAATACAAAAATCAATTAGCAGTCTCTTAAACTATTAAAGAAATTGTGTAAGCCATCATATTGAACATTGTTCCAAGGGTCTATATGACTGCCTATGTCTGCTAGAGCATGCGTACAGCTGAAAAGTTATGTCCACAAGGCCTGAATGTATCAACAAATGTCAGAATATGTTTGTGTCTGCATCCAATTTAGTCTAAACAGAACCATGTGAGAATATACTGTACGTATCTGTCCTTTTAAGGTGCAGTTTAAAAATATGTTAAATATGTTTAGATACAATAACAAAAATCTATGTAAGTATGTAAAATATAATGTAATTAAATAAATGAATAATAGCCAGTGGATGCAGTCAGTGGCTTAATGAAGCTGTTTTCAGCTACAGTGGTGCTCTGAGCTAAGAGCTAACGCTGACATGCCACTATGGTACCTTCTGCTAAAATTCAGACATTTTATAATGTTTACCATGTTCATGTATGTATTAAAAGCAAAGTATTGGACCAAATGTAATTTTTGAGCTGTAGTTGAAGATTTGGAAAGTCTGTACCAAACGTCCAGTCCAAAACAAAACAGTCCATCTGATATATAATGCTAAAGGATAAGTCAAAACATCAGCAAAGTCATTAGGATTCATTCTCTGGGGAGCATGGATGCGTCCAGATTTCTAAATCACTCCATATTCTTTCTGTAAAATGATTAGCTGTGATGCAAATGAACTGTTGGTCATGTTCATTTGAAAGTGAAGTATTATTTACACATTATCTGTAGCAAAAAAACTTGTGATCCTGATGTGATCCTCTCTCTGTCTAGGAGAGTCAGAGGTGATGGAGAAGCCCAGCATCCCTGTGCTAGTGACCCTGCGGGCTAGCTGTAGCAGGGGTGCCATCACCCCAGCAGTGAGAGAGCTGCAGGTGGGCTGCATCTGCTCCAAACAAACCAGTAAGAAGGTACAGTACTGTGATGTCAACAGGGACAACAGGGGCAATAGTTTTACACAGATATGCAACTAAGAGCTTTTCATCAAGTGCACTGTAACACATCATAAGAGGGTCTGTTTGGTCATCTTTTGTGTATTTTTTCCCAGAGTGGTGAGTTTTACTGGGATAATGTGGCATCCCTTCAGCAACAGGGCTTCAGTGTGGAGCCCAGTAAGGGTGTTGTGGAGGCAAGTCACAAATGTACCATCAGTGTAAGATGGACCCCTCAGAGTGGATACAAGGTGAGGAGGAGATGATATGCGAACAAGTGGTGTCAGTTGGGATGTGATAACAACATGTGGACTTCATAACTGATGCATATCCAGTGCTGTAAATACTGTCAACATGGGAAACCTTACCACCATCAACCTTATAAATCCTGTGTTAAGATGTTTGAACTTTACTCCAGGTATCTATTTTTCAGCATACTGCACTCACTGATTTGTTGTGTGTGTATTCATGTGTGTGTGTTTTAGCCCTATGAGGTGGTGCAGACGTGTGTGCCTCTTACCTTGAAGGGGGACGAGAGGAATACTTACAGAGTCACCTTGATGGCTGTGGTCTCCACAAATGCAGACTGACCTATACAGTACCTGGATGACAGCCAGTGGGGAAATCATATACACACACACCCCAACACTGACACACTGCTGAAAGACAGGTGATCTACTGCATTTGTTGGATGTGTAACCAGCAACAAAGAATGACTTAATTATTTTTGACTTGAATCAAATTATTAAAGGCGCAAGTTTTGTCTTTGGATTTTTTTGTCATACAGTATCTATGTTCAGTGACAGCAGATAGACAACAACAATCAATAAAAATTACATTTTAAGAGAGACTTTGTTATGTTAGTCTTGTATTACAATGAACTATATTTAAAGATATGTTTATATTAGATATATTTATATTTCATGCCAGCAAGAACCAGTATAAATCACAACAGACAGCCTGAGGGATTTTATTGTAACACAAAGCTAGCATTAATATTTCAATATTATATATGTACAGTAAGTTCATCATTGAATTAAAATCATTGATGAATATTAAAACAAAATGGTCATTATCAGATTTTAAACAGTAACTAATTCTCATCAAAACACTATTTACTAGAGAACATTACACATATGGCACTGAGAATGTAAATAACTTACACAAGTATTTTTGTTGCTTTGTTGCTGAATATAATCTATTACTATAGATTGTGGTAGAGTGTGACTTTACAGTGCGGTAATAAACAACAACAGTGACGCTAAATAGCATAAACCAGTAATAACAATTGATAATATTATTAGTACTAAAAATACTAACCCTAACCCTGTCACATGAAAGCACAATAAACAAAAGGGAAACAATGAATTGCAGTAGTGGTGACATTTTATAAAAAAAAAATAAGAAAATGTTGCATTGATTTAAAGATCTGTATGCTGAGCAATATGCTTTTGGCGTTAATATGAAGCATCTATGCATTTCATTTACTCTTAATTACAGCATTTTGTTACAAAAGTAAGAATTATCTTATTAGTTTGGTTATTTGCATCAAGGGTTTTGCATGGCGAAAACTGAGCCAAAGTAACTGTATAATTAGTATTTCTGGACCTCCGTTATGGCTAAATTTTAGGCAAGACTGTAAACCTCTGGTGACTTAACTGACCCTTCACTCAAGGACAAAGCTTTGGTGGTTTATGATATTTGCCTTGAAATGAAGACATTCTTCATGCATGCTTCCACAAGGGCTTTTTTACCACTAACTCAATCCTTTTGTGAAAAACTGACTTATCAAACCCAGAGCATTCCCCATCCACCTTCTGTGGCCCAGTCATAACTCAGTGAAGCACTTGACTTTATGAGCCTACTTCCACCACCAGGGGGCGAATGTAATGCCAAGTCAGCCTGAGTCAACTGATGTAAGCCAGCAGATGTATAAAGTACATACTGTAACACTGCTGGTACTGTACACATGAAGTGAAATGTAACAGAGTTCACACTGAGGTCAAACATGGTGCAGTCTGTGAAACATGACACAGAATCTGACCAGATTAAAGTAGATGAATGATCCCAAAAAACACTGGATTGGTAGAATAACAACAGAAATTAGTCTATTGTTCAGGCATAGACCGACATTCTGACCTGTTAGTATCACAATCAGTATCTACACAACAGCTACAGTATCTATTGGCCACTTCAGTCGAAAAATGCTAGTGCAGATGTCACCTTTTGAAACCCATTGGTCATTGGTTTAAATTTGCCATTCTGGATAATCACCAAATAGGTACTTGCCATGTAATTAGTCAATTAAATAAATAGGAGAAATAAAAACAAGTGTTCTGTGTGGAACCCCCAAATTAGTTCTTTTTATAGTGAAAGGGGCAGTGAAAGAGCAATTAGACCATAATAGAAGTGTCAACTAAAGATTATAAATTATTTCACCTGATTTAGAGCATCATGGACCTGGACGTCAGTCTGCTCACAGGTTGCCACTCCCATCCAGAAGACCTGGTGGACAGGGCCCAGTGTGGAAAAACACTTGCTGCACTTAGCTACCTGGTCCTCCAGAGGTTATGGAATTTCTGGTATGTCGTGGTGTTTAAAGTGGTGAAGGGTATTTGTAGTTAAAGTAGTTTGGGAATCTGGCTAATTATCTAGGAAAGCCCAGATTCATGTTGTGTGATTTGAATCTATCTTTAGTGTCGAACACAGCTGACCTAGTTGATAGCAGAAAGTAAAATAACTACATAAATGACCACAAGTGCAAAACATGCAACATTATAGCTACAACACTCACACACATACACACAGAATTTCATCTTCATGTTAATGGGTAAATGTTGAATCTCAATTTTTGAATACTAAATATCTAATTCTATACTATTGATTGATTATTTTTCTTTTTCAAAATATGGTAACTTTAAATGTCACCATAGTCTTAAAGCTGTTAACAGAGGTCTGTCTTACAAAAAACCTTAGACTCTGTAGAAAATAAGATGTTTCTACTATCTAGGTTTTTTGCATTTGGAGATAAAACAGCAAAACACATTTTTAGTTCCTTGGGTTGTTTCCTGTTGATTGTGTAAGAAGAAAGAAATCTGAGGAACTTTACGAGGATCAAAAAAGAGTGGTATTGCCACACACCAAAAAAAACTCTCTTGACTAACTTTAAACTTCTTTTCATTTATTTTAGTGTAAAACTTTCTGCAAGTGGAAGAGCAAGCAAAGACTTGCTCATGTTTGCTTGTCAGTCACAGAAGAACAGAGGACAGCTGTGACAGACTGTGGAGCAGTGGCTCTGACAGATGAACTGATGCACTCTGCCCCTTCTTCAAATGTCGTGCACTAAATGTATTCTTTTGAGGTGATTTTAAAGGGTGGGGTATAACTCAAAAACAGTTGAATTTCCAGCGCTTAGGTCAGATTTGATGAGTCTGCATTATGCATTACTTGTAGTTAATTCATCAATTTATCTGTGAATTAGCTAATTACTTACAATAACCACTTTTCACTAACTATTGGACCTGCTCATCCATTCATTTTAAGTGATTATTCCAACTGTTTATGTATTAACTGTGTCTTTTTCCAAGACCTTTTAGCGGTCAGCCTATTGGAACTGGTAGCTCAGTGGTTATTATGACAATAACTTTACTAAAGCATTACACTAATATGTAATTTTATTCAGGAAGATATTTGATTAAATCATTAATGCTTTTTCATCACATTTGAATCATTCAATTCTCACAGAGATAAGAGCTCTCTGAGTGGTATGCTACTGTATGTGAAGTATGCCCTGTGTACATGTATAACAGCAGATGTCAGTAATGCCTCGAAACAGACCAATGGGGTCTGACCTCTCTCGGAGATACATGCCGTAAGCATTTATCAGAGATTGTAGGAGATTATGCTAAATCAGATTACTGTACCCTAACCTGCCTATAAAAAGCAAGGTCATTATGAGCTTAGCCTCATGTAATGTCATTCGTTTTATGAAACGTATGAGATCATATTAGGCAATATTTGTGTTGCCATTTTGCCTCTTTTTCTAATCTGATTTCTCCTCTGATCTATCGCTAATACTATGAGATAGTGCTACTTATGGTCCCCGCTCTACTGACGAGTGCATGGTGTGTGTTTGTGTGTGTGTGTGTGTGTGTGTGTGTGTGTGTGTGTGTTTGTCCATCTCCCCTGCCTGTCTATCTGTTGCTGTATGAGCAGTCAGTGAATTTGACTATACTAAATCAATTCAGGGCAGTGAAAATGCTCGTAACAGTCATCTTTCTTGCAGGTGATGCCCGGGGATTTGATTTTAACTGCATTAAAACACACAGCAGAAGTTATTTGCAACTATATAAATGGACACATATGTGATACACTCAAACAGTAAGGAAAAATATTCAAGTTAAATAATAGTAATAATAATGGTAATGATTTGTGAACATTAATAATGAGAAATAACACTTTTACAGCCATTTTATTTGTGGATTGCAAAGTACATCAAGGTGTGGACTGCTCTCTTTCCACTCTCCTCATCAAAAGCCTGGCTGGAGACAATAAGCTTTCTCCCCTGGGTTGTCTGAAGCTGTGCTAAAGAAGCTTCACAACAAATCTCAGCAGCATTAACCTGGGCAGATGAGTCCCGGTGGAAACCCACACCTAGAACACTGTCTGATACACAGACACACACACACACAGGGGCAGTGTTCTCAGCTCATCCAGTGTTTATCTACCTCTGTTTATAAGTTAAACAAATAAAAAAAAGACATAAAATATGAACTCCTACATGTGCACCTGAGTTAATGAGTGTTGGTGGCATTACACTGCATGCGTGCACACACACCCCCATACATTACTGCACAGTTACTGTGGGGAATGCTCCTCTTTTAGGTGCACTAATGTGGATAGCAGGCCAGCTTCCTCCTTCATGTTTGAAGTTAACATACAAACACATGATAATTTTACCTGGCTGGCTTTTACAGTTATTTCGATTTCAAATTTCTCCTTCATCGCAGCATTTTTTTGTTTGTGTGGAAAAATATACATTGACATTTCAGATTCAGTGTGATATAAAGTGATTGTTACCAATATAACATTCTATTTAAACTAAGCCACAACAGTGACTGCCAATATAAAATGTAAATGTAAAGAGACAATAGCAAAACACATCTGACACAAACAATACATCCCCAAATGCGGGGGCTACAATAGGCAGTACTCTCTTAGGAGCTTCCTTCAGCCAAACTAGAACTGATGCTGATGCCGTCTTCCCCCATTGGACCAAGTCCATATCCACTTTGTTGTCCCAGAAGATGTCAAAGTGTTCCATGTCTCCAAGTAACACCTCAACCCGCTGAGCATTAACACCTCCTCTGAGCACTCTACCTAGACTACTAGAGATAATGATAAAGTCACCTGTGTGCTGTAGTGATCGTTCATCCACAAACAGTCAGCACGGGAATACTGGGACATCAGTTCATGAACCATAAATTATGGCAAAGTCTGTATCCTAAGAATTTTTTTTTTTTTTAATCCTACTATTGGCAGGTTATATTGATCAAATAGTGAAAGACTGATGACAGTCAAGGAATTAGTAATTGATCTATATAAATTATTCAACACAGAAAAGTCTTTCAGATTAAATTATGGCGATTATTTCTGAGATTTTAATCTTCACAGTAAAACTACGAGAGAATTTAGTTGCAAAAAAGGTATATTGTTTTGAATGTACATGTATTGAAGTAGTGTTTTGAATGCATGCTGTTAGGAAGGTACGGGTACTTCTGTAGTTAAATTTGTGGCACAGTCTGGTTTGAATTGCAAATGAGACAGCAACTTGCTTGAAGTAAAAGTTGTATTGAAATGAATGTCATATTTTCCTGGAGTTCACAAACACGTTCATAGACACACAAAGTTACTTACTAGGCCATAAACAGCCTATCCAATTTAGTAGGAGCGCAACTATTTGGGATTTAATGATTTGGAGTATATAATGTGTCCGAGGAGAAAAAAAAATGGTAAAACCATAAGTTTATACAACATAGATTTTAAAAAATAAAATAAAATGATTCCTCGTAAATAATTAGTGAAAGTGTCCCTAAACAGTAGAAGTAGAAGTAGAAGTCCAGTTTCAGTATAACTAATATATATGTATAATAAGCATGAACGTTGCCTGGTGTGTAGACAGACTGTTGTTTTCACACATGTTGACATAGAAAATCCTCATTCACGCGCCACATGCTGATTCTAACTTTGTTAAAGAACAAAGTTGTGTGATTAAAAGCAGTGTTTTGTCAGGTAAATGTTATCTAGGTGTGCTGCTGTTACCAAAGATGGCAGTATTTCCTGATCTGTTGGAGTGGTCGCCGACCCTTCGCCGTGCGTTGTGACGCTGCCGTAACGTGGGGTTTCCCAGACCTGAGTGCAGGGTTACCGCGCCCATCTCTGCTGTTTGATGGCTGGAGGAAGAAGCGACTGAGATCCTGGCGTGAAGGAAGAAAAAAAAGAGGGACAACGACGGTGGGAAAGACAAGAAGGGATTTTTGCTTTGAGTTGGAGTTTGCGTTGAAACGGAAGAACGCTCAATCGGGACTCTGACACGTCTATCTGGGTGAAACACCGCCTTGTCTCTGCGCCTCTGTGCCGGTGTGTCTCCCCCCTCGGCGGGTCAAAAACTGGGTTCGGGGAGTGCCGCTCCTCGGTAGCTAAACTAGCTAAATCTGAGCGCCTGGGCGGAGAGGAGAGACAAGATTTTGCTGTTTCCAGTCAATGTGATATAAACAACGGATACCTTCGACTGAAAGCGGGTAAGGATATGTACTGTTATTTGAAATTGCGCTTCAGGAAATGCATTAAGTGTCTGTGCAGTTGGCTAGCCTGTCGAGCAGAGAAGATGAACGAAAGGGGTTAACTTGGTTGAGTAGCTCCTCCGTTTGAGTTAGCTGCTGTTAGCCTGCTGCTAGCTAGTCGTAGCTGCCAAGAGAGTGGGTGTGGGCCACTGTTGGATAAACTTAACGCACTGCGTTCACCCAGGTGTCCATTAACTAAAACAATATTGAACTACATTTATTTCTAATTGTTCTATCCCGCAACCAGGTAGTAAATGGGTACCTCAAATGTTAAAAAGCAGGTTAGTTGGTGACAGCTCGGTAGGTTAGCCAGCACCCCTCTCCAACGTCCGGGTGTCTTTCTCCCTCTCAAGAAACTGTCTAGGTAAAACTGTATCGGCTGTGATTTAGTAGTCCAGTACTACTTAAATATGGGGTTCAACCAAGGCGTCATATTTATCCCAGTAATTGCCAACATTTTGGATCTGTACGGCAGCTCAAAAAATTTTCACGTCTTCGCTTCGTGGATGGCAAATGATTACCAGGGCTAATTGGTCGTACATTTGCCATTCTCAGTTTATTGTTGACAAACCGTAGGCGAGCTGTTTAAGGTGATTACATGGTTGCAACTTCTTACACTTGCATAACTCAAGCCAACGCGAAGAGAGCTTGGATTTTCTTCCACTCGTGTTGAAAATTTGTAGCATCATGCAATTGTCAAGGAAGGGAGTCTAAAAATGGCTACTTCACCAACAGAATCACCACCACCCCCACTACTCTGTAGCCAGTCCATACAAGTTAGCCAGCAGTGGCCACAGCCTACGTTTCCAGCCTGGTATGGCTGATCTGGGTGTGTATATCCCGAACATGGCAGCCAGAACAATTTGCCTGTATCCGTTATGAACATGAAGGGTGTTGTTGTTGATTGCCGCTTTTATGTAAAACTCGTGCATCGGAGCGCTAATATTTGCCTTGTTAAAATTATTTACGTAATGCCGAATATCTCAGCTGTGGACACTTATTGGGCCGAGCGTGTTTGAACGGGCTGGTTGAACTCACAGCGTTTAATTCAGCGAATCGAAACCAAACCATCACGGATTAAAGCTACTGTATGTCTCAGCTAACGTTATATGTTAACATTCCCACGTTTAGTCTGCAGAGTCAGCCAGCCAGCCATACACTGATTGTGCTGAAAGGGAAATGGCAAATTCGTTTGCGCGGTTGATCCTTAGACTACAGAAAGCACAGAAATAATACATTTGCACATATTGCCAAGTGGTGACACAGCTGTAAGATCGCATGGGGAAAATGGCAATAAGCGCCGCTGTGGACCTGTTAGTGGCAATAGCCATTTTAGTTTCACGAGTGCCAAACCAGCGTCAGTTTGCGAGCTCACGGTTCGGCCTTAATTTGAACTTCTTCTTTTAATGACGTGAAACTGAGATTGTCTAATTGGATTTTGACAATCTGTTTATCTCGATCACGGGTCTGTTGCAGGGCGAGTTAGCTACAGTCACCATGCCCCACCGGGCCGCGCTGCTCCATGTATTTCAAGCTCTGGCCCGGAAAACGGGCACGTTTTAATCTCCAATGAAGCATCAAATCCTAGTCAGCACACCAACATAAGGTGTTAAAGTAGAAGGGAGGAATCCAGAGATTTTTATTTAGTGGTAGACATTTCGAAAGATGGTTTAGCAACGAGCCAGACGTGCTGTCGCAGGAAGCCGAGCTGAGCGCCTCCTCCAGCACCGAGGCAAGAAATATGTAGCATAGCGCTTTGACGAAGTTATTGGCAGTGTTAAGATTTAGCATCTAAAGAATTCATTTCTGAAAAGAGTCGATTTCTCTTAGTTTCAGGATTTTTTCATCGTTTCTTAAAAGAGCTATTTGTATTTACTGGTTCACAAAGATGAATTCATTTTGCCAGTGTGCCCCCTCCCTCCGCCTCCTCGAATGAATGGGTTCCTGTATTCAGGGCCCAAGCAGCTGCAATGAACAAGATGGCGTTCAAAGCCTTTTTCATCACCGCTTTTTCTCAGACTGAGAGAGACAGCTGCCGAGCATCGGATGGGTTCAGGCTTGGCAGGAAAGATTTCTTTGATTTTTTTATTTATTTATTTATTTTTAAAATTTATTTATTTTAATTTTTTTCCCCTCCCCCCTATCGAAAAAATGTACAGCATGTATTTGTATTAAAAACGTTTTAAAACTGATGCCATTCCTGGTCAGATGAATCTAATATGTGCACCTTAGATACAGGACAACATGGTGGGGAAGGGGTGTTGTACATCTTGACTATGAACCTGAGTACCAGGGAACATGGATTTATGATAAATGTTAGTGATTTATAACAAATATGCATTACTTTTATATTTCATCTAATTTGAAGCATCTGTAACCATACTTCAGAAAATGGGCTTTTTCTTAATTTTTACTGGAAGTCACAATTAACTGTTAGTAAATTGTTTTAAAAACAAGTCAATAATTGTTAAATAAAATTTAGGTAGAGGTTTTGGAGATATTTTTCCCAATTTATTTTTCTTATATTATTATTTATTCAACTCAGAGACTTTACCTTTCCTCAACATTACATGCTTTATTTTGTCTTGCTTGAGTTCATATACACACTCACGTGTGTGTGTTTCATGCTTTATTGTGGCTATGTAGCTTATGGGTTAGGGTTGAAATTCAAAATGACACTGTTTCTTGTCAAATTTACATTTAATTGACCCAACTCTTCCAATGCTGATCTTTTTCTGTTCTCTCATTACTAACAGTAACTGCCGTTTCAGTATCTCAATTTAACTGAAATGTAAGATTTTGCTGTGATTTATCACATTTATACTTTTTTTTTTTTTTTTTTTAAAGCAACAACCTGTGACCACATCCAATAGCATCCAGTTTTTCAACTAAGCATAAAACATTCAATTTAATGTCAGCTATATTGTGTGTTCTGGGTGCTACCCACACTGTATTAACATCTACAATGTATTTGGCAGTCTGTACGGTAGTCCTGATGGACAGTGATGGCATAATCTGCAGGTATTTCCAAAAATTGCGTTGATTTTTATGGCATGATACAAGTGGTGTATGACAAGCTCGTCTGACTGTAAAGTGTTTCTGAAGGACATTTGTCCCTTGGTTTGTGGACAACAGAGCTAGTTAGTAGGATGAGTGTCGTCGCCATATAATGACCATGTGTTTAAAACCTGTACTCATTAGTTGTTCGAGTGTGTGTGGAGGGGGGCTTTTGTTTTTAAATAAGGACTTTCATCCTGCTCATGCATTTTTTTTTTTAATCTGCAAGTGCAGGATATGAATGGGATTAAATTCTTAGTCTGTGGATTTCACTCATTGGGATTATATGGCTTTGGTCAGTGATAGTGCTGATTTTTCTTCACCTCGGATATAATCCTGTTTTTAACTGTGCATCCACTAGACATCCTGAAAAGCCAGAATTAGATGAGTAGCTTTGCAAACAAATATATGAACAAAACATTTTCTTTTTTCTATTGAGTATCCAGCTCTGTTACTGCAGATACATTTTATAAATATTTTGACTATTCACATATAAATACAGGTGCTAAGGTACATGCATCTCTAACTTGTAATACTGTGCATTACCTTGTCCAGTGAACGATGCACAAAAAACATGCAAAGGTAAGTGTAGTAATAGCTGCCATAATATGCTTCTACTCATTTAACTGTGGGGAAAGAACGGCACATACTTATCTATCATGGTAATTTATAATATAGGGTGGTGTATCATAACAAGACTTGAATGAACAGGGCTCCACTGAATTCACATGAACCCCAGCGACTAGCAGCTGCTCAGAAAACAAATCTGAAAGCTTTTCAGTGTGAACCCATAAATTCTGCAGTTTGAAATATCAACATCCAGTGAGCTCATATCTTGGGGCAGTCCCATGCATTGGTTAAAATCCCCATTTTTGAGTGTGCATATCAGCACTATGCCCTTTTTCATAACAAGAAGTGCATGTGTGACATGCTTATTAACATTAGCAAAAGCAGACAACATGACTTCAGGTGGTCAACTCTTTTTTCTGTATTGGTGCAGTCTTTTTTTTGTTTGTTTGTTTTTGAAGCATAGTTAATAATATACATCTTTTGTATTGGCCTCTAAGTACTATATTTCCATTCAGGATTGCCTTATCAACAGTGTTGCCAAACATGCTCTAAGCAGCCAAGGTACCATGACACAATTAACATTTTGCTGTTTTATTACCTAGTTTATTGAGAGTTTAAGGTTGTCATTTTAGGTGATAACACTTTGAGGTTTCTCCAGAGGCAGAACTGTTGTCTTTCTATCCAACTTTTATTACCAAAACAACAGCTAACATTTAGTTAACTCAACAAAACTAATTGTGCCAATTCAGGGAAGTGGGCTGTCATTTCCTAAAAGACTGCCATATGATTGGTGAGAAATAACTTCCTCTGTTTGGTTTGATCGGTTGTTAATACATTGTCTAGCAAAATCAATTTTCAACAGTATAATTTCTTATTGAGGAATTGTTTCCGTTGTGTTCAGTGGTTTGATTGTTTGTAGAACCAATTTCAAAACACTGTGCATAAAATGTAAAGAAAGAACTGTCATATTATTGTTAAACCTAAGTCAGGTGAAATTACATCTGTTTTATCCAACCCACAAACACATTTACAAGTCACTCATGTCTATTACCACAGGAAAGCATAAAGAGGTACTGATTTTTGGATGTAACTTCAGATGTGTGACCATATCAAGTTGTAGAGTGCATAGGATGCAAATATAATGTAATCAAAATGTATGGCACACTGATATTTTTCATATGTACATAGTTTTGTAATTAACTGTACAGAGAGTCATTTTGCAATTAGGTATGAGCCAAAAAATGTACATAGAGCTCACTTTTTATAGTAAGTCCCCTGAGTCTCCAAATAAATTGAATCAGTTTGTCTTCGCTTTTTGTTTCTCCTGCTATGCCAGAGAGTAAAATACCATAAGTACGAACCCCAAATTTTACATAGTTTTTAAAGCTGTTAAACACAATGAAAGTTAACTTCGTAAACGCTTTTGCTGTGGTTGCAAAAAAAGTGACCATATCCTAGCGTTCAGAGGTCGTAGCATCGAAAAGGCGTAGTGCTGTATATAAAGCACATTAGAGGTTCAATGCCATTGTAACCATCTAAATGATTATGAACAGGGCCTATTTGAACATGTTCTTAAGGGAAAACTGTGGCATGTCACCCTGCTGTGGTTAAGTATCTAACCACTAAGCTTTCTGTAAAACATATTTTCCTAATTCCTTATCACATCAATTTAGAGCAAGTGCTTAAGATACAACACCCTGGACCGCATGTCTGCTAATAGATGGCGCGTTGACTTATCCATTGCTCTGCTCTTGAATGCAGAGGTCTCTTCTTCCACAATGGTATCTTCACCAATTAATATTTGTTTCTTAACTTAAATGGAACTATTAGTGATGACCTCTGCATTAGGTCTGTGTATTATGGTTAAACAATTTAAATCCCTTTTCCTCGTTACTCTTTGTTTTTTCTGTAGGAAGCTTAGATTGATCAGGATGTGTGCTGCACATCTACAGACAAATGTAGGGCTAAAGATGTGTAATTGTGTCAGTAAAGTTCTGTTTTTTAGCAATACTCGCGTCTCTCAGCCCTTGAATATCCGTATCCAGTGGTACTGATCATCAGTCTAGCTGTATTAGTTATATACATACACTTCTCCAGCTCTAGGTTTTATTTTGAACTACAAGTGCCAGTGGAAGGCTTAGGGCTACAGTATACCGTTTTCAAAAGCAAATTTATATGTTCTCTTTGAACGTGGCATTAACTGGCATTGGCAAACGGCAGTACACTCACAACAAGATGTCTTTCCCTGTACACCGGAACAAGGTGTAGTTCGTGCGTTGCAGTGAATGGGCGATGCTGGAAATAATCTTTTTTAAAAAATTCAATTCAATGATTTGAAATCGATACAGTAACTTTTCATTTTAACTTTCAACTTTTTAAAAATTTTCAAAATTAAACCAGTGCGACTGTGAAATAAATACTTGGATACTGGACAGTGCAGATGACCCTAATTTTCTCTTAGGGAGAAATTAATTATAGATACAAACAAGTAATCACAACAATACAATACAACATACATATATATGCACAATACATTCACCTTTTATTAAAAGTGCAACCAACATTTCTTCAGGTTGAATGAACAGTAGGTTAACCTAATACTTCCACTCTTGCACAGGGGACCTCAAATGTGGCTTAAAAATCTCTCCTTCCACTTCGTTTTGTTGTCGTCTTTGGTGCTGCTGGTGCATGTCTGACGTCACACACAGGGAGAGTAAATCAGAGTAACGTTTAACATTTCTTCACTATTAAAAGTGCTAAAAACACAACCATATAGAGGTTAGTCGTGCTTAAATACAATGTGCAAATTCTTAGTATCTATACAATCGATTATTTACCTTGCAAATCAATTTTAGATCAATGCACATCGCTTTCGAATTGTATACACCTATCGATGTAGATTGATCGTAGGAATATAAAGCGATGTGGTCGAATCGTTACACCCCTATTATCAAACATGGTTTATTCACATTTTTAAAAAATGATAGCACAAGTGTTGACTGTACTAAAAGTAAAATCTAATATAGGAAGTAGAAACAAAACCCTGGCATGTTCCAATCACAGGAACTTTTTCAGGATCAATGGAAATGTTTTAGGAACTTGGATCTTTACCTGCAGGCTATTTAGAGAAGCCTAGGTCTGAGCAATAGTCTTAACAGAAAGTCCCTACACCAGAGCTAGTATTTCATAATGATCCTAATGTTGTTTTGAGTGATGGTGAAGGTCAAACACAAAACCCAGAGCTGTTACAATTTGTGTACAGCATTCAGTCACACTAACAGTGAACAAGTGAGGTAATGTTTTATTTCATGTCAAATGTATTGCAGACACCAGATAGTGGGGTATTGCAGATTTCTATACATGCCAGTTACTTTACAACTCCCTTTTTAATGAATCTTCATGTAGAGGTACATTTGTGATAAATCCAGTCCAACATCTATCTATCTATCTATCTATCTATCTATCTATCTATCTATCTATCCATTATCCATCCATCCATCCATCCATCCCTCCCTATTTACCTGAGAGATGCTAGATGATTTAATGTGTTAATTAACATGTGACTTAGTGTAATGGTCTTGGCCATTCTGGAAGCTGACTCTTGTTTCCAGTTTGTTGGGCATTGGCATAATAACTGAATTTAGGGTATTTGGAAACATGTATGAATGTAACTCTTCCCATGACATGTTAACCAATAGCAATTGTTCATTGGGGTAGTAAATGATGTGAAAGTTGTGGCTGGTGGCCTCAAGTGTTTGTATATTTACTGGTAAACACCACAGTGTTGACATTTAATGTAGTATACTTCACTAATTACTGTGAAGTAATGCTACCTTCTTGCTGCGCAAGCCCACCAATAACCACTTCTTCCAGCCACATGCATGTGTCTACTTATTCCATGTCTAAGTTGTAAGGCAAAAGGCAGACAATCAGTTCATTCACCTTGACTCATTAACAGAGGGATCATCAGAGGAGAGTTTAAGGACTCTGGGAGGTCCTATTATTCGTAGTTGGCCAAATGCACACGCTTCAGATATCTTTTGGTTTAACTGTAATTTCTCCCTCCTTTTTAACCCCATTCAGACACAGAGGTAGTTTTAAGTCTGTTGAGCTACTCCACAGACAGGAGTCTCAGCCAATAACCAGAGATTAACCTGTGACAACTTGACACATAAATGTGTCCAGCACAAGTTGAATACCCATTCATTAGACTCGCATTGTATACAGACCTGCCGTATAAAGGGGTAATGTCTCCTCACCTGATGTGAGTTTCCAAATTCCTTTCCTCTTCTATTCATCAATAAAGCACTGGAAATATGTAAACAATATTTGATATGGAGTTGATATGTTTAAGTTGCAACTTTTGGGAACCATCATAAAATAAATTTTAAAAAAAGGTGACAAGAAGATGTTTGCCAAATATGTCTTTTAACAATTTCTCTTTAGACCCACTTTTGACCTGTTATTATAAAAGGCTTTTGTACAAAAACACACTCAACATTTGTGTTCCTGAATCTCTGTTTTGCAAAGCACCCTTGTCTATTTGTCTATTTCATTGTGATTTGCTTTTTTTTTTCTCCCCGAGCTATCCCCTGGGTCAACATTACAAAGGAAATTCTACCTGATGTTTGCACAGTGTGTAGACTTGTGTGTAGTTTGACTGTGGGTGCTGTTACGTATCCATAGTTTGTCACCACTGGCCAAAAGGTCTTAGCCAATGTTTTGAATAGTCAAAGTAAGTGGCACCAGGGCTGCTTAATGACCCACACACAAGCCTGTCACCACTCAGACATGGTGTAACCCTGCCGAAAGCCCATCACAGGCCCAGTGAGTACTTAACATGCCAACATCTGCTCTGCTTTGTATAGAGACCGCTTCTGTGTCTATTTACATTCTAGCCCTTACATTTGACTGCCACAGGGAAAATGTGACCAAACCTGAATCCCAAGATGACAGGGAAAAGACTGCCAGTATTAGTGAGATTTCTTCCTCTTTTAAACGAGAAAGGCCATAGTCATTTGAGCAAAAGAGTGGACTAGTTGTCATGTGACTCTTCACACACACTTGCTTCTCTTTTGGAAGCTTGGAGAGAAAGCATGGGGGGAGGGGTATGATTATTAATGCAATCAAAGGAGTGTATTTTATGTTTTAAAAAAAAGTCATGCTTTTGGCTTTGGGCTAGCCTGACCTTCTTTGCTTTTTTTCCTTTCCTTTTTTAATCTAACTCATTCATTTCTCTGTATGAAAAGCTGGTTGTGTAGCCATCCAGAGCACAAAACATACCTTTGTTAATGTATGTCACTTGTTTTTTTTTTTCTTTTTTTGTTTTTTTTTGGCCGACCAACACTACCGCTGGGCTGTGGAATCTGTTTGGCTTCTGCCTTGTTTTGAGATATGCTTTGCTTTTTTTTTTTTTTTTTTTTTCCCCCCCATGTTTCTGTGTTGTGATGGTCAGAAGATTGTATTACACACCAGCTCGGACTTAATAATACTGTCAGATATTTGTTGTTTTCATTTAGCTTTATTGGCCTGGTTTTAATTACTTGTTTTACAATAGTCAGTGTCTACTTTTCCTACCAACAATGCACCATGTCTAGTCAGCACACCGCATCATGGAATGTTTTACTAATCAATCAATTAAACTCTACTGTCAGTCCCATTGATGTTGTGTCCCCTATCACCAGACATTACCGACAGCAGGCAGTCACACACTGATAGCACACACACAAAATTGTGCCCAGTTAAAGGGACAGTTTAATCAATTTCCATATCTAGCTTAAGTTACATTTGTGCAGCTGTGTTTCTGTTTGAGCCTCTAAATCAAGCATTGATTCCTACCTTTGTTTCAGTTGAAATTTAAAAATTCAATCAAATAAAATAAAAAGAGAAATTAAACCCACATTGGCATGTTTTACATTACACAAAATGTTACATTTTTATAACAGAAAGATATCAGGAAGGCAACAGTAGGTAGTGGGCTGTAGCACTATCAATTAAAGTCTTTTGGACCCTCAACCATGTCAAAGCTTCGGTCACGGGATCTAAGAACAGGATTATATTTTTGGAAGAGTAAATTGCAATAGGTGTAATTTGTTACACTAACAGTAACATTGAGGCAATGAACAAACTTGGTGATGAAGGCAGCAGCATCTTGAGGTAACACCTGTAGTCAATAGATAATGAGCCAACAGATCCTTTCTTTTAAGTCTGGTATAATTATTAACACTGGTGTTGTCACAAGTTTATTACCCGTTGGGAAAATTTCTACTCTGTGGCATCCCGAGCAACTGTGCCTTGTTTCATTGAGAGTATGTTGTTTTTCTTACACTTTTAGGTGGTGTGACTCTTGTCCAGGAAATGCAAGGGTTTCACCATACAGTTATTGCCCCTGGCTCCAAGTCCGCTGATGTGGAAAGGTTTTTGTGTCACGCATACAGCTAGTGTGTCCTGTAAAAATGTTTTTTTCTTAAGCCAGCCCTTTAAGAATAACTGAATAATGAAACCACCTTTCTGGTACAATTCCTCTGTACAAAACTATTTAGAAAAGAGGTAAAGGTAAGAAAGTTAGACAATTGCTGTGCTGTACTATTTCATTTTGCACATAAACTGAGCAGAATATCATCATTGCAACTATGTCAGCTTATGCATACTCATTTGTAGCCCCAGGATTTTGCCCCACTTTCAGTAATGCAAAATGGGTTATGGAGCCAGAGGCTGTTCATTTTTACTTCAGCCATTCTTCTTGAGACTCATAAGGAATCATAAATCCACCTACTCCTCAGACATTGATTTAAAAAAAAAAAAAAAAAAAAAAAGTTTGTCAACCTGCTTTTTGCTTTCTGTATGTCATTAAGAATACATGACAGAGTACATGGCAAAGTACAAACTGTCACACTGTTGCCTGGCCAACCACTCAAACATCCCAAATGAATGACATAGTTGTTCAGACTGTGGCCACTTTTGTTAGTCCTGTCACTTAACTATTTTTACCTCCCCCATGGAGGTCTGGTTTTCACTTGTGTCTGGTTTGTTTGTTTGTCAGCAGGATTATACAAAAAGTACTCGGTAGAGGGATGGGGCGTGGGACATTGCATCTGTTTAAAGGGGCATGTCAAGGACTTTACCCTTTAATATGGGGCAAAAAGGAAATAAAAAAGGGGCAATTTTTCATTGTTTTCTGATGTTTAACTGACTAAATGATTAATTTTAATTTAATTTGTTAAAAAAAAAACAATCAAAATATTAGTCAATAATGAAAATAATTAGTTGCAGTCTTATATGTTTTAGACTTGTGTGGCAGTATTTTTGTATTTCCTTTTACAGTGTTTTCTTGGTTGTGTATGGCTAAACTCTTTCTAAGCTCTCACTATGACCCATAATTGCAGTGTCTATTTGACACTCAAAGATATATCTTAAATCCATCCCGTGTGATACGTCTGAGCGATTGAGTTTGAAGTTGGGACTACATTTTTAACTGATAAGAACTGTGTCCAACTACACAAAATGGCACCTGGGTTATGTAAAAACTAATTATTCTACAGTATTTCCCAACCAAGTGAACAATGGCTGTGATCACAATTTCTCCTTGAGTAAAGATGCATTTGAGCAGTTTGGCATGTGGCATTAAAGGGGAAAAAATGTTTATACACAAATTACAGTTCATTTCACAGTATATTCTTTCATATTGAAGGCAGACAAGAAGAGTTAAGATTCACCTTCTCTTGTACAGTGCTGCAGTTGCCCTCAGTTTAGTACGAAAACACCAGTGAGAGAGGATATATGTGCTAGAAAGAATGACAAAGTGAGTGAGTGAGATTGGATGGGGCTTTTAAGAAATGTCCAGGAGCAATCTCCTTCTGTCTTCTGTCTCTTACTGCACCATCAGCCCCCTTGTTCCTGCCTTCTTTGTGACCTGGTTGTGTTTCAGCTACATTTACCATGCATCACTTCCCCACAGCACTAGATGGACCCTCACACACCAACCAGACCAGAAAAAAGGAGGAAAAAAAGCACTTACACTTGTAGTATCATTTGGACTGTTTTATTATTATTTATTAATTAAAACTGACACAAAATAATGTTTTTATCAGGAGTTCTGATCTGACCTTAGTGGTATTACCACAGATTTTTTGTCCTTTCATATTGAATAACTGCCAGTGCTGAAGATGATCTGATTGTTGTACGTTTCTGCATCATCCAGCTGTACAGCTCACATTCAGTTAAAGAAGGGCTAGTGACAGAAAGGTCTGTCGAGGATCTCTCTCCCTCTCTCTCGCTCTATCCATCATTTAGAGGTGTAGTCAACCTCTGAAAAGTAGAGGATAGAAAGGAGATCATTAAGCCAACACAATCCATCAATATGCCTGGAGATTTGGATCAGGGAGGCTTACTGTTATAAACTGCTAGCTGTTTTATTTTAGCAATTGCTTTGAATGGTCATATAACAATATGACCAGTTTGGTAGGTAAAGCTGGAAGTGCTGAGGTACACAAGAGATTTGCCTAACTTGGAAGTGAGAGAACACAGGGGTGGGAGAACACTTTTAAATATTGCAAAGTGTTTTCTTCCACTGGATGGATGGACAGAGAGGAGAAAAAGTAAGGTGGTTTCCTTCTAGACAGAGTGCTTTTCTAAAAGCTGTGTGGTCCCATTGTAACACAGGAATAGGGGTTTTATAGCCATCTGCCATATAGCCATTCTGGCGGTGACCTAGGTGCAATATGTGTGACCGTTTAAATAAAAGATGACACACAACAAACACAAAATAGCTTCTTGTACGCAACTTTTCATGGTTTGATGAAGTCTGAATGGGATCCACTAACATCATTTTTTTCTAGTCAGGTTTCTCTTCCCAGGCGCTCGCATCATCAGATAGGAATAATATTTTTCTTTTTCTAACTTTCAGATTTGAATTTCTTTCATACACATCTTGTGCTGTCACAACAACGACACTGTTTTAACACAGCCTGCATTTCCAAACCAATTGCAGCGTTTATCTCTAAATGAAACTGGTCACAGAGAGAGTGATGCAAAGTAGATGGCTTTCAAGAAGCTAACTGTGAGAATTTGTTTTCATATAAGTACATACAAGTAAGATCAGTAGTCTACAGAAATATTACATTTAAATAAAGCTTGCTTTCCTCCATTGTATGATCTCCAAACTAAAATGGGACACAACAGAAACCAAGCAAATGTGATGAATATGTCATATTTATCATCAAGTACAAAGCATACATTTTCCGAGCACCGAGAACACCATACCATTAGAAATCAAATAATATAAGATTATAATATCATGATTATAGGGACCAAAACAATTGTGGTGAAATAATAAATAAGTAATAAAACACAACCTGAAATCATTTCAGCAAGTAAACATTTAATTTAAACATTAAAATAACATTGAAAACACATCTGTGTTACAGATGAGGACAAGGGACCAGTAGCAGTACTGGCTTTGTCTGCTTCACGCCCAATTTGCAAGCAAGAGAATTGCTCATTTATTGCCAATATTATCATTATATTATTACTATTGTCTGTGCTGTTACGTCCTTCAGAACAGATACTGTCACCTGTCCACCGAACTGAGGCAGTTTTGCACTGGGGGATGACGGAGTAAGCCGCATCCCTGAAATAAGTTTCAAAAACACATAATCGCCAACCAAAGCATCTCACACTGATGTTCAGTGGCTGTGTGTGAGCTTTGTGTGCATGCGATGATATCATTCTGAACAGAAAAGTAAACTCTCCATGCAGTGTAAAATGAGTCAAATGCCTTTGTAGGCTTTTATTTTCATTAGAAAACTCTATGGAGGACTGCTATCACTGCCTTCCACCATGTTTTTACTGCCACAAAACAAACCCACATTTGTATGGCGGACTGCTGCTGATTGATGCCGTAAGTTATGGTTATAATTAAAATTTTAACCGTACCACTTTCCGCTGGGAAATTCTACTCTCATTGGCCATGACCTCCCTTCACTCATAAGTCTTTACTCATGGCATGGATTCCTCAGATTGTTGGAAACTTTCCTTTGAAGTTCTTCTCCATGTCGACATTATTGCGTCATGAAAAACTTTTGTTCTACCACATCACAAAGGTTTTCCATTGGATTCAGATCTGGTGAGGAGAGCATTGACATTCACTGAACTCAGTCATGTTGATGTAACCCGCTAAACATGGCTTTTGCTTTGACGTGGTGTAAGAAATCGGTGCAACTATCATGTTGCAAATTGCATTTAAACAATGATTGTTATGAAGGGGCTAAAAATGCCACAAAAAACATTCCCCGCACAAATTCTGACCCTATCATGTGCTGCCAGCACAAGTCCAGATTCCTCAGATGTTTTTCCAGTCTTCAGCTGTTTAGTTTTGTTGAGCTTGTGTCCACTGCAGCCTCAGATTTCTGTTCTTGCCTGACGGGAGTGGAACGCTGTTGTACATTTTCCTCAGGTTTTGAAGTGTTGTGCTTGCTGAGATGCTTTTCTGCTTGCCACAGTAAGGAGTGGTTATGCGAGTTACTGTAGCCTTACGGTCAGTTCCAACCAGTCCGGCCATCCTCCACTGACCTCTCGCATCAACGAGGTGTTTCCGTCCACACAACTGCTGCCCACTGGATGTTTTTTGTTTTTCGTAGCACCCCGAGTGAACTCCAGAGACTGTTGTGTGGAAAATCTCAGGAGATCAGCAGTTTCATAAAAACTCAACCCAGCCTGTTTGGTGCAAACAATCATTCTGATGTTAGAAGTGAACATTAGCCGAAGCTGCTGACCTGTATCTCCACAATTTATATGTATTGTATTGCAGCCATAAGATTGGCTGATTGGATAGTTGCCTGAATTAGTAGGCGTACCTGTGTTCCTAATAATGTGTTTAAGTGTATTTTACTGCTCATGCATAAAGTCAATAGTTATTTCTTGTGCTTTTAATACCATACTTTGAAATGAGCACTCATTTACACAACAAAGTCAAGCTCTTACAGGTTTCAGGTTAATAGTGATTTTTATTGTCAGCATGGGCGAGGCCCGATGTAAGTCAGACTTAGCTAATTTTATGTGAAATTCCAGCCTCATTTCTCTCTCCACTTTAATCCCTACGTTTGTCTGGTAACATAAACCTGCCTGTCATGAAGTTCTGTGAAACTTGTTACTGTAATGCAGTTGATTGCATAGCCTGGCTTAAAGCCTGGATGGACACTGGCAAGTGCACTGGTAGTAGCATAAACCACAGAGCAAGTGTATTTGTAAAGTGTGTGTGCTGTCGCCACATCCGCTGAATGTTTTGACAAAGGGAAGAGAGAAAGACGAGCACTGCAAGGGAAACACCCTTAAAAAGGAAACGCCTGCTTAGAGAGGCTATGCGCTTCTATTAAGGCGGAGGCAGCATGCTGACACAGATGAGTGGCTGAGACACTGCCACAGCCGGCTACTGACTGACTTGCAACAAATACCAGCCCCATCCATATCCTGCTCTACCCCTCATACTGTATGTTTACAGAAGCAGGAAATCAGCCACAACATAAATGGCACTCTGAAGCACTAGAATATAAAGTCCCACAGAGATGTGAGTTCGGAGGAACAATCAGACGGTGGAGACGGGATGCAGCACTCATGAAGGGAAGGGTGTGGCAGCTGGTATCCAAGCAGGAGGGCATGAATTATTAATCCCACCATCTTTACTCCACCTTTCAAACACTAACTTAATACATGGCTGTCTGTCTATGTCTCTCAGCTTGGCAGTACAAAAAAAATCACCACAGTTGAGACTGAGATCACAGTAATAGGTAATTACATAGGGCTGTACATTTTCCTCTCAAATGCAACAATACTGCGCAAACTCTCAATGTACACCACGTCCCCTGTCCATATCCTTTTTTTTTTTTTGTCTTTGGCTGGTCTGCAACAGCAATTATAACCCACAGTGTTGCTGACTTGGCACATCTGCTGCTAGATTTACTGACCTTTCAGACCCCTTTTGCATTTTGTTTTCCAAAAAGTGTGTATCAACAACTCTAGCAACAATTTGGGCAAACCTTAGCTACTTTCCATACAAGAGAGTTGCCGTTAATGCCCTGCAAGAGAGAAAGCACACCTCTCTCTGCGTTGTCTTTGTTCAGTAAGTGGTGGAGAGGTGGAGCAGCAGTTTGTTATCCAGATGGAGGCTGTTCCCTGTGTGAGAGACAAAATGAAAGGGATTCTTTCCCTTCTAACCTTCTTTCTGAGCCATCATTTTGCATGTAGAAATAGTCAAAAACTTGTTTGGTGATGTCAGATGACATCACAATTATAATATCAGGATTTCAGCACAGCTCGGAAATAGCTTGGTAGTGACTTTTGGTTAACGTGGTCTTAATGGGTTGCGTTTCTGTCACGATTTCAGACTTGTTTTGTTGTGACAGCAGAAACAGAAAAACATGTAAATGAGAACAGCTTCATGGGGAATTGGGATGCACCAAAATACTGTATATGAGCACAGAGAGGAGGAGAGAAGCAAACAGGTAAAGGGCTGAAACCAGCTGAATGCAAAGATAACGCAATGACATCAGTTATTTACAGTGGGTTCTCAATGTCCTGAATCACTGACATATCATCTGCCACCATCTAGCTATATACTTGGTTTCTACCTGGTCTTATTCATCAGTATAAATGCCACAACTTTTTCATCTCATCTTTTTATCACCTGATGTTCTCAGAGCATATCGGGGAGGTAATCTCCTCTGTTTATGTCCTGTGGTAATCTAAAGATGTGAAGAAGCTTGTAGATTGAACGGTCTTGTTCAAATATTTACAAACGTATACAATACACATTTCCAACATGTAATGAATAGTTGCTTTAATTACGAAAGTGATTTTACACTTGTAATATTGGTTAATGTACTCTTTGGTTGTTCTGTTGGTTTGCTTTAAGCGGTTAATTGAGAAATATGGCACAACTTTGGAATAGAAAAAGACTGTGGTGTTCCAAGAAAAAAATGCTTGTAAAAATCCCATCACTGACAATTGTTATCATTTGACTCATCAGTGACGATCCATAGATAATCATTAAAATGTTGCCACAGTATGGAGGCATTTGTTAGTTTGTGCCTTGTGCATTCAGAATGAAAATGACAAGTAGACCCGACAGTGTATTGTAACAACACAACCTCAGAGTTGATCAACACATTACACAACAGAAAATGATCCTTGCATGTTTCTGTAAGGTGGTAATTTTTTTACAAGTACATTGTGTTATGTTGTGAACCTGGGCTCTGTGTAACATGTACAGTACTTTGTACTTAAAATGTATGTTGGTTTGTCTAAAATCTCGATTAGATGCAGCCCTGGATGAAGCAAATGTATGCCTCCTGTGCTCAGTGTTTAATGCTGGGAAGCTTACAGAGCCTTGCTCCCCTTCACCAAGGGGTTAATTAGCGGCTCCCCTCCCAATTGTCCTCTGCTTGTTCACTCTCATTAGTTTAATCTGGCTCTGTCCTCCAGCTTGCCTCTCTTGCCTCGATCCTCTTGTGTACCAGAACATCTCACTACCTACCCCACTTCTTATGTCATCAGGGTGGAGTCAGTCTTCTACCCCAAAAATCTACTACCAAACTCCACTAGACCATCCCCTGATTTACATCCTTCACGCCTAATGCCCTACAGCTTTTGTTTTAGCCTTTATCTGAAGAGCCCCTCCAATGAAAACGTTAATATGTCCATATGATTTACTTTTTACAATTTTTATTAAGGCATATCATGAGCAAAATAATCAATCAGCACCACATTGCTGCACATTTTCACCTCTGAAAAGTAATTCAGATAGTCAGATAGATTCGTACGTAACACAACTAAGGAACAAATCCTGTGAACCTTTGATATGGGGGTTTGAAATAAACCTAAAACCTTGTCACTACAGCGAGTCAGAGTTGGCATCAGTACATTCACAAGCACTGTGTCAGCCACTGCCAGTTGTGATTACTACACTTAGCACTCTGATACATCTTCTAGTCTTTCCAATTTTCATCAAATATCCAGGTGATCAATATTGTATCAGTATTGATCATGTTGATACTCTGCTGTTTGACCTGTCAACTTTGTGCAAGCAGCAGTGGTGGGTATAGGGCCTGATGCAGATTTTTCAATGAGGAAGTAATGATTTGATTTGATTTATACATTTATTTTGGAAAACCATGCTAATCAAAATAGCAGTGGATCTTTACATAGTTTAAAACATGTCTGGAGAGGAACTTAAATTTTGTTTTTAATAAAGATATCCTCAAGTCTTATGTATTTAAAAATTAATTCAAATGTTACTGTCATTCTTATCAGAGGTTAACTTTTGATTTTGTCTTTAAGGTTCATAATCAGTGTTTTTTTTTTTCTTTCAATTTTTGCATGTCTCTAGTTTAAGAATTATGAGAATAAGCTACATATGCAAATTCATTTTCAAATGTAATACAAGTTACGGTTTCAAAAACGGTAAAGAATTTTTTGTCCATGCGCATTATCATTACGTGTCCTAAATAAAGAGCGAAAGAGAAAAAAGCCTTATCTTATGAAGAAACTTATGTAGCCCATTTAAAGTCTGTACAATGTGAAAATGAATGGTACATGCACGATCATTGCTGTTTGGGAGGGAGAAATACCAATGAAGTGCGTTTGTGTGTGGAGTCGAATTACACTTCCTCTCTCCTTCTCACTGTGTTGTGCTCGAGATGTCGGAGCCGATAGGAGTGGTTGGAAAATGTGAAGTCTGCTTCCCTCCTCCTCTTTCTCCTCCTCCCCCACCACCTCTCTAAAAATAGCTGGCAGAAAGAGAAGGCAGTGAAGTTGAAGCTCTATCTGTTGGGCTGCCAGTGGTTTCAACACTCCCACCACCAGCACAAGGGAAAAAGAGTCCTCTGAATCACACCTCCAATACTAATCACCAGTAAAGAGCACTGCCTTATTTTATGTTTTTGTCATGAGAGGTTATTTTAAATTTTATCAATTTAGAATTGACCTGATCCAGGATTTTTTTTCTTGCATTTTCGAGGCCAGTTTATTTTGAGTACAGAGACCACTGAGTAGTAAATTAACATTGGCTATTCATTTGTAGAAAGCAGATTGAAATTGAGACAATTTTAGGAAAGTTTTTTTCAGGACCAAACAGTGGAATGTTCCTGACAGGCAGCATCGATCACCTGACCTCAGTCCAACTGAGCATGTTTCAATTGTTGAAGCCAAAGCCCTTAAAACAAGAGAAGCGAAGATTGCTGCAGCACAGGCATGGAAAGATGCCAAGCTTTGCTCATGTAAATAGATTGTAGACTTTCTGTTTTTGATTTATCTTGCAGTTTTCATTTGCGACCAAATATGACATCACTTACTATATTAGATTGTGGTTGGTTGACTAAAACTGGGAGGGTAGGTTTTTAAAATTTATAGATTTTCAGACTCTTAAATTAAAGTTGAAACTAGCCTACTAATCACAAAGCCATTGTTGTCACTTCTCACACGCTGACTGCACTTTGAATTGCTAAAAAAAATTCTTTTTTAGAACCAATACAGATTAGGATTATTTGTAACCAAGAAGACAAAGATACTTTGAACAAATTTTTTTTTTTTTTTTTTTTTTAAATTGTTATTTATAGTAACGAACTCTTTACACAAAACCTTGAAATGTCTTTCAACATCATTAAATGAATTACTCAAAAACATAATTTCAACCTTGTTTTATAAACTGATGTCCAGGCAGCTCTGCACAGTATTTCATATAAACAGAATGCAGTGGCCAGTGTTGACTGGTCATTTACTGATGACACACAACCAGTCTCCCCAGCTGCAGGCGGGACACTGAGCTACACTACAGACGGGAACCTTTCACAGATATATATATATATATACATATACATATATATATATATACACATATATATATATACACATATCATTTTTATTATTTTATCTTCAATCAGATCAGACAAAATGATTATTACAATTAATAATAAATATCAGACCTGATTATCAATCTGCCTGATAATTGACTAACCCCTAGTCTAAACTATTTGAGGTTTAGACAAAGTGGAAAGGTCATAATGGATCAACTGTGATCCTCCACTTTTCCTTTCAACCTTGACCCGAAGTAATAGCCAAGTGTAGTTTATGTCCAGCTTCCTCTTTATTTTTTTAATATTCAGTAGTCCAATTTTTTGATTGTATTGGTCATTTTATATATTTACTAGTGAGTAATGACTATCAGTAATGATCACATATTTCCACAGCGACTGACCAGGATTGCCTGAATGCGAATAAAATGAGTTAGTAGACCACAACTGCCTCTAAAAGATATACCAGCTGTGTCCTGTGTCTTACATTCATTTAAAGCGAGGACAACCCGTGCTTGCTTGCAGACAGAATGGATGCTGCTCACATGTTGTAGCAGCCACAAGGCTCGTGTGACCAGTCAGCAACGTTTAGAGCTGCAGACTCCACCCCCGCAGCTCCTCTGCAGGATCAGTGGCCCTTTGCAGAGTTGGGCAGATGTTAACACTTAAGAACTGACAGCATGAGACAAAGTTTCCTCAGTGGTCAAAATAAATTCAACAGCGGTACCTAGGTGTTGAGTAAAAACAGAATGAGAGAAATGGAGAGAAAATGAAAACAAACTCAAGATTTAGGGGCAAGGTTACTTTATTTGTAAGGTCTAATAATTTGGACAGAAGGGACAGAACTGTCAGCAGAACTTTTGAGTTATTCATATAGTGCTGACTTTGAATCACCTTAACTTAGACAAGATCAAGCAGAAGGTATCCTTGTTCCAATGCATCTTATTTAAACGTTCGCATTTTACATGTTGGTGCATGTTTGATAAAACCTGCTGACCTGCTTATAGCTTTTGCTGGTGCGTCCTCGTGGGTGGGTGGGTTTCATTACCTGCCACATCAAGTGATATTACTCTGAGACGTTTTTATCACCAAGATTAGGGGGTTAAGAAGCCTTGCTTAGATGCAGACCCATTTATTAGCACTGACCAATCAGGTGAGAGGTAGCTATGGAGATGTCAGGCGCTTGAAGGATAAGGTGTTCATTCAGAAGGTCTCGACACTCCCCAAGACAAAGGACCGATATCGAAACCCAGAGAAACAGGGAGGTAAGGTTTGTTTGCAGTAGAAATGTTACTGTACTTGGCTTGTGTTTGACAGGTAGGCAATGATTTTTTGAGCCTTTCCTGTAACTGAAAACTTAGCTTAGAAAAAGTGTTAAGTAATTGGTAGGTGCTCAGTGAGTGGGTGAGGGGAGAGAACATCAAAGCAAGACAATTCCTTAATTTACTTCACTGGATGGGGTCGCTGAAATTATGAATCATCCCAGAGTTAACCGTCTCAATGGAAAGTTTTATCTTTCCATTGAGACGGTTAACTCTGACTTGCTGACTTGCTGTGACTTGTGTGGACACACTCGAAATGGTAATGATTGAACAGCCTACAGTTTGTAAAGGATGCCTGTAAACCAGGTTTCACAATTGTTACAGTAGTGTTTTTCTTTCTTGTGGAATTTGTCTTCTCTCTATGCAGAGTGAAAGTGACAGGGCTAAGAGTGTCAACCAGAGGATTGGGGTCAGCGGGATAGCCACTGCTTTTAGGATCATCAGCAGGTTTTGTCTTAACCGGATTTGGCTGGAGGAGCTGAATCAACTGTGTCCCAGGATTACAGGGATGACATTGGAGGACAGTTTAGAGTCCAGAGGCCAGAGCATTGACAGCTTCAGCAGACCCTGCCCATCAACTTGCTGTTCCAGAAGTGCAACAAAACTGGTCTCCACTTTCTTGATATCTGGATTCTTAATCCTTGCTTAATTTTTTTTTTTTTTCATTAAGAGGGTATGTTTTTTTTGTCCCTTAGGATCAAGTGGATTTTTTATAAACATTTTGTTTATATTTTTGCCTTGGCTGTTGAAGAATGGTTATCATCAGCTTTAGTGCAGCCAGATGTTTACCTAAGGGGTTGCTGTTGTTTGGGAGTGAGAACAAATTCAACATCATCCTCAAAATTATTATCTTAAGCCTAAAGTAGCTGCCTAGTGCTTGTTGCTAGGTAACAGTTTCAAGCTGGCAAGGACAAGTCTTGAGCTGTCTAGAAAGTGTTGGGCTGTTGTGATTCACTGCGACTTTGTCTGGGCCTTGCATATTGGATTTAAGAGACACTGTGTGATCCTCAGCTGCATTTTGTGGAAAGAACCATGTCCATACAATCATTATCAAAGACAAAGCACATCCTCACACTCTGGGCATCATCTCGAATGTAATTTAGTACACTGAAATTCAGAATAAAAAGTCAACAGTATGAGTTTATAAAATTGTACATTTGTATTACACTACAAACTGAGTAAATGAGGCATATGTGGTGTGTATGTTGAGCCTTTTATTTCTTGTCTCCTCCAGATCAGCAAGAGTCTAGGCGGCGGAGCGAAGCACACCATTAGCAGAGGAAAATGAGTGAACTGGATCAGCTACGCCAGGAGGCTGAGCAGCTCAAGAACCAGATCAGAGTAAGTCCTTCACGGTCCTCAGGTCCTGTTTTTTGTCTTATTTGTATTTCTTTCCCGTTAGTTCTCAAAGCCAGATTGACATTTTGTCAATTAAAGCTTTGTGCCTGAGAGACTGATATCAGATTTCACTGACAAGCTTTCCATTCTAATGCTTCTCCATTAATGTTGACCATCATAAAGACATATCGCAAGTTAATGCCGTTTTGTCAGGCTGAGCCTGCTGGGCAAAAATTATACCGTGGTTAAGTGTTTGGAGATCAAAAAGATTTTCTATCCAGTGACATCATGCTAATGATCATTTTCACTGGAACTGTTTCCTACAACGCTGTGAATCAGCCACCAAAAACAGATTCCATCATGAGCCACTGTACCACAATTCACTGATGATTACTGCAGCATCAAGTTCAAGTCTGTTAAGGGTACCAATTAATATCATTATAGTAATATGCAACAGAGTGAGAGTTACTAAGGTTATGTTGGAGGATGCAAAGTTTACATGCTACAATTTTTTTCCACTAGTGTTGTTACATATTAACATAACATTTGTTTTGCTGTTAAAATGGTTACTGTCATTGCCACAATGCAGATTAATGGTGAAAGACAGCCACTGATGTGAAACTGTTGTAATGCTGTTACAACATAATGCAGACCCAACTGATGATATCGGTTTGTAAGATGTCATACATACAGTCACAGAAGAATTTTATCACCAGCACCAAAGCCATCCTTTTTTGTGCTATCAAAATAATTTGGTGTATTGGTAGGTCCTAAAACAGCTTTCAAGTTGGTGAGGCAGCCCTGTTCATTCACTGATGTTAAAGTAATGGTTAGTGGTCTAAAACCACTGTGTTGTTGTTTCAGGATGCCAGGAAAGCGTGTGCGGATGCTACCCTGTCTCAGGTAAGAAATATGTTTATGCCATGATCTTGACAACAATAAGATATGTTATAGAACATATGATGTTTGACTTTGAATCTTAAAAAGTAGACATACCACCTCAGTAAGTGGCTAAACTACTGGAAGAAGAATTTAAAGCAGTCTCAAAGTGACTTTTTCTCTGATCTTAACTTTGTTTAGATCACAGCTAACATCGACCCTGTTGGCCGAATTCAGATGCGCACTAGACGGACACTGAGGGGGCATCTGGCCAAAATCTATGCCATGCACTGGGGCACTGACTCGAGGTAATCTCATTCAACTCTATTCTGTCCATTAACTAAACATTTCATCCCAACAGCCCAGCCCAACCCCCCCTCGCCCTAAATACAGGGTATTGATGTAAAACCGTGCCCGACTGTCTTTGTGCTTGTTACTTCTCCTGAGGGCCCTTGTAAAATCATGACCTTCCACAATAGCTCACTTTTGCATCCAAAATCAGGTCTTTTTCTTTATACATCTGTCCACTTCGATCTGTGAGACGAGCACATACTCACACATGTTCTTGCAATTCAGCAGTAGGCTATATGTGCACATGCACAATAGGTAATGCATGTTTTGTCGAAAGCACGTTGGGTATTCATCAGTCACTCTATCTTTGAGTGTTTCTACTGTGTTGTGACTCTATGCCTGTGTGTGTTTGTGTGCGTTGGGGGTGGGGTATGTGGGTAGGGAAAATACTCAAAATGGAGTCAGCCTTTGTCAGAGCTGGGCTGAGGCTGATAGCCAAGGCAGATGAAGGGACACTCCTCACTTCACATGAAGCCTTTTCCCTAGAGTTGCACACACCTCTCACCTCAGCAACCAGCAACTTAATCACTGTGGCACTGGTGTGCGTCAGTCCACAGAGGCTATTGCAAACTGCCATGTCACCTCATCATCCTCCCAGTCTTATTCCGAAGAAAAAGCCTACCACTGTGTTTACCCACTGTCAGCTCTTCCTGTTTGTTTGTTTCATCTGTTAATATTTCACCCCCCATAGGGGTTGGGGTATTTATTAGACTACCTGCTGAGATTCAGCCACCCAGAAAGAAGGTCACACAAAGATGTTTTGACCCATGGTCTGCTATTTTTAGCCATGACGGAGACGCTGCTTAAGTCAGACTGGGCTGGGTTTCCAAGAGTTCGAGAAAGAACCCCATCAGTTAGTTCCACTTCCCTTCGGTAGCTGCTCATATATCAAGTACAATCTTTCGTGTGTAAAACCCTGTAGACCCTGCAACTCCACAAATGCACATCTTACAAAACTTATATGCCTGTAAGACACAAATATTTTTAGTCGTGTATGATCATTTTGAAAAATCAGATGTCATTTTCAGTTACCAAAACTTAGACATTTTCAAGGTCATAATGTCAAATGAAAAGGGAAACAAAACCTTGATCATTACTATGGCAACTGTATAGACTAGCTTGCATTCATTGATTCAGTGCCCAACATTGCTCAATAACTGAAGTCAAATCACTGCCCTAATCTGTTGAGGGAAGAGTTTCTTTCTTCCTCTTTGGGTTAAGTTCAGTGCATGTGAGAAGTCAGACATTTTAGTCCTTAGTCTTTTAGTCTAGTCTTTACAGAACTTTTTATTTATTTATTCATTTATTTTTTAACTCAAACTTTAGCACAACAGTACTTTGAATTGGCAACAACTGATGGAAGCTTGAATGTAGAACCAAATAACCTCAGTCCTCGTGAAATCAGTGAGTCATAAATCAGGTTCCACATAAAGATTTCTTCACAGCCACAGTTGACCTGACTGTTGTGTTTTGTTTTTGTTTTTATGGCTCTACTGATATAAGACTGATCTTTTTACAGTTGGTATATGGTTAGAGAGTTTGGAATTAAGATGGTTTTTCAAACCAATCTTGATTTCTTAAAAATATTAAATATTCAGTCATTTTATTGTTTATAGCCACTGCAGAACAGCTAAAATACGACAACTGCAATGCATTTAACAGACAGAGTTTGCTTGTGATCACACATTGGCATCAGCAAGAAAATGTTATGAACCATTTCTTTCTTTCTTTTTTATTAATTAAAAAGAAATTAATTGTTAATTATTGTCTCTCACATGAGCTTGCGCTCATCAAAGTTGTGCATCCTGAAACCTAAGTGATCACACAACTATACACTTTATGTAAATATGACCTGGCTACCTGAGTGCATTTGGTTTAGCACAGAGGCTGTTTGTATAAGCTAAATTTTATAACAACACTGACAGACATTGGGCAAAATGAGGAGCAGGGCCCTATCTTATGTTTTCCTTTTTCAGCTTGACAAAACTGCTGCACACACACTCTGCTACCTGCACTTAGCTATTTCACTTGACAGTCACACAGTTACTCAAACAGACCTGATGAATGAGCAACACCATTTCATTATGAATCATCATTTCAGTGTTTTTGTTCAGTCTTAAAAATGATGAGGAGAAAATGCAATGATATGGTTTGATTTGTTCATCTTTCAATCCACCGGGTGTCTGTTCTCAGACCTGATCATGTCAGCCACAGAAAGTGAGCACCTCAAAGCATTGCATCATCGTTTCCTAGTTCAAACACGCGCTCGCTTGCTCGGCACCATAAATTGATGGGGAGTCTAATCTGAAGTTAGTACATCATAGAGTTTAATGTATTCATTTTAAAGATTGGAAGATCATACTTCATTCCTCCTCTAGACAAGAATCCCCAGGACTAACCATTCTGTCCCTGACTTATTATCTGTTGGATTGTGCACATGTGAGCGTGTTCACACCAGTCCTGTAGTTAAGATTTGCATAGTCCCAGCAGGCCTTGGTGTGTTCACTCCTTTTCCTTTTCCTATGTGCATTGGGACCGTCACTGTGGTTACTCTTGTTGGATTCACCCAGATAGCGCAGCCACAGAGGTGCCTGAGAGCCCTCTCTCGAAGGCAAAAACAGGGTTTGTAATGATTCCTGATAGAATAACTGCACTTATCATGCAGGGTTGGCTGTGTTTTTGAAAGTAATTTATGCTGTTTTATAATTACACAGAAATGAATGACTATGCCTCGCCTGTCTGGATCAGTCCTTTTTCTGGATTAACAGCGTCCATTCTGTGTAATACTGTGATGTTGACGCAACAGCAGCTTTAAAATGATGCTTGATTTATCTTGTTTACAGTTACTAAATTAAAAGTTTGTTACAAACATGATTTGACTGCATATACACATTGCAACATAGTTTGTTCATTAGTCAAACCTAGGTTTTTCACTTTTTGGCTTTTGCAGTTTTTGCTTTGATCAAGGTTGATGAGTCTGTACAACAAAACTCATCACAAACATTTGGCATCCATGATTGACCTTCAACAAACCCCTTATCTCTACACCCACACACACACACACACACACACACACACACACATATATATATATATATATATATAAAGCAAATCGGATCGTCAAATCCTGATTCCTTCTCACTCACAAAAATACATTGTTCTGCTTGATTACAATTGCATATAATATCCATAATTAATAAAACAAAGGATATGGAGGGACTTCAAACCTCATACAATATATAGCACACTCTCTAAGACAGCAACACATTTTGTTACTCAAGCATATTGGTGTGAAAATCAAACAGTAACTATGAGGTTAAGGTGCTGAGTTTAAAAGCAGGTTAACAGTGTAGAAACTGTACTTTTTGTACACACATTCCCTGCAATTGTTGTATCGTACAAAAGGACAGAATGGGCTACAGTTTCTCCTTTATATCCTAATTATGGCCAAGAAATAAACCATGCCCCCACATGTTGTGTGTCCATCACCGTTATGGTCACAGATGACAGGAAGTGAATACCACAATATTACAAATGTATACAGAAACATAGCTGTAACAGAATTAGAAGAAAACTCCATTTTGTTGTGTGTGACAAACTACATCTAAAATGGGCATTTACCAGACATAGAATGATGAATTTGTATGATGTTATTGTCCTTTCTCCTTCATCTTGGAACCGATCATTTTAAATTTATCTATAATCTGAGCTGTCTCATCTTTCTTCCCATCAGGCTTTTGGTCAGCGCCTCCCAGGACGGCAAACTCATTATTTGGGACAGCTACACCACAAACAAGGTAAAGAAACACCAAAAACACCATATCCTAATGAAATGACAGACAGTGGCTTATGCTTTCACAAGAAAAAAAAAAAGTTGCATGCAGCTTGTTTTGTTTGCCGTATGTAGTGTGTATTGAGCTCCAGTACTGCAGGTGTTGTGTTAAGCTACTAAATGTCCAAACAACTCGCTGTTTGACATTCTTTTTGGTTGCCTCTGTTAATAGTAGTTCCAGCAATGAAACAATGAAAGCAAATGTTAGCACCAAAATACAGTAAAATAAGAAGTGATGTCATGACAGAATATTGTCGTTCCGCTCAGTTTGTTCAAAAACAAAAAGCCAAAGGTAAAGCCACTTTTGTCATCTCAGAGTCAGACCTCACCACGCTTTAGTGTTAAAATCTATCCTCAACCTGAGAAGACAGGCGATGATGGGTCTTTGCAACAGTACAAATCAAAAATAAAACATTTAAAACCATAATTTAAGAGCCTTGATTGATGCCAGAATACAGTGAATGATATATGACTGGTGAATTGTTCTCAGGTGAACCTTTGTCTTAGCGTGTTTCTTCAAGTCAGAATTAACCATGACTCCATTGTTTCTGGCAGCTGGTTTCATTTAGATTGATAGAATGCTGAGTTCATTATAAAATAATTCACAAGTGTTTGAGGGCACCAAGTAAAGCTATTTATAGTGGGCATTGTGCCCTTGGAATGTGAAGTTAATATCGCGGACAGACATTGTCACATGCCCTCCCCTCTCTCTCCTCCATCTGTCACTGCATACTATCTAATATTAAATCTTCCTACTCTTTTCCAGGTCCACGCCATCCCGTTGCGCTCCTCCTGGGTGATGACGTGCGCCTATGCCCCTTCTGGGAACTATGTTGCCTGCGGAGGCTTGGACAACATCTGCTCCATCTACAACCTGAAGACCCGTGAGGGAAATGTGCGTGTCAGCCGTGAGCTGGCCGGGCACACAGGTAGGCTTGACACACACAGAATCAGACAGATATTTTCTGAAGGTCAGATCATTCTGTCAGTAGTTCATATTTGTGCTGATATACTATGTGTCTGCTGTTAAGCGTTACTTTAAGAATTAATCTACAATTCTGTAGACTATGGGACAATTCAAGTTGTATATTAACTCAGTTTCACATAGTTTAGTTTAATTAATGGCTCATTGCTGACCTTTCATTTTTCTGTGTAAATTGACTCTAAACTACCTTAAAGCTGTGTCACTATGGTGTACAATGACTCAGGTAAAACATCTAAAGTAAGACTTTTTGGCATCAAACAGATTATTATACAGCAACAAAAACACAGCAAGCAAAAGGATGAAGGGAGGACAAGGGAGGACCAAAGAGACGGGACTGATCACTCATTCTCAGCATTTTTAGAGCTAGTTTCCATTTGACACTTTTAATGTTTTGCCTTTGAGAGAAGGAATCAAACCCATCACAGTTAATATGTAAAGTTGAGGAAATGTAGCTTCTATCTGTTCATCTAGACTGATGAAAGCAATTTACATGTTTTACAAACAACCAGACAAATTTAACCATTCTGCTATTTGTTGATGCGCAGAATGTTCTTTTTTTCTACGTGAACCCCATGTACTTTTGTAACCTTGATTATTCTCACATCTAAAAGATGCCAGTCACATGGTGTCTGTCTCTATAAAAACAGGAGCTGGTTGAGCCATATCCCAGCTCAAACTAATGAAAGTGTTGAGCTCTTAGGCAAGGAGCATTCATCTGATCAGTGTCACATGATGCAGGAAGTGTGTCAGCATTTTAGTTCTAGTTCCCTCGCTATAGGGAGGGGTACATACACTCTGCCAGCTAGTAAAAGATGTACCGTGGAAGCAAGTCATGACCCAGATGCCCCACAGCTTTTTTTTTTCTCCCCCTTTTTTTCTTTTAGAGTTAGTCAATTCATCTCCCCAACATCCAAAAAAAAAAACAAAACACATGGCTCTCAGAGCAATTAGGAGTGAGATTTCTTTCTCTGTGCAGACAGTAAGGATATGAAGCCCGTACATCCTTATATCAGAGGAGAGCTGGTCCATCATAAATGAGGTATTCAATCAGTTTGTTTAATTCCTTACAGGTTACCTGTCCTGCTGTCGCTTCCTGGATGACAACCAGATTGTCACCAGCTCTGGAGACACCACCTGGTGAGTTGTGTTACTGCACCCAATCCAGTTTGACACACCACCACAGATATGGACCCCAAAAATGCTCTTGTATAGTGTTCAATGAAAGATTGAATACTCAACACTTCAATTATACTGTTAGTTGCTGGTCTATCTTATGTTATTTTGTCAGTCGTCTTTAGGTTTTTATCATTAGTAACAATACTATATATAATCTCTATTTATGGAAGCACTATCGGATTCCTAGATCAATGTTTGAATTCCCAACCAACACTGTCTAGAGCTACCTTTTAACCCAAAGGTTGGGTGATCCTGGACTAGGCTAGCTTCATGCAGCCTCATGTCAAGGTTCATCAGTGTCTTTCCTATTGACTCTAGATCTGGTTTTATATATCGCAGTTGAAATTTGACAATGTTCATCCTGCTTTCTTGCAGTGCTCTGTGGGACATTGAGACTGGTCAGCAGACAACTACATTTGCTGGTCACACCGGTGATGTCATGAGTCTCTCACTGGCACCCGACACCAGGCTGTTTGTGTCTGGAGCCTGCGATGCCTCGGCCAAGCTCTGGGACATCAGAGAAGGAATGTGCCGACAGACCTTCACTGGCCACGAGTCAGACATCAACGCCATCTGTGTAAGGCCACACACACACACACACACACACACACACACACATACACACACACACACACACTAGGTCTTACAATGTTATATATGAATCATACCATGGTGTCAAGGTCCCAGACATTCAAGACATCCCCAAATCGAGTCCATCAGAGTGTTAGGTTCTGAACTGCAAGTTCAAGTGTCATAAGCAAACTCCAAATCATGAAGCAGATTGTTCAGGTCTGGTGATGATGGCCATGACAGTAACACTGCATTTAGATGTTTTTATTTCTTGCACAGCTTTCATTGCATTTGAATGGAGATATTATAACTGTCTGCTGCAAAATGATGTTACAAAGGAGTTCATAGTTTTACATACTAGATGATTGTTCCTTAATTAGTGATCCATATATTACGCTCTTTAAGAGATGACTACAATGTCTATAAAAAAGAAATGAAATGATTAGGTGCCACATATTTAGACTTTGAAGTGACAAGTAGCAAAGAAAAACATGTGCCCACTTATTGTTAACAACTTTGAATCACAAAGTTCATCATGACAACTAAATTAACATATGTATGATTTCGTACTATGATTATAAAGCACAGGATGCACGTACAAAGGTATTGACACTAAATAAAACCCCCCCTTTGTTGCAGTTCTTCCCCAATGGCAACGCCTTTGCCACAGGCTCGGACGACGCTACCTGCCGGCTGTTTGACCTGCGTGCTGACCAGGAACTGATGGTTTACTCACATGACAACATCATCTGCGGTATCACCTCCGTGGCATTCTCCAAGAGTGGCCGCCTACTGCTGGCTGGCTACGATGATTTCAACTGCAATGTCTGGGACACTTTGAAGGCCGACCGTGCTGGTAAGCCGCCCCACAGCCCTGACAGACTTCCTAAAAGAGGCAGATACATAAAAAACATGCCTGTTAGATGTATCCTAAAAATCCACCCTAAAACACTTAACTGTTAAAATATATATATATATATAAAAACCAAGAGCTGATGATGTGTTTTCCACTACTAAGATGTATGGCTGATGGGCCACATATGTTATGAAGTCAGCACTTCCAGGTTTGCTTCATTACAGTGGTTGCACCTTCATCTCTCTAGTTAACCAGCAGTAAACGTCAGGGTTCAGTGTCAGCACAGTTTAAAATGTGAAGTAAAGGTGTGCTGAGAAGTGGAGCATATCTGTCCCGAGCATTATACAGAACTTGATCAGGGTTTCAGTCGCCTTCCACCACAGTCTGTTTTCTGTAAAGTCAAGTACTGCTCCAAGAAGGTATGTGCTTTACTGCAGGGGTTGCTTATTTTAGAGTAAACAAATAAAGCATAGAAATGAGTTGGCCATGGAGGTGTCATGAATATCATCAAACGGCCACAACAGAATTATGGTTTGATTAATGCATCAGTTCTTGTTGTGGAACAAGCCTCAGTCACGTCAGAGGTGGGTGACAAGACATACCAGTTACGTCACTTTTAATAATTGTTGCACTGATGCATTGGAAAAATGATTATTCAATCACCCCAACGAAAATCAAAAGAACCATTATCACAGATTAACTAAAGATATAAGACGTACAGTATGTGCTGATACCATCTAGATTGCTGACGCTATTATAAAGCAGATCAACAAGTACAGTTCTGTTTTATTAAACGGACTTATACAAGTTTGTATCAGCATATATAAAAATGGAACGGGGTCCATTTGGTTTTATTGTTATTGTATATTGGTTTTATTATTCTTTTACAAACCCTGTTCAAAGGTATCACTGGACATCTAAAGACAGATGATGTGTGATGAACTTATAATTGTACAGTTGTGTGTGTGTGTGTGTCAATTTTTTTTATTATTATTTTTGTAGTACACCTTTTATGTTATACGAGATACTGCACCATTCTGTAGGTTTTGATTGAGCCTGTGTTTGGACAGTGAAACAGTTTTGTCGATCATGAAGGCAACTGAGTATTTTCAAACAAAGTTATAAAACCATAACCAAGTAGTACCAATCAGGCAAAGGATACAAGAATATCTTTCAAGGCACTGAATGTGCTACAGAATACAGCCGACCACCAAGAGGTCTGTGGGTACTCTGAAGGAGCTGCAGGGCTCAATGACTGCGATGGGAGACACAGTCATACAACAACTCCTGCCTAGCTGCTTCACAAGTCGCAGCTTTATGCTTGTTTAAAAAACTCACATGACATGTGGACTAGCACTTGCTAGAAGGCAACTCTGGAAAAACTGGTAAATAAAGTAGAAGAAAATTTATGGTGTGATCAGACAAAACTATCACACCTAACACTGTATTTGGTGCAAATCAAATGTCACCCATCAAATTCCAGCACCTTGCCCTTAGGTTCTTCGCAACACCACGGCCAGCAAGGCTTGTGAAAGTCAATCATTGAAACTGAAGCAGAGCCCAGTCCGTTTCGGAGTATGTTGAAAATTCATGTGTACTCACAGTCCCCTTGAAACCCGACAGAATTCAAACTGTTTTGTCCACATTAAATGAAGGTATTTATATTTTTTGCTGTTAAGTGTTGGTATTTACTTTCAATAACCACTGAAAATGCCACTTCTATTTAAAGGGCATATGGAGGAAAGATCATTGACCAGTGGGGATACAGAAGCTGGAGGAACGTTTTATAGGCTAAATTTAAGATGGTAACATTCCTTTTAAAATGATCACCAATGAAGGATGAAGATTATTATTTATTTGCACAAGATGTGGCCTCTTTATTGGTCCTTGTTGTTTTAGTTTCTGCCCTACTAGACCAGCAGTACTAGTGGAGTCTATATATAGTCATATAAACAGGTGATTGTTGATTATTTGTTATTTTGTATATGTAACATTATATATGCGTTTTTGTAGTAAACATTTGGTGGATCGGGACTTTGGGTCTCAAGTGCCTGGAAATGTGAATGTGCTCACTATACTAGTCTAAATGAGGACTCCTCTGTGCAGAAGTGATACACCTCCCTTCCTATTTTTTAACAAACTGTTTATCAGGAAGCAACTTCTCTAGAGGCCTTTTTCTGCCACAGTATAAAAGGCATTAATATACCAAGAGTCACCTGCTTCAGCAGACAGGAGCCCCTGTGGAGGCATGAATACTTCACAGCTATTGAGTGCATTGTGGGAAAGGGATCAGAGGAGGCCCACATCTGAGCAGGCAGCTTCAAATATAAGGCACACACACACTCTTATTTGATCCATTGGTGGGTGTAATATTGATCATGAGCATATTGGGACAGTATTGGCCTTTAATAAATGTCTAAAAGCTCGGTCATTGCCATTTGTAGTCTATGCAGCTGGTTTTAAACAAAGTAAAACATGTCAGGACCCCAAAGGCCCTGAAACCTGCTACGACTCATCTGTTTTTCATCTTGCAGGAATCAGCACAGGTTTCCACAGACATGTCATTAATGTGGAAATGAAATGATGTAATTCGGTCTTCATAGCCAAGTCTGAGCCAGTATGTTAGCTGTCAGACATTAATCAGGGTTGTTGCAGTGTCTCAGTCTGTGCTACCTCTGCAGGTGTCCTGGCTGGTCATGATAACCGGGTGAGCTGCTTGGGTGTGACCGATGACGGCATGGCAGTGGCAACAGGGTCCTGGGACAGCTTCCTCAAGATCTGGAACTAGAGTCTGAAGGTAAACGAAGCGAGAGGAGGAAGGTTCTCCGGTGATGGCTGTCAGAGTTCTGGTTTGGTAACAGCATGGAGCCTCACCTAGATTTTGTGTGTACTGCCATCTGTTGGGGATGTAACATGTGGAACAAAGCAAGAGCAAACATCGAGCATAGTATCACTTCAGCTAAATATAGTTATCTTACCTGGGGGCCTTGTGATTAATTTCACTGCATTTGAAGCGTTTTTCATTCAGTTAGATGATTTCTTTTTTAACATGTAACAATTTCTTTTAAAACGCTTTGAAATTTCTGTCTATAAAATTAAATTATTTTCTAACTTACACGAGTAAAACAATTTTTTGTCTACAGATTGTGAATATTTGAATACAACTGCTAATGTACACAGTCAATACATATATTTTATTTGTTTGTTTTTCAGATGGCATTTGGACTCCAAAGTTGAGTGGAAGACCATTCCAACATCACAATGTTCAATTTTATTGCATATCCAATCTTTTCAAAAACACCATGATACTGACTCCAAACACCCCAAAAAACTATCAAGGGCAAAAATTCTCTCTCTTTCTCCTTCTCATTTAAAAGAGCACAATTGTCTGTCACTCATTCAGCTACGAAAAAAAGAAAAAAAAAAAAAGCTTGAGGAATTTAGTGGTTTCTAAATGGAATGGAGGGAAAATTGTGCATTCCTCCCATGACCATGGTCTGGTATTGTAGTAAGTGAAAATACAAACACCCCACCACCGCTGCCGCCACCACCAAGCAAATGTGTCCTGCGTCCTCATTATACACAGGTCTGAGTGAAGGTTATTACATGACAGTGATCTAACTCTTAATAGCTTTTTGGCCATGTTTATTTTTGTTTCGTTGTTGTTTTCATTATTATTTTTTGTTAAAGAGAAGTAGATCAGTGAACTGTCAGTTAATGTTTAAAATGAGGATCAAAGCTTTGTTTTATGTCCTAGTCTTTACACATTTTAGAGAATGTTTTTAAGGTTGACAACTAAAAGAACCTCCAGATCATGTCATTTTAAATCCAGCTTTATCCCACTGGAGAACAAAGTGAGAGAATTGAGCTTCAACAGGGAGTCCTCAAGCCACTTCTGGCCCTTCTGTATATTTAGTCCCATGATACTTTTACTGTTTCTTTTTTTCCAGTGTAGTCCACAAATCTTTGTTTGCACAAAAATTAAACTTTGCATATATAGAATAATGTCTAAAGAAAAAAAGTTAACTAACCAAGCACATGCTGTTTATGATACTGAATGCTCGTTTTTAAAACGAAAAACAACAAAAAAAAATACAAACCATTTTAACCATTCTTACACCTTTTTGTCTGGCGACAGTGTAGAATAATTAAATGAAGATTAACCCATCGGATCATAATCCACCCCGCCCCCTTTTTTATTCATTTTTTTTCTCCTTTAATTTAGTTTTGTTTTCCCTGGTTTCTGTTGCCCGTGGTTGGGACCGGGGATGTGATTTGGTCGGGTAGGGAGTACCTCCACTTTAGCCCGGTTACAATCCGGACGTTTCTCTTTTAACAGAGGTGCCCATTCCGTGCTTGGAAATGCAGTTACTACTCTGTGAATGACATGTTGTATAAATCAATGTTTGAAAATAATGATATTGAAACTTTTTAAGTTAAAAACGAAAAAAAAAGATTTTGGTTGTCTGCCATGGGTGGGTTATCTCTTAGAATCGCATGCTGTAGAATTGCTTAAAAAGGTGCATATGGAATTAAGTCCTTTGATGTTTTTCTTTAAGAAAATAACCTGTTGAATATATCAATACAATGGTATTTATATTTTTCTTTTTCTTTCCTTTTTTTTTTTCTTCTTTTTGTTTTTGGCTACTCTGTGCATACATGATTCAACTAAAATGTCAAAGCTATGCACTTGAGAAGCAAACCCTGCAACATAAACGGTTACTTGGTCCATACTTGGGAGGGATTCCACAAATTAAGAAGTAACGTAAATGTTAAAATTGTACACACATGCATACGTACATTTATTCACCTAAACATACACAATCTCAAATGGAACAAATAAATTTTCATTCCTACTGTAGCAAACAAAATTCCACTTACAAGAAAAACATTTTATAACAGGTTTTTTTCTGTCCTTTAATAAAAAATGAAAAAAAAAAATCTTGCAGCATCTGAATGGCAGAATTTTCTGTTGTTCCCTTCTCCTTGTAAACAGACGCTCTTTCTTTAGCAGTAGTGACATTTTTTCCATTCTGTTTTTTCTCTGCGACATTCTGTACAAAAAATGTGCTGTAATTGTGCGTTAGGCCTGGAGTTGGCAAAAAATAAAATGAAATAAAAAATATTAAAAATTAATTAAATTCCCTTTCCTTTTCTCTCTTTCTCCATTAAATAACTGTAGAGCTCTGCACCCCCACTGTTCCCTTTTCACCTTTTGTATTTAATTTTAAAGTCAGTCAGTGTACAACCGAAAGCTGGATGCAAGATAGAAACTATATTAAAATGTACTGTTATTTAAGATGTAATAAAAAGCAGTTTGAGATGACCTACTGTGTTGAGTGTGATTCACTTAGAGCGGTTCCCACTGAAGCTAGAATGTTGCAGACTGTTTGGTTTCCTTGTAATTATGTTAAAGTCAAATAAACAATTTCTTATCCACTGTTGAATCAGCCTTGCTTCTCTGTACAGTCATTTACACACAGCTAACTTTGCATGGGGGTAGCCATACAGAATGTGTCTCAGAGTGAGGGGACATTGTGCAGTCCTCTATGTATGTGTGCCTGAAAATGAAACTGCAGACCATGATTGTTGTCAGCCTTTGACGCTTATGTGGTGAAGTTGCTTTCATACTGGTTTACTAAGCACAATTGCAGAGGCACCTACACTACACTCTTTGCTGCTGCTTTGTAAGTCATTTATTCTCTTTCCGATATTCTCTGCCAGGCCAGAGACTCAGCAGTGAGAGGGGTGCTGGTCCCTGTCAAACTCACTGAATCTGGACAGTTTTTCTTCAATCCAGTGTATATGTTTGGATATATGCCACTGCCTTGACTGCCCTCTACTGGACAGTAGTATGTATGCAATGCAATAAGGGAGTTCTGAAGCCAGATCTGAAATTTGGATTTTTATCCACAATTGAATATACCTCATAGAAGAGTATATAACGTGTATTGTTTTAAAATAAGGTAACCAAGGTAACACTTGAAGAATAAACTATTTATGAGAATTGAAATTAAACGAATTATCACTGAATCAGATTCTGCACATTACTCATTGGTTAGTGACAGTTTAATATGAAACGACATGCCTATTTGAAACACTGGTGGATGGATGGCTGGTAACATTATTTTAGAAGGATTAATACTTTGCTTGTTGCAATAATGATCTGGCAGATTTTATCCTATAACACATAATGAATGCCAAATGGTTTTGTGTCAAGGTTATCTCACATAAGGTCACATCTGGCACTTGTTAGGGGCAATAAATGTAAACTGTAAACTCAGAGCTCTACTCCAGGAGGATCAGGTAAATAATATAATGAGGAAAATGCACAGCGATGAAATGGTAGATTTGAATCAGAGCAGATTAGAGCCAGACGAAATTTGGGGCACACCAGACCAAAGCTGGCCCTGCACTTGATTCAGTCACATTGTAGGGAAGGATAAGTGTATAATTATTTGTATATATTGTATGTATATATTATACATGACATATTATTTACACACTTATATTTATTATATTAATGATTGCTATACATATATAGCATATACACATATACAAACACACACACACACACACATATATATATATATATATATACACACACTATACTGCCAACATGACTGTAAACCAGTTGATATAATTGCTTAATTAATACAGCAAAAAAAAAAAAAAACCTAAAATGTCTCTTTATTATAATGTGATTAAACTGTTAATAATTTCTCTGTTATAATCCAAAAGTTGTTTTAAACTTATCTTAAAAGTTGTATTTGAGTTGGTCAGTTCGGTGGAGTCTCCCAACATGACGTCGGCGAGCGGAGAGCTTGTGATTGGTCGGTCAGTGTCAGGAAGTGATGAGCTGACTGTTGACAGCGCTCTGGGAAAGTAAGATGGTGTAACGTTATTATCCCATGAATTGATGGCGAGGCACTGACCCCACGGCAGTTTGCTGCGCCTCAGATCCTTGTCGTCCCTCGTAACGTTGTAGGTAAGAGGCAGTGTTAGATGATATCAACGTTTTTATGCCGAACATGAGTAATTACTAGCTCAGCTTGCTAACTAGCTTAATGGTATTAGTCTCGGTCGGGCGCCATTCATCCCCTCAACAACCGCCTGTCGGGGAAAGTCTCGTTGATAACGTTTAGCAGTGATTAGACCTTTGAGAAATTCAGATTTTAACAAAGCTATCTATCTTGAGCCTGCGAGCCTCGCTTAGTCCTAACACGGTTGTTAAACAGTGTAGCAGGGTTATAGCTAGTTATTTATCCCGCTGGGATTACGTGAACTCCTTGAATGAGCTTCTTTAGATTAAAGCATAACCCGAGAGTTTCTCAGAAACTTCGCTGTCGCTTCATTACATATCGATAAACGCCTGTTGAATTGTTTAAATAGAACAGCATTGGATTTCTGTCATACAAATAGATCGTTAAACAAATAGTTAAAAACTATGTACAACCTCGTTGATTGTATTTTAATACCGAATTATAGACTGACTCTTATGCGTTAATATGTTATATGTGAAGTATTGTTCTTTTAGGTGTTTGTGTTCATGAAGCATCAAGTAAATTAGTACTTTTTTTCAACGGAGTTTGGAACAACAGCTTGGGGGATTGGGGCTGTCTGTTTGTCACTACATTGACTAATGATTGTTTGCTTGTCCACATTTAACTCGAGCTTCATGAATGATTGATGCACCCTCTCCATTTACTTGTAGCCCTGCTGCTTGAAATGGATGGCGGAGAGGAAGTGCAAGTAGAAGTTGCCCCATACTGTTGCTCCACCTGTGATGGAGGGGAGGTGGCTGGACGCAGACTCACTCGACGCAACAAGAAGACCCGCAGCCTGAGCACCTCCTCAGCCAGCAGCTCCTCCGAGTACAGGTAGACGATGAAGAGGGGTTGTTGACAAACCTCTTATTAATTGTGGTTGTTAAAGGTCAGAAGAATTACTCGATATCTACACGTCAATGGTTCTGTCCCTTTCTAGACCATACTTTAAACTGGCTTGAATTCTGGTCAAATCAGTATAAAACAGGAATTTCACTGGTCTCACTGGTAAATTTCTTAAACAAACAACTAAGCCTCAAATCAAAAGCTCCCTGATAGATACCACACATATCACACTTGTGACACTTGTGTGAACTAATATTAAAGTAAACATTTGCATTTCAATATAACAGCTGAGGATCCAATCCAGTTCGTCTTGTCTGTTTCACACAATGAGTTGCCTGAATAAATGGAATGTGACAAGATCTGAGATGTGAGTGAGATTTTAGTGGCTTGACATCAACATCTGGTTAACTGTTCAATGTGAGAGAACACATTTAGGTATGCGTGGTCCTGATGGATAGATATTTTAGTTGAAAGGAGCAGTTTGCTTCAGCGAAATAACCAGTTGTTGCCATAGGTTTTTGGGAAATGCTTGAAATAACCTTGTTACATGATCTGTGTTGCGCAACTTCAGACATTTGTGAAATGTACGTGTGTGTGTACAACCATCACAGAAATGACATTGAGGAAACAGAATCTTTGAGGCCTGAAATGTTTGTCCACTGTGGGGTGTTGCAAAAATGTCTATATGTTTTAGCAACAGTGAGGAGGTTTCTGACGAAGAGAACTGAAAAGACAGGGGTCATCTTAACAATGTCCTTCAAGCACCAATCTGGACTGCTGTATAATTGGTGTGCAAATGAGGAAACACACAGTCACTCAAACATGAAACTTGTCCACTATGTTGAAACACACAACCACAAATACTTCAAAATTTTGTGACATTTCAAAGAAATGTGTTGTGTTCATGTAAACAAGCCACGACCTAGAAAATGTCATAGAAAATAATTTTTTTAGTTACTTTGTGGTTACAGGACAGTGACTCATAAAGACCAGACACGAGGGAAGGGTGTTCGCTCACTGAAAGATGTGCAGGAAATGCATGTGAGTTTGGTAAAAAGCCTGAAACAAAGTCAGAGATCAAGGCAAGCTGATATATGAATATTACATTCACCTGTTATTAGCTTTTTTCTGACATAGCTAACATAATATTTAATGGTTGACTAGCATGTAGTGTAGCAATTAGTTGAAATTATCAGCAGATGGATTAACAATGAAAATAATCTTCCTCTTTCCACCAAAATGCCCCTTTAGATGAAAAGTAATATTTCTAAACCAATGTTTGAAATTAGAAATATTTCTTTGTCTTTTCTGTGCTGCAGTGTTGGAGTTTCCCAGGTTATTTCTTCTTCAAAAAACTTTTGTTCACTCAAGAGCAGAAGAACAGCAAAACAAGCTGAAAGACACACAGCACAGACTTTTCTTGAGTCATAACTAAAGTGTTAGCAAACAGTTGCCTACAATCATTTGTGTTTGAGGTCTCGTGACTTAAAACCGAAACTATGAGCTTGAAAAGGCTGAAAAACAGAAAATTATCTGTTACTATGAGCAACACCTGCCACATAACACACATTCAATTTGCTCAGTGTTAAAATTAAAATATTGATTAATGCAGCTTTAAGGACCTGGAAAACAGCAGATGGTGAATTTGGAGAATCAGACAGCTAAGAGGATTTGTTGGCCGAGTGATGTGGCGCAGCACAAAAAGCTCTGTAGTTCGACGCAACCATCTTGTTTTACCCCCACAGCAGAATATCATTGATCAAAAAGCAGCCACTCTGTGGACATGAGCTCCAGAGTAGATTAAGACTTGATCTGATGTGTTCATTTTAATGGTTATTAAAACTGTTGGGGTTTATTTCATCATTTACTGATACAGTGTTTGCACTGCAGGTAGGACAGATAGAAGTGTTTGTTTTTCAAATGTTTCTCAATGCATTATTGCCATTTGCCAGCAGTTGTGAAATACAGTTAAACAGTATGCGATGCCAGACTTATTGTTCAGTATGAAAGGTCACAGATGGCTGCACAGAAGTTTTAATGTTATGTAAAACATAAGTTATGTAAAACAGCAGAGAGACTAGTGGTTTGTCATAGCTGGTGGGTTGCAGAAGTCTACAATGGATGTATTAATCTGATATCAATGGATAATTCATTCAATTTCTCTACACTTCTCTTTTTTCAATAAAGCATTTAATCAGAAACTTTACTTAAAGAGTCATTGGACAAGATCAACTGTTCTACAGCTCAATTTAATTGAGGGGGTCGAGAGTTATTTTGCATATTGCACCTGAAATAAAAGGAAACTTTCGCTTCTTTTTACAGCGTTCAAAAATGACTTTAAAGCACATTGACTTTTTCTTAAGCAAATTGTAGAGGTCTTCATTTCCATACTTGTCCAGCAGCTTCCGTGATTTACCCTTGAATGTTTATCTCCTTTATTTTAGGAGGACTCAGTCACTTCATGGACCAAGCCCTGTGACCACATTCGGCCCTAAAGCTTGCATGCTTCAGAATCCACATGCAGTAATGTAAGTTGCAAGAAGTCAATCTTTCCAACGTTAAAAAGAGTGTTTACATCTGCTTTTTTGTTTTAGTATTGTTTACCCTGTTGTGGTCCTGACTCACGTAGCCTCTGCACCACCAAACACCGTAAAGGCCATTTGTCGTGATTTTGTTGGTTATTAATTAAGGTTTGTGAGGCTCAGCAAGAAAAATGCATCAAAACCCTTTGCAAACTTATTCTAGTAAAAATCTTCCTCTTCATGTGTAAAGAGACCATACTGCTGAGCACGGGGCTGAACAACATCACGCTGACTGGTTTATGAAGGTAGTAAATTAGGACAACCCATCCTCCCCTGTGTATTTGCTGTGAAACTGTGAATACAGCTTACTGATGAGTCGTGAGTTGTACACTTCCCAGAAAATGGCTATTTATGAGAACATTTTAACCTCTGAGCCCAGCCTTCTATCTAAAATGTCCTAAGATCCTCTTATGTAAGGTCAAAGTTAAACAAAGTTGAAAAAATAGTTTTGTCCACATTGTTTCATTGCTGAAAGGGGAATATTGAAACCACAGATGTGCTTATATAACAGATACTACTCACTGTTATTATATTGTAATCATTGTAATATAATAGTTGCATCAAAGATTTAGTATATTTCCAAACCTCCAGCTCTGTAGGTTTAAACAGTGTTTGGTAGGTTTCAATTTTGCACCTGCCAAAGGTTCTATGATAATGTGAGTTCAGTCATCACATAACTGCATCTGCATTGGGATCTGTAATTAGGATTTTGTTTTTATTTTTTATTTTTTATTTTATTTAAACTGCATGGCATCCATGCCATTGTTGTTGAGCTGTTGCAATGACAGACTCTGTTAAAGCCTAGTCAGATTGCTCACCTTATGACCCCCACAGTCACATAAGTGGCTCCCAGGATTAGCTTACTCAAAGCTGCTCGACAGGTTAAAAGTAGCGAAACCAGGTCATCTTTATTCCAAAATAAAGATTCCTACCTTCAGGCGGAGCTGGTTCCACAGAGATAAAGTGTGCAAACATACTTCTGTCGCTTGATTGCAGGCAATAGGTGTCGTATTGTTAGTGCATGAAGCACTAAAAAAGGTGGAATGGCGGCAAAAATAAAATAAGTAAAGCAGCGGCTGTTTGGACCTTGCAGACTGGAAACTAACACTGAATGCTTTATTCAGTCTCTATCTAAGGGTGTGGTTGTGATACTGTTCAGTCTATAGGAGGTACAGCCAGTTTGTTTGTGTTTTTATTGCTTTGGGCATTAATTGTTTAAAAGCATTTATTGTTCAACTACAGAGGGAAATTCCACCCATTGCTTCAGTCTCTGACACCCTAAACACACCCTAAAATGAAACATAACAATAAGCCAAGGAGTCTCTATAGAGGTGGCCATGTAAGTACACTGTGTCCCACTGTTTTTAGTTTTGTCTTTTCTGCCAACTACTGTCAAGTCAGAGGTGTCTACATGAGAACATACCACAAGTGATAATGTATTATAGCATCTCATGTCTGTACTCTTATACTATACACACATGGCATGGGGAATCAAGCCATACACCTTTTTGAATATCCTCTGTGTGGTTAATATATCTCTTATTTTGTCAAAAGAACATTTTTATAATGAAATAAATAGAGGATGATTTTAGATAAAGTCTGATAGGAGAATCTATTAAATCTCATCATAAATAGAATATCTCATAAATAATTAAATCACAATTTTCTTTTCATTTAAAAAAAAAAAAAAAACATTGCTGCCATAGTGTCCACATTTATTCATATTCAGCTCTAAATGTAGATTCCTCCCAATCAAAATCATATATAGACATGCTTTTGTCTTTGTAATCTGACCTGGTTAAATATGTCTGAGGTAGTATATAAGAGCAAATACTGTACACTACCACATTTCTGTCATGGCAGTGTGTTCAAACAGATTGCTCTGAGAATAACAAGCAGTGCTTATAATGTTTTGGTGTTTGCTGAGTCAGCAACTATTCATCAAGGTCTTAGTTCTTTGTTTACATTTCAGGATTTTCATTGTCTAAGAGCATAGTGTCATGTAAACACATCACTGTTATACTAGACAGATAGATATATAGATGACTTTAATCCCCAGAGGGAAATTAAAGTGTCATAGCATCTTAATATATATAAAGATGTAATATTTGTGTGTTTTGGTGAATTATAAAGATCCATTATAGACTCTGGCTGCACTGGGCAGGAGTGACTTTCTGTTTCCTTCTATGACACAGTCTGCTGCTGAATGTGTCCTTAAATTTGTCCAGTTTTACAAAGGGGACAGTAGTTTGCTTTTTTTGTTTGTTTGGTTTTTTTTTAGGAGACATCTGACTACTGAACCTTATGGTTTGTGTGTGGCATATTTTACTACAATGTAAGACACAGTATCTGAAAGTTGCACTGAGGATGAGCTTTTGCAAGATACTATATGTCTGTATAGATGAAGATGATGATTAATACCATCACTAAGTCAGTTTGTTCTCATAATTGTTCGATACGTCTACATGAATAAAACTAGTTATGTTTAACTTATTCTGCTGAATGTAATGGGACATTATGAAGCTCAAGTACATCCTGTTGTATTCCCATAATACGTTGTTGCATCATCACGTAGGCCTGCTGATATATTTCATCCAGGATTTCCCCTTTCTACCGGTCACCAGACCATATTGTTTCTTCCTGAAAACTGGTCATAATATACGACAAAGGGTGGGACACTTGTAAAAACCTATATAAAAATACAATCACTCAGTATATTAGTCATGAGAGGTAAAGTCTGATGTTGATATCTAACTAAAAGATACCCAACTGATAATGGATCCAAAGCAGGAATAAGTGTGGAACAAAGCTCAGCTCACTGAGCTATAATAGCTGTTGTCACAGTGGATATTCTAGTTTAGGAGCAACCGTGTTGTTTCAGTATAACACACCTGTCCAATAAGGAAAGACCTTCCCTGAAATGGGCGTGTTCAGCTCACCAGGGTGGGCGGGGACTTAGAAGAATCAACCTTAAGATAAGTGAGAGCTTTAATTCAGCAGCAGAATGCACCAGGATGGTTTAGTGTTAAGTCCTCACTGGAACAAATATAGCCACAGTGAATCCTGCTCGAGGGGTTTGTAGCTGATACCAGAGCCTGACCACAGTGCATGGAGAGACTCTCAGCCTCGCTCAGCCTCTCAGACAGCCAGCGGCTGACTCACAGCTTGACCACAAGACGTGAACAGACTCAGTTTCTGCAGCTGCTCTACAATGTGTAGCATTCGAGGAAGTTGTTAGAGGCAGAATGAGCTGTTTTGTCAGAACGGGCCAACTGGACAGAGCTCCGTTCTCCAGCTGAGTCAACCTGAAGCAGCATCCATTGTTACATGTGTACAGCCATGAAGTTCAACCAGTGCGAACTGCAGGACACACCTGGGAACCACAACGAGAACAAAGTGTGGAAATGGTGAGAGTCGTGTCTAACATCTTCCCTGTCTCTTTCTAAACAGAGAGAACATGTTTTGGTAGGTGAAATATTAACTGGCACCAGCAGGCGGTGCAGGAATGGCTGCCAACCAGATGTTCATAGGGCTTCACTGCAGCGAGCTAATAGTAATTTTGACTGATGTCACAACAGAGCTCTGCTTCAAACATTTCAACAAAGTATAGAAAGATGTTTTCCTTTTTTAAGCACAGTTAAAAAAAATCGATTATATTTCAAGGTTTGGTTGTATCATATCAAGTAGTAGTTGTAACACTTTAGAGGTGGCAGTGTGTTTGCATGTTATCACATTCTGGCTGAAGTAAGAGCACGGCCCTGTGATGTGGACAGAGCCAGATGAATGAAAGCAGAAGGTCAGTGTGTGGATGCTTTGAGGTGGCTAGAGGAGAAAATATTCATGAAAAGATCACAGCTCCACACCGTTTCAGATGCTAATGAAGTTTTGCTCTGTGGGCTGTATTTGTATGTGAAACTCGGCCTCGAAACCGTTTCCATTTTCTATTTGTTCTTGTCCGTGTTTGTGTCATTCAGGTTCACTTCATTTATTAATGTTTTACCATGTTTCGTTAACGTGTTGCCACAGGGAGGGAAACCAACAACCTCTACATATAATGCAATCTGACATTGGTCATTACTACTATTGGAAATCATGTAGCAATTTTAAGGTTTTAATTTGTGGTGTTTTTCTGTTTGATTGCAAAATGTAGTTTGCTCTTTTTATACTTTTTAAGTGGTCAAAAAAACAGGAACAGTATATGCTCTAAATATACATAAAAATCTAATATTTGTTTCCTGTTAAGTAAGGGTGTGTGTGTGTGTGTGTGTGTGTGTGTGTGCGTGCGTGTGCGCGCCCTTCTGTTATGGCAATCGTGTCAGAGCACAAAAAATGATCGATCATCGGAAAACTGACGTTATGTGACTCACAGCTTCAGGTTATCAAGATTTATTCATTGAGCAAAACAACATGTGAAGAACAAGACAGATTTTTGACAGAGGAGAAAACAAACATTGCGCAATCAGCCCAGATCTAATGAACACCTGTGCTGTTATAAGATGTGTTGTGTAACACCTCCTCTTAGCTTCAGGTTCAGCCCCCCCCCAACAGATTGAGCCGTTCACACAACTTAATTGACACGTTGAACTATTCTCTTTTCTTTTATTCAGTGCAAATTAGGACTCATCCTCTCATCCTCTCATCCAGCCTCGATAACATCAACTGATTGCTACAGCTGCTTTTAACCAGGCTTCAAACCATCATTCTCCACATGTGATGCCTTAAATGTCATGGTACCGATGCTCATACCGATGCAGTGGGCAACCTGTGTCGGTATAACCAAGCAAGTATAGATTATGTATTGAGTTTCAGCATAGGGAGTTGGTGAGATGAGTTGGTGTAGTAGATTTGGATGTTTTGTAAGATTGTTGCCAGTGGCAACACAGTTTTTTAAAATCTGTGATGTTTATTCAAGCGACAAAGACACAGCTGTGTTTGTGATAGTTTGTCACTTTCTTTGATGTCTTACTCAAACTACTGAGGGCAGTTGAATCTAATGACACATTGCTTCAAATCTAGACTAATCTTTTCATCACTATTATTTTGCCACACATGCAGGAGCTAATGGCGACATTGAGCCAATATAAAAATGTATGAATGCTCACCTCTGTTTATTTACAAAATGTCAGCTTCAAAGCTATAATCACATCACACAAACAAATCCTTGTATAAGAATAAGACTGCAGCCTGTTGTACAATCAGTGACTTCCTAACACTCTATGTAAGACAGAGCCGTAACTAACTTAAGTCAACAGACTGTGGTGTTGAATCCTTTTTTTAATTTCCAATTTCAACTCTTCAACATTTTTCCATGTGATTTCCTCACCCGCTGTCCCAGAACGCACGTAGGCTTTAAGAGCTGACTCTCAGAGAACTCCTAAGACACCACTGTCATGGTTTAACTTGGCACAGATTTGTTTTTTTCCATGTTACATTGTTACATTGTGCTAATGACATCCCATAGTCTCTGTCTAGGGTTGAGTCGAGGTGAGGTGGCCTCGCAGACGACACATGAGGGTCAGCAGTACAGTGAAGTGCACTACACGGCAAAAGAGCTAGACTTTAAGAGGCTGTCTCTAATTGGATCGGTGCTAAGCAGTCCAGGTTATGATAAACTGTACAGGGCCTCTGTTAGTTAACTCTTACATCAGCTAGGATCTAAGGCTCAGTGCTCAAGTCACAGCTGTTGTCAGATCTTATTTTGATTTAGGTGTTTTTTTTTCCCTAAGGAAACCATTGCAAGGTACTGCCTGTCTATTTTGAATTTCTGAGGTCAAAGTTGTGTTTGTGTGTTCAGGCACATTCAGGACCCCGCCAGCCAGAAACTGACGTGGAACAAGCCGCCAAAAAGTGTCCTTGTCATCAAGAAGATCCGAGATGCCAGTCTGCTTCAGCCTTTCAAAGAGCTCTGCATGTTTCTCACTGAGGTACGACCATGCACTCACAGCTCCCAGTGTTAGCCACAACAACACACCTGGCAGCGTTTGTGAGTGAGAAGCTGGTGAGGGATCAAGCTAAGGATGTAATCAGGCCAAATGCTCTGTTTTCAAATAGCCACATCTCCTGAACACAGTCATACTGATACAATATATTCTTTTCCCATGTGTTAAGACCTGTTTACAATGGCCGTGACCGTACATGTCAGTAACAGCCCACTCTTTGGCTGCTATTATGCATAGATATTCTAGTCTAGTCATCTACCCAGCGCTAACAATGAAAACAATGGGTCCAGGAGAGCATTAGACAGAGTGAACACTTCATTTATGGCATGGATATGGTGTGTTTAGATGCACTGGCTGTTGCTATTATTGTTTTATTTATTTTATGTTGCTGTTGTAGGTCAAAAACTTGATTGTTTATGTGGAAAAAAAAGTTCTGGAAGACCCAGCCATTTCAGGAGATGAAAACTTTGGGGCCATTACCAAGAAATTCTGCACTTTTAGAGAAGGTATGAAATCACCTTTGTTGTGACAACTATATATATATATATATATATATATGACAAAATCAAGTGTAGTTTTATCTAATCATCTATCTATCATCTTGGTGTTTTTTAGACCTTGATGATATCTCAAACCGTGTTGACTTCATCATTTGTCTTGGCGGAGATGGGACTTTGCTGTATGCATCTTCGCTGTTCCAGGTATTCAGCAGCTCAGTCACTTAAAAAAATAGTCTGTGTGATATATTGTATATATCCACTATTTTACTGGTGACCTAGCAATCCTCACCTTCCTTTGCTTACGTAGGAGAGCGTTCCACCAGTTATGGCCTTCCACTTGGGCTCCCTGGGCTTCCTGACACCTTTCAAATTTGATACCTACAAGTCTCAGGTCACCCAAATTATTGAAGGTACTGAATGTTCTCTAACCACTTTCTTAGCCTTAGTCATTCTAGAGCATAAGCACTTCAGTTTTCAAAGCACAGGGGCTTGAGTTTATGTACATTGTTTTTAGGTAATGCTGCCATCGTCCTGCGAAGTCGCTTGAAAGTCCGAGTGCTTAAAGAGAACTGGGAGAAGAAGGCCAGAGTCGATGAAAAGGGGATAATCCTGACCAACCGGGACATCGAAAGTAGCCGCAAAGCTGTGCAGTATCAGGTAGTGTCTGCGCCTGAAAACCAGTGCGCCTTAGTCAGGAGAAAATGAATATTCACACTCTACCTGCATGAATGTGCAAGAAGACGTCTCTTTGTTTGACAGCTCTGGTTCCGTCCTAAACAAAAACAAAAAAGAGATTGGAAGTGGCCAACCCCCAGGGTCGAGTGTTTTTAACAACAGTAAAAACAGAAATGCATGAGTATTTGCTGCAGCTGCTATGACAGAGAGAAAACAATGGGCCAAAGGCGGCAAAACATGTCAACACCAAAACCGCTCACCCATGTGATGCCATCATAGTGACACACCTGTCTTCACCCTCATGCCTGTGGGGATTCAAGCTGTTCTTCAAGACCCACATGAGCAAACAATGTCATTAACTCTGTAACATGTATCTCTGACTGCAGATAGGAGCTTTATTCTCTTTATTTTTTTACTGGCTGACTGTGACCTAAAGCATATCTCCAGGCTTAATAACAGCAGTCAGCTGTGAGCTCTTTTGCAACACACAAGTAATGTGGATAAACTGGTGTCAGCGTAGACACGGACTAACATAGTGTCAGGTGTCATGATTGTGCAGAAGTTAATATGTGGGTGTGTGTGTTCTCAGGTGCTGAACGAGGTGGTGGTGGACAGAGGGCCCTCCTCCTATCTCTCCAATGTCGACCTCTTCCTGGACGGACACCTCATTACTACCGTGCAGGGAGACGGTGAGTGGGCAGATCACTGTGTTTCTGTTCAATGGTGCACCCTAACCCTACCTTTTAGCAAGTCTAGAGTCAGAGAGTGGCAACACATTCATCAGATCAGTGTTTTTAAAGATTCCAAAAATAGACTTTTGTTTCCAGGAGTTAGATACATGGATACATGTGTATAGGGCAAAGTTTAGTCTCTGCACCTCCGACTGGCCCTCACCTCCCAGAAAGCAGTGCTCTCTGTACAGCTGTGTTGGAGGACATTCATTAAATAAACAGTACACCCCCAGAAAAATTCCGCTCTGCAAAAATATTGAAAGAATACAAAAGATTCACATCTATATAAATAGTCATACTAGTCAAACCTTTGAATGAGTCGTTCTTTAATATTCTATTGTGCACTTGAGAAACTGCAGGTTAAGAATATATTCAGTGACCTACTTCTGAACGACCTTTACACACTATACTATTAAATGGCCCTGTCATACCCTGTCACCATAGTCCTAACAAAAACAGTGACAGTTTCACCTCATCCACAGGGAAAAAATATTCTAGATAATAACAATAATTCTTCATCTATTTTTTTAAAATGTGCTGTTGTGTTGGTAAAACCTAAAACCTAAAAAACCTATGGACACCTTTGTCTTTGTTCTAGGTTTGTGGGAATGTTACTTTATAATCATGTATGTCCAATACTTAGTAAATTAATTACTAAAATAAGTATAACTACAAGTATAACTATAATAAGTACACTTTTGATATTCCGTAAGTTGTTCAGTCATTTTTTTAAACCACGTGCCATAGAGGAAGATGGCTCCTCCACTGCAAAGCTGCCTTTCGCAAGTCTTTCTCAAGTTTTTTGACATTTAATGAAACAGTCTTTCACTCAAAAACAACAAATCGCCAACTTTTAGTTTGCCATCTTAATGCAGTTTGTGTCTGTGTGTGTCCTCAGGGGTGATAGTATCTACACCAACAGGAAGTACTGCGTATGCTGTGGCAGCAGGAGCCTCCATGATCCATCCCAATGTCCCAGCCATCATGATCACCCCCATCTGCCCTCACTCGCTCTCCTTCAGACCCATTGTGGTGCCTGCTGGGGTGGAGCTCAAGGTACTTACCCTGACTTAGTCTGTCGGGAGAGTGCTTTAGTTTACACTTTCCATGTTCTTCCTTAACTTCCTTAACAGCAACTGCTTCACTTATTAACGCACTTAATTATTTTGTCTGTTGTACATGTTACATGTCTGTCATGTAAGAATGAGTAAATCCTATTTGAATTGATGTGATGACATAAGCGTGTTCTCTCTCAACTGTGTGATCAAAACAGTGAATTTTCTACATTCTTTGCTTGTCCTGTTTTTCAGATAATGTTGTCCCGTGATGCCAGAAACACAGCTTGGGTGTCATTTGATGGTAGAAAGAGACAAGAGATCTGCCACGGAGACAGGTTAGTGCACACCAGGCCATGACACCAGACAATAAGGTGAAGCAGAGTAAATAAAGGAGAATGAAGCTCACAGATTTGGTAATGGATAATAAGTTTAGCTCTCTTGGCAGCTGCCTCAACACTTGCAGGCTTTGTTATGTAACATTATCAACCTGCTTAATGGGCTTGGGGTCAAGAGTGTCTCCTGTGCCAGATCCTGATCATTTATGTAACTCATCTGAAGATAATCATCTTTCTGCTTCTTGAAATGAGCTGACAGTCATGTTGAGTTATCAAAGCATTTTTCACAGTATTGCTTCAGAAGGAAGTTGTGTTACTGTATCTGATGTCAACACCTCCTCTTTTGTTCTAATGTTTGCAAATACCTGTACTTCTCTTTCCTGGTTCAGCCTCTAGCCTGTGACACATGACTCCCTTTCACGCTTGTTCTTTTTTTTGTTCTTCTTTTCCAGTATTACAATCACCACTTCCTGCTTCCCTGTTCCTTCCATCTGTTTCCGGGACCCAGTCAACGACTGGTTCGAGAGCCTGGCCCAGTGTTTGCACTGGAACGTGAGGAAGAAGCAGAACTACCTCAGCTCAGAGGACGAGGAGTTCTGAGGCCGATTCCACGATCTTCAAGATCTTCTCCAAGGTCTCCGGGACTCCAAAGTATTGGTTTTAGCTTGCTGTGCCGTTGTATGGCTAGAGAATCAAACTCGATTCAACGGAAGGTTGTCATAGTACAGTACTGTGGTAAATTAACAAGTAGGACCAAGCAGCACGTTTACTGTGGTCCACCTTGTTATTTGTAAAAGAAAAGAGGAAACTATGAAACCCCAAAGTTCAAGGCATTTAAAAAAAAATAATCTTATGAATAAAGAGAACAATAGAAACAACTAATAACTAATTCTTATTGTAAAAATATTTTTCTTCTGCATTCTCCTGTTTGTAGTTACAGTTATATTTATTTCATGTATTAAAAAAATCTGTAAACTTTTACAAATGCCACCCAGCTAACTAGCCAGTGCTAACAACAACAGCTAGCTGGTTAATTCAGTCATCTCTGTTGTGTTGCCATAGACACACATCTCTATGAGGAGTGAAAGTGAAGTCTTATCTATCTACCATAGTCTTTGCTTATTTTGGCAAACAGGAGCTAGTTAGTTAGCTGCTGGCTGTTACCAGTCCACCAGGATGTTGGAGGATTGTGATTGGCTGAAACTCCAACTGTCTTGAAAAGCGACTTTTTGAAATAAGGGTCATTAAGAAATATGCAAATATGACATAATAACAGAATTTTAAAGGGTGTTTTGAAATAATAACTCTAAAAATAATATGTTTTAATAAGTTAAGAGGTATTTTACAATATATTGAACACTTTGGGACTCCATAGTGGACAAATTTGAATGTTGGACTCATGCTACTCAGAGAACCAAGATAACTACCTACTAAAGTTTGCACGTTACAAATATGCAGCATTAATAAGAAGCCTGTAAAATTCCCCATGCACCATGCTCTGGTGTGTAAGCATGTTAAAATGGCAGATTTTTGAATGGAGTTTGACCCCACTTCTAGTCCAGGATTTTCCCTGTGTGTTTTCTGCCTTTATACTGTGAAAACTGGCCTTTTGTCCAATGCAGTTTGTCAAAATGCAGTTTGTAGACAAAGTTGTGTGACTAGTAATCAAAAGTAAATACAAAGCTCGGGATGATCTTGGACTTAAAATGTGCAAGTTCAGTTGTGGATGGCAGTTGCTGCAACACTCTTAACGAGTGTCATCAAGTCTTTTGTAGCGCTTTTTAAAATCTTCCCAGTAGAGCTGAAGGCCATGTTGCACTTAAATGGAAAATTCTTTTTATAGAATCTGATAAAACCTTTCCAAATTCTGTTGATCAAATCAGAAAAAACTGATATAATGCCATCACTGAATGACAAATGTCATCTTCAAAGCCTTTAGGAGCATCTTAGTGAGGAGCAGATTTACAGTACATCTACTTGGCAATAGTGGCCCAACTGTACAGCCTGTGCCTTAAACACTGTTACCATTAATATATAGAAATATTATTTTTCACGGTTTACATCATGGTAATTTTTTTTAATCATATACTTGTGGATTTTCACCATACTCACATGTTGACTGTTGTCAACATAGTTTGCTCCATTGTGTCTCTTTTCTACAGTCATGTAGTGAATGTGTCGGACGACATGTAAAGTTATATTCATTCCAGGCAAAGAGATGACAGGTCAGATGTCTTCAGCGTCTTTTTAATGTCTCTTTTTTAAAATGTCCTTTAAGCCATAGCTGAACTCTGCAGTTTTTATAGACCAATGTCTGTGGGTGATTTAATGGTGTGTGTGTGTGTGTGTGTGTGTGTGTGTGTGTGTGTGTGTGTGTGTGTGTGTGTGTGTGTGTGTGCGCGCGTGCCTGCATGTTGAGGGACTGAATTATTACAGACTTTGGTGCATCATTTCTTTTCAGTTTCCTACAAGTCTGGATCTGTGCAGCCTTTGCTGAATATTTTGAGGTGGCCTATCCTACATATCTGTTCAGACTTAATGTCTAGATGTTAATATATATCTATATATACACATTGTGAATTGGCTCAACAAAATGTGTCAGATGAACAGTGGTGTAAACCTGTTGTAACTCTCAAGAGGACCAACTGAGCTCTGAAAGGCAATCATTCCTTTAACCAAGTTCGTACATACATGTGATGCTTGAATAAGATGTATTTTGTAACGTCTCTATGTTTATTAACCAGTTTACAATGTATCATTGCTGAAAATAAATCTATTTGTTACTTTTTTACATTAATACGTGCTTCTGTTGTTTTACCTGTTCTGATTCTCTAACTCCATTTTTAAACAGTTTGTTATTGATCAGGAGTGAAGCTAAACTGATCTAATGGTCTAGTTTTCAGATGAAGTTCTGTCATAACAGATACTGCCAACCCATATAGTTCGTTCCAGATGATGGTCTGAACTGTTCATTCCCAGTAAACATCTCTTGTACTTCTCAGCTCCTCTCAAAGTGCTTTTCACTTTTGTAACGCTGAGAGCCTCAAACTCAGATTTTTGTATCAGCAACTTTGTTATTGTTTCTAATATGAATTCTGCTATTTTTTCCCTAGAGCACTTTAATAAAGAGAGAGAAAATTTAACCAGGTTGTTTGTATCCACCTGTCATTCTGTTCATTCGTTCTCTCCACTTAGTGAAGGCAAAAGCAAATGAAAGAAGTTACCTGGATGTAAATCAATTTCAATGAGTACGTGCATAGCGAAGTATATCACACAACTGATAATACATCCAGATAACTTCCTTGTCATTGCTTCCTGGTTCCTTTTGCGCAACAAATAAAAACAGCAGCCTGGTTTGAATATTTTATTAAGAACCTTGAATGAAAAGACACTTGAGCAAGTGCAGTAAAGTGCAGCAGAAAGTTTAGTTTAAAAATGTTAATAAAAATACTCCAGTGTTGCACATAAAAGTGGCGAATGCAGATCACAACATTTAAGTTGACTTTGAAAACAATTTTTGGAATAAAAACAAGACCTTTGAAGATAAGAACTCCTTTTTAAAAAGTTGTTGGCCACATGAAAAACACTTTGGCGTCTACACATAAAGACAAATTATAAACCATTATAAATGAATCCAAGCTACAAAGGCAGTTCATATAGTTTCAGTCAAAAAGTTTGAATGTGGTTGTAAGAGTTGATTTGTAGATATGACAGGCACAGTGACAAAAGAAATGTTAGATAAATAAGAGGAAAACAAAGGAAACTGCTTATTAGGCTTAAAGAAACTCTTTAAAGATCTCGGCTGACTGATCGTCGTGGTGGAGTTCTTGTTGAACATAAATCTGAGCTCCATGGAGCTAAAGCTTCTCAGTGTTAGCTCCTCCTCAGCGTGCAGCTGTTTCCTTGGTCCACGACCACTGGGTGTGTTATCACTTGCTGGGTGCAAACACTGCAAAAAAGAAACGGCAATATTTGTATTCTGCTGCTTTCTAGCCAATATACCAGCACCCTCAAAGTGAGTCAGGAGAACTCAGGTTTCTCAGAATGAGATGTGTGATGGGGAAACATGAAGAGGGAAGAAGTTAAGGATATTTTGAAATCTGTGATGCTGATTAGCTCATATTCCTCACAATGTAGTGTGTGTTTTGTCTTCAGCTCAGAGTAATTTCTAAAATACTGAAACCAGGAAAAGCAGTGATGTCAGACTGTACTCACTTCTCTCTCTCAGGCCTTGGCCGAAGCTGTGCACCAGTCTGATGAGGCCCCAGAATAAAACCACTTTAATCACTAGTGAAATCGAAGCTCCGGTGACAGCAGCTGCTTCCAGGGTGTATGAGTTGTCCTGGAACCACTGCTCTACCACCTGTAATTAAAAGCAAACCATCGTTTTCTTGCAGGAATCCATTTCTGAACATAAATGTCTTATATGGAGTCTGCAACTTCAGCTCTTTCTTTAGTAAAATGGGTCTGATGCTGCTCATGTTGCTTTTTTGTGTTTTAGCAAACTAAGTAGATTTACTCAAGTCATGTAAAACATGCATTTTAAAGGCACTTGAGTATTATACCATATGTTGATTTTAACCCTTATGACACTACAGAAGAAAATGATCTGCTTTACTTTTCATTCAACCTGTAGTTAGTCACTTGTGTTTTTCAGAAACAACAAAAAAGTTTGGAAAAATTACAAAATAAATTAGTTTTTGTGCCAAGAGCTACATGAGAAGACTGATAGCACTCGACACTAACTCTGGTTATCTTAAAACAAAGACTGGAAACAATTAGTCCAAAAAAACTATTATCAGAAAAATTAAAACCAACAATGAACTGGAACCATAAACAACTAAGTCTGTGCATCCAGAGCCTGATGTACAGTAACTTATTCCCCTGCACCACTGAGCCACAGACATGTTCACGTCATTACCACGAACATGGGCATTGTAGTTTATTCTGACTCCTGTCCTGCTACTGTATATATCTAATCAAATGTGTATAAATCCGCAGCTAAAAATAGTCCGCAAAAAATGCATTATTTACTACTGTCCGGGTAACGTTTACTAAATGCAACAGAGCCCAGATACTGAAATTTTACTGTTTATAAAGAGCTGTTATTAAAAATGTATGGTTTCAGTGGAAATAAATTGAGTTGCCTCTGTTTTGCCTTTTGAAATTGAGCCATATTGGTATAAAACCAGTCCACTTCATAAAGCTGATTGTAGTCATACAGATGTCGAGAAATTTAAATAATGTAAAAATAAATAAACCAGCTCACCATATACATCAGGTAAACAAAGAAGGCTACTTGAGGAAGGTTCTGCAACATGAAGATCCAAACCAAGACCTTGGCTTCCTTCAAAACCTGAAAAACAGTGTTTATAACCATTCATTGCTTTGGTTTGTTCTTGGCTGTTGCATTGTGCAATGCATTTTTGTCATGAGTTTGTTTATTCCCATTATTTAATTGTTTGAACAGATGAGGGATGAAAAGCACTCACTGCAACAGCACCTACGGCAGCGGTCAGGCAGGCCCAGACCACTCCTACACCCAGGATGATGCTGTTGCGAGCAGACATGGCTGAGTCTGATGTCGTGATCAGGATACACAGACACAACTGGAACACACCACACATTATTAATGACACCAGTCAGCAGTTCTCTGAGAGAGCTGCTTTGTTTCTATCCTCACACCAAGCAGCCATTTTTATACCAACAAACACAGGAGAGAGCCGCTGCAGACGAGGCACAGAGACCTGTTCTACTACAACAGTAGCGTCAACAGGCCTGACATGAATGCAACCACAACACATGCTGTGCTCTCAACGCAAGACACCCGACTCTACCAGAAAAACCTGCCCTCTTGGTGTTCTCACTGTCGTCACTGTTTGCACTCTATCCATAATTAGAACAAATACAGAACAGAACAGGTCCAGACATGTTCTCTGGAGGCTGCTCAGTCTTTCTGGGACAAACTGGAAATCCCTGACTGGCTAGATGAAAACTCACTGAAGTAAAACAATCACATAAAAACTGTATGTATAAACTGGTATGAATGCCATATTTATTTCTTAATTACTATTTTTTTCATTTACTGCAACCAAGTTAAATTTTCCATCTTGGCAATTATGCTCTTGCATTTTTGCAAAGAAAAATATAGGATATAAAGTAACCTGAGCCTGCAGGTCAAAGGTCACCATGGAGAAACAAAGATTGAGCAAGAAGTACTGCTCCTGGAGGGTCTCCAAGGCCCCGCCCACACGGAAAGCCATCATGTTGGGCCTCTGGATGAGCAGCGAGGTGCAGAAAACATGCACTGTGCCCAGACACATGATGCACACAAAGCGAACCTGCAACACAGACAGGTCAAAGGTGGTTAAAAAAACTGTTTTCAGTGTTTTCACTTAATACATTTATATATATATATATATCACATTATAACATCCTTTCACTTTCAACAATCTAAAAACATTACTCATCAGTGATGTAACACAGTGATGTAACACTACGTATATAACTTAGAACTGGTGTCAAGTAAAGTATTTCAGCCTGCGGCCAGACAGTTCATCTGAATGTTCTGTGCTGGTATTCAACATGCTGTAATTTGACTATTTCCATGCCAACAAGACTGACGTCTGCAGCCATGGCAGGTAAAATGTTTACCAATGTCAATAACTTGAGTGTAAGCATGCTCAAATTTGCTAACAAACACAACTGAGTCTGACCAAAATGTCATGAATTTTCCAGGTATTTAGTCACAACAACGCAAAGTACTGGGCAAACTGGAATTTAATGGTACTGAATGAAAGATCTCTGAAGTCTCTACATCCTGCAGTGTGAATATAAGTTATTTTAATACATTCAACCAAAAATGTAAACTTCATGATGGATGATGAGGATTAAAATTATTAGGATTCATCCTCTGAGAACCATGACTGTCTACCAAAACCCTAACCCTAACCAAGCTATCGTCAAGCCTGAGGCTGAGATATTTCTCTTGATGGTTGAAAACTCAGTGCTGCCAAAGGAAAAGTCACAAAAAGGTAAAATCTTCTTGAGGTAAAAAAATGCTAGCTTCATGGTGGTGCTACAGGATTTAAAGATATCAGGATCAATTGTACAGATGACATATAAAACATATATTCAATGTAAAGTTGTTTGACATCCATTGACAACCCTGTACTTTCCTTTTAAGATGATCCAGCTGACTTGCACTAAAGTAGTGTTATAGTAAATTACTATCATTGTACAGTGTATATTTAGCACATAACATAATTTAGTCTATAATCTAATCTATAATCTATTCTATAATATGGTTATATTTTATTTGGTCCCCCTGGTAAATGCATTTGTTTTCTACATACATCTGCCTGACTGCCTGACAGTCTGTCTGTCTGTCTGTGACCGACAGCTACAAAAATAGTGACATCAAGTGGTGGAGCTATGATTTCCCTCAACAGGAAGGAGGCTATTGTCATTAATAAAGTGAGATTACTGGAAGTGGTCTGTGGCTCATGTGATTCACTCAGTGAGAGTGAGGTTGGTGTATCAGTGTCTCATCGTGTTGTCATTTTAATGGTAACGTAGACTTCAAGTGATTTGGCTCTTGAAGCACAGAATGTTTTCATTAGACTGTGTTATAAATAGAATACTGAAGGTTTTTCCTGACACCAGGTTGGAGGGCATCATTTCCACTAGGAACCCAAGCACCTCAAAAACCTCTGCCAAGAAAGTGGGCTGCCTGACCTCCACATAAAATCAATAAATCTGTCACACAAACCAATTTGGATTGAGTTGTTTTCTCAGTGTGTCCAGTAGAGGGCGACCTACCAGCAGCTCCTGCTTGCCCTTTGAACCCAGCACAGAAAAGTTGACCACCGACCGAACCATGACCAGCAACACGCTGACCATAAACACCACCAGTTCCTGTCTGTTCTCCTGCAGCACACCACGGTTGATGTAATAGATGCAGAACACTGCAGGAGAGAGAACATACAGACTTATCCCACCACTGATCAATACAAGAACCATTACCACATAAACTGCCCATAACAATGTCAAATGGATGCATGTTACATAATAACAATATTTGTCTCCTAACTTTCTCTGCAGCAAGTGTTAATCATAGATTGTTCATTAACTTGATAATCCGCTTTCTTGCCTAGTGTGTGCTGGAACAGGCTTCGGTCCTTCATGACAGGTGACAAGTGGATATTAAGATTTGCTGATCCTACGACTATAACTGGAGAGCGATTTGCATGCGTGTCTGTGTGTAATGGCTCCATGTAGAAATTCAATAAGATTGTGAATTTTGTCTAGTCGTTCTCTTATTTTTTCCCTTGTGCATATACTGCATGGGCTCAGGGTTCACGACAGCTCCTCTGAATCTGAGGTTGTTTACTTTGCCACCGTCTTTATTGGAATTCACAAATTGGTGTCTAGCTCTTTTAACCATTGTTTGCTCACAGCCACCTCTACACAACTTTCCCAAGGGCAAAGACAGCCATCAACATTACTAATGGAAATAAGAAGGAATAAGATGTGCATAAGGAGGTAACATAATTCTGAAACAGCTGTACTTTGGTAATCAACTTCATATCAGCATATCAGTACTGTATTTGCCTTTTACTCTTTAACTTCACCTCAACTGTTTTCACAATCTTGGTGTGAAAGAGGGTAAAAAGATGTTGGTGACAAACAATAACTATGAGCTTAATACACACAATATTATTATTCACTTTTTTGTGACAGTTTTGTCTGTATGACTGATTCCAATCATCATCATTGGCAAACCTTCATTTTGACTCAACTTCAACATGCAGTGATTCTGAGTCTTTGGGTTTTACTGCATCTGATACCATCATATAGAAGGAAAATGAATTATGTTTGTCTTCAATTTTCAATGCACAGTATATTTTCAGTTCACATTTCAAGTTTCAGTTTCAGGGTTCAAGTTGACAAAACTTGTCTCCACTGGATCAGTTACCTTGGTGCTATATTGACCTCAAATGTTCCATAAAGGTCATTGAATTTTCCTGTATAACAATACAACAGCAACAATAACAACACAACAAAGAGCTTTGGAAGGTGTGGGGGTCACTGATGATATTCACCGTGTTTCCATTTTGCGCATTTCAAAGAAAAAATGGTTAATAAGTCAAGTATGACAACAACAAAAAATATAGTTTATTAGTTTCAAACAGAATTTTCATTTCTTTACAAAAGAGATTAGAGCATGTTTTCTAAACAAGCATTATGGGGTTGGTTATGTACTGATTGGATATGTACTGTTAAGACTGGGTTTTCCATTCTGTGGGGGGGTGGGGGTGTTGTTGATGACAAGCTACCAAGATGTGAGGAGTTTAATATGACATGAGATCGTATGGTGATAATGTACCCCTAAGGAATTTAGCTAATTACTCTTTATTACTTGTAACTTTATGACAAACTCGGTACTCTGGGCATGAGCAGGTTAATCCTGCAGTATATATTAACATGGTGATCTACTGCAGGTCTAAGTCAACCAGCTTCACGATGCCAGAAAACCTAAAGTTAAGACCAAAACCTTTCGGATTTCTGAAATCAGGATGTGACGCTTACATGCACACCAAGCACAGTCCTGGTTATAACAGGAGTATTAAACTGCACAGATTGCACAATTCTTACTCATGAGTATATGTCTGATGACTACTTCAGGAGCAGAACCAACTTCTATATATAAATTCCCAAAAATGTTTCAGAAACACTGGGAGGAATAAGCAGCTGATGAATTGGTTGATCAACTGCCATAAATGTATCCATGTATCAAATTTTGATACATAATTTTGATGATAATTGATTGATTGTAATCAATTAACTGATTCAAATTTCTTAAATGTCTATATATATATATTTAGTTTTCCTTGATGTTAAATTGAAAATGTGATTTGGACTCAGGGTTGAACAAAACAAAAGAACAAAATGGAAAGAAAAAATATTGAAATAATAACAATAAGTTAACAATAAGAAATAATAAGTGTTGAGCAGATGGTTATTTTATGTTTGTAGAAAATGAGACAGTGAAGGGGAAGAAATTAATCACCAGTAGCACCCACTGCTTGCACCACGGGATCATTGTTTAGATCACCCACAGAACGGCATGGTGAAGCCATTGCATTCATCTCCTCTAAAGTTTTCATCAAATGATTGCATCAAATGATTTGGTCAGCCGTTACACAGGAGGGGTGTGGAATCAACTTCCTGATAACACTGAGGAGTACATGGTTTTCTCTGAGTTGATAAGCGTGATGGTACTCACATATTCCCACCAGCAGGATGAGAGACACGGTGAGGTTGTCCTCATCAGATGCATCTGTTTCCATGCACTGCTTGTAGATGCTGGTCAGGGTGAGGCCAAGCAGCACCAGCAGAGACGCTATGGTGAAGCAGAAATAGAGCTTCAGCAGACATGACAGCTCCGACCACCGCTTTATCTGCAAGAAGATGGATCGTGAACATGAAACAACATGTGATCAAGGTTAAACTGGAGCTTTTTTTTTTACTTCTTTTTAAGAGGTTTGAAATTAAAATAATTACTAGTAATATCAGTGGTTCTGTCAATGACCCCAAAACATGCACACATTCAACCACAGACCCTATATGACAAGATGTTATCCCTGGTTTCCCGTATGATAATATGATTTTAGATGTTTTATAACAGAAACTCATGACCATCATTCATTCTGTCATTGCATTACTTGTGTTACTTTGAGAACCACTGATTTAGATTAGATTTGAAGAATCCAAGATTTTTTTCTGTTACATCCACAACATTTGTGTATGTTTGTCTCTGTTTCGTTACACTTTTCAAATAACTGAACTTAAACTCTACTTACAGCAATACTAATATTTTAGCACCGTGATACTGGGATACATAGAATATTAACCAGCTTACCGGCCCACATGGTGTTGGGATCAATTCCTGGTGTCTTGGCCTCAGGTTTGGAGACAGAACATCAGACCCGTCTTGTGGCTGGTTGCCCAACAAAGGCCTGCAGTGTAAAAAATAAAATAAATTGTACACAGGTGCAGTTTCGTTAATGTAATGCATCGGAGGACTTAGAGAGACTGTAGTTTAATATGTTCATTATGGTCACTGAAGTATCTTCTGTACTCTTGAAATAGAGATAGGAAAATACTGTTGGACCAAACTACATTAATAATATGGATCATATTATATATATATTACATATCATATATTCATATGTTCCATATTAATCCCTACCCCTTTTATTATATAGGGGAGTGAAGGGGGCAAATAATACGTTGTAAAAAAAATTATGTACTTCTCAAACAATTTAAAATCAAATGAACTTTATGATAAAGAAAGTAAATAAGTGACTTAACAAGTCTTTACTGATACTGTCCATACTGGACAGTCCATACTGATAATTGAGCCCATGGTCCTTAGGAGGGGGCCTACTGAGCCCAGGAGCCACAACATCAAAGAAAGAGTTTATGAAGAAAATCCTGAAACTGGTCCACCTGTGAAAGCATAACAGTGTGGGTTTGGAGCTACAGTTGGTTTCACAGCTTTTCCCACTGCAATTTGTTTAGGCAAGTAAATAATAAATAACAAGTTGAGTCAGAAGTTTGAAAAAGGAGCTTCTAACGTTAATTCCCTGATTATTTGTATATTTGATGTGTAAGTCTTGATCGACATGTTGGAACTTGAAGCCCAAGTCAAGAACTGTCCTCTGAGCATCAAACCTGTGCTAACACTTTACAACTGTCTGAGGATCTGAGAATGAAACTAACTGATCATCGTACAAGTACAATGCTAAAGGCCAAATATTAAAATGAAGCAGCTCAGTCAGTTAGGAAACATTGAATAGCTGGTCATAAATCCTGTACTTCCCCAGTGTTTCCATTTGGAAAGCAAAAATTGAGGGATCTGTCTGCACACTTGACACATATCAGGACATGCCTATGACTACAAGAATACATAAAGCTTTTAAAAGTCATTTACATCTGTTTCTCAGTATCTTTGTGCATTTTATGTTTTCTAAACCATCCATATACAAGTTTTAATGGTCCATGTCATGTTTAGTCCTGTGTGTGTGTGTGTGTGTGTGTGTGTGTGTGTGTGTGTGTGTGTGTGATATACATAATATACAAATTACATTTCATCCTAACATGTTATTTAACATATAATTAGGTATGGCGAGTTATAACATGATAATAAGCTTTTTCTCTCGACGCTCGAACAACCGAATACCATAAAAAACACAAATGAAATGAAGCCGCTGACCTTATTTCGTCCATTTCCTGTGGGGACGAGACTGTCGGCGCCGGAGTTTACATTCCTGCGACGTCCTGCTGTCAGTCTCTGCCCAGCTGCTGCTGACCCAACTTCACTTTCACATTTGTCAATATAAATAGGAACAGACGCTGGTGCTCCTCATCTTCTTCTTCCTCCTCCGCCGCCGCTTCTTCTTCTTCCTCTGCTGCTCTTCTTCGTCGTTTTACTTTGGCTGCTCCAGCGCGCTGCTGCCCCCCGGAGGACCAGAGAGGCTCCCATGAGGTCGACCGCCATCCTTGACTGGGTCACTTCCTGAAGTTTCTTATCGCCACCACCCTCAAACTGAAAACTACACCCCTTAGTGGTTCTCTGTGCCACTCTTTGTGGTCTTTTTGTGTCTCTAGTTGTGCCCCCTGCTGTTAAACCGACCTGCCCTTCCCTCCCAGGAACCAGTCTACCACCCATTACTCCCATTAAGCTGCCTGACTCTCCCTGCCTTCCCTCCCACCAAAAACTGCCTTCATCAGCTCCTGACACCATTTCCATGCTGTGCATATTCTGTATTGTTACCTGTTTTCTTGTCTGTATACAACATCTATTGCACGTCTGCCCGTCCTGGGTGAGGGATCCCTCCTCTGTTGCTCACCATGTGGTTTCTCTTTTTTTTCCCTGTTAAAAGGGTTTTTTTGTTTTGAGTTTTTCCTCAGTCGATGTGAGGGTCTAAGGGCAGAGGATGTTGTTATGATGCTATGTAAAGCCCTTTGAGACAAACTGTTTGTAAAAATGGGCTATACAAATAAAATTGCCTTGCCTTGCCTCTGTTATTCACTGACTGAAAGTTCCTAGACCTGAAAGAAACATTCACCTATATTGCCAAAAGCTATACAGCATCAGTTCTCCTCCGTCATTAGACCCCTCAATGGTGCAGATCACAAAATGTATTTATTGCCAACCATTTAGTCTTCAGTGAAAAAATGCCAAACATTTCATTGTTTCAGCCCCTCAGACGTGAAGATTTGCTGCATTTCCTTTCCTGGGTTTATTTTATTTTAAATCAGATGAATCCATGATGATAACTAGATGCAGCCCTATGTAAGCAGCGATGCCAGGCTATTGCTGGGGCCTCCTCTTCGACTGAGATTGAAATACTCATTGCCATGAAATTTATTATGAAAGATTAACGATCCACACTCATTAAATCCTACTGACTTGTGAAGTCTTGTCTTATCCCTAGTGCAACGTTTCAGGGTGAAACATCATATATTAGAATGTCAGACAGAAGATAATCGTTTGGTGACAAAATCGGTTTGGTCAGACCACAGAACAGTTCCAATGTAGGAGGGTGGAGGGGGTGGAACAGCACATGCTGAGTGACAGTGCGGACTCTTTTCCATTTATTACTTTGAATTGCAGCCACGAGGAATTGGCACAACGTCAATTAGTTCAAACGAGCACCAACTCTGACAAGCTCCGAAATCTGTTGATCTGTTGGCAGCGGGGTTGACTTCTGTTTGACGCCTTCAGCCTCTCTGCCCCCTCCTGGTCACAGCTGGCAACCACAACACTTCATACATACCCTCCGCCGAACGGGACCGGCTGATTATTTTTGCTGGTATAAGATTTTAGCCGTACGTTTGAGTATGAAGTTAAAAACTGAAATGAACATCTTCAAGGTATCATTTTTAATATTATCTCTTTTGTCTCGTGGCAGCGGTGGGGAGAGAGAGAGAGAGAGAGAGAGAGAGAGAGACAACTACACCGGAAACACGGCGAGTGTATCTTAAAAATAAAAGCATAGTTCCTTTCAGAACGAAATGTGTTCCATTTGGATTGAGCGATTCGCAAAATGAACAATAACAATAACAAATAAATAATTTCAATGGACGCTTGTCACAATAATGGAAATTTGAACTCACGACTGGGTTAGTGTTGAAACTAATTCGCAAAGTCAGGTTTTAATTTGAAGGGTTTCACTTAATTCTGTAGTGGTGTCGATTAGCTTGACACTGCGCAGTGATTGCTAGCAGCCACGTCTCAAAGTCAGGTGCATTGTTGTGGGTAACCCAGATAGAAAGTTGAAAGGTTGTATATTTTGGATGTAGTCCCATTCAACACTCCCTCACGTTGTGGGCTATGGCGGACAGCACTGCTGGCTCGTTGGCGTCAATTCATTTGTGTGCAGCGTTGCCTCGAACAAATAGCGGTTAGCTAACGTCAATGATCAACTTCCTTTTTTTTTTTTTTTTTTTTTTTTTTACAGTATTTGTTGCGGTCTCGTTCATCCACTGGGTTCATTTTGTCAGGTAAGAGTTGGATTTCTTGGTACTGTCACATTTTGAGTTTGCACCTCCTCCTGACTCCCTGTGTTTCTGCCAGAACAGGCTCGCTTCACCAAACTTACTAACACGTCTGTCTGTGTGAAGGTAACGGTGCACACACTTATTCACCCATTTAGTGTGTGTGTTTGTGTGTGTGTGTGTCTGTGTGGTCGCCTCTTGTGGTTCTCGTTGGGCTCTGTTCACCTTTTAACCTCAGTCTTCTCTCAGCAACACTTCACAGTCAACGGCTGCTCTGTCTCGTGTGAGGAGCTCTGCTGTGTTTAAAGTGAGGTGTTTACAGGCAGCATCGATGCAGTGTACAGCAACTATCATTGAACACAAGACAATATGTAACAAAACGAAACTAACAGTTCAAAAAATTTAAAAAACATAAGAAGCGATTGTGAGTGTATGTGAATTATCAGTCCACCATGAGGAAACTCACTATATTGGTCCAACAAGTAGATGGACTCATACTGTTTTACAAGGAGCTTGATTTTCATTCCTCTTCTTCTCTCTCACCTTTCTAGCCGCTGCAGAAGATAAAGCATTCCCATCAGCCACTGCACATTTGAAAGACTGATCAAGTGCGGGAACAGACAGAAGATGGACTAACCTTTAAAAACTTCATCAGCTCCTCATCTCCCCTCTGATCACCCTCCTTTTGGGCCCCTCAGGGCCCTCAGGGGGCAGGCGTGATGCCTGGCAGCAGGCAGACAGCAAGGCACCCGCTGTGGCGCTTCCTGTCACCGTTTGCCACCCGGCAGGAGCGAGTGGTGCTGGCCCGCAGCGAGAGCCTGCCAGGGGAGCAGGTGCTGAAAATCACAGTCACAGAGACCACAATCATTGAGGCAGAGTCCGGGGTGTGGAACTGGCGCTCCCTGACCTACCTGGGCCTCTGGTACTTCTTCAGCTTCTGCACACTCTTCCTCAACAAGTACATCCTGTCACTGTTAGAGGGGGAGCCAAGCATGCTGGGTAAGGAGATCAACATACATCTGCTACTAATATTAGACTAGACTGAATAAGGAATGAAACATGTAAGTTATTACTTTCCACCTTTTGGGGGACTTCTTTAACTATGCTGCATATTGCATATGCACCTTGTGTTGTTGTTGAGTGTAACATGCGTCATGCGGTTGATTTCCTTACAGGGACAACTTGCTAAGACATGAAATCTGCTCAGGACAAATGGTCTACATAATTCATGAAGCAGAAATGCCCAGAACGTCCAGCCCAAAAATTGTAATGCAAAAAACAGATGAAATTTTTCATAGTTACCACATTTGCTCAGTTTGCTCAGCAATAGTTATAAGTTGCACAATGCATTACTATTAGATTTGAGTATAATGTAGTATCATTGGTGGATTTCCTAACTCAGCGTTTAACATTTTGCTGCAAGTTGATTCTTGTTCACTGTTGCTGCAGATAGTCAGGAGAAGCTTGTTAGTCCTCTGTCTGTGCTGGTTGTGGGAAACGCGTCAAAGAATAATATTAGGTTATAGTTGCAGCTGAAGGAGCTCAAGAAATTTGTTTGACATTCATGCTGCAGGCATTTGTTGCTGTAGCTCTACTTTGCCGTCTCTCATATGCTCCCCAGGTGCTGTTCAGATGTTGTCCACTACAGTCATTGGCTGCCTAAAGATGTTTGTACCCTGTTGCCTCTACCAGCACAAGTCCAGATCAGAGTACCCCCCCAACTTCGTCATGATCATGTTATTTGTTGGACTCATGAGGTGGGTCCCTCTGTTTCCAAACTGCGCAATTACTTACCAACTACTGGGGTTTTACTTGTGTTTTTTTCACTGGTGCAACCCAAATTAGCAAAATACCAGTTAGAAACAAACTAGTAGCTTCTAAGAAAGTGGTGAAGCGCAGCTTTTCTAAAACTCTGACACGTTTTTGTCAGGTTCACCACTGTGGTTCTGGGCTTGGTGAGCCTGAAGAATGTGGCAGTGTCATTTGCAGAGACCGTGAAGAGCTCAGCACCCATCTTCACCGTCATCATGTCCAGGCTGATCCTCGGGGAGTACACAGGTAGACACGCACTGATGTATGTCTGTATGAGGGGTCTGGAAACTGGAAGTGTCCTTGAGGAGGTTCCCAGCAAATGATTAAATTTATGTCTACAGATTGAAAAGATGGAAACAATATGTGTAATACACTGCATGAGAAAATTATATGGTCTGTAGTTTCAATATCATTATTAGAAAGTGAACACATTATCTAAATAATAGTATGTAGCGTAAGTAATGGATAAAGGTCATCCTTTTTAAAGTGTGTTTTGTTCTCTTCTCAAGGTTATAGAGAAGATCAAATACATTGTTCTTATAAATAAAGGTTTGTTGTGTATAATGATACAGGTTGTTCAGTATTGAAGCCCATGATAGGAAGAAATTTCAATCCTCTAATTTCATTAAATAAGGGATGCAAATTCCATCAAGGCAAACAAAATCAATAACTTTTAGAACTGCATCACATCCTTTTTTTTTTTTTAATTTCAACCATCACTTTTTTTCTAATGAAATATGATTTGTTGCACTGAAGGAAATGTAGATAAATTTGGTTCATAGAGTGTATTTATTTTAATTGATAGCATAGGTTGGCTGAATCCACCATGATAAACTTTCCATCTTTGCTAGATAAACTTGATCCAGTTTCAGTTGGCTTCTATGGAGGAATGAGTTTAAATTTGCATTACTGCAGTGACTCATTTCATTGTTATCAATCTGCAGGGCTGTGGGTGAACCTGTCCCTGTTCCCTGTCATGGCCGGTCTGGCCCTCTGCACAGCCACGGAGATCAGTTTCAACATGCTAGGTTTCTCCGCCGCTCTGTCCACCAACATCATGGACTGGTACTGCACAACTTAACACAGCCATTCCAGAGCAGTGTGATGCTTTATTTAACCCTTTATCTCTCATCTCAGTTTGCAGAACGTATTCTCTAAAAAATTGTTAAGTGGAGACACATACAAGTTCAGGTAAAAGACTGTGATACTTTCTATTTATAACTGTAAAATTACACAACCTGTGCTATAAAAACTCTATCGCTTATCTAATTGACTTATTTCAGCCCTCCTGAGCTGCAGTTTTATACCAGTGCAGCAGCAGTCATCATGCTTATACCTGCCTGGGTCTTCCTCTTGGTAGGTCAACATGCAATTCCTACAATATTTACTCTATTTAGGTTATTGTTAGAGCTAGGCCAGTTTAAATACATGACCTACCTGGGCCTGCTTTTTCTGCTTTTCTATTTAATTGTCTTATTTAGAAAAGCAATATGATGCAGACAACTTCCATCTGATATTAGATTATTAAGTAGCGACACATTTGTGTATTATTTTATTATTTGAGCTGCAGAGAATGTGGCAGGACTAAAGGTCAGGGTTGGTGCACCAGTTGTAATGTTGGTGGTTGTCAGACTCTGTGTCCATGTTTCAGGACATTCCAGTTATTGGGAAGAGTGGGCGGAGCTTCATCTTCAGTCAGGACATTATCCTGTTGCTGCTCTTTGATGGCGGCCTGTTCCACTTGCAGAGTGTCACCGCCTATGCGCTGATGGGACGCATCTCACCAGTTACATTCAGGTAGGAACTAAACAAGTCTGTAACAGGGGTCTTAATATGTATGGAAGCTGATGAATAAATGTTACCTGTGATACACTCCTTCCTTGTGTCCCTATGCCAGCTGCAGGTTGTAGTTTTCTGATAAAACCTATATTGAAGATAATTATACATATTCCTGGCCACTTCATTAGGAATACATACTGTACCTTAGGCTAATATGGTTTCTTTCACAGCTGAGTGAATGTTCCCGAAATGGTGCATGGTTATTACATCTGCAAATTTCAAGCCATGCATGCACCTATGTCTCCCGTACATTCCAACATATCTTAGAGCCTGTTCTGCTGCTTTAGAAATACATTTATTAATACACAGTACACTCTACAGTATTACTGTACTTGAACCTGTCATGGTAATGAGCCACATTTTGGCATACACGCCAACTACTGATTACACTTTCTCTTATCACACTGTTCTCTGTGAACTCTTGTGAACACTCTCTATGCACAATCAGTCACTTTGTGTGCACATTCACTTGACAAACTCATCCAGCTCATTCTAATGCATTGTTTGTGAGAAATACCTCCCCAGAGGTGTGTGGGAGAGTTGAAGGGGAATACAAAGCAAGAGAGGTGAGACACATTGATAGTTATTTTTAAATTAACAGCAACTTCCACTTCCCAAGGATATCATTACCTCCAAAGAAAGTTACTTTCTTTGGAGGTTGGACATTTGACATTGGATATTTTAAAAATGTTTTTCCAATGACTGACAATTTAAATGTACTATAGTTCAGCCTTTGCTTAAAAAAGAAAAAAAGAGAAATCTAGACCCAAGCCTCTTGTGTGTGAAAAAAGTTGTTGCAGTTGTGTTGCTTTTTTGAACCTGATGAGAGTTAATCATAGGAAGCCATTCAGATGGCTGTTACCTGCATATATATATATATATATATAT